>OY728158.1:957156808-958406808 GCA_963277665.1 Viscum album | reverse complement strand
AAATTTCTTTTCCTAACTTTTTTTTAAAATTTAATAGCTATTTTAACCGAAATGTTTTCCGCCAATGATAATAGTGGGACTTTCGAAATTGTTTTTTATAAACTGATGTCAAAAAGTAAAATATTGACATCTTGATGTTAGTTTTTTATAAAACTAACAAAGAAAATATGATTACATAATGTTTTTAATGTATATTATTGATCCAAACTCCCATTAAAGGTCCTCATGGAAGTATTTTAACATAATTTATTCGGTAACCGATGTTAAAATTCATCTTTTAACATTGGTTCATGAGAAACTGATTCCAAATGTTGTCATCAAAGACTTTTAATGTCAATTTTTATGGGAACCTATGTTAAAATTCACTTCTAATTTTGTATTTTTAAAAAATGTATGTTAAAAATGTTTATAATGTTCTTGTTCACTTCCCAATCATTGATTGGAATAGAAATGGAGATAAAATGAAGTTATGAATCAAAAGTTATGGCATTTGGATGATATAATAATCTATGTTTTCTAATATACAATTCATTTAAAAGAAACCATGAAAAAATGTATTGGAAATTACAAAAAAATGAAAAAAATAAACATAAATATTTGAACTTATTTCAATTATATTAGTAGTTTCCTTCAAATAAATATGTTTTTTATCATCATTTATCTTCTTTTTAGGGAAGAAATCATGCAGCAATTGAACCAGTGATCGATACTGAATTTAGAACCTTAGTTGTTAAATATCATATGGAGGTTTTATCTTCATAATTTCATCCGAATAATACATCATCATTATAAGAAGAATTATAATGATTTTTATTGATGAAGGAAAATGAAAATAAATAAATTACATGATTAAAATATATACCATGTTCAAATCAACGATTGCTGATGCATTGAAAATTTTATTAAATCAAATAGGTTGAAAATGTTAAAAGAAAGAGAATATGGATTTATATATAGCGAAAATATATATTTTGAGTGGCATTATATTAAAATTTAGCCAGGATTTTCAAAAATGAAACACATGTTGTGAAAAAAATAGAATTAATAATCTCGTGTATTTGAAATTTTACTTTTATTTTTGTTTAAATATATAACCGATATTAGAAGATTTCATGTTTTGTATATTAACAACATTTTTTTCATAAAACAGATTCTAAATAATCACCAAATCCCTTTTAATGTTGGTTCATGAATACCCGACATTAAAAGTCCTCATAGAAGACTTTTAAAATAATTTTTTAGGAACTAATGTTAAATGTAAATTTTTTTGTTGGTTTTTCAATAAACTAATGTAAAAACGTCTTACTAAGATTTATTACATTTCCCAATCATCAATTTCACATATCATGGAGCTAAAATATACTTATGGATTAAAAGTTATGGATGATAGAATTTTAACTTATAGCAACCCTTATTTTTCATACATTACTATTACATCATTTAAATGATAAAAAACATAGAAATATTACATAATAAGGATCCAATGGTTTAGTATCTTGGAAAAAATATCACCATACAGAACTTTTAAAACAAAAACAAGAACATTTATTTAATGAATTCTTCTATAGATTCTAATTTTCCCTTATGTTCTCCTTAGATTATGTATCATGTTGAGGATATACATAAAAAGGTGGAAATCCAAAATCTAAGTAAGAGGACAGATAAGTACAAGAAAAAATATAACATAGGATGAATGTAAGAACCTTGATCTTCATTTCAGGTATGCCTTTCCTTTTTCAGGAGATTTTGAGAAAAATAAACATTCTGAAAATTTGTGAAGTACACGCCGTGTAATTTCTGAGTACACGCCATGTACTCTTTTCCCGCTCGAAGCCGTGTGCTGGCCCTGTCCGGGCCACATACACGGCATGTAGTTGGTTTTTCCGTACTCTTCCAAAATCGGCCTCCACGTCACCCCTACACACCGTGTGTGTGGCCCAGACACTTCCAGCACATGGCTTAGAGCGGGAAAAGAGTACACGGAGTGTACTCAGAAAGTACATAGCATGTACTTCAAAAATTTTCAAAAAGTTTATTTTTCTCAAAAACTCTAGAAATAGGAAAGGTGTACCTGAAATGAAGATCCGGGTTCTTACAAACTTTTCCCCTTAATGAAATTCATCCCCAAATTTCTAAAGCAAGGCGTAGAAGAAGAAACCCCAAATAGCTCCGACCACTGCGATCGTACATCGGCCTCCCTCTCCCAGGTCTCATCCTATACTTGCCCATGCTGCCAAAACACCCATACTAGAGGAACAAACCACCCGTGGAGAACCTTCGTACTGCGATCGACAATTCGGATAGGATGCTCCTCGAACAACGCATCTGCTTCAAGATCATCCTCCTCATACTGAAATACATGAGACAGGTCTGAAAATTAACCTCGGAGCTGAGATACATGGATGAAGTCATGCATAGCCCGGTACCTCTGAGGTAACTGCAAATGATAGGCAACCAGCCCAACTATCTCCAATACCTCAAATGGTCCGACGTACTGCGGTAAAAGATTTCCCTATCTCTGAATCCTCTTGTGTCCCAACCTAAGTGCAACATGTATAAAAACATGATCCCTGACCTCGAACTCCAGAGGTTGTCTCTGTGGATCAGCATAAGAATTTTGCCAAGACTGTGCTGTAGCCATCCTCTTCTGAATCAGCTCTATCTGGTCTGAAGTCTCTTGAACAAGACGAGGTCCCAGCAAAGATGCCTCTCCTACCTCCAGCCAGTATAAGGGTGATTGGCATGGCCTACCATAAAAAGCCTCGTATAGTGCCATCTAATTGGTTGCCTAGAAACTGTTGTAGACGAACTCCACTAGAGGAATATGCTTCTCCCAAGAACTGCCAAAGTCTAGGATGCAAGCTCTAAGAATATCCTCAAGCACCTGGATCATGCACTCGGACTGGCCATCAGTCTGGGGATGGTATGCTATACTCAAAAGTACCTATACACCCCGAGCCTTCTGAAGTCCCTGCCAGAACTGAGAAGTAAATCGCACATCCCGGTCTGAAACAATAGAGCATGGAACTCCCTGAACACGAATAATCTCTCTGATGTAAAGTCTTCCCAGATCATTGACACTGAAGGTATCCTTGATCGAAAAGAAGTGAGAAACCTTCATGAGCCTGTCAATGGAAACCGAAACAACATTGTTCCCTCGAGGCGACCACGGCAACCCAGTCACGAAGTCCATCGCAACATCGTTCCATTTACACTCTAGAATGGGTAACTACTATAAAAGGCCTGATGGTCGCAAAGGCTCTGGTTTCACTTGCTTACAAGTAGAACATCTCATGACCAAACCAGAAACATCTTTATTCATACCTGGCCCCCAGTACTGGCAATGAATATCCCGATACATCTTGGTGATGCCATGATGAACTGCCCAAACTGAAGAATGAAAACCCCACATCAGCTCCCTGCGTATGTCTGCTGGCACCCTTACGCGTCCCTGGAAATGCAAGATCTCATCATCACCCACTATCCATCTAGGAAGAGAGTCCTCTCCTGACACACTCTCCCATAAGACTAATCCTTCTGAGTCTGATAGTTTCCTCATCCATACCCGATCAAGTAGTGTAGAGGTAACAACTACAGAAGATAGGTAATTATGTCCCTGTCTGTCGTGCACCTCCAGATGCATCTCAGAGAATAGAGCCATAAGCTGCCACTAACTGCTGGCCTTATGAACTTCCTGAGCTTTAGTTATCCTGCTCCACACATCTTCCATTGCGTTGCCCTTTACTGATGTATAGGAAAGCTCGAAATCAAAAAACTGAAGATAATCGAACCACCTGCACTGTCTTAGATTCAGATCAAGTTGAGTGAAGATATACCTGAGACTCTTGTGGTCGGTGAAGACCACAACGTGCTCTCCCAAAAGATAGTGTCTCCAATAGCGTAAGGCATGAACAACATCTTCCATCTTCAGATTGTGTGTAGGGTAGTTCCTCTCATGTGGCCTCAGCTACTGAGACCCATACGTAACGACTCCGTCTCCCTATATAAGAACCGATCTTAGACTGATACCTGAAGCATCAAAATAGACTATATATCTCTTTCTTGGATCTGGAAAGACTAGTATCGGTGCTGACGTCAACCTTCCCTTCAGCTCCTGAAAGGCTGACTCACAAGAATCTGACCATAAAAACTACTCCCCCTTCTGGGCCAGACCTTTCAAGGGTGATGCTAGGCACGATAAATCCTAAGTGAAGCCTCTGTAGTATCCAGCTAGCCCTAGAAAACTCCGTACCTCAAAAACGTTCTTCGCCTGTTCCCAGGAAACTACTGCTCTCACTTTCTCTAGGTCTACTGATACTCCTGCCTCTGAGATGATGTGTCCCAAGAAGTGAATCTGATCCATCCAGAAGTGGCACTTCGAGATTTTAGCTTAAATGTGATTCTCTTTCAGTGTACTCATAATGATCTCAAGATGTGTGGTATGGTCGTGTCGAGTGTGAGAGTACACCAAGATATCTTCCACAAAGACTATGTCGAAAGAGTCCAAGTAAGGATGGAACACTTGGTTCATCAGTTCCATGAAAACTGTAGGCACGTTCGTGAGACCGAACGAAATGACTGTATACTCATATAGACCATACCGGCTCTTGAAGGCTGTCATAGGTATATATGATGGTCTAACGCGCAGCCAATGATAACTGGACCTCAAGTAGATCATCGAGACCACACAGGCTCCTTGAAGCTGATCAATTAGGTAATCGATCCTTGGCCTGGGATATCGGTTCTTGACTGTCAACTGGTTCAGCTTCCGATAATCCACACAAAGCATAAGGGTACCGTCTGCATTTTTTGCAAACAAGACAGGTGAACCCTAAGGAGAAGTGCTGGGTTGGATGAAACCCTTTGCCTGCAACTCCTCCAACTGCTTCTTGAGCTCCTGCAACTCAGGTGTATCCATCCTATAAGGAGGAATAGACACTGGTGCTTCTCCTAGAATGAGCTCAATAGAAAAGTCTAACTCACTCTCTGGAAGAAAACCCAAAATGTCCTCTGGAAAGACGTCCCCAAAACGATCCACCACTGGACGAAAGTTCAACTATGAAGTCCCCTGATCATCCAGATAAAGACTACAAATCTGGGCTGTCACCCTTCCTAGCCCATGACGTTCGAGTCCTGCTCAACTCGCCTGAACATCCAATTCACCTCTATGATGAAAAGATTCACCCTCTAGTGAAACAAAACTCAATCTGAGGTGATAATAGTAGATGACCACCTGGAAGGGAACCAACCATCCCATCCCGAGGATGACATCATACCCTGTCATCTCTAGGACATAGAGATCCCATAAGAAACAATACCCTGCCACCTTGAGGGGGCACTCTCTACACTGGCCTACACTAGATGTCCTCGTTCCCAAAGGTGTGTCTAGTGTCAACAAGTCGGCAGAAGAAATGATGCAGAGCCCAAGGATCTCCATGACAGAAACAGAGATAAAGCTATGTGTAGCACTAGTATCGAAAAGTGCTGAAGATAAAACTGAGGCTACTAAATTCATACCTCGAACTGTAGAAGGGTCGGGATCCTGCTCCTGATAGGTCTGTTCCATGGAAAAAGGCTGGCCTGCACCGCGGCCCTACGCCCCTGGCTGACCACTCTGAGCTGATCCACCTTGCTGGTGCTGAGGGACAGGTGGCTGACCACCACGACCTCAACCTTCCCCTCATACCGAACGGATGGAAAAACTCCAGTTCCCCGGCTGGTTAGAAACTGGTGGTGCTACTCCTGAATGGGGAGTCATGGTAGAACCTCGATCACCACCTGCTGGTGAGGAAACCTGGAAGAAACGCTGGAGGTGACCCATCTTACTACAAGATCGGCACTCCACGGGGTCTCTCTAGCACTGCGGCCTCATGTGCCTTGACCGGCCACACTGGCAGCATATCACCTGGCTGCCTGACGATGAATCCTGCTTCCTCGAATCACCGCGCGTAGACTCCCTACAGTGTTTCTTGCTGTCATCTGGAAGAAAAATAGCTCTGGAAGTTGAACCGCCATGGCTTGTAGCTCCGGAGTCTCTCAAATTGCGCTATGCAATCAGTGCTTGGTTGACGATGGAAGTTATGGAAGTCAGCTGGAAGATATTCATCTGCGATCAGATCTCCCGCCTGAGACCATCCTGAAGATTCCTTGCTAAGAACACCCCACTCCCATCCCGAAGGGGTGTGAAATACTGTAGCTCGGTGAAATGATAGGAATACTCCATGACAGAAAGATTACCCTACTCTATGCTCATGAACTCTTGGGCTCGATCATCCCTCAGTGTCTCTAGGTAGAAGTAGTCATAGAACACGTGCTGAAACTCCTCCCAATCCATAACCTGCTAGTGACCCGCCTGTGAGATCACATCCCACCACCTCTTGGTGGAGTCTTGTAGCATATAGGTAGCGAGCATGACCCACCTCTCTAGAGGCGTCTCCAGATTCTCAAAGATGGTCTACAGGGCTTCTATCCAGGACTCTAAAGCCTGAGGTCCTCCTTCCCCCAAGAACGTGGTAGGATGCTGCTGCTGAAAAACCCACTTCAAGTCTACCACTGTCGAGGTAGGAGGCGGTGCTCCCTAAATGGTCTGTATCATCCTCATAAAACCTTCCCTGAACTGTGTATCAGCGCCTGCAACTGGGATGACAGCCGGTGCCAAGGCTGACCCAACTAGAGGATCGGCAGGAAGTCCCTGATCAGCCATATCTTGCGTCTAATCACTGCCTGACGACTGACGTACAACCGGAGGACATCTCGGAGGTATATCTCTGAAATATCAAAATCACACCTTAGATAAGAATTATCAAAGACAGAGAACAAAAGAGTACAAACGGGAATAGGGGAACAAAAACAAACAAGTTTACAAAACATGACTACATGGCGTGTATAAAAACTACACGGCGTGTCTTCTTAAGCCATTGACATGGGCATGTACCCCTGTCCTACAGGTCGTGTAATGCGTCAAAATACACGGCATGTTGACTCAACACATGACATGTACTTGAAAACTATTCCCCTGCTCGAGTCCCCTTACACGTATAACCCACATGGTACTACTTAACCCGAGACTACACGGCGTGTTCTGAAAAAACACGGTGTGTACTAGAAAAGGCTTCAGCATCCCGATTTGTTAAATACACAACTATCTACACGGCTGGACCTTGCACGGCGTGTTCCGAATAAACACGACATTTATAGGTGTAGGTGACACCATCCCGTGTTGTTCATGACATGGCCGGGTACTGGAAAAAGACTACATGGCATGTGCCAAACAAACACGACATGTATAGGTGATGGTGACACCGTCCTATGTTGTTCATGACACGGTCGTGTACCTGAACATGAATACACAGCGTGTTCTAAAAACAACACGACGTGTCTAAGAGAAGGTAATGCCGAACCGTGTTGTTTGTGACACGGCCGGGTACCTGGACAAGACTACACGACGTGTTCATTTACAACACGGCGTGTTCTACTCGAGCTTCCCCAACTCGTGTTGTTAGTGACATGGCCGGGTACACGGCATCGAACTACACAGTGTGTACCAACCATAAACGGCGTGTTCTTGAAGTTATTTCTACAATAGTGTTTCCCTGCCCACACCTCCAGTGACACGGTCTAAAAACTACAGGGCGTGTAGTCAAAAAGTACACGTCGTGTATTCTGGGTTTTTTTGGGCAGTAGCTTAGAAACTGTACAGAATCCCAGAAACACTGAGAACAAGTCCAAGAGGTGCCAAATTCCGATTCGTGAGGGCCCATACTCCTCTAGAATCAAATCATGGTGTTCATTTAATCAAAATATAAAACAAACAACC
Organism: Viscum album; assembly: GCA_963277665.1. Classification (NCBI taxonomy): domain Eukaryota; kingdom Viridiplantae; phylum Streptophyta; class Magnoliopsida; order Santalales; family Viscaceae; genus Viscum; species Viscum album. Next base: position 958,398,992 of record OY728158.1, on the reverse strand, counting down.
CTCTAACAAGGCAGTAGTGATTCTATCAATCATCTATGACAACAGTATGCATAATCTACAAAAATTCTATCACAACAGCATGCAATCGCTAATGCACCCTAGATGGCATGACAAGAATGCATGTCATTGGATTTCTACAAGTAACTATATGATTCATGAGATGTAATACCCTCATCTCATCAGGTTGCGACAGAAATAGAACCATAATCGTCAAGAGACTAACAACATAAAGCATGTAAATCACTCTAGGTGAAATCATATCAATCTTAAAATCTCAAAATCAGCAAACTTCAATTAACGAGGTAGTATGGATTTTCCTTGTACACGGGTTAGAAACACCCGAACAAAGCTTAATACATGCCATGTAATTTTTTTTTCACTAAACGGACTGGGGTCGCGCCTGACGAGCAGAAATGGGTTCTTCTTCAGATTCCATTCATCCAAGAGCACCGAGGGCTACAAATCTTCTCTGAGCCGCCGTGCCTCCATCCAATCTCCATTCAAGCTGTCGTCGATTGCATTGGGATTGCCTTGGTGAGCTCCTTCTTCTTCTTTATCCTTCTTCCATGGTTCCTCTTCATTTTATTGTTATCATGGGTTTAGATTTTTGTGAATTTTCTCAGATCTACGACATTCGAGGGATAATCAGTCATCATGGTTCAAGTATATCAATCCCCTTGCATCCAGGTGGGTGGTTTGTGCCTTTATGTAGAAATTATTTGAGTATTTTGTGCAAATTTCACAAATTTCCTTGGGCGGGGAATTGTGGGTTTCCTATTTTGCCCCTGCTGATTGCCTACTTTGCTTGATTGTTGTAGTACAGGTTTATACTTGTGAGTAGAGTAATTTGTTTTGTGCTCAGGTTTCTTTTCCATGATTGTTTTACTTTTTGGCGTTTTCCAGTTTCCATGCCCAGTTGTAGGATAGTGGAACTGTTTCTTTATTATGTTGTTGGGCCTTAGATTGATAGCCAAGTAGTTCTTGAGGTTTACTTGGATGATTAACACGTGTTGAACATGTTTTATTTTCTACACAGGACTGTGAGAAACTATTGTAGTAGACCATAGAGAGAATTGACGTTAGGGCTTCTCTAGAGTGTCTTTTTATACGATGCGAGACCACAGGGGGAATTGACGATGAGTTCTTCCTCAGAGAGTATGTAGTTCCTTGACGCGGGCCATAGGGGGAATGAGACATTGAGTGCTTCCGTAGAGAGCTGTTAGGATGATACGAGACTATATGGGGAATTGACGGTGAGTGCTTCCTCAGAATGTCTACTCTTAGTTGAACTAGAGGGGTGAGACTGTGTGTGCCTCCTAGAGGGTTGCTAGATCTTGTAGGTTGAACCATAGGGGTTAGGCTATGAGAGCTACCCAGAGGGTTACCTATTCCCTTCTTGTTGTTGGTTGTTTTCTTGTGTACTTATTATGCTAGAAGTGTGGATTGTAGCCATTGTGTACTTTTCTATTTACTGTTTCCTGCACTCCTACTTGACTTGTATTCAATGACTGTTAGGCACAAATTTTTGGGTGATTGCATATTGGGATTGTATCTCACACCATGTTTGGGCCATTCTTTTGGGCCCAAGCAGACTATGTTATTGCAGGTATCGATAAGGGTAAGCACCCTTCTACTTTAGGTTCTTGATTGCACTGGAGTTGGAGAGCATGGGACCGAGCCGTGGCTTGAGATGCTGAGGAGTTTAGTTTGTTTTTATTTTACACATTTTATTTCAGTTGTACTTCAGCATGCTGGTTTGTTTACTACTTTCCATAGACATATGTACCATGTTGCATAATTATTATTTTATACTTTTCTTCTGTTGTTCAGTTTAGTTGTTGTATGTTGTTTATTGTTGCTACTATTGTGTCTGGTTGATCTTCTGCTGTATACTTTACCGAATGAGGGCATAGTTTTCCCACCGACTCACCAAGGCCCTCACTGCTAGTCGAAAGCCTCTGGTATATGGGGAAACGCGCTTGAGGTCATGTGGCGAACCGAGTATGAGGCACCAGTGGAGGGGCTCCAGATTCGGGTCGTTACAACGAACATAATAATTGCCAACATAACATAGGCATAAGATCATAACAATGATAGGAATCATTAAGAAAATACTTGGAATGTGGAAATACATAATTTTTTTTGGTTAGAGTAGATTACTTAGGGCGGGATGGTGAATTGAGTATCTATAAAAGTTTATGTTAAAAAATCACAAAAAATGATCCCCCAATAAAAATAAATACAGGCCAGTTAATCAAGGTAATACAGTTATAATAGTTTCACTATTCAAATAACTACTTAAAATATTGATTAACACCCAGTAATATCAATGTGAGTTATTGATACAACTTTTTAAGATGTTCTAATAAGGAAAAAAATTATAACTTCTATCCAAGACTAACTACCTATATAAAATTTAGTTTTTTGAAATATAAATTAAACAAGAGAAAAAAATCAAAATAAATAATGGATATAACACATGGTTCATTCTCAAGACGAGACTATCCCACTCCACTTGGTGATCACCTGAAACCAAGCAGTCTATTTAGATATGAGATTGATCCACACCCTAGATCGTGGTAAACAATAGTACACAAGACTATTTAGGTCACACGACTTCTTCCATTGTTCTTTGTTGGTATAAACTACCAGGTCACATAAGGACCTCTTCCACACATATATATGGGATTAAACAGACGTTAGAAGATGCGATAGGAAGGATATCTTGTATTCTTCAGTTTAATACTCGATACTGTGTGTGCTTAAATAAAAACACACACACACTCCTTGAAATATAAAAACAATACACAATAAATAAAATATGATAAGAAAAGGTTATACGTGATATAGGTGTTTTTCTATGTAGCTCTGGACTTTTAAGATGAAGTAAATACAAGTATCGATTCATCTCAAAAAAACAGAGTATCGAATGTCTGGTGCTCTGGTTTCCAGTTTGATGATATGAGCTATGTAGCTAAGGTTCTTATTTGATTTGGTACTGTGAAGATGTTTTAGACTCTGATCTATGGTGGTTCAGCCTTTTGGGGTTGATAGTGATTTTTGTGTTCTTCAGTTGTATCATGTAATATGCATCAATTAGCTTTTTCAAATGCTCGTTCCTCTACACATTGTTCCAGTTCCACACTTTTCTTTTTTTTTACTAGGTTCATGTGTTGGAGATGGCATGATGCATGTGTTCTACACCTTGTACCTCGTACTATCAGGCGACATGTCTTCAAAGAAATGTTAATTATGTGAGTTCCTTTAAATGACTCAAATATGATTGTTATAAATTAAATTTGAATTGAAAAAAAAAGATTAATGAACGGTGTCACATTTTTTAATGAAACAGTGTCACTTGGAAATGGTATCACCCAGAAACAATGTCTTCTTAATTCTCTTTGAGTGGGGATACAGTCATGATGCCACAATTTCATTGATATCAGGAACCATTATCACTGATGTGGTGTCAGGATCACGGTGTCTTAAGACTAGTTTCTATTCCTTTGAAAAAACATTAAACGTTGTCTGGGTCACGGAGTCTTGGCCACGGTGTCTCAGGATTATGGCGATTGGATTACGGTGTCAGGGATTATGGTGTATGGGTTGCGGTGTCTGAGATTATGGTGACTAGGATTATGGTGTCTAGGTTATGGTGTGTGGCTTATAGTGTCTGGGATTAAGGTGTCTAGGTTATGGTGTCGAGCATACGGTGTTATGGAATCTTCCAAAATCCAGAACCGGTGGCAGACTTATGGGTTTCAGACATAGCCAAATATCTATAAACAGTCATAAGTAGTAATATTCAAAGAATAAATTATACTTAAGAATTCATTTAAGGCAAACATTATAGAAAATAATTAAATATAGTTTACAATAATCAAACATGATTTATAGGAATCAAAATCTTGTGAAAGTATATTTAGAGAATAGGGAAACCAACCATCTCTTGTAACACCCAAGACTTTTATGAGAAATATTTTGTTTTTATGTTATATAAATCATCAAAGGAATCTTTCACTACATACAACACTAGCTTGGCTTGCTTTACACGCAATCGCGACCTTCCTCGATAGTTTGCGTCGTACGCAATACTGAGTTTCACTAAACAACGATATGCTATTAAAATATTACTAAAACTAGCCGTTATGAATAGTAATACACACTTTTTGAAATTTTTTAAATTTTATATTTTAAAATGGACTTCATTTTTGGATTCAGAATATCGAAATTAGCCTAGGGTGAAATTTTGGTATTTTTCTGAAAACATTCAATTTTTGATTAATTGTGAAAATACTGGGTTACTATTTTAAAACCGACTTTTTATTTAAATAATTATTTATTTTATTTAAATTTTTTTTATGCCAAAATTGATACATAATACCTATATAAGTTCAATTCAATTCATTGGAGTCATTTTATAATAATTTTAGATATATAAAAATTTTATTGAACTTTTCACCGTCTTTTACCCACCTCCTACGAGAATTTGCAAATTTACATAAAACATAATTTTACCACTTCTGTGAGTGGAATTTAAAAAATCTGAGACACATGGTTAATATCAAGTACTAAAATGTGGTTCAATGAGATTAAAATAATTTTTGGTGAATCATAACTTTTTACTTTTTTTACCACAGTTAAAAGTAAATAAGGAAACTAAAGGGAAAAATGATATTATTATTACCCTAAAACATGTCCTAATACTATTGGATAAGTGTAATTCGATAAAAAACAACATTAGGAATAAAATATTACCATTTAGGTCCACTTGGATTAGATTAGGACAATTATTATTAATTTATTTAAAGAAGGGTTAAAATAGTTGAAATCAAAGTTTAATAACTAAATCATTTTTAATATAGGGTTATACATAAGATAAATTCTACTATAAATATTAATTCTAAAGATAAAATGATTTTCCACATAATGGTATTTTATTTGTAATTTTTATACAATAAATTATTTAATTTATTTAAGACACAATGATGATGCAGTAATTATCTTATTAATTAAATATTGACATAATTGATGTTATAAATACTCAAATAAATGTAATTTGAGACTTTTTATGAATTAAAATAATTTTATTGGTTAATATGACATGTTATTATTTATTTAATTACTTTTGTTCGAACTAATATTTCTGACAAAAATAAATTACCAAATAGTGTCAAAATTGACCTAAAATAGTTTTTAAAACAAATATTATATTATTAATTGTTATTTTATTACTAAAAATATAAGTTTCGGCCAAATTACTTAGATAAGGTTATATATATTAATAATAAACAACTTGGGGTTCGTTTGTCTTGTTATAGTAATTTTATTAACCTTATAGTGTAAGAAAACAAGAAGACACGGTAAAAGTTAAATTATCTAACATAATGTTAAATCTAAATGATAAGGTTAAAATAGAAACCTAAACTTGTCTAAATTCTATTTGATGAGATCATTTCGACCCATCCCCACCTTATCTTTGAAATAAATAAATTTGGAGCTATTAAAAACAGAATATGACTTTATAATAAAATAATAGTATTAGTTTTTCCAAAGGTGCCCCTCTCCGCTCTTATAAAAGGGAACCTCCTCCCTCTCTTAATCACACGAGTTTGAGCCTTCAAACTCATCCAAAACCTTCAAAATTCTCTTATCCACTTCCCTATAAATATCCTAGAGGTCATGGTATTCTTTAAATACCAATTTTAGTGCCCTAAGAGGAGGTCTCAAAAAGGCCCTTGAAAGAACAGGTAATGTCCGTTACCGATTCTTTCAACTTTATTTCTTCTTCCAATTACTCTTATTTAGTTGTTTCATTATTAATTAATAACATAAGTATCACTCATATACTGACATGTTATTATAAGTATGAAACAACCCTATTTCACCATCTATCCATCCTACAGAAAACGAAATCACCGCGCGTGCGTACGTACGGAATACCGTCTCCACGCCGTGGTGTAATCTATTTTCCACCATGACCTTACTTGGATTGGTATAACGGTGTAAATAATAACTATATATGAATACTGTAAAGTTATATTGATTCTTAAATAGTATACATACACTCCAATACAATTCCACGATCATGGGAACGATATCATCGCTCGTGCGTACGTACGTAATACCGTCTCCATGATGTGATGCGACACGTTCTACATGATCTTCATTGCATAATGATTATATAAATTAATATAATGAATAAATATGATATATATTACATTAATACCAATCTTTAAATGAGGTATCTATAACCTAATGAAATTAATAAGAATTTATTCGACAAAACACGCATAAGAACAAAAAGTAATAAACACCCGAATAACAAGTAGCAATGAAATATTACTAATAAAAAGCTAAGAATATGGACCTATATGATATCATAACAATTATTATGATTCTTGGATAATTAAATGACATTATTTAAATCATTATACAGGAGGTTCAGACACTTACGAAGCAAATCGGACCTAAGGTAAGGGAAAATCTCGCAATCTCAATTTTTATCTGAGGTTGTTTATACTTCAGAATTTACTGGGGAATATTTATCATCCACATCCATGTTTCCTCAATATGTAATATTATTTATATCCTCCTACAATTGTTTAAATCCAATTTTACCCTTCGGTGAGTTTTTAAAAAAAGATATGAAAGGAATCTTTTGTCGTTTTTCGTACGAGGTACTTTTTGACTTTTCCGGCCAAAGTACGGGAAGAAGGTTTTTTTAACTTATATGGCATGAATAGATTTTTACAACATTATTTCTATGAAGCTTCCTTTACAAGTTTTAATGTTTATTTTTAATCAAATTCTTTTAGTTCAAAATTATATGACATGTTAAGAAAGTAAAATGTTTTTGAAGTAGAAAGGATGTTTTTTTCAAGAATGGAGTTCAAGCGTTTTATCAAAATTATTTTCCATCTAAGAAAATATAGGGTTTTGTTTCTATCTCTATTTTTATATTGGTTTGATTATGTTATGATGGAATTATTGTTATGATGTCCTTTTATATGGATTATGTTATGATGGCATGATGTTTAAGATTCCCATTTTTATTACATGGGTTATGCTATGATGTATGATTTATGATATTGTGGCACACATAAGAATGGTATAATTATGAGATGGTTGGGACCTATATCTCCATCCAATGCATTGGGTAAAGATTTATATCTCATGAGATAGACATGGCTGGAATGGCAGGTTAAACCGGTTCAGTGAAACAGGACTGAAACGATGAGTGAACTCGGTTCAGAAATGGACATTGTCCGCTAAGATGGTCTTGGAAATGAGTCTTGACTAATAAGAAATGATTCTCTATGATTATGTGTGTATGCCACAAAGTTTCATGTTTTATGTTATGATTATTGGGATTATATTTCACTACTATGATTTATCCCATGTTATGAAATTATTATCTCTTTTTCAGGTTATGATTTCCAAAATGATATGTTCTTATGAATATGATGTGATTGATATTTATTTTGTTTACCCTTACTGAGCATTTGAGCTCACCCTTTTGTATGTTTTCGTTCCCCAGTTCTATAAGAAGGTTATTAAGTAGGATATGCCAAAAGGGACTCTAGATTTGATGAAATAAGTGGGAGAAAATGTAGATGCTTTATGAACCGGTTGTTTATGTTTCCCAGTTTCTAAAGACACTATACCTATACAGTCTTTAATGGTTTAGTTATATGTTGTAATAAGTGTACATCAATTTTGAAGTATTAGCAATGTATGTAATGTATGGGTCATTATAGTTGGTATCATAGGAAAGGTATAGTCAACCTTTGGAAACTTGGATGTGAAAGCCTTAGTAAGAAACCTAAGGATATGTCTAAGAATAGAAAACAATCTTAGTGTTTTAGAAATGGCCATGAATAACCTATGATAAGACCTTAAGTGTGTAATTTTATTCTTGATTATGTGTTTTTCCTATTATAATTAGTGTTGCTTAGACCATTCTTATTGGTTTTAGTCAATGGATGGAACCCGAAGGAACCGTATTAATACGGAATGCGACGGGCAATGAAATGATTGTCCCCCTGAGAAGCCAAACACTATGGGAGCTGGAATGAAAAACCTTGTATCCATGCTCACATAACTTTCTAAAGCTATGAATCTAGCAGGACTTCCAAACGAGCAAAGGAAAGAGCAATATTCTGTTGAATCCTTCATGAGGTAGCGTCCACCTTCATTCACCGGGTCTTCTGATCCATTAGTGGCTGAACAATGGATCAGTACCACTGAAAAGATATTTTCAGTTTTTCAGTGTTCTGAACATGATAAATTCATCTTAGCAGTGTATCATTTGGAAGGAGATACTAATCAATGGTGGAATATTATTAAGAATACGAGGAAAAGGGATGAAATTGAGTCCATGGAATGGGTCGAGTTCAAGAACTTATTTTTCAATACGTACTTCCATCGTATTCTTTGAACAAAGATGGAGAAGAAGTTTCTTTAACTGAAGCAAAAGGATGATGAATCTGTTGGTACCTACGAAGTAAATTTTACAAGACTTGTAAGGTACGATTCTGGGATTAATATCCAACCTAAGAGTAAGATCGATCAATTCTTTAGTGGCTTAAAAAAAAGTGTTCGAAGGGCGTTAGCCATAAGGGACTTCAATAGCTACGAGGAAATTGTTCGATGTGCTCTCAAGGTTGAGATAGATATTGGAGTAACCCATCAGTCATATGGGTTTGATAAGAAGAGAAAAATGGAATTCAAAGGAAAATATAAAGAGCACACTGAAAAGAAGATGAGTTTTCCCTTATGCACAAACTATGGAAAGAAATATGGAGTAAATTGTCTTAAGGGGACAAGAAAATGTTATATGTGTGGAAAAGAAGGTCATCGGGAAATTGAATGTCGAAATAATGGGAAGAATATGTCTAATGATGAAAACAAAGGAAGGGATACATAGAAAGAACCTACTACACTTCAATGTTTCAAGTGCAAGGAAATGGGGCATTATGCCAATCAATGCCCTAATCCAAGGGTTAATGATTATGATCGACGTCAACAAACTCTTAAAGCCAAAGACAAAGGAATGTCACATGAAATTACTATCGGCGATGTGGAGTATGATAATGAAGTGGTGAAAGGTACACTTACCATCCACTCTAAAGTAGCAAATGTTTTATTTGATTCTAGATCCACCTACTCTTTTATTTCTGAAGAATTTTCTAAGGGTATAACCATATTACCTCAACAATTAGATGTTGAGTTAGCTGTGACAACCACTAATGGAAAAACACTCGCATCAAAAGTTTATAATTCTTCTCTGATTGAAGTTTGTGGGAAAGTGATTCTTGCAAATCTTGTGATCCTTCCTATAGTGGAATTTGATGTGATTCTTGGCATGTATTGGCTTTCTCTATATGTATCTCATATCAATATCCAAGGAAGGGAAGTCGCATTTCATATTCCAGATCAATTTATGATCATCTATTGATGCAAGGATGAACATAACCTTCCAGTGGAAATTTCTTCCATCTTATGGGTCTTGATTCCACTAAATGAATGTTATTTATCTCAAATGGTTGGTGAGAAACTCACGATTAAGAATATTCCCATTGTACGGGAGTTTGATGATGTCTTTCTGGAGGAATTGGCGGGTCTTCCACCAAATCGTGAAGTTGAGTTTTCAATAGAACTCGTATCGAGTCCTTTGCCTATTTCAAAGACACCTTATAGAATGACCCCAATTCAGTTGTAGGAATTGAATAAGTAACTCCAAGAGAATCTTGATAAGGGATTCATACGCCCTAGTGCGTCACCTTGGGGAGCACCTGTTCTGTTTGTTAAGAAGAAACATGGATCAATGAGACTCTGCATTGACTATCGATAACATAACAAGATCAATATAAAGAACAAATATCCTCTCCCATGCATTGATGACTTATTTTACCAACTACACGGATCTCAATACTTTTCCAATATTGATCTTCGTTCAGGGTATCATCAATTAAGGGTCAAAAAGGGGGATATACCAAAGATGGATTTCCGTACAAGGTATGGACACTATGAATTTATAGTGATGCCATTTCGTCTTACAAATGCCCCTGCTATCTTCATGGATCTGATGAATAGTGTCTTTAGAGACTATCTTGATCAGTTTGTGGTAGTCTTTATAGACGATATTCTTGTATATTCAAAGACCAAGGAAGAACATGAAGATCACTTGATAATTATATTGAAGACCCTGAGAAAGGAGAAGCTTTATTCCAAATTTACCAAGTGTGAATTTTGGATTCAAAAAGTTTCATTTTTTGGTCACATAATCTCAAAAGAGGGGATATTTGTGGATCTATAAAAAAAAAAGGTTATCGAAAGTTGGCTGAGACCAACAACAGTAACCGAGATCCGAAGTTTTCTTGGTTTGGCTGGATATTATCGACGTTTTTGAAAGATTTTTCATGATTATCTAATCCACTCACCATGTTGACTCGGAAAGGAGTTAAGTTTGTTTGGACAGAGGAATGTGAAGAGAATTTCAAGGAGTTGAAAATAAGGTTATCCAGTGCACCTGTACTCACACTTCCTTGTAGTGGAGAAAGGTTTATGATCTATAGTGATGCATCCAAGAAGGGACTGGGGTGTGTTCTTATGCAAAATGATATGGTGATAGTTTATGCCTCACGACAGTAGAAAATCCATGAGAAAAATTACCCAACTCATGATTTGGAGTTAGCTGCGGTAATCTTTGGATTAAAAATTTTGAGGCATTATCTTTATGGAGAAAGGTGTGATATTTATACTGATCATAAATGTTTAAAGTATATTTTCACACAAAAGGAGCTAAATATGTGCCAATGAAGATGGTTGGAGCTGATTAAGGATTACGACTGCTCAATTCATTACCACCCTGGGAAAGCAAACAAGGTGGCGGATGCATTAAGTCCACAAGACCATGCTAGCTTATCCATGATGAGGATCACAAAAGATCCAATATTTATGGATTTACAAAGGATGGATCTTGGAATTATAATGGAAGTGGAAAAATTGTATCTTTCTCAATTGAATGTTCAACCATCTATACATGTGAAGATTAAAGAGGCATAGAAAGAAGATGTAGAGTTACAAAAAAAGGTGAGAAATATTCTTGAATTCAACCTTGAATGTGATGGGATAATAAAGTTCAGGAATCAGGTTTGTGTTCCTCCCATCCCAGAATTAAAGAAGGAGCTGCTGAATTGTAACACCCCGAGATTTTATGAAAAATATTCTTTTAATTTCATTAATGTCTCGTGTTTTATGCTACACCAAGATTACCTTGCGCTATACGCAACACCGTATTAGCTTGTAGTATACGCAAAACTATTCTTGGATCGTGTTACACACAATTTTGATAATAGTTATTCTACGCAACATTGAGTATATATATATATATTCAATGTATAAATGAAATATGGTTGGATTCTTTTATACGAAACAATGAAGGATTCTTTCACAACACGCAACCCTAACATGGCTTGCATTACACGCAATCGCGACCTTCCTCGATAGCGTGTGTTGTACGCAATACCGGGTTTTACTAAACAACGATATATTATTATAATATTTTTATGAACTAGATGTTATGAATAGTATTAACTAAATTATGAATCTTATAACATTATTATTCGTCTTACACATTTTATAAAACATGGTATAAGAACAAAATAAATTTTTCGGGTAAAATATGTATTTTTCAAAAAAATGCAGTTTTGCCACCTTTTGATGGCGCACCCACTTTAAATATAGTTTTTGACATGTTTATAAGTTCAATTTGACAAAATAAAATTCCTCTTTGGAATCATGAAATAAAAATTTACTTTGGATAATTTTTCATATTATTATGGTAAGTTTCATATTTTGATGAATAGTAAAAACACGCTATATTTTAATTAAAAACAACTTTTTTTCATCGCAATAATTTATATGGTTAAATTATAATATTTAATGGTTTTAAAGTATAAATAGAATATATTTTTACCATTTAATATAATGTATGTCATTAGAATTGATTCTACCTTGAATTTGTAAGATAAATCAATTCAATCTTTTGCAATGTTTTAAAGAAAAACCCGTTTTCTTTCGAAAATGAGATTAATTTTAATTTAATTACTGCAACTTTTGTGTATTGAATTTGAAAAAATGGATTCCATATTTGGAATCATTGGATCCAAATTACGTTAATAAGCTACTTTTTATTTTTGGGAATTATGAATAGTAACTACGGTAAATTTTATTTACCCTAGTTAATGGTAAATCGGGTAATTAATGGTAAATATAATATTATAAAATTGCCCTAAAACATGTCAAAATCCTATTTGATGACTAAACATAGACCCATATCACCTAAGGGTCAGATTAGATTCATTTAATGGACTTTTTTCCATGAAAATAATTTAATTATTATTAAAACCAAAGAATGTGACAACATGTCACTTTCTTAAATCTTATAAGTATAATCATTTTAATTTAGTGATACACTTCATGAAACTTAGAACATTAATAGTCTCCAAAAATCTAATACCATTATATAAATCATAGGAATTTATTTATAATTTTTAGGGATTAAATAATTATCATTTATTATGACACAAAGATGATACAGTAATTGTCTTATTAATGAAATATTGACATAATTGATGTTATAAATACCCAAATAAATGTAATTTAAGACTTTTTATGAATTAAAATATTTTTATAGGTTAATATGACATGTTATTATTGATTTAATTAACTTTTTGCTAACTAATAATTCTGTTATGAGTTTCAAAAAAATCAATTACTAAATAGTGTCCAAATTGACATAAAATAGTTTTTAAAACAAATATTATATTATTAATTGTTATTCTATTCATAAAAATCTATGGTTCGGCAAACCTTCTTAGATAAGGTTATATATATTAATAATAAACAACCTGGGGTTCGTTTGGCTTAATATAGTAAGTTTATTAACCTTATAGTGTAAGAAAACAAGAAGACATGATAAAAGTAAAATTATCTAACTTAAAGTTAAATATAAATGATAAAGTTAAAATAAGAACCTAAAGTTGTCTAAATTATATTTTATGAGATTATTTGGACCCATACCCACCTTAGCTTAGAAATAAATCAATTTGGAGCTATTTAAAACTGAATTTGTCTTTATAATAAAATAATAATTTTTGTTATTCCAAAGGTGCCCCTCTCCTCCCTTATAAAAGGGCACCCCCTCCCTCTCTTCCTCACAACACTTTGAGCCCTCAAGCTCAGACAACCTCTCCCAAATTCTCTTCTTCACTTCCCTATAAACATCCTAGAGGTTCTGGTCTTCCGGAAAGACCAATTATAGTGCCCTACGAGGAGGTCTCAAAGAGGCGCTTCAAAGAAGAGGTAATGTCCGTTACCGATTCTTTCAACTTTATTTCTTCTTCCACTTATTCTTCATAGGTTGTTTCATTATGAAGTAATAATAGAAGTATCAATCATATAATGATATGTTATTATAAGTATGAAACAACCCTATTTAACCATCTATCCATCCTACGGAAAACGAAATCACCGCGCGTGCGTACGTATGGAATACCGTCTCCACGCCGTGGTGTAATCTGTTTCCCACCACCACCTTACTTGGATGGGTATAATGGTGTAAATAATACCTGTATATGATTATTGTAAAGTGATATTGATTCTGAAATAGTATACATACACTCCAATACAATTCCACGATCATGAAAATGATATCATCGCTCGTGCGTACATACGGACTACCGTCTCCACGACGCGATGAGATTCATTCTCCACATTAACCATTCATGAATGATTATAAAGTATATATAATAAGTAATCATGAAATATATGATATAATAATGATACTGGATTTATGTTTATATATATGTATGTCATCTACTAAATTCCATTCAACTCAATAAGGAAACGAAAATAGCGTTCATGCGTACGTATGACCTACCGTCTCCATGAACGGTGTATTTCTTTCCATTTACCGATCTATTATATATATGTATATTCTGAATATATATATAAATAATGTTTTATATTCTGGAATTATGTAATCATGATCTAAGTAATCATATGAATAATAACAAGTCAAAACACGGACGACACATGAAACAATTTTACCCAAAACGCTCTTTAACATGGAATTTTCAAAAGAACAGGTAATATAATGTCATAAGTGAACCATATATGATTACATAACAATGAGTATGATTATGGAACAAGTCAATGACATTATTTAAATCATTATACAGGAGGTTCGGACACTTACGAAGCAAATCAGACCTAAGGTAAGGGATAAATTTTCAATCTCATTTTTATCCGAGATTGCTTATACGTAAGTAGTTACTGGGGTTACGTTTATCATCCATGACCATGTTTTCTAAAAATGATTTCATAAAATGATTACCATTATTCCATGAATGTTTAAAGTCATTTTACCCTTTATTGACTTTTTACCACATTGTATGAATGGAATCTTTCCTTTGGTTACCATATAAGGTATTTTTTGATTTTTCTGACAAAAGTACGAGGATAATGTTAATTTTAACTTATACGGCGTGAACGGATTTTTACGGTTTCATAACGCCTCATTTTCAAGAAGCTTGCCATACAAGATTTCATGATTATTTTCAACAAAACCCTTATCTTTTAAAATTGCATGGAATTTTGTCAAAAGAAAATGATTTTAAAGAAGAAAGGATATTTTCCTCAAGAATTCATTTCAAGTGTTTTGTCAAAAATATTTTCCATTTAAGATGAAATTTTTTCATATTTGTATGTTTCAAGTAAAATGCCTCTATGATTTATATGGTTTCAATTTTCTTATGATGAAATGATATCAATTGTTTATGGATTATGTTATGATGGCATGATGTTTAAGAATCCCATTTTATTACATGGGTTATACTATGATGTATGATTTATGATTTTGTGAAACAAGTAAGAATGATTTAATTATGAGATCGGTGGGACCTATATCTCCCTCCAATTCATCGGGTAATGATTTATATCTCATGAGATAGATATGGATGGAATGTCAAGTTAAACTGGTTCCGTAATACATGACTAGAACGAGGAGTGAACTCGATTCAGAAAGGGACTTTGTCCACTAAGATGGTCTTGGCAGAAATACCTTGGCTACTATGGAAATCATATCATGTGCTTAATGGTTTCCACAATTACATGTTTTATTCCCATGCTATTTTATCATTATTAATGTTTCTTTATGATCTATTCCTTATGTACTTCCATGTTTTTTGTCATTTCTCAAGCTTTTGATGTTTAAACATTATGTTCATGTTTTTAAGTTCAAATGTATATGGTATGTTTTATTTTATCCATGCTTAACCTTACTGAGAATTTGAGCTCACTCTTTTTATGTTTTCTTTTCGCTAGGTTATAAAGAAAGGTTTTAGGTAAGAAAAAAAGGGAAGATCATTATTGGAGATGTTGAAGATATTTCACCACGATTAGAAGATTACGTTCCATGTTTCCAAAGACACTAAACTATTACGGTCCTTATGTGTCTGTTTTTGTTATATATTAAGTATTCTGCTAAAGTAATGTAATGTCCATGTATGTCAGGATTCGGGTCTCTACAGTTGGTATCAGAGGAAAAGTTTAGTCAACCTTTGGAAACTGTGATGCGAAAACGTTAGTGAGATCCCTAGAGATATTTCTAAGGTATGTCTAGGGATGTCCCTAAGGATAAGTATACGTATAGGATATAGTCCTAGAACTGTGGCAACAATATTGGATTAAACCAAAGATGTTAGATATTGAAGTTACTCCCCCTTTATTATGATTTTTGCCTCTCACGCTATTCTTTTTGGGTTTTAGAAAATGGCTGGAAACAAGATGATTCACAATAATGGAGGATATGATGGACAATGGAATGATATTCTTCATGAGAAACCTAATGAAATGGGATTTAGAGGTCCAAAAATAATTATTATGCCGAATCAGCAATCTCATAATATGATTAATAAAGTAAAATTTGGTAAGTTTCATGACTCGGCTAATAAAAGAAAGACGGAGTCTCATGATGATCATAGAGGAAAGAAAGTTCAATTTCCCCTTTGTAAATCATGTGGGAAGAGGCATCAAGGAAAATGTTTCAAAGGAACTGGAAGATGCTTTGGGTGTGGAAAAGAGGGACACAAAGCCAGTAAGTGCAAAGGAAAAGGTTCAGTTAACACTAGGGATGAGGATAATGGTATTTCTACGACATCAACAATGGTTAAATGTTTTAAATGTGGAATGTATGGGAATTATGAAAACCAATTCCCTAAGTGAAAGTCTCATGAAGAGAATCAATATGGTCGTATACGTAGTATTTATGTTGATGATGATGAAGAAACTACAAATGATATGTGAGATGAAATAATTGTTGAAGCTCGGTCAATGGTTTAGGAATGTAGTGGAATGATTACATGTTTATCATGTGTAATGTTGTATAAGTAATCTCATGTTACTATGGAATAAAGAGACATCTAAGGATTGTTATACTGTTGTCTTTCCTTGAGTTTTGAAAGTGTATGATTAATGGTACCAGTATCCATGAATGGTTATTCAGATATTTTTTTAATGTAGATGATATGCACATAATGAAGGGATAAGGATAAAATTAAATGTTTGATAGTATTCATGAGCTCATGACTGATATAAGGAGAAGGTTATATCATGGTTTGAGTATATATAATTTTTGGATTTTTATATTGGAAAGAGTTAACTTTTGACAGCATTCATGTTTTCACTAAGGTTTAATGGGTATTCATTTTTCAAGAGAATACATGATTAAGGTATTCACATGATTGGAATGTGACCAACAAGATATATGGGGGATAAATGATGGTATTCACATGCTTGGTTGATGACATTTCAAGTAATCATTTTCTTTATACTATGAGATTGGACCGAAGTATTTTAGATAAGTCTAAAGATTGGAATGGATTATGTTGGACATAAGTTAGTATTGTTTAAGGATAAAACTTTTTTTATATTATTTATGGGTTGATATAGTAATATAGCTTTACAAAAAGGACAACCTGTATGATGGGCGACAGCCCATCGCATCGGACAAGGCTATGGGAATCGAACCCACAACGGAAGTGCGACTGGCCTTTATCGCCTACCACTGGCCTACATGAAGTCCCTATTTAGTAGAAACTAGTTTTATTATATTAAGCAGTATGATATATGAAGTATAAGTCCATTTTAGGAACCATATATAATAAATCTCACTATAGATGGACTTATGTATTTTTTGATAACTTTTCTAACCTTTTTTTTGAGACAGATGGAATGACCCATCATTCTATCACATGATCTACTAACACATCACGAATGACAAATTCAACTTCATTTCTTTAAGAGATGAAGTGGAAATTGTCCAAAGAACGACAAACGGTGAGACTATACAAAAATCATGAAAGTATATCTTCTAATTCCAATTTCATCAACTTTAGGGAAATGATCTTGAAAACCAAAAATTTTGTCCTAGTTCTCTTATATCTGATGATCAGATGGTACCTTAGATCATCACAAATTTATGGCTTTGTGATTGCTGGCTTTTCCATAGCTATGTTCTCTACTACTCTCCATTAGAACATGATGGTTAGATTTCTTTTCCATATCCATATTTTCACCTAGGTGGAAACCCAGTGATTAGTTTATTTGGGTAACCGTTACGTTTCATAATTTTGTTTTTAAAGATTGGTTTTGGTATTCCTTTTTACGATGTGGGTTTCTATTAAAGAAACTTTCGAATAGTAAACCATTTATAACCTCGACGAATTTCGAGGGAGAAATTCATTTTAAGGGGGGTAGACTGTAACACCCCGAGATTTTATGAAAAATATTCTTTTAATTTCATTAATGTCTTGTGTTGTATGCTACACCAAGATTACCTTGCGCTATACACAACATAGTATTAGCTTGCAGTATACGCAACACTATTCTTGGATCGTGTTACACACAATTTTGATAATATTTATTCTACGCAACGTTGAGTATATATATATATATATTCAATGTATAAATAAAATATGGTTGGATTCTATTATACGAAACAATGAAGGATTCTTTCACAACACGCAACCCTGACTTGGCTTGCATTACACGCAATCACGACCTTCCTCGATTGTGTGTGTTGTACGCAATACCGGGTTTTAATAAACAACGATATATTATTATAATATTATTATGAACTAGACATTATGAATAGTATTAACTAAATTTTGAATTTTATAACATTATTATTCGTCTGACACATTTTCTAAAATATGGTATAAGAACAAAATATATTTTTCGGGTAAAATAAGTATTTTTCAAAAAAATGCAGTTTTTCCACCTTTTGATGGCGCACCCACTTTAAATCTAGTTTTTGACATGTTTATAAGTTCAATTTGACAAAATAAAATTCCTCTTTGGAATCATGAAATAAAGATTTACTTTGGATAATTTTTCATATTATTCTGGTAAGTTTCATATTTTGATGAATAGTAAAAACACGATATATTTTAATTAAAAACAACTTTTTTCATCTCAATATTTTTTATGGTTAAATTATAATATTGAATTGTTTTAAAGTATAAATAGAATATATTTTTACCATTTAATATAATTTATGTCATTAGCATTGATTCTACCTTGAAATCGTAGGATAAAGCAATTCAATCTTTTGCAATGTTTTAAAGAAAAACCTGTTTTCTTTCGACAACGGGATTAATTTTAATTTAATTTCTGCAACTTTTGTGTATTGAATTTGGAAAAATGGATTCCATATTTGGAATCAGTGGATCCAAATTATGTTAATAAGATACTTTTTATTTTTGGGAATTATGAATAGTAACTACGGTAAATTTTATTTACCATAGTTAAAGGTAAATCGGGTAATTAAGGGTAAATATAATATTATAAAATTACCCTAAAACATGTCAAAATCCTATTGGATGACTAAACATCAACCCATATCACCTAAGTGTCGGATTAGATTCATTTAATGGACCTTTGTCCATGAAAATAATTTAATTATTATTAAAACCAATGAATGTGACAACATGTCACATTCTTAAATCTTATAAGTATAATAATTTTAATTTAGTGATAAACTTCATGAAACTTCAATCAAGAATAATATCCAGAGATATAATACAATTATCTACATCATAGGAATTTATTTATAATTTTTAGGGATTAACTAATTATCATTTATTATGACACAAAGATGATGCAATAATTGTCTTATTAATGAAATATTGATATAATTGATGTTATAAATACCCAAATAAATGTAATTTAAGAGTTTTTATGAATTAAAACAATCTTATAGGTTAATATGACATGTTAGTATTTATTTAATTAACCTTTTTCCAACTAATCATTCTGTTATGATTTTCACAAATATCAATTACTAAATAGTGTCAAAATTGACATAAAAATAGTTTTTAAAACAAATATTATATTATTAATTGTTCTTTTATTCCTAAAAATATAATGTTCTCCCAAATGACTTAGATAAGGTTATATATATTAATAATAAACAACTTGGGGTTCGTTTTTCTTGATATAGTAAGTTTATTAACCTTATATTGTAAGAAAACAAGAAGACACGGTAAAAGTAAAATTATCTAACTTAAAGTTAAATATAAATGATAAGGATAAAATAGGAACCTAAACATGTCTAAATTATATTTTATGAGGGGATATTGACCCATACCCACCTTATCTTCTAAATAAATCAATTTGGAGCTAATTAAAACCGAATTTGGCTTTATAATAAAATAATATTTTTAGTTATTCCAAAGGTGCCCATGTCCTCCCTTATAAAAGGGCACCCCTCCCTCTCTTCCTCACAACACTTTGAGGCTTAAAACTCAGACAACCTCTGCCAAATTCTATTCTTCACTTCCCTAGAAATATCCTATAGGTTCTGGTTTTCCTCAAAGACCAATTTTCGGGCCCTAAGAGGAGGTCTCAAAGAGGCGCTTCAAAGAAGAGGTAATGTCCGTTACCGATTCATTCAACTTTATTTCTTCTTCCACTTCTTTTTCTTAGGTTGTTTCATTATGAAGTAATAAAAACAGTATCACTCATATACTGATATGTTATTATAAGTATGAATCAACCCTATTTCACCATCTATCCATCCTACGGAAAAAGAAATCACTGCACGTGCGTACGTACGGAATACCGTCTCCACGCCGTGGTGTAATCTATTTTCCACCACCACCTTACTTGGATGTGTATAATGGTGTACATGATACCTATATATGATTATTGTAAGGTGATATTGATTCTGAAATAGTATACATACACTCCAATACAATTCCATGATCATGAGAATGATATCATCGCTCGTGCGTACGTACGGACTACCGTCTCCACGACGCGATGAGATTTATTCTCCACATTAACCATTCATGAATGATTATAAAGTATATATAATATGTAATCATGAAATATATGACATAATAATTATACTGGATTTATGTGTATATATATTTATTTCATCTACTTAATTCCATTCAACTCAATAAGGAAACGAAAACAGCGTTCATGCGTACGTACGACCTACCGTCTCCATGAACGGTGTATTTCTTTCAATTTACTGATCTATTATATATATGTATATTCTGAATACATATATAAATCATGTTTTATATTCTATAATTATGTAATCATGATCTAAGTAATCATATGAATATTTACAAGTCAAAACCTGGACGACAAATGAAACGATTTTACCCAAAATGCTCTTTAACATGGAATTTACAAAAGAATGGGTAATATAAATTCATAAGTGAACCATATATGATATCATAACAATGAGTATGATTATGGAATAATTAAATGAAATTATTTAAATCATTATACAGGAGGTGTGGACACTTAAGAAGCAAATCAGACCTAATGTAAGCAATAAATTTTCAATCTCATTTTTATCCGAGATTGCTTATACATACGTAGTTACTGGGGTTACGTTTATCATCCATGAGCATGTTTTCTAAAAATGTTTTCATAAAATGTTTACCATTATTCCATGAATGTTTAAAGTCATTTTAGCCTTTATTTACTTTTTACCACACTGTATGAATGGAATATTTCCTTTGGTTACCATATAAGGTATTTTTTGATTTTTCTTACAAAAGTACGAGGAGAATGTTATTTTTAAATTATACGGCGTGAACGGATTTTTACAGTTTCATAACGCCTCATTTTCAAGAAGATTCCCCTACATGATTGCATGATTATTTTCAACAAAACCCTTATCTTTTAAAATTGCATGGAATTTTGTGAAAAGAAAATGATTTTAAAGAAGAAAGGATATTTTCCTCAAGAATTCATTTCAAGTGTTTTGTCAAAACTATTTTCCATCTAAGATGACATTATTTCATATTTTTATATTTCAAGTAAAATGTCTCTATGATTTATATTGTTTCAATTCTCTTATGATGAAATGATATCAATTGTTTATGGATTTTGTTATGATGGCATGATGTTTATGAATCCCATTTTATTACATGGGTTATGCTATGATGTATGATTTATGATTTTGTGGCACAAGTAAGAATGATTTCATTATGAGATGGGTGGGACCTATATCTCCCTCCAATGCATTGGGTAAAGATTTATATCTCATGAGATAGACATGGCTGGAACGACAAGTTAAATCAGTTCAGTAATACAGGACTGGAACGAGGAGTGAACTCGGTTCAGAAAGGGACTTTGTCCACTAAGATGGTCTTGGCAGCAATGCCTTGGCTACTATGGAAATCATATCACGTGCTTAATGGTTGCCACAATTACATGTTTTATTCCCATGCTATTTTATCATTATTAAGGTTTATTTATGATCTATGCCTTACGTACTTCCATGTTTTGTGTCATTTCTCAATCTTTTGATGTTTAAACATTATGTTCATGTTTTTACGTTCAAATGTATATGGTATGTTTTATTTTATCCATGCTTACCCTTACTGAGCATTTGAGCTCACTCTTTTTATGTTTTCTTTTCCCCAGGATATAAAGAAAGGTTTTAGGTAATAAAAAAAGGGTAGATCATTATGGGAGATGTTGAAGATCGTTCACCACGATTAGAAGATTATGTTCCATGTTTCCAAAGACACTAAACTATTATTGTCCTTGTGTGTCTGTTTTTGTTATGTATTAAGTATTCCTCTAAAGTAATGTAATGTCTATGTACGTCCGGATTCGGGTCTCTACATGAATGAGGCTCATAGTTCTGTATTCTCTCTTCATCCTGGAAGCACGAAGATGTATAGGGACCTGAAAGAGTACTTCTGGTGGGATGTCATGAAAAGAGATGTTGCTGAATATGTCTCTTGATGCTTGGTTTGTCAGTAAGTTAAAGCTAAGAGATAGAAGTATAAGGGGATGTTACATCCACTACCCATACCCGAATGGAAATGAGAAAACATCACTATGGACTTTGTCACCGGACATCCTAAAACATCCAAAGGCAATAATGATATCTGGGTCATAGTTGATCGTCTTACAAAGTCTACACACTTCATTTATATTAGAGAGGATTTCTATCTAGATCAGCTTTCCAAGATATATGTAAAGGAAGTGGTAAGAGTGCATAGAGTACCACTTTCCATTATATCTGATCGGGATCCGAGATTTACCTCGAAGTTTTGGCGAAGTCTTCAGCATACTCTAGATACAGAGTTGAGTTTTAGCACTGCTTATCATCCTTAGACAAATAGTCAGTCTGAGAGGACGATTCAAACTCTAGAAGATATGTTGAGAGCTTTCTCTATGGATTTCAAAGGTGGTTGGGATCAACACCTACCTTTGGTGGAATTTTCTTATAATAATAGCTTTCACTCCAGTATTTAGATGGCTCTTTATGAAGCTCTCTATGGAAATAAATGCAGGACTCCAACTTGCTGGGATGAAGTTGGGGAAAGAAATCTATTAGGACCTGATCTTATTGATGAGATGGTAGAAAAGGTGAGATCTATTCAACAACACATAAGAGCAGCTCAGAGTCGATAAAAAAGTTATGTCGATAACCAAAGATAAGACCTAGAGCATGATGTGGGTGGTAAAGTGTTCTTATGAATATCTCCCTGGAAGAGGGTCTTGATATTTCGAAAGAAGGGAAAGTTGAGCCCTAGATATATCAGTTTTTTTTGAAATTCTGGATCATGTTGGGAAGGTAGCTTACCGATTGGCACTTCCACCGAATCTCTCCCAAGTTCATGATGTGTTCCATATATCTCTCCTGAGAAAGTAGACACCTGATCCTTCACATGTACTCATCTCAGAAGTTGTACCGCTGGAGCAAGATCATTCTTATGAAGAACTGCCAATAGAGATTCTGGATCGTAGTGAAAAATTCCAATGAAAAAAGAACACTCGCTTGGTGAAAGTTTTATGGTGGTACCACCAATTAGAAGAAGCTACATGGGAGCTTGAGGATATGATGAGGGAGAGGTATCCTCATCTGTTTGTTACAAAGTGACGAATTTCGAGGGCAAAATTCATTTTAAGGGGGGGGGGGTATAATGTAACACTCGAGACTTTTATGAGAAATATTTTGTTTTTATGTTATATAAATCATCAAAGGAATCTTTCAGTACACACAACACTAGCTTGTCTTTCTTTACACGCAATCACGACCTTCCTCAATAGTTTGCGTCATACGCAATACCAAGTTTCACTAAACAACGGTATACTTTTAAAATATTACTAAAACTAGCCGTTATGAATAGTAATACCCACTTTTTGAAATTTTGTAAATTTTATTTTTCAAAATAGACTTCATTTTTGGATTTTTAATATCGAAATTAGCCTAGGGTGAAATTTCGGAATTTTTCTGAAAACATTCAATTTTTGATGAATAGTGAAAACATTGGGTTACTATTTTAAAAACCGACTTTTTATTTAAATAATTATTTATTTTATTTATATTTATTTTACATAAAAATTGATACGTAATACCTATATAAGTTTAGTTCAATTCATTGGAGTCATTTTATAATAATTTTAGATATATAAAAATTTAATTGAACTTTTCACCGTCTTTTACCCACCACCTAGGAGAATTTGCAAATTTAAATAAAACTTAATTTTACTGCTTCTATGAGTGGAATTTCGAAAATCCCAGAGACACAGTTAATATCAAGGACTAAAATGTGGTTCAATGAGATGAAAATAATTTTTGATAAATAGTAACTTTTTACTTTCTTTTACCACGGTTAAAAGTATATAGGGAAATTAAGGGTAAAAATGTTATTATTATTACCCTAACACATGTCCTAAATCTATTGGATAAGTGTAATTCGACAACAACAACATTTGGAATAAAATATGAACATTTCGGCCCACTTGTATTAGATTAGGACATTTATTAATAATTTATTTAAAGAAGGGTTAAAATAGTTAAAATCAAAGTTTAATAACTAAATCATTCATAATATAGGGTTATACATAAGATATATTCGACTATAAATATTCATTATAAATATAAAAATATTTCCTACATAATGCTATTTTATTTGTAAATTTTAGGAAATAAAAAATTTAATTTATTTATGACACAATGATGATGCCGTAATTATCTTATTAATGAAATATTGGCATAATTGATATTATAAATACCCAAATAAATGTAATATGAGACTTTTTATGAATTAAAATAATTTTATAGGTTCCTATGACATGTTAGTATTGATTTAGTTAACTGTTTTTGAACTAATATTTCTGTTATGAGTTTCACAATAATAAATTACCAAATAGTGTCAAAATTGACATAAAATATTTTTTAAAACAAATATTATATTATTAATTGTAATTTTATTACTAAAAATCTATGGTTCTGCCAAATTACTTAGATACGGTTATATATATTAATAATAAACCACTTGGGAGTCGTTTGGATTGTTATAGTATGTTTATTAACCTTATAGTGTAAGAAAACAAGAAGACATGGTAAAAGTTAAATTATCAAACTTAAAGATAAATCTAAATTATAATGTTAAAATAGAAACCTAATCTTGTCTAAATTATATTTGATGAGAGTATTTCGACCTATCCCCATCTTAGCCTCAAAATAAATCAATTTGGAGCTATTAAAAACCGAATATGACTTTATAATAAAATAATATTTTTAGTTTTTCC
Source organism: Viscum album (assembly GCA_963277665.1). Classification (NCBI taxonomy): domain Eukaryota; kingdom Viridiplantae; phylum Streptophyta; class Magnoliopsida; order Santalales; family Viscaceae; genus Viscum; species Viscum album. The sequence continues at coordinate 958,373,843 of OY728158.1, read as the reverse complement.
AAAGGTGGCCCTCTCCTCTCTTATAAATGGGAACCTCCTCCCTCTCTTCCTCACACCACATTGAGCCTTCAAGCTCATCCAAATCCTGCCACATTCTCTCCTCCACTTCCCTAGAAACATCATAGAGGTCTTGGTTTTCTTCAAAGACCAATTTTAGTGCCCTAAGAGGAGGTCTCAAAGAGGTGCTTCAAAGAAGAGGTATTGTCCATTACCAATTCTTTTAACTTATATCTTCTTACACTTCTTCTTATTTAGTTGTTTCATTATGAAGTAATAAAATAATTATAACTAATATACTGGTATGTTATTATAAGTATGAAACAAACCTATTTCACCATCTATCCATCCTACGGAAAACGAAATCACCGTGCGTGCGTACGTACGGAATACCGTCTCCACGCCGTGGTGTAATCTATTTTCCACCACCACCTTACTCGGATGGGTATAATGGTGTAAATAATAACTATATATGATTATTTTAAAGTGATATTTATTCTTAAATAGTATACATACACTCCAATACAATTCCACTATCATGGGAACGATATCATCGCTCGTGCGTACGTACGAAATACTTCTCCACGATGTGACGCGACTCGTTCTAAATGATCTTCATTGCATAATGATTATATAAATGAATTGAATGAATGAATATGATATATATTACATTAATACAATTCTGGAAATGAGGTATCTATAACCTAAAGATAATAATAAGAATTTATTCGACAAAACACGCATAAGAACAAAAAGTATTAAACACCCGAATAACAAGTAGCAATGAAATATTACTAATAAGAAGCTAAGAATATGGCCATATATGATATCATAAAAAAGAGTATGATTCTAGAATAAGTAAATGAAATTATTTAAATCATTATACATGAGTTTCGGACACTTACAAAGCAAATCAGACCTAAGGTAAGGGAAAATCTCACAATCTCAATTTTTATCTGAGATTGTTTATACTTCAGAATTTACTGGAGAATATTTATCATCCACATACATGTTTCGTCAATATGTAATATTATTTATATCCTCCTACAATTTTTTAAATCCAATTTTACCCTTCGGTGAGTTTTTATTAAAAGATATGAAAGGAATCTTTTGTCGTTTTTCGTATGAGGTACTTTTTGACTTTTCCAGCCAAAGTACTGGAAGAATGTTATTTTAACTTATACGACCTGAATGGATTTTTAGAACATTATTTCCATGAACCTTACTTTAAATGTTTTGAAGTTTATTTTTAGTCAACTTCTTTTAGTTACAAATTATATGACATGTTAAGAAAGGAAAATTTTTTTGAAGTAGAAAGGATATTTTCCTCAAGAATGGAGTTCAAGTGTTTTATCAAAATTATTTTCCATCTAAGATAATATAAGGTTCTGTTTCTATCCCTATTTTTACATTTATTTGATTATGTTATAATGGAATTATTGTTATGATGTCCTTTTATATGGATTATGTTATGATGGCATGATGTTTAAGATTCCCATTTTTATTACTTGGGTTATGCTACGATGTATGATTTATGATTTTGTGGAACACATAAGAATGGTATCATTATGAGATGGGTGGGACTTATATATACCTTCAATTCATTGGGTAATGATTTATATTTCATGAGATAGGCATGGCTGGAACGGCAGGTTGAACCGGTTCAGTGAAACAGGACTGAAATGAGGAGTGAACTCTGTTCAAAAATGGACTTTGTCTGCTAAGATAGTCTTGGCAATGAGCCTTGACTAATATGAAATGATTCTCTATGATTATTTATTTATGCCAAAAAGGTTCATGTTTTAAGGTATGATTATTGGTATTACATTTCAATACTATGATTTATCCCATGTTATGAAATTATTATCTCTTTTGCAGGAAATGATTTCCAAAATGATATGTTTTTATGAATATGATGTGATTGATATTTATTTTGTTTACCCTTAACGAGAATTTGATCTCACCCTTTTGTATGTTTTCTTTCCCCAGGTCAGGAATAAGGTTATTAAGTAGGATATGCCGAAAGGGACTCTAGATATGATGAAATAAGTGGGAGACAATGTAGATTCTTTATAAACTAGTTGTTACAATATACCTATATGGTCCTTCAAGGTTTTGTTATATGTCGTTATAAGTGTACTTCAATTTTTAAGTATTAACAATGTATGTAAAGTACGGGTATTTATATCTCTACACATGATTTGAGATATATTAAACAAGTTGAATATGATTTTTGATCTTTAAAACATTATTAAAACACGAGGAGTCCAACAATCTCCACCTTTATGATGATCACAAATCATATGAGTTAGATGTCTGGTCTTAGTATTATTTCTCCCCCTTTTGGGATTATAAAAAACAATATAGGAAAAATAAAAAAAAAATTATTGGAGGAAAGTAAGAGAATAGAGAAGAACAATGAACATTTAATTATATGGAATGATATTTGTGAATATATGTATAAGGAAAAATTTCAAAACATCCCTATCAAAAATAACATTTTTCGCTTCACCTCCGCACTAGTAGCCTTCTCCATACCCTTGGTAGTAGCATTAAAAGGAGCCAGAAGAGTAGAAGTAGGGGATGAATAAGGGATTGTGACAGTTTTACAAGAAGGAAGAGGGAGCCCTTTAAAAATAGAAAGTGCCAGAGTGGGTTTGGACGAAGGCCGAAGCATGTTTTGTTCAAGGATAAGAGGTATGATATGGCTTAAAGCCTGAGATATAGACACTAAGGCAGAATAAAAAGTAGTGGATGAGGAAGGAGTTAAACCATGCCGTATAGGCATATATGTAGGATACACAATGGTAGTGCTTTGCACTTGATGTTAAGGATTCAAAAATTGAAAGAAATCAGTAATAATGTCACCACCATATTTCATGGCCTTCTCCAAATAATATATTTTTTGCATGAATTTGTCTAACAGAGGAGTGAAATCTTTTGGAGTTTGTGCTTGATTCTTGAAGGATTGAGTGACCAGAAGAATTTTCATGTTCTCTACAATATATTTGAAATGATTTTTCATATAATGCTTATAGAAAATTCTATTAAAGTAGAAATCCACTTTCTTAGTAATTTCTTCCTGAGCGTCACTGGAAATATTTTAATGAATCCTCACTAGGTCAAGTACTCTTTTACTATTCTTGGAAATCATAGATAATCTTTCTTTATCAAAACCACTTAACTCTAATTGAAGTTCATCCTTAACAATAGTTATGAGAAGATCAATGTCTATGGGTTGAGATGACTATCCGGAGGCATAAGAAACTCTATTGGATAATGTGAGAGACATGTGATTATTTAGACATTTCTATAGACATACCTTGTACTCATCAGTCATATTTTTAGGTCCAACAACAGGATCATGAATCTCATTGAATATCTTGATGTTTCTACCAGCCACTTTTCATAAATTGAAGTCAAGTTTGGTTGTATCAAAGATGCATCTTTCTGTGGAATCGGATCACTAACATCCTTTACAGGGTGATAAACCAGAGATTTTCCTGGTTGAAACAATTTTTCCATATATTCAACAATATATGTAAGATACTTTACATCCCCACTCAACTATTTATTCTATATTATAAAATATTTTATTTCAAGAATATTTTTTTGTTGGATTTTCCATATGATCTTCTCTAACAGCAAGGAAAAATCTCTTTCACTAAAATTTGTCACAGGAGATGGTTGTGTGTTCATGAGATTTTCCAAGCTAGCTAAAAGATTTCTCCAAAATATTTCAGATCACTCTATCCCACTAAAGCAAAAGGTTTATGTGAAGTTTTAGGAATTGGAGATGAGACAAGTTTAGGATTCTTAGTAGAGCTTACTTCTAGATTAGAAACTGGTTTCAATTCAAGCAGAGTTGAAAGGTATATGGATTTAACTAAGGCCTCCTGGGTATTATTCACATCAATGTAGCTATAAAACTTATACCAGGTATCAATAGTGCTTTGATAAATAGTATTGGAAAATTTAATATCTTCTAGATTGGTGTGCTTCTTCCCCTTAATAGGTGCATCCCTTTTATTACTAATAGATCCAGTCCCTTGATCTGTTTCTAAATTTTCTTATCTAATAGCCTCACCCATTTCTTTTCTACCCTACCGAAAGGCTTGTTCCATTATATCCTCATAATATGGGATAAATTCAAGATCAGTTTGGTATTTTTTCCCCAACAGTATCCTCTTCCTCAATAATATGTTCTTGTTCTAGATTATCTTCAGAAACATAATTTTCTTTTATACTAGCATAAAATTCTTTACTAGAATCAGGTTCATCTTCTAAATCAACACTTCATTTAGTAACAGGTACATCCTTCTCAACAATATTTTGTGGAACAGGTAAACTACTATCTTCCTTTCCCAGGATATTTCCTTCCTTAGATGAAACAATTTCCTCTTCTTCTTCATTATTAGAATAAACAACCACTTCATCTTATTCCAAACCAGGATCAGATATGTTCTTAGTCCTTGAAGGATTCTAAAACATATTAAACTTTTCATAAACCCTTTCATTTTCCTCCACCCAAGACTTTTTACAAGGATTATAACTTATTTTCTTACTTCTATCTGTATCCATTATGATACAGAACTCAAAATCTTTGATTACTTCTTCATTATGGCCAACCACCCATTTAGTAGATAGTGTTGCAGAGATTAACCAAGAATAGAACAAAGAGGTATATTTTGAGGTTGTATTAATCAATTCACACATGTTAAGTATAATATACTTAAAAAGATTAAACATATACCAATTTTTTATAAGATTTATCAAGAATACATATTGATACTTGAGGGTAGAAAAATACCTTTTTCTTGGACTACTAATATTTTGGATAAAATTAAACAGCAACCTCATTTCACTATCCAACTCAGAAATAATTTTCTTTATTTTCTTCTTATTTCTAGTAAAACTTCCTAGGGCTTCTTCATAGACAAAAACATCACTAGGAGGGGGAGTACCTCTCTTTTAGTCCTCAAATATTCATTCATGAGGTATTTATAGGAATCCATCCCATAAGCTCGAGGAAAATGTACAACATTTATAATTAATCAAGTTTCTTACAACAAAACCATCTTTACTATCGAATGAAAATTAGACATACTGATAAAACTCAGAAACAAGTTTTCGATAAATCATCCTTTTAAATATTGTGAAATATTTCATCCATTCCTAATCTTCTAAGACATTAAAATCTAATGACTTACTTGTCATCAACCACTTAGGACAGATTTCCTTTTCTGGTACAACTATTCTCTCAGCAAGATTTAGATTTAATGGTCCTTTGTCTGCTAATTTTGGTGCCCTTTTCACATTATTATGAGATATGTGCCTCTCAGGAGTTGATAAATATGGGAGCTTCATTCTTGGAATTCAACAAGGGTTATAGAGAGATGAAGGGCTGAAAGAGGACTTACGGTTTGAATGATAGGGGTTTTGATTTTAAGAGAAGAGATCTCGAGTGAAGAAAAGAGTGAAAGATATTTGGTTTTTTCATTTAGGGATTTCAAGTGTAGCAATTTCAAAATTTCCGGATAAAAACGATAAAAAATAATCAATACAATGATACGGGTAATAAAATACAAATAAAAGAAAAAGAGATTAATTACTGTGAGACCAGAACAGATTGTCACAGTGAGACTAGAACAAATTTTCATGATTTCATCCATACAGTGTGACTTCAAACAGTGTGACCGTATCATTTGAGACAGTAAGTGCAAGATTCTAACCAAGGGATGGTAACTATGAGACTGTAATCATTAAACAGTAACTTCAAGACAATAACCAGTAAAACCGTGAGAGTGAGATAGTAAATCTAAGAGAGTGGCTTGTGAAACCAAAAATCATGAAACTGTAGACTGTGATACAGTAATGTGTAAAATAGTAATTTTTGAAATTGTAAACATTCTATTTGAGATTTATCATTCCAAACTGATGTATGATGTAATTTTTCCTTTCTAAATTTAATGGATTATTAAATATATCAGTAATCTGACATTTAATTCTAACTAATTACAAAGTGACATCACCTTTTTGATAATGGTTTCTCAAAAATTGATCTCTTAAATAAATATGTTTTTCCTTTTGTAGGAAATAGGATTATTTGAAATTTGAATAGAACTTGTATAAACACAATTTTTTGGTACATATATGAATTGATATCCATAGTCTTGTAATGTGTGTTTCATGCAAAAAATGTGTGCACAAAAACTACCAGTAGCTATGTATCCAGCTTCAGCAGTAGATACCACAACGAAATTTTGTTTCGTAATAAACCATCAAAATAGATACTTTCTTAAAATGAAACATGTTCTAGAGGTGATTTTCTATCTAACATACAACCACTAAAATCAGCATCAGAATAGCTGACTAACTCAAATGAGTTTCCTCTAGGATAGTATAGTCCTATATTGGGTGTATATTGTAGATATTTGAAAATCATTTTAACATCATTTAAATGAGAATATTTAGGTTTTTCTTGAAAATGAGCACACATATATACACTAAACATAATATCAGGTCAAAAAGTGGTTATGTAGAGTAAGCACAAAATCATGCCACTATAAGTGGGTTGATCAATAGATTTTCCATCATTATCATGATCTAACTTACAAGTAGTAGTCATTTGAGATTCACTACATTTAGTTTTGTCTAAACCAAAACGTTTTTAAGATCTTTAGTATATTTAATTTGATTTAAAATAATACCATCTTTATTATGAAATATTTGAAATCCAAGAAAGAATTTTAGTTCACCCATTAAATTTTTTTCATATTCATTTTGCATCTTTTTAGAGAAAACAATACATAATTTTTTTTTGAAGATCCAAAGATAATATCGTCGAAATAAATTTAAATTACTAAAACATCATCAGAAATTTGTTTTATAAAAAGAGTTGGATCATCTAATTTTTTAAAAAAAAATTTCAAAATAAGAAAATTACTTAAGCTATCATACTGAGATCCTATAGCTTGTTTTAATCCATATAAAGCTTTTGATAATTTAAAAACATGATTTGGAAAGTGAGGATTTGGGAAACCTGGAGGTTGTTCAACAAAGATATCCTTAGGTATATTCCCTTTTTGGAAAGCACTCTTGACATCAATTTAATATAGTTTGAAATTAGAATGTGCTGCATATGCAAGAAAGATTAAAATGGATTCATGTATATCCACTAGTGCAAAGATATCCTCGTAGTCAATTCCTTCTTCTTGACTATAGGGTTGTGCAGCCGATCCGGATTTATTTCTAACTATTTTACCAGAAAAATTAACTTTATTTATAAACACCAACTCAGTGCATATGGTAAAAATATATTTGGGTCTATCAACAAGTTTCCAAACTTTTTTCCTTTCAAACTAATTATGTTCTTCTTGCATATCCATTACCAAAAAATCATCATTCATAGCATCATTGATGTTTTTAGGATCAAAATGTGACAAGAAAACTTGATGCTCAACCTGATTTCTAAGGGAATCTCTAGTTTGTGTTTCTTTATCTAAATATACTACAACAACATCTAATGTATGGTTCTTTAATGTTCTAAGAGATCTAGAAAATAAGGGGCTAGAGATTTTAGGTTCTTCAACAGCTTCGGGTTCATTATGGATTGAATCATGAAAATTTCCAGAACTAGAAGTTGTTATTGATTCTTTTACAGTATAGTTAGAGGATTTAGAATTGATGTCCAGATTTGACATACCATAATCATGAGTCTCTATAGAGGTTTTAGGCTCATGTGGATCTATCACATTAAACATGACATGGACAGATTCCTCCACACATTTAATTATTTTTTTAAAAACTCTATATTCATTAATAGAGATCAAGTACCCTAGACATATTCCTTCATCACACATGGATAAAAATTTTCCAAGACTATACTTGGTATTAAGGATATATACTTTGCAACCAAAAACATTGAAGTAGTTTTCTTTGGGTTTCTATTGTTCCAAAACTCATATGGGGTTCTTTTAAGAATAGGTCTAATCAACACTCTATTAACAATTTAGCATACTATATTTCTAGCTTCATCCCAATAATAAATTGGTAATTTATATTCACTAAGCATGGTTCTAGAAATTTTGTGAAAGTTCATTTTTATTCATTCTTCAACTCCATTTTTCCGAGGTGTTCTAGGGGAAGAGAGATTATTATTATATCCATTTTGTGAGAAAATGGATTCAAAATCTAGATTTTCTAACTCACAGCCACGGTCACTTATTAGAGATTTTTTTCTATGTTAACTATGTTTATCTATAATTTTAGTGTATTTGGTGTAATATGTGTAGGATTTAGTTTATTTGGCCAAGAAAAAGTTCTAAGTATACCTAGAAAAGTAATCTACAAGAACATAAGGATAATGCTTTCCATTTAAAATAGTTCGTGAACTAAAATATCTCAATTTATCTTTCTAAGGGAGTTAATATCAAAAAATCCTAGTCTTCTATGCCAAAGAAAAGACTCTTTGTGAAATATAGTGAAACATGAAGAATTAAAATACTAAATAATCTATGTTAACAGAATATGAATTTTCATTTCTTAATGTAGAAAATGCTAATTCATTTTTTGAATTAGGAAAATTTCATGAATCATTTTCAAATTTAACATGAAATACATCATCAAATAGTTGTAAAATACTAAGTAGATTATATTTTACCCCATCAAAAAAAAGTACTTTGGAAACTATATCTAAGTTAGAGTTACCGATTTGACAAAGTCTAATGATTTTTCTTTTGGAATTGCCAACAAAAGGGATATGTCCACCATCAATATTTATTAGGGTTTAAGAAAATTAATATTCTCCTGTCATGTGTCATAAACACCCACTATCCAAGTACTATAATCTTTAACATGATCTCTTCGAACAATTTTCCTAAAAAATAGTAAAATAAAGACAGAATTTGGTACCCATATTTGTTTAGGTCTAGTAATATTTGTAACTAGTGAATTAAGAACCCACATCTTTCTTATAGGTTGCCTATAAGAATTATGTAAAGTATTTGAGAAATAAAATTTATTTTTTCTAGAAATTCCCAAAATAGTAGAAGATGAATCATAATTTGAACTAGAATAAATTTTCTATAAACTATGAGAAAAGATTTATGTCTAGGCTTAGAAACAAAATTGGGTTTTCCAAAATTTCTTTTACTAGTTTCATAACCAATACTAGTAGTGTATTAAAGGGGAATTTGTTTACCTAGAATTTTTACTATGTTATCTCTACCATTAATAATTTTTTCAAGGTCCTTTTTTAATTTCTCATTAAATAGATTTAATTCATTGTTTTATTTGAGTAATTGAACATTTATCTCTCTTTCTATAGTAAGTTAAAATTTAACATTTGAGGTAAGATCATATTGTTTCTTTAAAGAATTGTATTTATCTTTTAGTTCATTGCATTTCCCTTAAATTATACTTTAATACTAAAACATTTCTTCTTTAGACATATTTTAATAATCACTTTCATCTCAAGAATAATGGGAATTTTTTACGGGAGACTCCAAGGTTACCTCAGATTTGTTTTTCATGAAACAAATTTTTATTTGTTATCATGTTCATCATGTGAAGACTCCGAGTCACTTGAACTATCCTCAGAAGCCCTCCAAGTTTCTTTCATTTCCTTTTTATACATTCCATATTTGTCATCATATTTCTTTTTTATACTTGAGCTTGGGACAATCAACCTTTACTTGTCCCTTTCACTTACATTCATAACATACTATATCATATGACTTGTTATATATTTTCAAATATTTCTTCCATATTCCCTTTTGATCATATCTTCCTTTGAAGTTAGGATTTCTGAAAAAAATTCATTCTTTTTAAAATTTCTTAAACCTTCTAGAGAATTGAGCCATCTCCTCATCACTGTTGGGTTATGATTGTTCATTTCTTGAACATTATAAAGAGAATTGTAGTTTCTCCTTTTCGATGTGTTTATAGGTAGTGGTCTTAAATGACAGAGATTTTTCTGGGTTTATCCTCCTCTTCCTTTTTGAATTTAATCTCTTCTTCATACATCAATAGTTTCCTAATTAGTTCTTTGACATGTGATTTTCTAATGTCACATGACTCCCTAATAGAGACAGAAGTGCATCTCCATCTTTCAGGTAGGCATATGAGAAAATCATAATTTGTAATTTAGATGTAACTTTTCTTCCAAGAGAGATCATTGTGTTGAAAATTTCATTGAACCAGAGATACATTTCAGAAATCATCTCATAAAGATTTATGTTGAAGTTATCATATTTAATAGTATAAATATTAAATCTCATTTGTTTAACACTAGAAGTTCCTTCATGTGAAACAGAAAAAGTAACTCAAATTCCATGGGTTGTTTTACATGCTAAAATTATGTTAAATTCTTCATCTGTTAATGAGAAATATAATGAATTCATGGCTCTGCAATTATTATTGTAATAAGTCTTATTTGGGTCTTCCCAAGTAGTTCTATTAGAAGTAGTAATCTTATGCACATCTATAATGGAAAACCAACTTTCAAATGCCATACATTCTAAATTCATTTTCATTTTAATTTTCCATTGGGCATAATTGGTTCCATTAAAAAATGGAGTTCTATTTGTTGTACCACCTTCAAGTATATTATTCATAATAAAGAAATAATTTTATAGAGATAGAAATTTATAACTAACGTAAATTTAAATATCATTATAGTAATAATGAAATATCAGTGTAAAATATTTTTAAAAGAGTCTTAATAAGAATAAAATCCTCAGATACCAAATATTGGTTGGAGTAGTTTTCTCAAGAGGGGTGGGGGGGGGGGGATGAATTTATTATCTATAAAAAAGTTTGTTAAAAATTTCACTTAAGAAATGATACCCCAATAAAAATAAATGCATAGTTGTTAATCAAGGTAATACAATTATAATAGTTGGATTGTTAACAAAACTTCTCAGAATATTGATTAATTCTCATTAATATAAATGTGAGTTATTGATATAACTTTGGAAGCTATTATAATAAGTCAAAAGAGTAATAACGTCTATCCAAGAATAACTATCAACATTAAATTTACCTGTATGAAATATAAATTAAATAAGTGAAAAAATAAATCAAAAGACACAATGGATAAAACAAGACATTTTGAGTCTTAATCCACTCCACTTGGTGATCACCTACCACCAAGCAGTCTATATAGATAATAGATTGATCCAAACCCTGGATTATGATAAACAATAGTACACAAGATTGTCTAGGTCACATGACCTCTTCCACTATTCTTCGTTTTTATAAACTACCAGGTCACAGAAGTACCTCTTACACACTTTTTAAAGGGAGTAGACATATGTAAGTAGATATTAGAGGAAGGATATTTTGTATCATTCAGTTTAATACAGTAGACAATGTGGGTTTAAATAAAGACACACACACACACACTGCTCTAAATCTAAAAAAATACACAACCGAGGAAAGGTGATTATAAAGGGTTAGAAGAGATCTAGCTATTGTTCTATGATTCACTAGAATTGTAAGATGAAGTAGATTAATGTATTTAGTCCTCTTGTGAAAAAATAGTATCACAAGTTTGGTTCTCTGGTTTCCAATTTGATGATACGAACTATGTAACTCGTGTTCTTCTTTGATTTGTTACTGAAAATATGTTTTAGAATCTGATATATAATGGTTCATTCTTTTGGGGTCAAGAGTTCTTTCTGTGTTCTCCAGTTGTATCTTGTTGTATGCATCATTTAACGTTTTTCAAACACTCACTTCTCTACTCATTTTTATAGTGCCATGATTTCCTTTTTGTTACTAGGTTCATGTGTTGGTGTCAATAGTATGAATGTGTTTTTCACCCCGTACATCATACTGTCAGGTGAAATTTCTAAAAGGAAACACTAATTATTTCAGTTCCATTAAATGACTCAAATATTACCATTAGAAAATAAATTGAAAACGAAAAAACAGATTAAAGAATGATGTCATAGTTTTTCTTGAAACTGTATCACTTGGAAACAGTGTCACCATGAAACTGTGTCTTCTTCTTTGCCTTTGACAGGTGAGATAGTCATGATGCAACTGTTTCATTGAGATCTAGAATCGATAGCACATATGCAGTGTCAGGATCATGGTGTCTTAGGACCTGTGTCTAGTACTTTGTCCAAACCTTGAGAGGTATCTGGGTCACGGTGTCTGGGAAAAGGTGTCTCAAGATTATGGTGTCAGGGATTATAGTTTATGGGTTATGGTGTCTGGGATTACAGTGACTGGGATTACGATGTCTAGGTTATGGGGTCCAGATTATGGTGTTTGGGATTACAATTTCTAGATAATGGTGTCTAGCTTATGGTGTTAGGGACTTTTCCAAAATATAGAACTAGTGGCATACTTACAGTTTCTTAGACTTAGCCAAATATCTAAAAACATTCTTAAGTAGTAATATTCAAAGAATGAATTAAACATAAGAATTCATATAAGAAAAAAATTATAGAACATAAATATATATAGTTTACAATAATCAAACATGATTTCTAGGAATCAAAAACTTGTGAAAGTCTATTTAGAGTATAGGGAAACAAACCATCTCAACACATGATTTCAGATATAATAAACAAGGTGAACAGGATTTGTGACAATTAAAAGACGATTAAAACATGATGATTCCAACAAAAATGAAATACAATGTCTTAGTGGTCAACTACCACACATAGTTTTGAACAAATCTAACATCATGTCCACTCATATTTCACTTTAATCATTAGTTTCTTTACATTACCCAATGCATTTGAGCGCTATATAATTCAGGGCACACCCGTCACAACATTACATTTACATTATCATACATGCCACATAGAACATATATAAATCATGAACATAAATAAACGATGGAAAGGAATGTGTTTCAAATGATAAGCATAAATTCATAAACATTGGGTTCCCAAATTAAAGGTGGAATAACATAATTGATATAAGAATCAATAACCATATGTTAGAAGTAAAAGGTGTGTTTTGAAAGAAGAGTTCTTTTGGAAAACATTATGTTTTAAATAAACTCTTGTAGATAAAATTTATGTCATAGAAAAGATAATAGAATTGTGAATAAATTTTTTTTAAGTAATAACCATACTGAAAATGTAGTGAAAGAGGGAAACCCAATGAATTAGAGTTGGGTTCGAGAAATCCACTTTCCTTATTTACAAAAGCTTACTTCATGTAAATATCTTGTATAATCACGTTAGATTCATTAATTAACAATTAAAAAACCTCTTATAGGTTAAAATTATCCATTATGGTTTTATTATGTTCTTTTATAGGCCTTTGAATGAGTTATTGATTCTAGATTCATTCTTTGGGAGTGTTCATTTTTTATGTTTTTATAATCGGTTCACTTGTATACATGAATAGAAGTTCATGTAAGATGCAGATAAACATCTAGAATTGTTATTATTTGTTTTTAATTATAAAAAATAATGTTAAATTATCTTATGAAGTATTTTATGTTGTACCATTAGGGAAATTCGTTAGATAAAAGTTAATGATGACCGTTTTAGGTTAATTATGGCAGTTTTTAATCAGAATGAGCTTATTTTGTTTTACCCTTTAGTATTATTTGTATAAGTTATTTCTAGAACATAAAAGGGTTCAATATATAAAATTTACAATATTTTTAAACCTTTTAATGTTTTTATTAACAACCATGAAGTCATTTATGGAAAATGAATGTTCATCACCGACGATGTTGGTAAATTGACACTTCACGGGCAACAGTTTCATTTTTAAGAAAAGAGAGAGAGGGAGGGAGGGAGGATTTTAATGTGGGATATTCCAATAACATGCTATAACTCTATTATATGTCAGGTAAAAGATGTTTCATGCCATTTTCATTAAGGGAGTCGAGGATAGAATAAGAAAATAAATTTAAATTGAAAGGAAATTAAAATAAAAGAGAGAGGATTTACCTCTTAAATTTTTCTCTTAAAATCCTCCTCAAGGAACCTAGGATAAGTCTTTTGATGAGAACAAGAGATCCTGGATGTGGTGGAGATACTAGGTAAGAGTATAAGGTAGAATATAGTCAAGGATAAAATCTTGAGAGGTGTGTGGAGAAGAGGGTGTGTGGGTGGTATTTATAGTGGAGGAGAGGTTTGTTTTCCTATTATTTTAATCATTAATTTATTATTTTTCTCAATAAAAGAAATAGCGAGGATTATTGTGACTACATAAAGTAGTTAGTGGATGTGATTTTTAAATAATGGTCACTTACATCATACATGACTCAATCATGACTCAAAAATTCAGGCAATTATTATTTATCACAAATTATCATATTTTACAATTCAAAAAATTCAAGTATTTCAAAAAAAATCCAAAAATATCAAATTAACCATATATCAATGTGTATAATTATAAAATGAACTCCAAATTATGAATAAAATTTTATAAATATGATTAATTTAATTTTTAATTAAAATCTTCACTTATTTAGAAAATACAAATTTTAAAATTATTACTGATTTTATAATACTTTGAAAAGATACTTAAGGTCTCAAAAAATTATCTTAAAAACATAAGTTACGAAAATATTAATTTATGAATAAATTTTATTGAAAAAAAAATTCTTTCAAATTATTATATTAATCATAAAATTTTAATTATATATTATTGACTTATAAAATACCATGACTTAATAAATTATTTTCAAAATATTTATTTAATTATACTATGATTATTTCATATTGTCACTTATAAGGTGGGTAAATTTTATTTATATTTTTATTGGTAAGTTTACTCTTCAATTGGCTGATTTACTATTCATAAGGGTCATATTACTATTCATAAGGGTAACATTACTATTCATAAGTGTAAGTTACTATTCATCAAAAAATAAGTTTTTCTTATGAGGATCAATATATCTTATTGATCACAACCATGTATGTTTGATTTTTAATATTCAAAACACATAAGTGGAAAAATTATGTTCAACTACTATGCTAGAAGGAAACATAGTATTTAGTAGTTCATTTAAGCATGATGTCGCAATGTGTGTTCCAACGTGATTCTATATGACATAATTATAAGAAGGGAATTTTCATTGACAATACTTTGGGTAATTACATCCTCCCTCCTTGTGAAATTTCTCCCTGATTTTTTTTAACAAAACAGGTGAGGGTACTTCTCCTTCATCACCTCCTCCAATTCTCAAGTTACTTCTTCATACTTATGGTTCATCCACAACACTTTGAGAAGGTGTGTTTTCATTTTGCGTAGAACATTATCTATTTGGTCTAGAATCTTTTCTGGATACACCTCATAAGATATATAATCTTCTAGAAATACCACCTCTGACTTCATTAAATGTGAGGGATATGGTATGTACTTCCTCAATAGTGATACATGGATCACATCATGAACTTAAGCGATATTTGGTTGATGTGCAAGCTAATAGACCAAAAATCCTACATGATAAAGGATCTCAAAGGGGCCAATGTACCTTGGGATTATCTTCCCTTTCATTCCAAACCACATGAATCTCTTCCATGGTGATATTTGAATGATTTTTTATCTACAACACCAAACTCCAAAACACATAAATGGTTTTCAACATATTTCTTTTGCTGACTTGGAGCAGTTTTGATATGTTACTAAAGGGGTTGAACATTTTCTCTCATCTCTTGTACAAGATCAGGTCCAAGTAGCTTTCTTTATCCAACTTCATCCCAAAAGGCTGGAGTTCTACATCATGTTCCATACATAGATTTATTTGGTCCCATCTGAATACATGAGTTGAAGATATTATTTTATAAGAACCAAATCAATGGGATATGTTGATCCCATCTACCTTATAATCCTAATGAGCATTCTCATAGAATATCTTCGAGGTTCTGAATAGTCTTTTTAGATTGTCCATTAGTTTGGGGGAGATATACCATGTTGAAATTCAATTAAATAGTTATGTCATGTTGAAGACTCCTCTATAATTTAAATGTGAACCTGGGATCATGATCAGATAAAAATTAAAGTGGAACCCCATATTGTCTCACAACTTCCTTCACATATATCTTAGCAAGTTGTTCTAGAGAGAGAGCTTCTCGAATATTGATTAAGTGATTAGTCTTGGTGAGTCGGTCCACCATAACCCATATCACATTATTTCCCTTGTCTATATTTGAGAGACCCATGAAATGGTATATGGTGACATTATCCCATTTCCATATGGGTATAAGAAATGGTTGAAGATTCCATTTGGAATTTTTTCACTCTAATTTAACATGATGACATATCAAGCTCCATGAGATATATTATGCTATATCCTTCAATATGTTTTCCCACTAGAAGTGTTATCAGAGAACACATTATGTCTTTGTTCTCCCAAGATGGAAAGAGAATGTTGAGCTATGTTCATTTTCTAATAGCTCCTTCTTTATCTCGGGTGATGAAGGTACATAGAGACTTTTTCCAAACTGAATTACACCATCATCATTGATATGGTACTCTTGAAGCTTCTGTTTTATTACCGTATTCACCTTCTTTTGTAACACCATATTATCCCTTTTTTCCTCTTTAATTTTCTATTCGATATATGATTGGGAAATCACTTTTGTAAATGTAGGATTTATTCTGTTCCATTATGATTCTCAAATCCATCCTTCACATATCCATGAAGATAGGGTCTTTCTCAATCCGCAACATAGATAGTGTAGGATATTATTTTCTACTTAAAGCATTAGCTACCTTTTTCACTTTTCCAGGATGGTATTGAATAGGGAAATCATAGTCTTTAATTACATCTAGCTATCTCTTTTGACTTATGTTGATCTCTTTTTGTGTTAAAATATACTTTTGGCTCTTGGGATCGGTATATATGCCAGACTTATCACCATAGAGGTATCTTCGCTAGATTTTCAGGGAAAAAATCACAGTTTTTAGCTCTAGATAATCCGTAGGGTAGTTCTTCTCATGTATTTTCAACTGTCGTGAGGCGTAGTCAACCACATTACCATTTTTCATGAGAAAAAAACCCATTCCCTTTTTGGAAGCATCATTTTATATCATAAAACATTCAACACTATTTAGTAATGTGAGTACAGGTGTAGTGATCAGACTTCTCATTAGATCCTTGAATATTTCCTCACATTATTCCATCCAGAAATACTTTACCCCATTACTTATTATCTTAGTTAGTGGGCTTGACAATCATGGGAAATTTCTCACAAAACATCAAATTTACACAACTAAGCCAAGAAAACTATGGATTTTTATGACACTAAAGGGTCTGTGCCATTCCTCAATTCCTTTGCTTTTGAAGGGACTAAAAAATTCCCTCAATTGTGATTTCATGTCCCATGAAATGGGAATTGGTATGTCCAAAGGGCCTCACCAAAAACACATAGTGCCCATAACCTATACCTAAGGCAGTCTTCTGAATATATTCTTTCTTAAGATTTAGATGATGATATCCAGAACAAAGATCCTCCTTTGAGAAGTATCGAGGTACAATCAGCTGATCAAACAAGTCATCAATCCTTAGAAGAGAATAATTTTTCTTTATAGTGATCTTGTTGAGTTCTTGATAATCAACATACAGTAGCATTGATCCGTCATTCTTCTTGAAAAAGAGCACTGGAACACCCCAAGGTGATGCACTAGGGCATATGAACCCGTTTCCCAAATGCTATTTCAGTGGCTTCTTTAAATCCTCTAATTAGATAGGATCCATCCTATATGGACACATTCATATAAGAGTACCTCAAAGTATGTGTTATATTAAGAACTATACCCCACAATATGAAGGTTGCCCGAGTAACTCTTCATAAAAAACATCATAGTATTCACTTACGATGGGAATTTCCCCTATGTGGATAACATCCTTTGAATCAACCATTTGAGTGACGTATGCCTCTTCATAGGGACTCAACACCCACACTGTTGAAGGATTTTTCAAAGGAGATTCATGATATTCCTTTCATTTTTATAGCAGCATTGGATGGTTCATAATATGAAAAGATATCATCTTTTACTGATAGTTTATATGCACTCTATATAAAGAGAGATAATCCACCCCTAGTATAGCATCAAATTCTACAAACACTGCTAAAAAATGTCTTATTGAGATATGTCATTTGTGGTGGTATCCATTATAGTCTTTTGCGATGGGGTCCCATTGAAAATGACCCATTACATAAAACGATATCACAAATATTACCTTTCTTGATAGTTCATCGCAGAAAGTTATTATTTGCGATAGGCTGTAGCACCATTGTAAAAAAATTCAGCATTGTAAAAAAAAACTCTATTGTGAAGGGCCATCCACCAATCACAAATAGTTCCCGTTTTTACCTATTTTCCGATAGACCATCACAAATATTGCTGAAAATATAAAAAAATAAACCCTTTTGCGATGGACCAGTGGAAAATAGTAGAAATTTATTTAGAAAACCAAATTAAATAAAATAAGATTAATACTAATATAATTTACACATAAATGATATCATAAAATTAATATTAATACAATAAAATTATTTATAAAATAATATTACTAATGTAATATTAATATAAACAAAATAATAATTATAATATTCATAAAATAAAATTAATTATAAAATAATAAATTAATATTGATATTAATATTAATAAACAATAATACTAGTATTACTTATATAATAAAAACATCATTATTCACAAAAATATAAAAATATATTAATTAATAAAATAATAAATATAATAAAATAATAAATAATTAACCAAAACTTTTATATTCAAAGCAATATAAAAAACAAAATATTTAAAACATTAGATAGTATATATTATAAAAAATTACATTCAAATGTTTCATTATAAAATAAAAATACATCACTGATGGGGAGGGTCATCTAGAAGAGTTGGAGGGGATGGTGGAGGCAACTCCATCCCTAAACTGTGAGTCAGATTCCACATTTACTCTATTTTATCCTTCTCCTCCTCCTTCTTCCATCGACGCATCTTGTCCTCCATCTCCTACTACTTTTGCCATAGGAACTCTTCTTTCTATTGTTGCTTCCACTAAACCATATCACCCTACTCCCTACGCATTGTCTCTATAATCTCACTCTGAGCTCGTAGATACTCCTGATACTATGCATGGGATAATGATAACTCTCCTCGAGATCCTCTATATCTAGACACTGACATCATAGAGGTGTCATAAAAACCCTCAGGGTCAATTGAGAGCTAATACCAACAACTTGTCCATTCTCGAAGTCATACTGGGTATCC
This sequence comes from Viscum album, assembly GCA_963277665.1. NCBI lineage: Eukaryota > Viridiplantae > Streptophyta > Magnoliopsida > Santalales > Viscaceae > Viscum > Viscum album. Next base: position 958,354,625 of record OY728158.1, on the reverse strand, counting down.
TGCATCCATGTTTCCACATCAAATCAGGGGCACTGGTCTAACCATCGGCCTCGGCCTGACTCTCATCAAGTGTCTAAGAAATTACACCCTCATACGACTCCATAAATTTAAATTTATAATTAAAATAGTTAATATTTTTTTACAGTTAAATTTTAAACATTAAAAGAAATTATAATGACCACAATATGATGCTGGTGAGCACCTCTAATCTCTCCAGGGGATGGATCGATGTACATCTTCCAATAAACATCATTCTCTGTAATATTGGGTTGTGAAACTACCTATATAAATATAAATTAAACCATTTACATTTAAATTTATAAGCAATATTTAAAAAATTTACATACCATATGCTACCCATGCTTACTGAATATACGATTAGTAGCTCTATATGACACCTCCCGCCTCCTCCAATTTTTTCACCCTACTGATGATCTACTCTAAAACCACCTACTCCACTAGTGTGTACATAATCCATCCCAAACTCAAGATGAAATATAATCTGGTCGGTGGACATGACATGCCTCATAAAACTCCTTCACTCCTGTTTTATCCATTACTTTCATTTTCAAATTGCGAAAAAACTGAGTACAATGCGGACACATATCTCTATCCATGCCTTCCAGATAGCCTCATGCATACATTAATCAATGGGATACCATAAACCCTAAAAAAATATATTATATAAAATATTTAATTAAATTAATTTCAAAATAAATATTATTTATTTATGTACCAGCCAATACCTGAACATATTCAGCTGAACATCAACAGAAATCTGATCCCATGACACCCATGGATCAGAAAAATAATTTCACAACATAGCACTCCCATTTCCAACAACTATATGCATAAAGATATGAAATAGGAACAATTAATAAAACAATTCGAATATAAATAAATTAATGAAAACTAACTAAAATACATTGGTAAACATAGCTCTGTGTGCATGGATTGAACCCAAGATGTGGATATTTTGTGGGGGTAGGGTCAGGAATCCCCAATTTGGCTAGACCATGCCCCCTCCGAGTGCCCCCTGAACCGCAAACAATCAGAGGGTCTGATTATCCAACCTCATCTCATCAATGGAAGATCAGCCTCCTGTAACAAATGATAGAGATCCTTTTCAATTTGAAACTTGAAATGGTTATTGTTAGAAAATAGTTGAAAACAAGTATTATATATAGATATATATTATATATGATTAGAACCAACAGTTAAATTTCTCATTGCATATCTTCATCCTCATCTTCATAGCTGTCAATGTTAATTTCTTCATCTTCCTCTGCAATATCATTAATTTATATATTATATTCACATTCTTAATCACTTGTCATTTAAAATTCAGTTGTAACATCATTAACCTCATCCTCACCATCATCCCTTAACTGTGGGGTGTCATCAATGATATTCATCTATCTTCATGTAAAAGATGGATTCTGAGAAGTCTCTTGAAAAATTTCAATTCCTTGAACTTCAACAGAACTATATTAACTTTCAGTAAACTGATTCTCTTGATATTTAATTTTTATTATGATCCACCAATCACCAAACTCCCTTGAAGTAGAACAATAATTTTCATAATAATTTTTCCATGCCATATGATCCAACAAAAATGGTTTATTTACTAAAATAAGACTTTTATATTTAATATCAATGATTCCATGTATCAGATGAACACACAAGCCTCTCTCAATATCCAAAAACTAAAATTTAGACATCATTATGTAATGGTGTCCTATATAACACAATTGAATTATATCTTTCAGCATATTGTAAATGTCAACTTTAGTTTCAATATAATGGGATCCTTTTAGGAAAATACCACTATTCATTATTTTTTGTTCCCTATAATCATGAGTACGAAATTGAAAACCATTAACTATATATGCACAATATGATTTAACCATTTTAGATGGTGGGTTACTCAATATAGAAAATCGATTATGAATTTTATCAGAAAGCTGAGATATCTGAGAAGTTATAAAAGAGTTATAACTATAACAAGTAAAAAAAATTTGTGAAATGAAAAATAACTTATGTTACCCAATTTTGAAACTAGTAGGAATTTTTTTTAAGACATTCTTCCAGATAAAATACTATAATTTTTGGAAATTGTTTCTTAATATTCTTATCATATAACCTAAACATAAAATATGATTAATTTACTTTTATAAAAATTATAGAATAAGTGGTAGGAGCACTCAGATTGAAAATGGTGCAATTTTTTCATAGTTGAGCAGAATATATGTATACGCTCTGCGATGTTCAACATCTGAAATCCATCATTAATGAACTCCACTAGAGCCATTTTCAGGCTGATTGAAAACTACTAATTTATTTCTCATATCATCATCAACATTTCTCTCATTATAAGTCATGTGGGTGTGTTTTAGGGAATATTTGGATTGAATATAATGAGAGCAGAAAAATATTATTTCCTCTTGAAAACAAGCTTCTATAATTGAGCCTTCAACTGATGAATTGTCACATAATTTTTTTTTTCAATTTTTGCATTAATATCTCAAATGGGTACGTCCATTATAACTGTACTAGACCTCCAAATTTTTTTTCTTAAGGAAAATGTAAAATCAAATGTTATATTGAGTCAAAAAACCTTCTGGGAATATTTTTTTCTAGATTACATAAAATTTAAATGGCATCTTTTTGTTGTTTTCTTATGGAATCGTAGTTTATTTTCAATTGAAAAATGTCTTGAAAAAATATGATATGTCTGTTAGAGAATCCCAAATCATAGGATTAAACACACCTGTTGATCTAATTGGCATAAGTCATTAAATTAAATCCTAAAAGTCAGGAATTTTCAATCCAGTAATATGACCATTTCTGACATATCTTCCCAAATTGTAAGCATAACCATTTGGAAGTATCAAATCTTCAATCCACTAACAAAATAATAGAAAACTCTATTTAGACAGTTCATAAGATTCTTTTGGATTCATTAACTTCTATGATATGACATTTTCAAATAGTTCAAGTTTTGGTCATTTTCAAATTTGAGCAAGAACTAATTGTTCCGATACATTATCCTTAGTCTTACTTAGTGTATCCAAAAATGTATGAAATAAATTATCAAAACATTTATTCTCAATATGTATCACATCCAACATGCGATTGACAAAATAATTTGACCAATATCGAAAATCCCAAAAAATACCCTGTTTTTTGTAATTGTTCTCTTCTCCAAAACCATCAATTTATTACTGGTTTACTGTTGGTAAAAATGTGATTGGAGGAAATGAAGAGACAATTGATTTAAACTCTATACTTTAGATCCTTTTTGAAGCCTATCTTTTTCAACTGTTCCTTTTCTGAAATGATATTTGTTTCTTTGAAAAGGTTGATCACTTTGGATAAATCTGCAATGACAGTAAAAAATGTTCTTTTTATTGATGAGAATAAACACTTTTTTGTATTTGATACAATACATGCATGATTTTGAATCATGTGTACTAGAACCAGATAACAAGCCATATACTGGGAAGTCACTTATTTTCCACATACGGTGGCTTTCAATAGGATGTTTTTTTTCACATCAATATCATATGTTCTGAAACCATTAATCCATAGTGAATTTAACTCATCAATTAATGGTTTCAAATAAACATCGATATTATTTTTTCAGATGACTTGGAATTAAAATGTCCAAAATGATATATATCTCCTTCATCAATATCTATTTAGGTGAATTATTTAGAGTTATAAAGACATGCCAACATTAATACAGACTACTGTAAGAACCAAATGGACAGAAATCGTCAGTAGAAAGACCTAATCTCATGTTATGGGCTTATAAATCAAAATAAAAATGATCTTTGTGAAAATATTTCCATGAATCACAATTAGCGGGGTGATATAAGATTTTACTGGTTTAAATGTTGGTTTTGGGCCATGAAAACAATGATACTGTGTTTTGAGAAACTAATAAATGTGGAAATATGGGTGTGAATGGAAAATATCTCAATTTTTTTATAGGAACATATCAAGACTTCCCTGTTTGAGACAATTTATAACATTATTATGCTCATGTAGGGAAGCTATCTAATGACTTATTTTTACTATAATATAAGATGCAGTCTTTTAAACATGCATCAATATTTTGACAACCAAGACCCATAATACGAACCAGCCTCTTGCTCTTATAGAAATTTGCAGACAACCCTTTTTCTTTAGGTATCATTGTTTTTAACAAAGTGAATATCTAATCAAAACAACTATTTGACATTCCATTATATGATTTGACATCCATAATTTTTGCAATTACTTCAAACATTATTATCTTGCAACCATGATATAATGAATCATCAATAGAACTCAATAACTCATATAAATGAGATGGTTCCAACTTAGAAGTTAAATCAATATCATACTAAGTTTCAATTTGTTGAAAATATGGACCTGCCACATCATGTACTAAATTTTGAAATCATGTTGGTTCTAAAACCAAATTATTAGTTTCTTGTCTGGAACTATGTTCACCATTTTGATACCAAAAAACATAATTTGGTTGAAAACTAGAATGAAATAAATGCTCACAAACATTGTCAAATGTGTCATATGTCCTCAGAGCATATTTCATACCAGGACACTTAATTTTCCTTTTTGAAATAAATTTAAGTTATTATGATGCAAATGATAAAAAATCCTGAACACCCTCAATATATACAAGATTTAAACCAGAACCATTTGGATTATTAAATAGATTTTTCCAAACATGATCATCTAATAATGATTATTTTCGAATTCCTTATTCTTTATTTTTATAGAAAACATCAAATAATTAGTTATTTTGTATAATTAGATTTAAAATAAACAATATCCAAAAATAGAAGACAATTAAACTCTCCTTTCTAGTATTAATAATAATTTATATTATTTTATAGTTATTTATACTATTTTATAAGATTTTAAACTAATGTACAGTCATTTATAAAAATTTATACTAATTACCACTAATTATTTTTAGTTATAGTTATTGGGTAAAAATTATTGTTAATTACTGACGTCACAACTTCCAATAGATTAGTGTAAATTCTTTTTCTAGACGAATCATCCCCTTTTAAATTTCTATAACTCAAATAACTCTGAAAATTCTACTCCGACGTATGAATATCCATTTTCGTATGCACGAGGATGGAGTGTAGTGAGGCCTCCCCGCACTGTTCTTCAAGCTTGTGCATACGAAGATTGATATATGTACATCAGAGCATACTTTCCATAGTGATTTTAGTCAGAGAAGTTCCAAGGAGATGAGTCATCGGGCAAAAGAGCATATTTTTTCCTACAGATCAGCTCCATGTAACTTTCCCTCACTTAAATCACTATATAAAATCAGCTACAACGTACATCTGAGATGATTTTTTACAAAGATTGTAGTTTGAGAAAGTATTGAAGAGCAAAGGTGTCGATCAAAAGAATTAGCAGCAATCCACTAGAAGTCGTTCCACTTTAACAATATACCCAAATTTATTCCAATTTATTACTAATTAATCAGATTTATTACTAATTAATCAAAATTATTAATAATTGTTACTAATTAATCCTAATTAATCTTAGTTAATCATAATTATTACAAATTAATCTTAATTATTACTAATTCATTCTAATTATTACAAATGATTCATAATTATTACTAATTATTAATAATTATTACTAATTAATCCTAATTATTACTTATTATTACTAATTATTACTAATTAATACCAATTATTACTAATTAATCCCAATTATTACTAATTATTACTAATTAATCATAATTATTATTAATTAATACTAAAATAGTTAATAAATCCTAATTATTGAAAATTAATCATAATTATTACTAATTATTACTAATTAATAGTAATTATTATTAATTATTACCAATTATTAGTAATTATTACTAATTATTAAAATTTATTACCTATTATTACAATTTCATAACATTCATAATAGTTTATTAACATTTATTACTAATTATTACCATTTATTACTAATTATTATGAATTATTACTAATTATTACTAATTATTTAAAATTATTACTACTTATTACAATTTATTACTAATTATTAAAATTTATTACAATTTATTAACAATTATTACTAAATTATTACTAATTATTACTAATTAATTATAATTATAACAGTTTATTAGTAATTATTTCATGTTATTTCTAATTATTTCAATTTATTACTAATTATTAAAATTTATTACTAATTATTGAGAATTGTTACTAATTATTGATAATTATTACTAATTAATCCAAAATTTTACCATTTATTACTAATTATTACAGTTTATTACTAATTATTACAATTTTTAATAATTATTGCAATTTATTACAATTTATTACTAATTATTACAGTTATTTACTAATTGTAACTAATTATAACTAATTATTACTAATTAATACAATTTATTACTAATTACTACAATTTATTACTAATTATTACAATTGATTACTAATTATTGAGAAATGTTACTAATTATTGAGAATTGTAACTAATTATTGAGAATTATTACTAAATAATACTAATTATTTCTAATTAATCCTTATTATTATTATTTATTCTGAATTATTGATAATTATAATTAATTATTTCTAATTAATACAAATTATTTCTAATTATAACAAATTATTACTAATTATGACAACTTATTACTAAATGTGACAATTTATTATTAATTATTTATAATTACATCTTAGACATAATTATTCATAAAAAAATACTTAAAATATAAATTTTTAGTTCTAATTGAATTTAATTGCATCAAACTAACAAAAGTTATAAATAATTGAAAATAAAGTAAATTAACTAAATAAAAAAATATATAAATACCTTGAAACTAAAGCATCCAGAGTATAAAAGCGCGGATTATGCTTCGATTTAAAAGATTCCACTATGAAATAAATTTGATGAAATTTTTTCAGAAGAGATAGAGAGAGAATTTGAGAAAGAAGTAGAAAGGGAGGAATAACATATGTGGGTTTATATATGGTATATTATTTGCGATAGTCTGATTTGCAATGAGTCCTGTCGCAAATGCCCACCGCCCATATTAATTGTTGTCGGTCAAAAAGATTTATTTGTGATGGGTCTCATCGCAAATGGTTCCCAGCCGACACACTATTTGCGATGAGAAAAGTATCCCATCACATATAGTAAAATTCGGGGTTGGGTATTTGCAATGGGAATAGGGAACCCGTCCCAAATTCACAACCAGTGCTTTGGCGCACATTTCCCATCAACCCTTTTTCGATAGATCCATACCAGCCCGTCTCAAATGCATATTATTTGCAACGAGAAAATGGGTTCATCGCAAATAACCCCTTCCAATGGGTAATTTGTGACGGGCCGATTTTTCCATCGCAAATAACCAATCAAAAATTACCATTTTTATTGTAGTGAAAGGGAAGTATCATGATATTTTCTAGAATAATCTTCCCACATATTCCAATAGGTGGAGAGCCCAACACATGGGTTGCAATGGTTGCACCATTAGGTGTTTTTAAGGAAATCTCTACTTGAAGGTTTGATGGATTCGATTCAATAGCTCTAGAAAACATGCGAGATATCTGGGAATGTGTAAAACCAAAATCCAATAAGACTTATGCCATTCTTGAGTGAATAGGTAGTACACCATGTGTGACTACGTTTTCTTGCTCCACTTATGCAGTAGGGGTGGAACAATCCTTCCCTTTCTCCTTTGGCTTTGCTGGATGATGATTCTGATTACCATCGAGAACTCAAGGTTTAGTTCACTGACTTTCATAATTCACTATCTCCATAAAGTTGTCGGATTTGACCATGGGTGGTGCTCTCCATTCCTCCAACAGATTTTATGGCCTTTTAATATCTATTCATCATTCATGATGTTGGTGGCCTTCTCTACCACATTTTAATCATTTCTCCATCCCTTTGATGTTGTTCACATGACACTTTTCACCACATTTTTGACATGTGGGTGGTTGAGATTTCCTTCCACCTTTTTCATTAGATTTTGTAGATTGAAAATTCATCTTTCGTTTCTTATCACCATAGCCATGGGACCATTATCGAAACTCCATCTGCACATTGAGAGCACATCAAACAACTTCTTTATAGCTCCCAATTTCTCAAATTTCAAGAGCATTTCAAAGGTGTGGGTTTAAACTACTAAGGAATCAATCAATTTTTCTATCATTTTTAATAAAAATACCTGAGGCGTACCTTGTAACCCATGTGAAATTTGCTTCTTAGGTCATGAAAAAGTATTCTTCCTTTTTCTTTAGCTCTATGAATTCATTTTCCATCTTAGATCTAACATTTTGAGGGTAATACTTATTAATAAATATTATCTTAAAGTCTTTCCACTACATCCCTTCAATTTTGTCCCTCACCTTGGTGTTCTCAGTCAAGTCCCACCACTGATTGGCCTCTCTTTCTAGATGATAAATAGTAATATTCAACTTCTCTATCTCAAAATAGTGAAGCATAGAAAATATATTCTCTGTCGATTTGACCCACTTTTCTGCAACTAGTGGATTTGAAGGTCCACTAAATTTTGTTGTTCATTGCCACATAAAACACTCGATGACCACTTGATCCCTCTTTGGTGAAGGAGTATGTTCCACATTATTTAAAATATTATTCAAAACCAGATACATCTGGGTACGCATCACCATGAAATTTTAACTCCACCGCCCAAAATCATTGGGTATGTCGTTCGGGCAATCACCGCACTATCCCTCGCACAGTTTGATGGCATGATTTCTCTTGGTTCCGACTATTTTCTAAAATAGAAAAGGTAAGAAACAAAACATTATTCAACAACTCACTAATATATAATATATTAATTTGTTAAATTAAGCATAAAGGATGTTTTCTGGGATCCCTAAGTTTAGCAATCCATCTTGGGTGCTTACTTATACTTAGTCTCAAAGTAAAGGTTTTCACTAAGGTTCTCTAATCCTAATTCCCAAATTAACTAACCCATCCTCTAATACCAACTATAGTGACCATATTTTTTCTTACATTACTATTAAATAATTTTGATGATAAACAACAAAACAATACTAGGCAATGTGGATATAAAGGTTTAGTGTCTTTGGAAAAATATGACCCTACATAAATTTTACAACATAAAACATAAATATTTATTTAATTACTTCTTCTCTAGCTTCTAATTTCCCCTTGTGTTCTCCATAGTACATGTAGTCTCCTAAAAATATACATAAAAAACGGGTGAGGTAAAATTCTCGTAATTGGATAGATAAGTACAAGAAACAACATAATATGTGGTGGGAATACTCATTATCAAAATAACATAGGCATAATATCATAATCATGAGATGAATCATTAATAAAAGACTTGGAATGTGGCAATGCATAGAAATGAAACATCAGCTCTTAGTGTTAAACTACCACACATAGTTGTGAACAAAGATAACATCATGTTCATGCATATTTAACATTAATCATGTGGTTATTTACATTAACCTATGCATTGTAGTGCTATATAATTTAAGGCACACCCGTCACATCATAACTTTTACATTGCGCTATATAGTTCAGGGCACACCCATCACATCATAACATTTACATTATCATGCATGCCACATAGAACATATATCAATAATAAAAATAAATAATCCATGTAAATTAATATGTTTCATCTCATAATAATAGATTCATAATCTTAGGCTTCCCAAATGAAAAGGGGGAATAATATACATGATATAAGAATAATTAACCTTAAGTTAAAAGTAAAATGTGTGTTTTGAAAGAAGAGTTCTTTTGGAAAACATAATGATTGTCATAGATTCTAGTAAAAAACATGAATATACCTGAAACTATAAGATAAATATGAAGAAATTATTTTTAAGCAATAACCATACTCAAAATGGGGGGAAAGAGGGAAAACCTCAAGAAAGAGAGTTGGGTTCAAGAAATCCCCTTTCAATTTTTCCAAAAGATTCCTTCACTTTAATATATTGTATAATCACATTATATTAATTAATTAACAATTAAATAACCTTTTATACATGAATATTATTCATTATTGTTTTTTATGATCTTTTATAAGCCTTTGGATTAGTTATATATTCTAACTTCATTGTTTGGTAGTGTTCATTTTCTTAGATTTCATGATCGGTTCACTTGTATACATGAGTGGAAGTTCATGTAAGATGAACCTAAACATCTAGAATTGTTATTTTATGTTGTTAATGATATTCTATAAGATTAATTTATCTTTTTATGAATTAGTTTATATACCATGATTATGATTCATTAGAAAAAAGTTAATGATGATCGTTTAAGGTTAATTTTTGCATTTTTTCACCACAACAAGGTTGTTTTGTTTTATAATTTAGTATTATGTGTATATGTTAGTTACAAAACAGAAAAGGGGTTAGAATATAAAAATATAAAAATATGACTTCAACCAATTAATGTTTTTATGAATATCCTTGATGTAATTAATGGAAAATTAAAGTTCATCACCCACGATGTGGAAAATTTGACACTTCCCGGGAGATGATTTCATTTTTAATTTAAATGAGAGGTAGGGAGGATTTTAATTTTTCATATTCTATTAACATTATATAATTATATTATATGTGTGTTATTGAAGTTATAATTCCATTTGGATGAATGGAGGTGAGGATAAAATAAGAAAATAAATTGAAATTGAAAGAGAATTAAAAGAAAAGAGAGAGGATTTAGCTCTTGAATTCTCATCTTGAGATCCTCTTCAAGGCACCTAGGCTTTGTCTTTTGATGAGGCCAAAAGATAATAGACTGGGGGGAGGGATTAGGGAAGAGTATTGGGTATTATATATAATATTATCAATGCTTTAGAGGTGTGTGTAGAAGATGTTGTGACATGTGGTATTTATAGTGGAGGAGAGGGGTGTTTTTTATTATTTTAATCATTGGTTTTTTATCTGGCTCATGAAAAGAAATATTGAGGATTATTGTTACTAAATATAGTAATTTGTTATTGTGAGTTTCAAAAAATTTTCACTTACATCATCCATGAGACAAGAATGACTCAAATAATACAGGTTCTTATAATTTATCATAAATTATCGCATGTTACTGTTCCCCAAACATTCAAGAATTTTAGAAAAATCCAAAAAATTCACCTTAATGATTTTTCAATGTGTATAATTAAACCATTAACTAAAATTTATGAAAATAACATTCTAAATATGATTAATTTAATTCTTTATTAAAATCATTATTTACATGGAAAATAAAAATTTTAAAATTATAAATAATTTTATAATACATAGAAAACATACTTAAGGTCGCATAAAATTATATCAAAACCATAAGTCACCCAAAAATTAATATATAAACAAAGTTTATGAAAATAAATTTTCTTTCAAAGTATTAAATTAATAAAAAAATTAATTGAATATTTATGACTTTTAAAATAGTAAGAATTAATTTATAATTTTTAAAATATTTATTTACTTATATTATGATTATGCCATATTATCACTTATAAGATGGAAAAAATTTATTTATACATTCATTGGTAAGGCTACTGTTCAATTATCTGATTTACTATTTATAAGGGTCATATTACAATTCATAAGGGTAATATTACTATTCATATGTTTATGTTATTATTCACCGAAAATTTAGCTTGTCCTATCAGACAAAAAATATTTTACTGATTGCAACTATGTCTATCAGATTTTTGATATTCAAAACACAAAAGTGAAAAAATTATGTGTAATTTCTAGGCTATAAAGGTCACATAATATTTAGTAGTTTACTTAAGCATTCTATGGAATTATGTTTGATAATGTGATTTTACGTTGCATAATTATAAGAACAGAATCTCCATTGATAAAATTTGGGGTCATTATAGAACTTATCTAATGGTTTTCCTAGATAAGTACCAATTTGTACATCATAACTTTTGATTCGTAAGTCTATTTTATCTCCATGGACAATAAAATCGAATATTAGAAAATTAAATATAACTTGGTCAAAAATTTTAATGTTTCTTTTTGAAAAACCAATATCAAAAATGACTTTAAACATCGGTCCCTGAAAAAAACAGTTGTTAAAAGTCCTCTAATGCTAAAATTTCAAATCCCTAACTTTTTATACATAAGTCCATTTTCACTCCAAGAATTTTAAAACAAATTATTAGGAAATTAAACAAAACTTTTTCATAATTTTTGAAATCTTTTTTTTTTTGAAAAATTGATGTCAAAAGTGACTTTTAATGCTGGTTTTTAAAAGAAACTTATGTTAAATGTATTCCAATGTTTAGCTTCTAATGTCCATAAATTTTGATCTATAAGTCTTTTTAAGCTCCACGACCTGTCAAATAGAATATTGGTAAATTAGACACAACTATTTCATAATTTTTTTTAAAAAAAATAATTTAAAAAGTGAATTTTATCATCAGTTCAAGAAACACTATTTCTAAAAGTATTATATGAGGGATTGTAATGTCGGGATTTCATTAACTGGTGGTAAATGTTGGATTTTAACATAAATTTTAAAACAACAAATGTTAAAAGTATTTCATGATTACTTTTAACATGGGTTTTTCAAGAATTGATGTTGAAATTGATATTTTAACATCGATTATTGAATAACTGACAATAAAAGTCCCCGTGGAATACTTTTTCCATCAGTTCTGAAGAACCAATGTTAAAATTCCAACGTTGAAGACCATTTTACAGTAGTACCCCCAAAGAAACTAAATATTCAATGTATATCAAGTCTTTTTCAACACTTCTAATTTAAAATACAGATATAACTTGACACTCTAATACATTATATACCATGTCCTTAATAGATACAAATGTCATAGAGTGTCTTCATCCATTGATTTTTATTCTTATATGATATTTTTACCAAATCTTCTTGATATAAAATCCTTATTTCATGAAATCTTCTTCCTATATATTCAATGAAAATCTACCAGTAATAAAATTCATCCTTCATACACATGTTTAAATCTCTATATTAGAGTGTCCTCTTCTACTGTTATTTATCCAAATACTTCAAATAATTTTTAAATAAATCCAACACAATACCTTATTGTTGAAAAAAATATGGTAGGAATTTCATATAGTCTTAATGAGTTCAAAAACCATAAAATTTCAACAAACATAATCTATATTTTGTGGTTTATCGTATAGGATATAATTTGTCAAGTGATTATGAATTATTATTATTTTTTTTAAAGGAATAAAAGAATATAAAATATATCATGCTATATAAAAAGTTAGACTCTCCTTTATCATTATTTCACATTGGATGTATATATTTCATGAAGTAAAATGGAAATCTACCTCTCAAAGTGTTGTTTTTAATAACTCCTAACCAATATTCATCACGAATTACTATAGGCTGTGAAAAAAAATCAAGGCAAATGTGGGTTGGATTTCTTATTGAGAAATGGAATATGCTTGTGATGTTGGGTTTGAAACATTAAAATTTAGAAGTACCCTCCATGTACTCAAATTTTGAAGAAGGAATCTATAACATCTAATAATTAATAAACCCATGTAGTTGATTAATCATAAAATAAAAAGAAAATTTACCCTTTACACACACTGATATGTTAAATATAGAAAATACCTTCTTGAAGAAAATAAGAAAAGAACAATGTAAAGAAAAAAAGGATTATTGTGGTTCAGATTTAGTATTACAACATAGGGGGATATTGGAAAATTATATTATTTATATAAATAGAAGAAATATTATAAATTAAAATTATTCACTACAAGTGATCAACACCCATTTATTTATAGATGATTTCCACAAAAAATATCCGGTGATATTAGTTCCCCCTCCATTAAATCATTATGAGGAGCCAAAAATGTATCATGGCCACCTCTAGCTAGTTATAAGATACACCATATTAACTTCCAATGCTCGATGAATAATTTAATTTTCACATTTCATCATCTCTCTTTTCCTACACTTCCATTTCTAGAATCATCCACCACCAACTACTTCTTATTGTACTACTTATAGACATCAATACTTTTGTCATCACTCCACCATTACTGATATCTGGTTATAGTCAATACTTTTGGAATCAATCATATTTTAGGTTTTTGGACTTATCTAAGAAATTATTCTCACATGGTTGAATATAAAAAATATCCCACATGAGGATAATTTCTAGGAGACTACAAGTCCTTTGTCCACATCTATAAATCCCTTCTACTCTCAATAATTTCTTTTGAAGTATCATAGTTACCCAACACTATTCGGGTTATCCCAAACCCACTAAGGAATAAAAATTCCCAATAACTTCTCATATTACAAACTTTTTTAACATGTCCATCAAATTCGAAAATTTAACAACCTTTCATAGCTCTAGTACTTTGTCATCAAATAACATCCAGATAAAGTGATAGTTCTAAGACTACCTAAGACCCACACACCTAAATATGGTGATAACAATATATTCCTTAAAAACGTCCATTGATACTGAGGAGAGGGATTTTCATTGATCCCTATTTAATTAAATTATTATTATCCTAAAAATTCAATATAGGGGCACACCCTAGGGTCGATCACAAGAGCCTAGATCCACACACAGATTTTCTATTGTCACTATTATAAACTAACTATTATATAAATATAAAACTTATATAAATGGGGAAGGGGTAATGAAATAAATAAAATAAAAATATAATATATAATATTTAAATGAAATACATATTGAAGTTAGAATAATGAATGTAGGTAGTTGTTATTTGGAGGTTCAAAATATTGATATCATTGTTCGAAATAAATCTCAATATTCAATTCAATGCAGTGATCAAGAACTATCAAACATCACCTTCTCAGTTGAATAGTCATCACCCCATAACAATACCTTTACATATGGGGTACTTCTCTTCCTAAATTCATCTAGGAGACCTCTTCATCAATCATCACTACTCATTCCTTACTCCATCGTATGCACAACACAAATAGCGATGGGAAGGAAAATTGATAAATGAGAAGAAGAACTTGATGGAAGAGAAAATGGGGTGACCTATAACCATAATATATTTAACCAGAAGCAAAATTATCACAATTGTATAAATATATAATAAAATCAAAGTACAAGAAACCCTATAAAATTATCATTCCCTCCCACTAATAAGCATTGTGGTTTGTTCTCTATTTGTAGTGGAGGTGAGAAGGTATTGATAGTGGGAGAACACATAAAATAACAAAATAGAAGAAAAGATGTATGATTAAGAAACCTAAAATAATATGTATTAAAATAATCATTCTCTCTCCGTTGAAATGGCTATCCGTGAAAAATGAGGGGACGAACAAATTTATAGGTGAAATGGGTTTGAAAATATCGATTCAATTATGTACATGAGATGTCATCTAATGTTAGACCCAATACATGACAGAATTAGTAAATGGTCTATTATTTAATACCGTTCTTTTATATATTCTTTGTTCCTCCACAAAATTTCATCTTTATTGGTCCAATTATGAAGGATTTATGGTTGTTTTAGTGAGGTAAATTTAATCTTCTAGAGAGACTCTTTTTATTCCCAAACTCTAACTTTTATTTCCATAGTGACCATGAAACCACTATATTTAGACATAGAATCCTTAATTAAAGGTGTTTATTAATTCCATTTACATGTCCATGTAAAATTTTAGATCAAATAGTCTTGTACACTTAGATATAGAAGCTCAATATTAAAACATTCCAGATTTATGCACAGTTTATGAGGCCCGATTTGTGTGCTAGATTTCGGCCCCCCAATTAAGGATTAAGCTTTGACACCATAAGGATGAAATGAGAAAAAAACATTTATGTAATTGTAAAAAAAATGGAATTTCACAAATTCTTTCAGTGTAGAAATAATTTTCCCCAAAAATAGAATAAATTAAAATAGTTAAATCTCAAAATTAGGCCATTTTTGCATTTGAGCTCAAAATACCACTAAAAAATAAAAATATATCAATTGACCATAAAATAATAATATGGTCAGATTTGAAAGAGTGAAATTTAGTGTAATTTGTTATGAAAATCCATGCTTAATCACTCCCCAAAATTAACCATTTCACTCATGGGAAATCATAATATATCCAAATCAAAATTAATAAACCAATCAAAAAATGAGAAAACATCAACGAACGTTTACAAAATGAAATTCCATCATGTAAATTCAATGAAAAAAAATTCATATTCATTTTAAATCCTCAAATTTACAATTGTTAAACCTTATAAATTCATCCATGACCCAATAACAACCTACCTCAACTTGAAATTTTGTTTCACTCTTCACTCAAGAGAAATAGAATCTAGAGTTATGCTCATATGTGGAAGGTTCATGTTTTACTATAGCATTGTGAAAAATGTCATCTCTACACAAAAAGAAAAATTAAAATCTATTCAATCATGATGACTTTTTCTAGGTAAATTATATGGGTTAGGGTTGGTTGGTAAATGATTGAAAAATTTAAGGTAAGATATATGAGGTTTGACTCTTAAGTACAATGCATGAATATTCAACTAAAAACATAGGATGAACCTCACACAAATACAATTAAAAATGTGAATAAAAACACCTCCCTATTTTATATGACACGGGACATGAGCCAATCAGTTATTATAATGAATTATTTCATCCATATTCTCCACAATTTTATTTTTTTCTATTTCTTTGTAAATCTCTAGAAAGAAAGATATTTATTATTAATTTTTTGATTTTTTTTCATAGAGAATGAGTTGATAGTTAATTACAATTAATTAATTAAAATAATTCCCTTTATTTTTATAGGTACACGAGTCATAAAATAAAGTACATTGATATATTCAAGCTCGTCCCCATTTCCCTCTATTGTTTCATTTTTTACGGAGAACCACTAGAACACCATTCTACTATTTTTTCATATAATATAGGTCATGGAAAAACCCATGGACTGAGTACATCAGATCCTCCCCCATTTCAATGTGGTGCAACTATAATGATAGGGGAAGGGGGAAGAATGTGTCCTCTTGGTTCACTAGCACTACTTGTATGGACTCTTAAACATCAAAATCCATGGCTTTCTCATGTGATTTTGTTTAAAAAAATTATAATGGAAGTTATAAAATAGTTGTATAAAAAAAACACGAACAATCAATAATGAAATATTCATTTTCATGTAGGTCATCTTGAAACATGATCTCTTCAGTCAAGGCCACTGGGCAATATTTTTTAGCAGGGACATCTTTATCTTCATCCAAATTAAGGGAGAGTATAGTGGTACTAATTATTATTTGAAAAATATTGGTGGATCACATAATATTTTTTAAAAAAATCACACCAATGTTCATCCAAAGTATGTTGATCTTCCAAAGTTGTATTAGCTGACATGACATCTTTATAAAGCTCTTTAAGAAGTATCCAAGGAGAGAAGATTGCATCTTCAAGTTTTCGATGGGTTATTAGACATAAAATGTATGTAGAAAAACATTTACTTCTTCTTCTTCAACTTAGTTAGGTTGTTTTTCTCATTCCATCCATAAAACATTAACTTCTTCAACTTCGGTAACCAATGATGACGCCATCTTGATTGGTTCCTCAAGAAATTTGAAATTATTTGGTATCATTGCGAAATATTATTTCATATGAAACATCAAAGTCTATTTAATTACAAAAAATTCAGTATGAGGCCAATAATATCGAAAATCACTGAAAAATCCATCTTTACCAAAAAAATTGATATTCAATAAAGATATTTTGGTTTTTTTTTTAATTTTTTTTGGGTTTTTATGAAAAAATAGAATGCGTAAGCATTTGGTCTACCTGAAAACACTGCCAAATTGATGATAGGGGTTTTTATAGATCTTTATTCAGTTAAATTATTCTTATCTTAAGAATGCAACATAGTGGAACTCCCTATGGTCAATCACAAGGAGTCCTCTTCTACACACAATTTGTCTATTTTCACTATTAGAAACTAAATAATATAAAAATATATTACTTATGTAAATAGGGGATAGAAATATATATAAAAAATATATATGTTATATAATAATGAAATTTAATACCGAATGATTTTAGAATAAATAAAGATGGAAGTTGTTTTTGGGAGATTCAAAAGGTTTATATTATTATTTAAAATGAATCTGAATATTTAATTTAATGAAGTGGTCAAGAACTATCACACCTCTCCTTCTCATTTGAAATTTCATCACCTCATACCGAGACCTCTATATATGGGGTAATTATCTTCCTAAATTCAAATATTATACCTATTCGTTGACCATCACTACTCATTCCATGCTCCACCCTATACACAACACAAATAGAAAGGAGAATGAAAATTAATAAAATAGAAGAAGAACTCGAGAGTAGAGAAAATGGTGTGACCGCTCACCATAGAACATTTAGCCACCAAAAAAATTATCAGAATTGAATAAATAGATAATAAAATTAAATCACAAGAAAATAAATCAAATAAAAATTCCCTCCCTCGAACAAGATACGAGTTTAGTTCTCCATTTGTAGTGGTGGTAATAAATGAATTTCGGTGGGAGAACACATAAAATAACAACATGCAAGAAAAGAGGTATGAAGAAAAAAAGTAAACTAATATATATTAAAAACATAAAGAAATATAATATAAACAATACTATATATTTCTCCCTTAAAATGGATATATTTTTAAAATGAGAGGAGGTACATATTTATAGGTGAAATGGCTGAAAAAAAATTTCATCAATTCTATCCGAAGGAAGTTATCCAATATTATTCCCAAAAAATGCTAGAATTGGTAAATGGTCCCTTTTGGAAAGTTATTCCCTTATATATCCATAATTCCTCTTCAAATTTTATTCTTTATTGGTCAATGTATTATGGTATTATGGTTGTTTTAGTACAGAATATTTAATTTTCTAGAGAGGTTCTTCGTATTCAAAATTCCAAATTTCAATTCCATAATTACATTGGAAACACAATATTTAGATGTGGAATACATAATAAAACATGCTCATAATTCTTTAAACAGATCTATGTAGAAACAAATATCCAATGTAAAGGACCACTTAAATAAATAAACTCAATATTAAATCATTCCTGATCTATGAATAGTTTATGAGGCCCTGTTTGTGAGATATATTTGGGCCCACAAATGAAGGATTATTATTTGACTCCCAAAGTATGAAGTGAGAAAAATGATGTCAGTAATCCTAAAAAAATTTAATTTCACAGTTTAGTTCAGTTTAGTAATATTTATGGATTAATTACAACTTAAATTAAAACAGTTAAATACAAAAATTAGGTCTTTTTTGCATTTCAGCCCAAAATACCACTAAGAAATAAAAATGTGACAATTTACCATAAAATAATAATATGGTGGGATTTAAAAATTGATATGAATTAATTTTTTTTTGAAAACCCATGCTTCATCACTCCCACACACATAACCATTATAATCCTGGAAATCATCATATATCCAAATCAAAATCCCTACAACAATGAGAAACTGAGAAAACATCCATGATCTTTTCCAAAATGAAATTCCATCATAGATGGACTATGAAAAATAATTCCTCTGCATTTTAATTAATCACATTTAAATTTTTTTCAACATCATAAATTCATTAATAACCCAATCACAACTTATATAACCTGAAATTTTGTATCACTCTTCACTCAAGAGAAATATAATCAGTAGTTATTCTCATACATGAAAAGTGCATGTTTCACTATAGGCTTGTGAAAAATATTGTATCTCCACAACACAAAATATGAAAATGAATTCAATTATAAGGAATTTTTCAGGGTATATTCTATTCCTTATGGCTGGTTGGAAAATTATTGGAAAATTTAAGGTAAGATAGAGGAGGTTTGGATCTTTAGTGAATGTATGATTATTCAAGTGAAAAAACATGATGAACCTAACTAAAATCCCCCTAAAAATGTAAAACACGACACCCCCCCCATTTTTATATGACATGGGAAATTATCCAATTATTAATTACAATGAATTATTTCTCCAATATTCTCTTTTATTTTTATTTTTTTTTTCTTTTTTTGCGAAGCACTAGAAAGGCATGGATTTATTTTATTTATTTTATTTTTCATTCATGTATAATGAGATGAAAATTAAATAAAATTAAAGAATAAAAAATAATTATCTTTATTTTAGAGAGGTAAATGAGTCATAATAGAAGGTACACTGGTAAATTCAAGCTCATCCCCATTGTTTTCTTATTTTTTTTTTCATTTTTTATGGAGAACCAGATGAAATAAATAAAGCACAATGAAAGGATTACCCATGCCAAATTTTCTATTTATAAACTTCCAAAAATGTTTAAACACACCTCACATCAACTAAAAATGAAACACATCCCAAATAACTAACATGAAAGGTGATTACCCTACACTCAAACTCGAAATATCCATGCAAAAATACCAAGAGTGTGGTTTGGTAATGGAAAATCAGCTTGTAATGTGGCATAAACCTATAAGGAAATTCGTGTATTCTAAGGTTTAATGAAGGAAATATGTAAAGGTAGGGATCAACTAAAAAATGTGGCTATCCAAACAAATTCCGCAATCATATAAAAACATTCCTTGAAATATGAAGCGTCAAAAGTGAAAAGTCACAAGTTCGGGTTCTCACCCAAAATCCAAGGTTCACCCAAGAAAGTGTAGTTTTATAAAGAATATTTTGAAAGTGGATTAGAATAACTAAAAAGACGGGAAAAATATTTTGTGTTTATGTTTCTGGGGAATGGATTTACAAAATCGTTCAAACTCAAAAAAATTATTGAAAATCCAATTCAAGAAAATGTTTTCACATCAACATTCATTTAAAATCCATTTCTTTAAAAATTAATTCAATCATATCTAAATAAATTGGTGTGTGAACATTGATTAAAATATTCATATAAGATAAAGGTTCGTAAAAAAATAAAAACAAAAACATAAATGAAGAACACAAAAAAACCATGCATGTTTACACTCCCCCACACCTCGATTTCACTACCCCTCAATTTATCTCAACAAAAGAATGATAAGTGAAGAAAAATAAATGGAATAGAAGATACCACATGGATTTATTTTTCAGTTGTAGAATTGATTTAAGATCTAAGATATTACCAATTTACCTAAAAAAATGAAATAAAGAAAATAATTAGAAAAAATATAAAAAGAAAGAGGAAGGGAAAAGAATGGGGTAATTATTGGTTTAACCTAAAAGCGGGTGAAAGGTTTTTTACTACCCCTAGTCTGGTAGTTGCAGTGGTTTAACCCCAATCAGA
Organism: Viscum album; assembly: GCA_963277665.1. NCBI lineage: Eukaryota > Viridiplantae > Streptophyta > Magnoliopsida > Santalales > Viscaceae > Viscum > Viscum album. Next base: position 958,333,378 of record OY728158.1, on the reverse strand, counting down.
AGTTGGAGGATGTTTCTTGATCATAAACCACCAAAACATATTTCTAAAATTTCTAGTAATATAAAATAGGTCATGGAGTAACCCATGGACTTATTACTTCTTCCACTACCCCATTGTGATGTTTTAAAACTATAATGATACGGGAATGGGGAAGAATGGGTCCTCTTGGTTCACTGAAACTACTTGTACATCCTCTTCAACTTCAAATCCATGGATTTTTAGTGTGATGATATTTTTGAAAATTCATAATGGATGTAAAAAAATAGTTCCACATGGAAATGATTAAAACACGAAGAATCAATAAAGAAATATCCCCATTCAAGTAGGGCATCCTGAAATGTGATCACCTCTGGCAATGCCACTGCAAAAAACATTTCAGTAGGGTCATATTCATCTTCATACAATAAAAGAGAGAGGTATAGAGGTATCTAATCCTCTTTAAGAAATATGGTAGGATCACTTACATTTTTTATTAAAAAAAATAATACTATGTTCATCCAAATTATGTTGATCCCCATAGTTGTATTAGCTGGCATGACATCTTCAAGAACCCCTTCAAGCCGTGGCCAATGAGAGATGATTGTATCTTCATGTTGAGTCTCCATGTATTCCATGTGTTATTAGACATCAAATGTAGTTGAAAAAACATATAATTATTCTATCTCATCTTGGTCCTATTGTTGTTGTCATTCCATCCATAAAATTTTAGCTTCTTCAACTTTAGAAACTAGTGATGCTACCATATTTCTTTATTGTTCAAGAATGTTGATTTTATTATGAACCATTGCGATATCATGTTCCATTTGAAATATAAAAGTCTATTCCATGCTATCAAATTTAGTACTAGGCCAATAATATGGACAATAACTGAAATAATATATCTCGACCAAAAAAACGAATGATATTCAATGACACTCTTTTTATTAGTTCTTTAATTTTTTTTGTTTTTAGGAAACATTCTGTGTGTAACTGTTTGGCCTCCCCAACAATGATGAAAAATTAATGAGAGTGGTTTTTTGTGGATCCCTTTTCAATTAAATTATTATTCTACAAATAATGAAACATAGTGGAACACCCTAGGGTCAATCACAAGGAGGACACTTCTAACATAGTTTTTCATTTGTCACTTTTATAAAATAACTAATATAAAAATATAATACATATGTAAATTGGAGGTATTGAAATGCATAAAATATGAATATAATATATAATAATGACATGAAATAAAAAATTCTATTATAAGAAAGAATGCGGTCAGTTTTTCAGGGGAGGTTCACAAGATTGATATCATTATTCGAAATGAATCTCAATATTCAATTCAAGGAGGTGATCAAGAACTATCACACCTCACCTTCTCATTAAAAATATCCTCACCACATATTTACACCTATTAATATGGGGGAATTATCTTACTAATATCATCTAGGAGACCTCTACATCCACCATCACTACTCATGCCGTGCTCTACTATAACCACAACAGAAATAGTGAAGTGTTATAAAATTGATAAACAAAAAGAGGAACTCAATGGTAGAAAAAAAGAGTGACTGCAAACCATAATCTATTTAACAAAAAACAATTTCTTAGAGTTTAATAAATATAAAATAAAATTACAGCACAATATACACAATCAAATCACCATTCACTCCCTCGAACAAGCGCCGAGGTTAGTTCTCCATTTGTAGTGGAGATGAGAAGTGAATAATGGTGGGAGAACACATAAAAACAAAATGGAATAAAAGTGGTATGAAGAAGAAAGATAATAAAATATATATCAAAAATATAAATAACAATTATAGAAACAATACTCAACCTTTATCCACATTAAATGGATAAACTTGTAAAATGAGAGGATATACAAATTTATAGGTGAAATGGGAGCAAAAATATGACTTCAATTCTGTCTACTAGATGGTATTGACTATTATACATAATAAATTCCATAATTGATGAAGGGTACCTTCTTTAATATTGTTCCTTTATATCTCCATCATTCTTACACAACATTTCAGCATTATTGGTACAAAAATTGAAGATTTATGGTTTTTTTAGTGTCGAATACAAAATATGCCATATAGATTATTCGTATTCCAAAACCCCAATGTTCCATGCCATAATGATCTTTCAACCACAATACTTAGATGTGTAATACTTAATGACATACTTTAACTAATAACTTTTACATATCCTGGAATAATTACATCTCCAATGGGCTAGTCCACTTCAATATATAAGCACAATATTAAAACATTCTAGTCCATTGAAAATTTTATGAGGTCCAGTTTGTGAGATATATTTGGGCCCCAAAATGAAGGATTAAGATTTAACTCATAAATGATGAAAAGAGAAACATTATTTACGTAATAATAAAAAAAATTAGTTTCACAATTTGGTTCAGAATATAAATATTTATGGCCTAAATACAGAATTAAATAAAATAGTTAAATCCCAAAAGTAGGCCATTTTTTCATTTTAGCTCTAAAAACCACTAAAAACTAAAAATGAAACAATTTACTATAAAATAATAATATGGTGGGATTTTTACATTTAAATAAATAATAAAATAAGTGAAAATAAATGCTTCATCACTCCCCCACACTTAACTATTTCACTCATAGGAAATCATTATATATATATATACATCAAAATCCACAAAACAATCAAAAATGAGAAAACATCCATGACCTTTTACAAAATGAAATTACATCATGTATATTCTATGAAAAACAATTATCCTTCATTTTCAATCCTCAAATTTAAATTTTCTCAAACTCATAAATTCATCGCTGACAGAATGTCAACCTACCTCACCTTGAAATTTTGTGTTACTCTTTACTCAAGAGAAATTTAATCTGGAGGTATGCTCATACTTGGAAAGTGCATCTTTCATCATATGACTGCAACAAATATCATCCCTACACAAAAAGAAACATAAAAATGAATTCAATCATGAATAATTTTTCTTATTTAATACTATGTCTTAGGTTTGGTTGGAAAATTATTAAAAAATTTAAGGCCTAATAGACGAGGTTTGGCTCTTAAGTAGAACCCAAGAATATTCAAGTGAAAACACATGATGAACCTCACTCAAATACCCTAAAAAATGTGAAACAAAACACCTCCATATTTTTATATGACATGGTACATGTTCCAAATCAGTGCTTATAATGAATTATTTCATCATTCTTCTCCCACTTTTTTTTGTTTTTTTGTAATTCTCTAGAAAATACTAACTTTAGTTTCTTTTTTTGAATTTTTTATTGGAGAATGAGCTGAAAATTAAAACCAATTAAAGAATTAAAATAGTTTTCTTTATTTTAGAGAGGTAAATGAGTAATTAGATAATGTAAGTAGTACTAGATAAAACATATAAATCACAATGAAAGGATTACCCATGCACCCTTTTCTATTTATCCACCTCAAAAAATATTGAAACACACCTCAAATCACCCAAAAATGAAGCACAACCCAATGAACATACTTTAAAGCTACTTGCCTCACAATCAAACTTGAAATATCCATGCATAAATACCAAGAGTGTGGGTAGGTAAGGGAAATTCAGAGTGTAATGTGGCTTAAACATATAAGTGATTTCATGGAATTTAAGGGTTAATGAAGAATATAAGTTAAGGTTAGTCTCAAAATAAAAAAAATTCTATCCAAAAAATTCCTCAATAATATCAAAAACATTCCATGAAATCCAAATCATCAAAATAAAAAACTCACAAGTTCTAGTTCTCACGAAAAATCCAAGATTCTCTCAAGAACGTGTGAGTGTTAGAAACATTATATCAAAAGTGGTTCATAATAACTCATAAGAATGAACAAATATTTTGAGTTTTTGTTTCATTGACATAGATTTAAAAAATCTGTCAAAATCATAAAAATTATTGAAAATCCAATTCAGGAAATTTTTTTCACATGAAAAATCATTTAAAATCAATTTCTTCAAAAATCATTTCAATCATATCAAAATAAATTGGTGTGTGAATAGAGATCAGAATATTAATTGAAACTCAAGGTTCCTAAAAAAAGAAAAAAAATGAAGCAGACAAAACAACTAAATAGGATGACACTCCCCCACACCTAGATTTCACTACCCTTCCTTATAGCATAAAAAACAATGATAAGGGAAGAACAATAAAGGGAAGGAAAGATACATCATGACATTATTTTTCAGTTCCAGCCATGAGTTAAGCTACTAAATACTACCAGATGACCAAAAAACTATAAATAAAGAAAATAATTAGAAAAATAATGAAAAATAAGTATCAAGGGAGAATAAAGGGGATACTTCTTGGTTTTCCCACCATGTGGGTGCTAGGTTTTTTCTACCCTATGTCTGGCAGCTGTAGTGGTTTAATCCCAATCTGAAGGTGGATGGGGTTTCTTTCTTAGAAACCATCAGAACATCTTTCTACCATTTCGATTCATATAAAATATGTCATAGAGGAACCCGTGGATAGATTAAATCAGTTCCACCCCCATTGAAATATGGTACAATTGGAATGATATTTGAAGGAGGATGAATGTGCCATCTTTATTCACTACCCCTAGTTGTATGACCACTTCAACTTCAAAATCCAAGGATTGATCATGTGATTATATTTCAAAAAATTAATAAGTGAATTCCCAAAATAGTTTCACTTGGATATGACTAAAACATGAAGAATCAGTAAAGAAACCATCCCCTTTATGTAGTTCATCTTGAGACATGATCCCTTTAGGAAAGGCCACTAGGAATTCTTTTTCAGCAGGGAAATATTCATCTTCATCCACAACATGATAGAGTTATATTGGTACTTATTATTCTTTAAAAAATATAGTAGGATTAAATTATTTTCTTCAACCAAATCAAAAAAATGTTCATCCAAATCATGTTGATCTCCACTAGTTGTATCAAATAACATGACATCTTCAGGAACCTCTTCAATTAGTGGCCATGGAGAGATGATTTCATCTTCATGTTGAGTATTCATGTATTCAATGGGTTCTTAGACATGAAATGTTGGAAGAAAAACATTTTCCTTTTTTTCTTCAGTTTGGTTCTGTTGTTGTTGTCATTCCATCTATAGAACATTAACTTATTTAACTTCAGTAGACAGTGATGCCACCATCTGACTTGTTTGTTCAATAATTTTGAAATTATTTTGAATAATTGTAGAATCTTGTTCCACCTACAAAATCAAGGTATTTTATATGTATACAATTTTTAACTAGCCCAAGAATATAAAAAATCACCAAAATAATCCATCTCGACTAAAAAAAGAATGATAAATAGTGAAGTACTTTTTTATTTATTTTTTTCAAATTTTTTTGGAGTTTTTATGAAAAATATCATGCGTAAGCATTTGGACTCTAAGGAAACAACCCAAAATTGGTGATAGTGGTTTTTCAACGATCCCTATTCAATTAAATTTTTATTATCCTTAGAATGCAAAATAGTGGCACACCCTGGGGTCAATCACAAGGAGGCCTCTTCCAGACACAAATTTTCTATTGTCACTATTGTAAACAAACTAATATAAAAATATAATACTAATGTAAACGGGGGGATTAAAATGCATAAAATATAAATATAATATATAATAATTCCATGGAATATATAATGATTTTAGAAGAAATAAAGTAGGTAGTTTTACCTGGTAGTTTCAAAAGATTGATATCATTGTTCGAAATGAATCTCAATATTCAATTCAATGAGGTGATCATGAACTATCACACCAAACCTTCTCATTTGAAATGTCACCACCCCATACTAATACCTCTATATATGAGGTAATTATCTTCCTAAATTAAGCTATAATACATCTTTGTTGACCATCACTACTCATTCCATGATCCACCTTATATACAACACAAATAATGAAGGGAAGGATAATTGTTAAACAAGAAGAAGAACATGATGGTAGAGAAAACGGGGAGACCGCTCAGCCAAATTGTTCTAACCAGAAAAATATTTATCAAAATTAGATAAATAGAAAATATATTTAAAGCACAAGAAACTCAATCAAATAACCATTCCCTTCATCGAACAAGCGCTGAGGCTAGTTCCCCATTTGTAGGAGAGGTGAGAAGGGAATAATAGTGGGAGAAGAAATAAAAGAACAAAATGGAAGAAATGAGGTATTAAAAAGAAATATAAAATAATATATATTAAAAATATAAAGACCAATTATAGAAAAATTACTCAATATTTTCCCAATAAATGACTCTACGTTTAAAATTAGAGGTGCAAATTTTGAGGTGAAATGGGTGCTAAAATATATCTTCAATTCTACCCATAGGAAGTTCTTTACTTTTAGTGCCAATAAATGATATAATTGGACAATTTTCCCTACTTTAATGTCATTAAATTAAATCTACATACATCCTCAAAAACATTTCGTCTTAATTGGTTCAATTATGAAGGAGTTATGGTTGTTTTAGTGCATCCTATTTAATCTTCCATAGATACTCTTCTTATTCCCAAACTACAACATTCTATGCCATAAAGACCTTTTAACCACTAGATTTAGACATGGAAACCAAAATTAAAGATGTTCATTAATTTATTATAAATATCCAGGTCTAATTTCAACTCTGATGGGCTAGTACAATTCTGGATAGAAGCTCATTATTAAAGCATTCCAGATCTGTGCATAGTTTAGGAGGCCCAGTTTGTGAGGAAGATTTGGCCCCCAAATAAATGATTAAGATTTACCTATAGAAGGCTGAAATGAGAAACATGATGTCAGTAATCCTAAAAAATAAATTCCACAATTTGTTTTAGTGTATAGATATTTATGGCCTAAAAATAGCATAAATTGAAATTGTTAAATCTCAAAATTAGGCCATTTTTGCATTTGAGCTCAAAATACCACTAAAAACTAAAAACGTGACAATTTCTCATAAAATAATAATATGGTGGGATTTGAAACATTGAAATAAAATATAAAATATGTGAAAATCCATGCTTCATCACTCCCCCACACTAAACCATTTCACTCCTGGGCAGTCATCATATATCCAAATCAAAATCCACACAACAATGAAAAATAAGAAAACATCCGTGATCTTTTACCAAAGGAAATTACATAATGTATATTATTGGAAAACCAATTCCACTTCATTTTCAATAGTAACATTTAACTTTTTTCAACTTCACAAATTCATCCATGACCCAATCATGACCTACCTAAACCTTAAAATTTTGTGTCACTCTTCATTGAAGGGAAATAGAATCTGGAGTTAACCTCATACATGGAAAGTGCATGTTTCACCATTGTCTTGAGACAAATACGTCTCTCCAAAACACAAAAATGGAAATTAATTCAATAATGAGTACTTTTTCTTGGTTAATTCTATGGCTTAAGGTTGGTTGGAAAATGACTGAAATATTTAAGGCTAGATTATGGAGGTTTGTCTTTAAGTACAATACATGAATACTCAAGTGAAATCACGGGATGAACCTCACTTAAATCCCCTTAACGAAGTATAAAAAACTCCTCCCCCATTTTCTATGACATGGTACAAGAGACAATCGGTATTTATAATGAATTATTTCATCCATATTCTCCCCTTTTGTTTTTTTAAATCTCCAGAAAGGCACAACATTATTTTATTTTTTTGATTTTCTTTTTAGGGAGAATGAGATAAAAATTAAATAAAATGAATGAATTAATATAATTACCATTATTTTATAGATTTACCTGAGATATAAAATAAATTACTAAGATACATTTTAGATCATCTACATTTATCCCTATTTTTCAAATTTTTACGGAGAATCGGATGAAACAAATAAATCAAAATGAAAGGATTACCCATGCACAATTTTTTATTTATCCATTGGAAAAAATGTTGAAACACACCTCACATCATTCAAAAATAAACAAATCCCAAACCACATAGATGAAAGGCCCTCACCCCAAAGTTATTCTGGAAATATCGATGGAAAAATACCATGGGTGTGGGTTGGTAAGGGGAAACTTGCTTCTAATGTGTCTTAAACCTATAAGGAAATTAATGGCATCTAAGGGTTAAATAAGGATAAATGTAAATGTAGGTCTCAAGTTAAAAATTTGGTTATCCAAGAAAATTCCTCAATAATTTAAAAACCATTCCATGAAATCTAATGCTTCAAAAGATAAAAGTCACAAGTTCTTGTTCTCACACAAACTCCAAGATTCTCTGAAGCAAGTTTAGGCCATATAAATAATATTTCAAAAGTGGTTCAGAAAACCTCGTAGGACTGGAAAATAATTTGAGTTTTTGTTTCATGGACATGGATTTCAAAAATTTATCAAACTCATAAAAATTCTTGAAAATCCAATTCAAGAAATTTCTTTCACATCAACAATAATATAAAATCCATTTATTCAAAAATAATTTCAATCATATAAAAATCAATTGGTGTTTGAAAATGATTATAATATTAATTAAAGCTCAAGGTCCCTAGAAAAATAAAAAATAAAAATAAAAATAAATCACTCAAAACAAATAAGCATGATAACACTCCCCCAGACCTATATTTCACTACCCCTCTTTATAGATCAACAAAATATTGATAAGGGAAGAAAAATAAAGAGAAGGAAAGAACAACCTGAATTTATTTTTTAATGAAAGCATTGAGTTAAGACATTAGCTACTAAGACTTGACAAAAAATTTGAAATAAAAAAAATAATTAGAAAAAGAAATAAAAATAAATAAGAAGGGAAAATAATGGGGATAATTCTGGGTTTGACCCACAAATGGGTGCTAGGTTTTTTACTTCCCATAGTTTGATAGTTTCAGTGGTTTAACCCCAATCCAAAGGTGGATGAGGTTTCATTCTCAAAAACCAATAGACAAACTTTCTACCATTTCTATTCATATATAATAGGTCATTGGGGAACCCATGGATAATGTACATCAGCTTCTCCCCCATTAAAATTTGGTACAACTGGAACGATAGGGTAAGGAGGAAGAATGAGTCCACTTTGTTCACTGCCATTACTTATATGACCACATCAAATTCAACATCCAGGGATTTATCATGTGATTCTGTTTCATAAAAATCATATGGAAAGTTAGAAAATGGTTCCACTTGTATATTATTAAAACACAATTAATTAATAAGTAAATATTCCCCTTTATGTAGGTCATCTTGAAACATTTATCTTTTCAGGCGTGGCCACTGGGAACAATTTTTCAAAAGGAACATCTTCATCTTCATCTTCATCCATGAAAAAGAGAAGTGTAGAGGTACTGATTATTATTTGAAAAATAAGGGAGGATCACTTAAATTTTTCTCTTCAACAAAATAATGCTAATGTTCATACATAACATGTTGATCTCCCATAGTTGTATCAATTGGCATGAAATCTTCATGAACCTCTTCAAGTAGTGAACAAGGAGATATGATTGCATTTTCAAGTTCAGTATTCATGTTTTCCATGGGTTATTCGGCATAAAATGTAGGTGGAAAAAATTAACCTATTATTATTCATCTTGGTTCTGTAGTTTTTGTCATTCCATCCATAGATCTTTAGTTCTACAACTTCGGTAGCCAATGATGCTACCATTTTTCTTGCTTGTTTAAAAATTTTGAAATTATTTTGAATCATTGCGGTAACTTGTTCCATCTACAACATAAAATTATCTTCCATGTTATTAAATTTAGTACCAGGGAAATAATATTAAATATTAAAAAAATAATTCATCCCGAAAGAATGCATTGATATTCAATGAAGTTATTATTTTAGTTTTTCAATTTTTTATTTTTTTGGGTTTTTATGAAAAATATTGTGCGTAAGCATTTGACCTCATGAGAAACATCACCAAATTGATGAGAGGGTTTTTTTTATGGATCCATATTCAATTAAATTATTATTATCCTAAGAATTCAACATAGTTGTAAACCCTAGGGTGTATCACATAGTGGATGCTTGCACACACAGCTAAACTATTGTCACTATTATAAACTAACTAATATAAAAATATAACACATATATAATTGGGGGGGATTGAAATGAATAAAATATAAATATAATAGATAATAATTAAATGAATTACACAATAATGTTAGTTGAAAGGATGTAAGAAATTGTTCTGGGGTTGTTCAAAAGATTGATATCATTGTTCGAAATGAATCTCAATATTCAATTCAATGAGGTGATTAATAACTATCACACCTAAAATTATTATTTTAAATGTCATCACTCCATATCGATACCTCTGCAAATGGGGTATCTTCCTAAAGTCATCTAGGATACCACTTCTTTGATATTCACTACGCATTCCAACTCCACTGTATGCACAACACAAATATCGAAGGGATGATAAATTGATAAATGAGAAGAAAAACTCGATGGTAGAGAAAGTAGGGAGACCTCTCACCATAATAGATTTAACCAAAAAAATTATCAAAATTTAATAAAGAGATAATAAAATTAAATCAAAATAAACTCAATCAAATAATTGTTTCTTCCCTAGAATAAGCATCAAGGTTAGTTCTCTATTTATAGTGAAGGTGAGAAGGGAATAACAATGTGAGAACACATAAAATAGCAAAATATATGAAAGGAGGTATGAAGAAGAAAGATAAACTAATATATATCAAAAGTATAAATAATAATTATAGAAACAATAATTAACCTTTCCCTCTTGAAATAGACATCCTTGAAAAACGAGAGGAGGTAGAAAGTTATAGGTGAAGTGAGTGAGAAAATATCACTTCAATTCTGTTTGTAGGAAGTTCTCGACTATTATACCCAATAAATTCCATAATTGGTAAATGGTCCCTTCATGAATGTTTTTCCTTCATATCTCCCACTTTCCTCCACAATATTTCAGCTTGATTGGTCCTCGTATGAAGGATTCATGGTTGATTTAGTTTGGTATATTTAATCTTCCATAGAGACTCTTAATATTCCAAAACTCCAAATTTACAGGCCATAATGACCTTTCAAATACCATATTTAGATGTCACATCCTTAATTAAATATTTTCATTAATACCTTGTTCATATCCATTTGTATGTTCAGCTTCAATGGGATGGTCAACTTTGAGATATAAGATCAATATTTAAACATTATAGATCTATGCATATTTTATGAGGCCTAGTTTGTTATCTATATTTGGGATCCCAAATGAAGGATTACGCTTTTACTCCAGAATGATGAAATTAGACACATGATTTCAGTAATCCTAAAAAAATAATTTTCACAACTTGGTTTAGTGTAGAAATATTTATTTCCTTAATAAAGAATAAATTAAAATAGTTAAATCCAAAAATTAGGCCATTTTTCTTTTGAGCTCAAAATACCACTAAATACTAAAAATGTGACAATTTCTTATAAAATAATAATATGGTGGGATTTAAAACATTGAAATTCAGTATAAAATATCTGAAAATTCATGCTTCATTAGATACCAACTAAAGCGACCCAATTTTAACCATCTATAATTACAAATCAATATCCGTCATTGAGTCACTTACATACCCAAAACCATAAGGTTTTATAGAATTTGAAATAACCCATTATGTGACAATTCCTATATAAATTTCCACAAATTGTAATTTTAACCATTATTACTATGTTTTCTTGTTCTATCAGAAGAATCCATAATCTCCCACAAACATCACTCCACTTGATACCCTTATAGACTTATTTTACTTAATATCATTCTTCATATCTTGGGGAAATGAAAACAAAAGAATGGGTGAGATAAAATTTTAAGTATTGGTTAAAATTGGATATATAAATCAATGTTAATATGTAAGAATAGGATAAACATAAGGGTGTGATTGCATAAATATAGTTCATATCATATTATAATTTATACCCATAAAAATCTAAATCATAAAACACTAGACATGGAATAAATATTTAACATAAGTTATGATTCCTATGATTTACAAATAATTAAACATGTGAAATAATTATTTTTCAAAGAAAACATTAAAATTCATAAAATGAATTGGGAATCTATGTCGGTATCTTGGGAAATCATAATTTCATCATTATACCACCTAAATAGGATAATTACAATATTGTATTAGGAGTAAATTCCCTCTAGTTAACTGAATCATCTCTTAGGAGTTACATTTATTCCATAAATTCTATTGCATCTTAGGAGTAATTTTCATCGAGTTAGCCTAGTTATATTACCAAATGAATTAGAGAGATACCCTTGGATCATCAATAAATATAATCCATATTAGGATCAAGTATCTTCATAAATAATTTCCAATAACCAATAAATGAATAAATTACATAGAGCTTTCATTTCATCGCAAAACTCAAAAAAACAACCATTATTCCCATTATAAATTGATTAACAAGTGGAAGATTTTTCTCGATAATTATCTTTAAAACAGAATCCTAATCAATATAGGGAAAATATGTGGATAATAATATTATATAATATAATTATTGAATAATTGGAAACATAAAGTGTATTGGACTAGATGAAAAATAATTTTAAATGATTAATTGAAAATTTCTTTGAAAACAAGAAAAATATATATTTTTTATGTATATTTAAAAAATAAAAAATTCTATAATATTTAGAATGCTAATTTATTTGAAAATAACAATGTAAAATTCAAAATTATTCTTCAAATTAATGAATAGTCATGAAAGTGGGAAAATTCATTTTATTAGTAATTTCTAAAACAAATATTTCTTTCACACATATAAGAAATATTAAACAACATCTTGAGAAAAAATTATAAAAAACAATTTCTTATAATTTCAAGAAGAAAGTAACATATATTTTAAAATTACTTTAAAAAATAATTTAATCATTGAAAAAATAATTCTTTGAATATATTTTATTGAATATAGACATGGATAAAAAATAATCCTGGCCAAAAAAAGAAATATAGTTGACTTTAAAAATACATTTGTTGATCTTTTTGAGTTCTAAAGTGAAGCAAAATGGTAATTACAGTTTAAAATTACATAAATAACCATATTATAAGAAAATATACGGTTTTTAAAAGATAAATATTATATAATTTCCCTTATTGAGAATTTAGCATGGATAATCTGGAAAAGAAATGAGATTGTAACATAAAAACTTACCAATTTAGTATCTTTTAAATCAAAACCCCTTGAGAAAAACAAAATAAAATGATAATTTAAATAACATTATTATTAATATATTCAGGATATAACATTTAAATTGGAATGTATATACACCATATAAGTTAAAATAGTTTCATAAAATGAGTCATGTATTAATGAAATTATGTTGAGACGAAGAACCCTTACCATTTTAGTAATATCTAAAAAAAATTCATGAAATAGATAAAATTATAAAGATATGTAAATATATATAACTTTCATGAAAATAATCTTAAAATACACATTAATGGTAAATATATACACCAAACTAAATAAACGAGTGTTGAATATGGAATATGTCTCATAGGAATAAAAGCAGGATGAGAAACACATAACCTAGTCCATATTTGCATCGTACATGGTCTTGAACAACTATATAATAAATTTAGATTTATTATAAACATAAAATATAATTATACTCATACTTATCATTCCAGATATGACTAACTTATAATATCTTATAACTCATTTACTAAAATATATTTTATAAAAGAAATGTTTGATGGTTAACTGTTTCGTTTCTCCTGAATGTTTCAGTTTGATGGTTCTGGTCCTTCCACCTTGGTCATGTTTTCATAATATAAATAATATTAATCATATAATAATAATCATATTTATTCATTATATACACTTTTGTCACCATTTATATAATGAAATTATGAATAATGAATCACATAACTTCAAGGAGATAGAAGTTCGTACATACGCACGAGTGATGTTTTCATTTTTCAATGGATTGAAATAAACAATGGTAAATAGTAATTAACCTTTATTTAATTATAATTTTATCATATATATAACCTATATATTATTTATATATATCATTATGAACATCCATATATAACAAAAATGAAAAATGAATCACATCACTTCGTGGAGGTTGTAGTCCACACGTACACATGAGAGATGTTATCATCTTACAAGAAATGATCGAGTTAAATAGTAGATAATATTTTATCATTATTGGATAATAATAATGTTATAAAAATAATATTTAATCATTATATTCATTTATATAACAAACCATGATATATGGTGATGAAAAATAAAACATGTGGTCCGTGAAGATAGTAGTTCGTACATATGCATATTGATGTTTTCATTTTCCCTTGAGTTAGATGATACATAGATAATGGTTATTATATTAAAATAATAAAATTTAAGTAATATAATTTTACAAATTTTACTATGTTAATATGTTTAAATATTTTCTAGTAGGTACAAAAATATATAAAACTAAATGGATTTGGTGAAATAATTACATATTATTTGAAAACCCTCCTTTTGAGCTCTTCTTACGGATACTTGGGTTGGTTATTTATGAAGAAGAAAAAACTATAGAATGTGTATATAAAAGTTAATAAGATATTTGGGTAGGTATTTGTGGATCTATTCATCTCATTATTGTTTGAAGAGAATAGTAGAGGAAGTCCCCTTTATAAGTGAGGTGGGTGACAATTTCACAAATACATGGAATATTAATAAATAATATTTTACTAACTCATGTAAAATGGATCCAAAGTTTTATATATTAGAATATAAGAATTATAAGGTATATAAACCCAATAAATAATATTTTTACATGTTTATGTGGAATTTTGAACCTCATCTCTTAGTTTAACCCCTTCATTAAGCCTTCTAACATTAGCCATGGTAACAAAATACTTAATAGTTAAGGGTGTAAAATGTAATTGTGAATGAAAAATTTGATCATAAGTTGAAAATAGTTGATATTATAGACCATTTACCATTCACTTGAAAAATTTAGGTTTTTTATTATTTTTACAATAATTAATTAAATATTGTTTAACATAAAAAATCTTTAATGTATTTTTTCATACTATTCAAATAATTTGAATTAAAAAACAAAAATAATACCATTTATCTCAAATTTATAGTCTAAAACATTACTTATATATCATTTGGTTATATAAAAATTATGGGAGACTTTAAATTATCAAAATAACATCATTTTTACTACTTTTATAACTTTTTTACTTTGATTTTTTTACTCTCTTGCACAAGCATTGCATCGGCTACCCATACGTATTTTAGGTAATTATATCACTATAAAAAACTAAAAATAAATTAATATCACAAAATAGTTTATTAATATTGAAAATAACCATTTTAAATACTCAAAACATCTTTTTATTATTATGAAATCATATTGGAGATATTTAAAGAAAGTGAGTTACATTTTTCAATTATTATTTACTTTAATATAATACAAATTCCATTATTATAAGTTAGTGGGGAAAATTGATTTTCTTAAATTTAGTATGATTATGGATGAAATAAACCCATCCAATGAGATAAAGGAATGTTTTTGAGATATTTTAAAGCCTTATCCCATAATATTAACATTTTTTAACCCATTATACCCTTTACTAAGGTGTTAAACTTCTACCATGATAACTATTCATTATAACTAGAAATTATGTTGAACTTATTAAATAATATTAGTTATGATGACTTCAAATATTTAATCGATTTTAATTTTTTAATTCTAATAAGTGTAATAAATTAATTCTAATATCAACACTCAAAATACATAAATAACATTTTTTTTGAAAAATGAATTTTTATGTATAAAATGATTTTATTATCATTATTCTATTAGTAAAAACTATTAGACTAATGTTTCATCATCCAGACCCGAACCAACTGGTCCGAACCATAATTCCACATGAAGTCATGTGCACCTCCCCATATCCGAGAGGCTGCCAACAAGTAGTGAGGATCTAATTTCGTTAAGGGGGAGACTATACCCTCAATATCATGTCATAAGGTCGATAATCTACAATATCCAATATAATAAATAATTAGTGTAAACAAGAAAAAATGTAAATATGACATAAATTTCATACAAATAAATAATCTCCCAATGTAGAATGCATAACCAGTGAAAAATAAATCTTGTAAACAAACAAATGATAAAATGTAGGTCCCACCAATACCTTTTCTACCCCACCATTATCTTCACACTCCTTTGCTCAGTAGTATACCATATGGGATTTTCTCTTCATTGGATCCCCAATGAAATCTACAAGAAAATCAAAATTCTTGAGTACGATGAGGGTAAATGGCTCAATTGGACTCCACCAATGAAACCTTAAGATAATGTTCCCAAGTATAGAAGTCTATTTCATAATAATAAGAAATTTGTAACACACATAGAAAACACAATCCAAAACTGATCGGACATGTGAAAACTATGCCACCACAAACCCCTGACCAAACCTAGTTTATTCTCATGAAAAAATACAGTGTATGTTAAAAATTATCCATACCATCGATAAGGCTATTGGTGATTCACTAAGAATCCACAAGTAATCGAGTAAAAACAAACAACCCAGAATATATAAGGTACTGGGTAATACTCAGAATCCACAAGGCATTGAGTAAAACTCAGAATCCACAAGGAATCATGTTTTTTCCATGTACTAAGAATATATAAGGCATCGAGTAGATTTCTGATTACAAGGTTATCATTGTGCACAATTTTCATTCTTGAAAATCATGCACACACCCCATAAAAATTAATAATACCATGATAACCATTGGTCAAGTATACATATACCAATCTTCTAGAGGAAAACATGAAAATTAATAGATATTTAACAACCATATAAAACGTGATGACAAATATAGCATCATCATATACATCAACATGTGAATCAAATAATATCATAGAATCTTACTATCACATTAATCTCATGGAATCAATTATATTATATCGTGAACATCCTTCTGGACAAGATTATGGTCTTGGTCAACATGTGAGGAAGACTCCTATTAATATCCACGAATCATCAATTCATCCTCATTATGTACAGGGTCATGGTTTTAGGGAAGATTCACGTGTTATTTTGGGTGCCTTTCAATCTGGTGTTACAAATGTAGATGGCCTCAAGGTTGTTGCCCAATGTGTTGTGCCATTGGTTTTGCCATCACAATATTCCAATCAAGATTGTATTGTGCAGCCACTGACCACATATTTCTCAGGATAGGTTCCACAAGAAGATGGTGTTCAGTAGATCAAGAATTATTATCAAGAGATTTAGAATGTATTCAGGTATTTCAAACTTCTTCAAAAATGGAGTAATATGTCGGATGATGGAAGTTAAAAGGAGTAACCAATGGTTTTATTGAACACCACTCATCTCTGATATATGAGCATGGTGGCCCTATTTCTTTTAAGTATTCTATTTTAAAGGTAATGGTGATAATGTTCAGTAATGAAGGTCAGATCCTAAAAAAGAAGGTCCCAGAAGGATTCTTACAATCTTCCATAGAATGTGTTTACTAGATCCTCCAAGATATATTTGATATAGCTCACCTCAAAAAAATAATGGTCAAAGGTAGTGATTCTTGGGATTATTAATAAAGTAAATACATAGTCCGAGTGGGAAATTCTTGATGACCCAGATGAATATGAATTTGATTATGGAATTAATCTTTATTTTTTATCAGTAATCTTATTTTCTAAATGAGGGCATGTCTCTTTGTTTGAACCTATCCATTATCTTCCGTACATGTTTTATTTTTACCACTTTTCTAATTTATGGTTAGGGACTTCTAGCTCTGGAATAAACTTTTTTTATGTATCCTTTGTCAAACATGTAAAAATAATTTGATAATTTTAATAATTATTCTTTGATAATTAAACATAATTATTATCTATTTATTATATACACTATCTATTTATAAATAAATGCAATTATTGGTTGATAAATTTTTTATTCTATAAACTTTACTATGATAATCTAGTAATTATCATTTGATAATTTTAATAATTATCCTTTGATAATATTGGAATTATCATTTGATAATTTTAATAGATTACCCATGACTATTAAATCTTTTATCCTTCGATAATTTTCATAAACTATCCTTTAAAAAATAGTTCCAATTATCACTTAATTATTTTTCATTATTATCCTTTGATAATTTTGATAATATTTTCTAATGAATATTCTCTTTTAATTATCATTTCCTAAATTGTATAAATTACCTTCAATAATATCATGCAATAATCTATTGATAATTCATTGTAATTATTTATTGATAATTCTATATTATTATACTTCAATAATTCCTTATATTTATAATTTTATAATTTCAATAATTATCATTTGATAATTTCTAATAAAATATCCTTTGATAATTTATATAAATTATTCATGGAAATTTTTGAAATTACCCTTATATTATTTGATGTGACTACCCTTTTATAAAACAAAAAATATCTTACAACAATTTCTTAAAAATTATCCCACTATAATTTTAGGTTTTAACAATTTATTTTAAAAAATAATTTTCCCCCACAATTTAAGAAGATAAAAACATTATTAATTAAACCAAAAAACATGATTTTAAGGTGGTGCGTGCGTGGGACTCGACCAAAGAGGGGGTCGATGTGCCTAAGTAGAAAAAGAATATTGGCCGTACAGACCTTCATTGATCATGCATAGAGGAGATCTAGGGTTGTCCGAACTCGATAGAATCATCCAAATTTTAAGTCAAAATAGATTTGTATATTTAGATACCTAAAATTTCTAAACAGTAATCAAATTAAATAACCCAATTTAATCTATCGTTTCACCCAAAAATTAATGGTGGGGTCATTAAAATCATCTCCTTAAGACATTACTAATTGAAACAGGTCAAAATGATAATCCAATGTTTTTGATGAATCCCACAGGGAAAAAATGGAAGAATTCCTCCATTGAAGAAGAAGTCCATTTAATGTTTTTAATTAAATTAATTATAATCATTATTTATTTTAAATATTAAATAAATTTATTTAATGATAGACCTGACCAAATTCCCACTACACATAAAAGTTATGCCCCTCCTAGGGTAAACACCACACTCTGGAACTGAGGGTGATCTCATGTTTCTCATATGACATACCCATTGGGATATATTAGTTATTTAATATTTGAAAATCATAATAATAATATAATTAAATACTAAAATGGTATTATCATGTGCGATGTTTCCAAACACCTGATGCACATAAAAGTTATACCCCTCCTAGGGTAAACCCCACATTCAAGACGTAAAGAATCTCTTATATTTCTTATATGATGAACCATTTTAGAGATATTAAATTATTATTGACAATATAATATAAAAAATATATTAAATTACTTGCTCTCATGAGAGACCTAACCACACATCTGATGCACATAAATGTTATGCACCAGCTAAGGTAAATCCAAAATCCCATACTCAACTATTTTCTTGGATTTCTAATATAATTTACCTTTTAAGAGATATTCAATTATTTTGGATAAATTATTATTGTGTAATATAATATATTTAATACTTTTATTCTGTCTGCATCAAGCCTCTATGGGCCTCTAAATTCTTCCCTAACTCAACGCATAACTCTAAAAAATATTTTGGAGAATATTCCAAGATGATAACTAAGATTTTACCCTCACTAAAAGAAATAAAAAAAATTAAGTGTTTTTTATTGAAAAATAACATTTTGCATAAAAATAATTATAAATTATTAGAAATAGGTTTTTTATTGTTATTAGAAATTCAGGATATCAATATTATCCTCCTATTTCGACTTCTCGTCCTCGAGAAGTATATAAAGAAGTCCTTTTTCAACAACTCAGGCCACAAAGATCTATCATCAGAATCATGTTCTAATATTTCAAACTAAATCATTTGATACTTCAACTAATTCTGGACTAGTGGTACCATCTTTCCTCACAACACCTTCTCACATTGATCTGTAATCTACACTAGACACTCCTCATAAGATGCATATGTCTCCAAGTAAATGTTCTTACAATCAAATACATGATCAAGGTTGAGTATGTACCTATGATGTTGTGACACATGGATCACATCATGGATACCTCGATAGAGAAGGGATTTCTAGGTGATATTCCACTACCACTGTCCATTCAATGATCTCAAAGGGTTAAAAAATGATGTGTTGTCTTTCCGTAATTACTCAGGCATCTCGACCACAATCTAGTAGTCACTCAAAATAAATCTTAATCACCCAAATTGAACTCCAAGGGTCTCCTACTATGGTTGACATAATATCTCAATCTTTTCTAAGGGGGGATAAAACTCTTCAGAGTAAAAGGCACTCTCTTGGCGCCCTCCTAAACCAAACCGGCCCATAACTACTACATCACCTACCAAATTCCATAAAGAGGTTATTGACAAGGTCTATCATAAATAGAAACGTAAGGTTACATTTGAATCAAAGCCTAATAAATTTTCTTGAACAATAACACATTCATTTCTTAGTGATCATTACATGATCCTACAAATTCCATCATGCATGTTCAAATCATATCATCCGATATGCGTATAGTCTGCTTGGTCTATCCGTCTGTCTAAGGGTGGTGCATCATTCTCAATATCAGTCGAGTCCCTAAGTATTTTCTAAAGGCCCATCCAAAAGCGAGACATAATATATGCATCTCTATTTAAAAATTTATTCAAGGGAAATCCGTGTAGGCATATGATCTCTATCTTCTTAGAAAGAAGTTAGCATACTTCATTAAATGATAAAAAAATCAGCCTGACTAATTCATGACTCCTAGAGGTCCGGGGTACCCCTATTACAAGGTCCATCGTGACATACTCTTACTTCCACATGGTTACAAGTAGTTTCTGGAGCAAACCACTAGGATTCTAGTTCTTGGACTTCACCCTCTAGCCAGCAAGGCATTGAGACATTAATCCAATGATGTACATCATTATCCATGGGCACCATAACGGTCACATGAATTCATAGTACATCATCATCACACTAGGATGTACTAAACATCTTTTGGTTTGTAATTATCTCATAGGATCCTATTTTATGGATGTAAGGACTGATACTCTCCCATTTATATTGATCACACCATCATTATCCATCAACCATTCAGGTATTGAGTCACCACCAACCATCGATTACATCATGACATCACACTCTGGGTCTGAATCTTGACCAATATTCACCTATTCCACAAGGGGTGATGTGATCACAAAAAGGGTACAATTCAAAGATACATTATCCTTAGAAGCATTCATCCTCCAGTCAACCAACATGCTCACCATGCATCACCACTCCCTTGAAGGCCTCTCACCAAGGTCTCACTCATCCTGCATCTTACAACTAAGAGTATCCAAAATGAAATTACATTTTTCTAGGAGAATACATCATCTCAATTTTGAACATTCCTAGATACTCATCCCATCACCTATGTCGCAGATTTTGGTCTCTCTATATGAAGATATAGTGAAGGATATTATGGTTTCTGTAGACAAAAAATATATCACCAAAGAGGTAATTCCACCGGAATTACAGACCATGAAATATAATTGTAATTTCTACGTAAACTAGTTGTACCTTGGTACCCTTCAACTAAGATGAAACCATATGATATGGGGGTATCTAATTAGGTATGCACCTGACATGTGCTTTATCTCAGCTGATTCCTCTTACATTTCATGTGGTAATGCTAAAACCTCATCCCTTGTGGTAGTATACCAGACATGATTTAAAAGTATCTCCCTAGTAATATGTCGAGGAAGCATATTTTGTAACATGAAGGATCATTAGGAACATAAAAATATACTATTAAGTTTATGGGATCACACAAGGCACTCCTAGATGTCAACCCTTATCACTAGGTCTACCGCTACTAGCATTAACCCTTGTATCTTTCCTTGCATGTTAGTCACTATAATCATATATATACTAACACACAACATTCTCAGTTTAACTAATTAAATACAATAATGATATATCATAACAGAATGACAACACAAATATATCATACAAATAGAAACTATCCTGAACAGATAGTAAAAATCAAGCAATTCAATTAATAACTACAATGAAACACAACATCAAGTATATATATGTCATATGAACCTATGTACCTAGTTATGATGCATGTACACACCCAGAATATCATAAATCACATATCAACATCATGTGCATCACCCACGATGAGTTTAATCAATAGTAACAACAAAACATGAATTCTCTACATTATGGAAACTCAGTGGTTCATTATTCTATGCTATATAGAAACTGGAATAGTCCTCCTACCCAAGTCCTAACCATCCTATATTCTATATATCATGTCCCAACCCAAGCCATGATAAGAAATAGGTTTCTGATTCGTGGTGTTCTGATACGAGTTTGTAACAATCTAACCCAAACCACCAGGTTAAAACCTGAATTCCATGTGACCTCAATCATTCCACCTCATATGAAAGAGGATGTCGATTTTTAGCGAGGGTCTGAGTCCACCAGTACAGATACTCTAAACTTAGTATCATTCCATATGATCAATAATAAATAACAAATAGTATAAAAAATAATTAGAATAAACATATAGAAAGGTAAAGATGGCATATATGTCATACAAATAAAGAATATCCCAAAGTGAAAATCACAACCAATGCAAATAAAGATGATAAATAAATAAATCATAAACTGTAGGTCCCATCAGTTTCTATCCTGGTACAAATATATATCCACACTATTTAGCTCAGCAGTCTGCCATAGGGACTTTTCCATTATCTGTATCCCCAATGAAATCAATAAGCCCAACAAAAATTCTCAAGAAGGGGGTCAGTAAAAGACACAGTAGGACACCGCCAATGAATCCTTAACACTATGTTCTCAAGTTACAAGTGTATTCCATAATATTAATAAATGAAAAAAAATCATAAAAATAAACAATTTAAAACCGATATGTCATGCGGTAACCATGCCACCGCAAACCCCTGGCTGTACCTACTTCAGATCCATGTCAAAAATGCACTACATGTACATAAGTGTCTATACCATCCACAATGATGTTGGTGAGTCCTCAAAATCATCAAGACATAGAGTTAAAACCACCTACTAGGAATCCACAAGGCATCAAGTAGTTATCCTAATCCAAAAGGAATTTAGTATCTGTAACCTACTCAGAGTCTATAAGGCGTTAGGTAACACTCAAAATCCACAAGACATATAGTGTGAGCCATCTACTCAGAATCCACAAGGTATCGAGTTGATGATAGGTTACAATGTTCCCATGTTACACCATCATCATTTCTTCACATCATGTGTACACCTCACAAGGATTAATAATACCACAAAACAACCTATCAGTTATACACATACCAATCCTTCAGAGTAAAACATGAAATGTCATTACATGATAACAACCATAGGACAAATCTCATGAGAAATATAGCATCATATTAAAGATGAACATGTGAATGAAACATCATCATAGAATCTTGTTATTAGATAAATCTCATGGAATCAATCATACCATGTCATAGGCTATACACACATATCACATAATAATATGTAAGGTAGCATAATAATACATGTGATAAACATCGAACATGAATAATAATATACAAAGTAATAATGGAACCAAGTGTCATGTAATTTTATCAGGGATACACCCACACCCCAAATCAGATCATAATATAGCACAATCATCAAATATTTCCATACATAAATCATATTAAGTAAACATGTGTAAGAAATCCAAAAAAGGTAGTGTACATCCAAGCTCAAAAGTCACAGATGTCAAAATATGAGGATAAACCAGTCCAACACACTACTTAATGAACTTATAATCAAAACAATTCAACACATCAAAGATCAAGATTCTTCAAGGGTTTCTAGAATAGAAACCCATAATTTTATCTGAAAAGGAAGCAAAATAACAGGTTTTGGTTCTAAGAACCCTTACAAATCTCATTATTTGATGTGTGGAATTTTCTTGATAATAAGTCCATGAAGTGGATTCCATAACTTATTTATCCTCTCCTATTGAAAATAATTAATTTTTAAGTATGAAATTCGATACCTTTTTGGTATTTGTTAGACATGTTTCGTTGATATGATTTATCTGTATACATATTTAATGACCTTGATAAATTGTGATCACATGTGGGTGTGCATGTAGCTCCGAGAACCTTATGTCACAATTGGTTCTATGACTAATTTGTCGCATATTATTAATGATTAATTCTAATCATGTATGTTGTTGTTCTACCTTACTTTCGATGACTTGCAATGGTGTGTAGCCCATGATATGGTATGATTTATTCCTTGAAATTGATGTGATAACATGATTCCAGGATGATGTTTGATTCACATGTTAATGTATATAATGATGATATATTTCTCATGATTTTTGCTATGGTTGTTATCATGAAATGACTTATCATGTTTTCCTCTAGAGGATTGGTATGTGTATACTCGACAAGTTGCTATCATGGTATGACTACTCCTTGTGAGGTGCATGCATGATGTGCAGTGATAACGATGGTGCAACATGATCACCTTGTAACCTATAATTTACTCTATGCCGTATGGATCCAAATTAGATAGTTGACACTGGATGCATTGTGGATTCTGAGTGTTACCCGATGCCTTATGGATTATAGGTAGGTTACAAATACATGATGCCTTGTGGATTATGAGTATTACCCAATTATTTATGGAATATGGGTTGGTTTTCTTCACATTAACCCGTTTGTATTCTTAGTTACTCTCCAACAACCATATTTCTTTTATGGATACTTTTCAACATACAATACATTTTTTGCATGGAGACGAATAGGGTATGACCTGGGGTTTTTGGTGGCTTAGTTAGCACTTGTACACTCAATTTTTTATTTTGTGTTGATATTATTGTTAATTATTTATAATTATTATGTAATACACTCTTATACTTGATCACACCAGGTTAAGGATTCATTGGTGGTGTCCTACTATGACTTTTACTCACATCGTACTCGAGAATTTTGGTGCACTCATAGATTTCAAGGGGGATCTGAAGATAGGAAAAGGCCATATGGAGGACTTCTGAGATGAGGGGTGTGGATTTAGTGGTGGGATAATATAGACACCTATGGGACCTACAGTTTATCATTTTTTTATTATCAAATTTATTTACACTAGTTATGCTTTACACTTTGGGAACTACATTATTTATAAGACATGTATTCCATCTTTACCTTTCTGTATGTTTACTATAAAAATTTAATATATTGATTATTGTTTATTATCAATCCAATGATATATACCAAAGGTATAGTCTCCCCATTGACAGACTCAGACCCTCGCTGCTAGTCGACAACCTCTTGCGTACGAAGAGGTGAACATGAGGTCATGTGGTATTCTAGTTCTGACCAGGTGGTTCAGGTCAGGATTTTACAAATATTGATATATTTTATTGAATAAAGTATCTACTCATTATATTAAAATTATTATCAATTGATGATTAATTCAATTTACCATGATAAAAAAACATTATTACCATAATAATAGTTTTTTAGAAAAAAATCTCTCTTTAACTTCAAATGATTTTATTATCATATCCATCCAAGGGATAAACAATGATTTAATTTTATATATATAAAAATTTAATTTTTTATAATTTTAATACTATGAATTTTTTTTAAATAAAACATATATGGAAAAAATAGTTCAGAAAAAATATATTTCAAAATTTCCTTTCAGGATCAATAGTATTTCCAAAGTTAATTAGAAATTATTTTTGACAATTTATAATTAATATAAATACTATATAATATGATTCATTTTATAATATATAATTTCATGGATTCATTATTCACATGCCACCACACATAAAAAATTTATTAAGGAGACAATATATTCTATAATCTCAAGGTGTTTCATTATACCCCTTAGGGAAATTGTGTCCAGAATACTTTATATCAATTATAAAAAAAGGATTCAAATTTTTTTGGAATCAATTTGATGTTTTAGAAGATAAATATTAAAAATTATAATGATATAACTTTTAATAAATATTGATTTCATTTCCTTTTGAAATAGGCTTCGATGACTACGTTAAGATAAGGAATCTTTTGACTTCCTAATTATTTCTTAAACCAAGAATTCACAATTTTGAGACTCATACATGTGAATGAGTTTTATAAATTTCCCCATCATATATTAGAAATATTTTAAAAAAAGTAATTGATATATTTGTCTTCCTATTTATTGAGTTTGAGGAATTATTTTACTATTGATATAAATAATGTGAGAGAATATACATACTTAATTTAATCCCAAAATTTCATTTTTCGGTTGGGTTTTGACCTATTTTACACCCCTATTTTATGTCTTAAGATTAATAACCATGCTAAATTTTTTATTCCTAAATCACTAAAATCATCATTTAATAGATAATTATATCAATAAAAGAATAAAAAGTTATTCATCTAGTTTCTACCCATTAACCTAAACCAAAATGGTTATAAAATATTTATATAACATATAATATGAAATAACTTTTATATATAAATCTCCAATTCCGCAACAATGACACCTAAAGTTGAAATTAAATAATTTCATTAATAGATAACCTTAAAATTATTCTAAACTACACTTAAATATATTCAAACCCCAAAATTAGAAATATTTGATCATATATTCTTTGAAGATCAACTTAAAATTTATCATTAAATAACATTAATAACACATAAAGTCACATACCAAAAATATATATAACCTAATAACATATTATACAAAATATCGTAATAATTTCACATAACAATTTGAATCACCATACAACCATAAAAAAGATATATTATTCTACAAGTTAACTCTATGTTTAATCCTAAAATAAAATTCCATCTTATAAAATAATACTCTATTTACTATAATCATATAATGTTTCTCATATATTAAACTTCCTCAAAAATAAATTTAATCACTTTTAATGAAGTCAATTTTCAATTTCATGGTTATGGAAACATATATTCCTAAAATATGATAAACCATTTATTCCCATTAACCATAATAACACCATCATCGAAGAATGTATTAAGTTTAAAGGTTATGTGTTTCTTTAAACATATTTGCCAAATAACATTCATATAAAATAACTTCACAATAAATCATATTTTGAACTAATGGGTTATATATACAATAATGATATATTAAAACCCAATAAAAATTTTCCAAAATTACATAAGTCACCTTAAAATCTTATAATATAAATCCTCAAATGGATACTATGCCTTTAGGAATATAATTTTCATTAAACATATCAATCCATCCTGATTTCCAATTATCCCAATATAATAATTTTTTAACATCAAAATTTATCTAAAACCTGCTATAATACCAACTAAGGTAGATCATTACCCATACACCTAGATCCAGTGTTAAAAAAATATTCCTTATATACTGTATTTGATATCAACTGAAGCGATAAAATTATAACTATCCATAATTACAAAAAAATATACAACATTAATTCACATATATATGCAATAAATTTTAGGTTTGATATTTATAAAATAAAAAAACCTTTTACATAACAAACCCAGGCATTTATCCTCGAATGGTAATTTTACCACTATACATAGTTTTTCATGTTTTATAAAAGGACTTAAACATATCCCAAAAAATTCTCCGCACATGATACACTTTTAGACATTTAATAAATTATATCATTCTTTATAAGATAGGGAAATTGAAATATAATAAATGGTTAGCTCGGAGGCAAGGTAAGGGTAAACAGAAGAAATATAAATCAATGATCATATGTAACTATATGATAAGAATAATGGAATAAGAGAATAATAAAAGTGCACATGTATAACATAAGATAATTAATACCCATAAAAACCTAAATCATAAATCATGATTCATGGCATAATGATTTAACCTAAGAAAATAGTTATATGTGTAAATAATCATGAACCATGTGAAACCAATTTTGTTCAAAGGAACCATTGAAACTCATTAATAGCACAGGGAAGACCATCTGGTAACATTATACATCATACTTTCATTATTTAATTTCTTAAATAGGATAATTCCAATATTCTCTTATGTGTAGAATTAGTTCAGTTAACTCCATCATAGTACCCAACTTATAATAGAGCTATATCTATCTCACTTGTCATCATGAGATATATAATCAACACCTATCATTATGATCTACATTGGGATGAACCACTATCATAAACAAATTCCAAGAATTATATCATGAATAATGTTCATATAACTTTGATTTAATCATAAAACAAATAGACACAACAACAATTATTTTCATTACTTGATTAACACCTAGAATTGGTTTCTTAATAATTTTATATAAAAAATCATCACAATCCATCAGGGGAAAATATATGGATTGTTTTGTTATATAATAACCCTAATGAATCATTGTAAAAATTAAGGATATTGACAAATATGAAAAATAATTTTAAAATATAATTTGAATAAATAATTTAAAATAGTGAAAATATAATTTTCTTTCAATGTATTTAAAAAATAAAATCCTCTAGAATATCATGAAAATTATATTACATTAAAATAACCGTGTCAAATTTTATATTATGCTTTAAATAAAATAATGCTCATGATGGTGAGAAAATCAATTTGGGTGGTAAACATTAAAACAAAGCTTCATTTAATACTTTTTGGTAAAAATCCATAAATAATTTATTTGGAAAAAATTGTAAACAAAACATTTGTTGACCTTTTATAATATTGTAAAATGTAGTTTAAAATTAATTTAAATAATTATTGAATCATATAAAATAACAATTTTTGAATTTTTTTAAGGAATTTGTACATGGAGGAAAAAGATTCCCAACCAAAAGAAGAAATAAAGATGGACTTTCTAAAAAAAATAATTCTTGTTTATGTTACAAAGGGAGGTAAAATATAAAATATACTTTAGAATCATATTAATTAAAATATTAGAATAATATATATGGTGTTTAAAATATAATTATTATATAATTTCATGTTTTAAATTTAATATATACAATCCTGGAAGAAATAAGATTATAACATAATCCCTTAATGGTTTGATATCTTTTGAATCATAACACCCTTGAGGGAAATAACATAAAATAAAACATAAAAAACATTAATATAAATAAATTATTATCATAACATGTGAAAT
Source organism: Viscum album (assembly GCA_963277665.1). Lineage (NCBI taxonomy): Eukaryota > Viridiplantae > Streptophyta > Magnoliopsida > Santalales > Viscaceae > Viscum > Viscum album. Next base: position 958,304,330 of record OY728158.1, on the reverse strand, counting down.
TGGCACTATATAAAATATATAGTCAAAAACAAGTTCATAACCTGAATCATGTGTCCATGAAATAATATTGAGATGAAGAACAGATACAATTTGGTTGGTTTGAAAAACAAATCATGGAAGATATAAAATTATATATTTTTTTAAATCCACATAATTTTTATTAAAATAACCATTAAAATAAATTAATGGGTATTATATACACAGTAAAAAATAAAAAATTGTTGAATATGACATATGTATCACATAAATAAAAATGAGATGAGAAACACTTACCTGAATACCTAAATTGATTAATATGTAATATTAATGTACAATATAATTAATTATGATTTGTTATAAATATATAATAGAACTATATTAATAATTATAAGACCAAATATCATTCAATTATGACATCTTATCACCTATTTATTAAGAGTTCTTCATTAAAATCATTTCTCTAGGTTATAACTGTTCTGTATGTTTCTCCTTCATGTGTGGGTATGGTGGTTCAAGTCCTTGAGACATGGTCATGGTTTCATAATATTCATAATATTAATAATTTTTTAAGTATCATATTTATTCATTATATACACAATTATAACCATTTATATAAAGTGATTATTAAAAATGAATTACAATAATTTGTGGAGAAAGTAGTTCATACATACTTGCAAGTTAATTTTTCCTTTTTTGATGGATATAATGAAAGAAAGGTAAATTATAATTCACCTTTATAGAATCATAATTTTATCACATATATAATATATATTCATTAAAAATATCATTATGAAGATACATATAAATCAAAAATGGAAATCAAATCACATTGCTTCATGGAAGCGGTAGTCCACACGTACGCACAAGTGATGTTATCATCTTACATCATATGAGAGGGAAAGGAGGTAGATAATATTTTATCTTTAAAGAATCAAAATTATTTTATAAAAAAATATATAATCATTAAATTTATCTTTATAACCAATCATGAGTGATAATAATAAAAAATGAAATTCACTAGTCATGGAGACGGTAGTCCGTATGTATGCACGATATCATTTAAATTTCAAATTGGGAGGATGATAAATATATAATGGTTATTATATAAGCAAAATAAAATTTCAATAAATTTTTTTTACTAAATTATCTATGTTTATATGGTTAAGTAATATTTATTTGATGTATAAGATTAAATAAACCTAAAAGGATATGATGAAGATGATTACATCTTCTTTTCTAAATATCCTTTGGTTATATTATAAAGAACACTTGGGGATACTTTTTAAGAATATTATTACCTCTAGATTGTGTATAGGGAAGTTTATAAGATATTTGGGTTTGGTTTGGTTGAGTAAAGTGTATCTTTAATGTGTAAAGAAAAGAGTATATGAGGTGAGATTTTATAAGTGTGGTGGGTGATAATGTTGTAAATACATGAAATATTAATATATAATATGTGTTTATCTCATGTAAACTGTAACCAAAGTTCTAAAGATTCTAATATAACAGGATTATTATTATATACCTCTAAATCCATTTACATTTTTTTTATTTTAAAAAAACATTTATAGGTTATCTATGAAACCTCTTAAAATTAACCAGATCCCATTAGGTAATTCCACCATCATCAAAATAGATTAATACATTTACCAAGTCACCATAGAACCGAATAAATAGTTGAAAATTAACAATTCAAAAAATGGAAAGAAGAATGCATCTGGCCTAGCACCAACTCCATGTCCCACAATTCTGGTCTTTAAAATGCACCTTGGGACACCAAGCACCTCGTCAATATCACCTCCACACCAGCAAGATAACTGACGACACCAGAGAACCCACAAAAACTACCCAACACAATAAATATCCAAAAATGGAAGCTTCTAAATTTATAAAACAAAAAAATTAATCATACACAATAAACAATGCTTAAAATCCAACTTTAATGATTAAAATGTAATATGAATCACTAACAAGTACCAAGAGGGGGAGAAGCCTATGTTGGACGTGCCTCTTAAAAATAGTAGGCTGCTCAAATATAAAATACCCAAACCAAAATGGATGCCACTACACCTGACTGACCTAGAAGGAGTGATGGACGAGGCGGTTATTGTAGAGTTTATTTGATGAAGGCCTTGAAAGAGGTCCTCACTCATACATTAACATCATCTCTACCTTTAATGACGCCTGAAACATGTACAACATCATAAGACCCATAGATTCCAAGTCGTAGAGGAAAGAGTGTGGTTAAGCCCCTTGTAACATCAGTGCCTACTGCAAGTCTTGCCTCCTTGGAAATCAATGACTCCCCACCTATCAAATCTCAGACCATCCCAAAATCCATCACTCTGTACCTAATAGAGGTTTGAATGTAGAAAAAGATGGTATGAGTAGTGGAAGAGTGATGACATATACAAAGGATGATGTGACTATTAATAGCACCAGAGATCGAAGCCATTCCTATGAAGAACGCCAACTTGGAAGAAGAAACCCAATCATGAACACAAGTAACCGCTTACAAAGAGATAAGAACATTACCAAAGGGATATGAGTTTCAATGGACAATAGAATAATGAAAGAGAAAAATAAGTGTAGGGGGTGTAACCATCAGAGGACACAAGTATAAGGACCCGACCTTAAACAATACAAAATATTGAATTAAATGAATAATTCACATTGTGGATCTGTTCAGGTTTGGAGTTTTAGAGAATTAGGTCATTAAATTTACATAAAAACATGAGTATTACATGTAGACAATTCTACCCAGTATCTATTTTTTTCCATAAAATAAATACTCCTGAAAAAAACTGTCATGTCTAGTTCCAGGTTTTAGACAGCATGACTTTTCCTTGATCCCATCCTTGACCCTATTCATCTTTAAGTCCTATGAAAACATTTCCAAATTTGGGATGAGCATAAAAAGCTCAGTAAGGGTTATAAAACAATGAAAGATTTTTTTTCAATAATACATACCAAACATTAACTCTTTTACTTATCTTGTGAAATCATAAGGTTTTATGAATAAAACATATAAATCATAAATCATAAAGGTATCTTGTGGCATCCATATCATACTTACATTGTAGCTATCACGACTACATAGTAAGTTACCTTGGAATACCAATCACAGTATATTCCCTAAATCTCTTAGGAGAAGCATTAAAGATTACCTATGTCACGTTACCCAAGGCAATGGAGAGCTATCTTGGGCTCAACCTCCCTAGGTTTATCACAAAACCACTGGTATACATAAATATTTCCCAAGAACCACAACATGATCATAACACATAACGTAAGCATAAAAGAAAGATAAAATTTCAACATTGTAATAACAAAATATCATTTAAAGATATTGAAATAATAAGTTCATTCTCAAATTCATTTTCAATACCAAAATACGTAAAAAGAGTATATGGTATTTATTTTTACTTTAAAAAACATTACGACTTGTTAAGGAAGCCAAATATCAAATAGTACTCGTGGTGGTGGAAAGGTCGTTGTCACCGCTTACATTAAAAAAACATTCCGTTTTGTCGTTTAGTAAAACGCTTCATATAAAAAGATTCCATTTGAATGAAATGAAATTTCAAAGGGGTTTATACACCGTATAAAATAATGTCATGTATAAAACTAAATATGCCTCAATGAAAGGAGATTGAGACGAAGTCACTTATCTTGTGTCCGACTTGACTCGATCGTTCTTTAATATCCTGAATAATAAACAAAAGTTAATTTATACTTTCTTAAGAACCTTTTTCACGTTTATTATTCCTTTTATATCACTTATTACAATGTTATAAACATTATGTAACTATTTATGTTAATAACGTTCATTTAGTCGATATTTGGTACTTGAGTCAAAAATGGACTTCTTATAATTATTTTTTTCATTTGGTAAAAGGTTCATTATATACATAATTATATTAATGATTTGGATATCATATATATCATATATATCCAACATATACATTTATTTATAATAGTACATAACATTTAGAGGTATGAAATGAAATGCACCGTTCATGGAGATGGTAAGCCGTACATACGCATGAACGCTACTTCCATTTTATTTCATATTTAATGGAATTAAAACATAATGATATAGAGTAATATTATAATTACTGTATTGTATCATATATAATATCATTAAATCTATCCACTATATGAAACACATATGGTATGCAAGAGTTATATCACTTTGAGGGGGCGGTAGTCCGCACTTCCTCTAATGAGATTATCGCGTTTACCCATAATGGAAACCATAAAGGCATGCTATAAATGTAAATTATAGAAGAATAAAAAAAACATAAACATAATATATATCATATATAAATACAGTTCCATCATAATGGCCACCATGAGAGGTGGTAGGAGATAATGAACAATCATCGTTTCGTGAGGTGTTAGTTTTCAATCCACAGAAACATTATGTTCTTCTTCCATTAGATGGAGGTGTGTGAAAGTGTAGTTTGAATCGATCTCATAACACCAACCTAGTATATTGAGGATACTGGTTTTGTTACAAAAGAAAGGACTAAAAAGAGTTTAGGGGTTGTAGAAGTAAAATAAAAGAAAAAAATTTAAGAGAAACTGTTACCCTTAATTTGGGTAACTCCATTTGGTTTGAACCAAAGGACTTCTTGAAGTTCCTTCTTCGTAAGGTAAGGATTATAGGGGGAGGAGAGGGATGTAGTGAGATTAATTAGGAAGAGTTTGGACGAGCAAAATGTCTTGAGAGGTGTGAGGAGTTGGTTATAAGTGGTCTCCTATTATAAGGGGGAGGAGGGGCTCTTTAGGAAAGTGTGAAAATATTATTTTATTATATAATGATATTAGGATTCAAAAGATCCAAAAATCATTAAAGTCAACGATAAGATGACTCATGGTCTAAATAAAATCATCCAATAAGAATTGGACAAGTTTTTGATAATATTTAAATAATTATAATATTATTTATTTAAATCATTTATTAATGAGGTAAATAATTCATTGTTATTGTGTCATAAATAATTATATTTATTTGATGTCTAAAAATTATAAAAAAGATACCACGATGTAGGAAATATTTTTGTAATTTAAATTAACATTTATAGTCTAAAATATTACTTATATAACACCATAAAAAAATTAATTACTAAAAGCTTCTTGTTTATGTGTATTTTGCCTTTACTTTAAATTAATTAATCCAAATTGCCATTATCACTCCCATGTGGCTCAATGGAGTCCCAAATTCGACCCAAATATGCACATGGTCGTAAATGACTCAACCAATAAGGATTGGAAAAGTGTTAATGTAATTTTTAATTTTTATAATATTCTTTTTACCTTGAATTACCTTATTTACCTTTAACCGCGGTAAATAAAAGTCAAAAGTTACTATTCACCAAAAAATATTTTCATCTTATTGAACCACATTTTATTTTTTGATAACAAACATGTATGTCAGATTTTTGAAATTCAATTCATAGAAGTGGTAAATTTTCATTTAAATCAAAAAGTCAATTTTTAACTACTACTAAGTGGTTTCGCTATTCATCAAAAATTGAAGTTTTTCAGAAAAATAGCAAAAATTCTGCCTAAGAATTATTTGATATTCCAAATTCAAAAATGATGCTTATTTTGAAAAATTCATAACATAAAAGTTTCATTAATTAATTCTCGTTGTTAAAACAAATAACGTGTTTTTAAGAAGCAATAACTATCAAAAGATCGACACTTCTTTATGTCCAATTTCATAGTGAAATTAAAACCAATTACCAAAATTGAATTAAATGGTAAAAATATATTCTAATTACACTTTAGAAACAATTAAAAAGATAATCTAACCATATAAATAAATTAGATTAAAAGGCATTATTTGAATTAAAACACAATATTTTCAACTATTCATTAAAAAATGAACATTATCAGAAAAATACCAAAAAATTACCCAAAGCAAAATTTGATGTCCCAAATCAAAAGAAGATTTTTATTTGGTCAAATAAAACATATAAAAATGACTAAAACTAGATTTAAAGAGGGTTCACCATTAAAAGCAGTAAATCGACCTTTTAATTTAATTATGCTAAAAATTAGATTCATTCACATTTTAACCCTCAAAATTTTATTGGATAAAAGTAAATACATATAACAAACATGTATAATCCCATTTTAGTTAGTTTTCTTCATTAATTCCAATACAAAGGCTAGGAGTTAACCTCTATTTAAAAAGATAATATTTTATTATTAGTGTGCAATGTAATATTTTAAAGAAACCCGTCGTTGCGTTTCGGGTACGCAATCGAACATAAGAACCCCTTTAAAGTAAAATTAATATTTAATTCACAAATAATAATAAATAAGAAATATGTCTCATTATTTATTTACCTGGGATATTACATCCTTCCCCCTTTTGGAAATTGCATCCTCGCAATTTTATATATCAAAATAAGTGGGGGTATTTACCCCTCATAGCATTTTCAGATTCTCTGATTTCCTCTTCAACCATACGGTTTTTTTCACAAATCCTTTACATGGTTAATTACATTATTCCGCAACACTTGCTCTCTATGGTCAAGAATCCGGACTGTTTGTTCTTCATAATAGTGATTCTCTTCAAACTGAACTACCTTTGGGCTCAAAACATGATATGGATCTGACATATAATTTCTCAACACCGAAACATGAAAAACATTATGTACCTGGGGAAAACTTTGAGGTAAAGCCACTCTGTATGCAATTGATCCAACTTTCTCTATAATTTCATTATGTCCAATGATCCCCAGACTCAACTTTGACTATTTACCAAAACGCACACTAGTACAAAAACCTTTTTTTACAGCAGTTTTTTTTCTTTTTATCCTCAGTTTTTAGGCGAAGTTATTGTGAGAGACATTAAAAATATGATTTTTTACGTCGATTATTTAATAACTGACGTACAAAATGGGGTAATATAGTTTTTAACGTCGGTTTTTGAAAAAATCTACGTTATATGTCATTTTTTACATCGGTTATTTAATAACCGACGTTAAAAGATATTTTTAATGTCGGTTATTAAATAACAAATGTAAAAAATGTTTACTATCTTGTAGAAAACTTTCTAAGATTTCATTTGACAGGTCATAGAGCTCAAACGGATTTACAGATCAAAAGTTATGACCATCAGAAGTTTGATATTTTTTTCGAGGAAAGATTAAATGAGCCAATCGTAGCTTCATATTAGAATGAATTTTTGAATCCGTAGGAGGATTTGTAGTTTTATCATGATATAAAGAATAATCCATCATTATAATAAATTAACATTCATTAAATGGTATATCAATTAAGAAAACGACTCATAGAAAATATAAATCATCGGAAAATAATTACAAATACCTTGATGAGGTCACGGAAATAAGAAATTGTTGATTCACGTTGAAGATAAAACAAGTTGATTCGGTGGAACGATGATGGTTGAATGAAATGATCTTAAAATGGTATTTCAATTAAGAAAACAAATCATAAAAACCATAAACCATGGATGTATAATTAAATATACCTTGACGAGATCGCGGAAAGAAGAAATAATTGATTCGCGTTTGAGAGAAAAAGAGTTGATTTGGGGGAATGATAATGGTTGAAATAAATTATTGTAAAATTATGGTGGGTGTATAATGGAAACATATAATTGGGGTTCTATGAGAAAACGCGGTATTAAAAATTTTAGGCGGCAATTCAAAATTTCGATGCCGCGATGTAAAAAAATTGAAATTTTGAGTTTGCGGGATATTAAATTTTTCATTCACATCGGTTTTATGGTAACCGACATGAAAAGATATTAAAATTTTCACTTATTTTTCAAGTCGGTTATTATAAAACCGACGTGAAAAATCAATCTTCGTCACTCTTTCACGTCAGTTATTAAATAACCGACCTGAAAAATCAATTTTTGGGACTTTTTCACGTTGGTTATTTAATAAACGACATTAAAAGTTATTTTTCACGTCGGTTATTTAATAACCGACATGAAAAAAGTTTACAAAAATTTAGTTCAAAATCCAAGCTTTAATTTGATAGGTCACAGAGATCAAACGGAGTTACGGATTAAAAGGTATGGCCTTCAGAAGTTGGACATCCTTAAGACGTTGTTTAGAGATGATCAACTTCTGAAAGCCATAACTTTTAATCCGTAACTCCGTTTGAGCTCCGTGACCAGAAAAATTAAAGCTTGAAAAATGATATACATTTTTCTAAACATTTTTCACATCGGTTATTAAATAACAGACGTGAAAAATAAGTGAAAATTTTAATATATTTTCCTGGAAAAGGATTTTTCACGTCGGTTATTTAATAACCAACGTGGAAAAGTGATGTACATAGATTTTTCACATCGGTTATATAATAACCAATGAGAAAAATCAAATAAAATGTATTTTTAATGTCGGTTCTTATATAACCGATTTGAAAAATCAGAGAAAATGTATTTTTAGGTCGGTTATATAATAACCGACGTGAAAATTCTATTTTTAGATATTTTCACGTCGGTTCTAAAAAACCGATGTGAAAAATGGTGACGTAAAAAAATGTTTTTATACTAGTGGAATCACACTTTACCATAGAGAAACTTTGAGAAAGACATGATCACCTACCTCAAAATAATGATCCTTCCTCTGGTTATCTGCATAACGTTTCTGTCTGCTCTGAGCTGTTCTCATGTGCTTCTGAATCAAATGAACTTTCTCTGCCATCTCTTCTACCAATGCGGGTCCCATCAGCTTCCTTTAACATACTTCATCCAAAAAATCTGGAGTTCGACAACACTTTTCATATAATGCCTCGAATGGAGCCATCTGTATACTGGAATGAAAACTGTTAATATATGAAAATTCAAACAAGAAAGATGTTGGCCCCAACTTCCCTAATAATCCAATGAAAAAGCATGTAGCATATCCTCCAATGTCTGAATTGTACGTTTTGACTGCCCGTATAATTGAGGATAAAAAGCTGTACTAAAATTTAATTCAGTACCCAATGACTTTTAAAAGCTTTCCAAAAGTTAGAAGTAAACCTGGGATCATGATCAGATACAATGGAGAAGGGAACTCCATGCAACCTGACTATCTCTTTAAAATACAAACAAAAAAGTTGACCTATAGAAAATGTATCTCGAATAGGAAATAAATGAGTAGATTTTGTCAATTGATCAACAATAACCCAGATTGCATCATTACCTTGAGATGTATTTGTTAAGACCACAATGATGTCCGTGGATATATTTTCCCATTTCCACTCTGGCACCGGTAGGGGTTGAAGCATTCCTTTCGGTAACTACCACTCTGCTTTGACCTGCTCACTAGTCAAACACTTCATAGTAAAATCAGATATATCTCTTTTCATTCCATCCCACCAGTAAAACTAAAGAAGATCTCTGTACATCTTAGTACTACTAGGATGAATTGAAAATGGAGAACTATGAGCTTCGCATAACAAATCTTTCTTCAACTATGAATCACAATGCACACATAATCTCTTTCCAAACCTCAAAACACAATCATTATAAATGTTAAAATCCGACAACCTCCCCTTCTAAACCAACTCTACCTTTTTCTGCAACTCACTGTCTTCTTTCTACGCTTGCTTTATTCTATCTGATAGAGATGATTTCACTGACGCCTCAAACAAAACAGAAGAATTCTATGCACCAACAATTTCTATGCCAAAGTTAATCAAATCAAAAACCCAAGGATCTTGTTTCAAATGTAACATGGTTAATGAACCATTACTTTTTCGACTCAACGCATCAGCCACTTTATTTTCTTTTCCCGAATGGTAATTGATTGTGAAATAATAATCCTTGATTAATTCCAGCCATCTCCTCTATCTCATGTTCAATTCATTTTGAGTGAATATATACTTTAAACTTCTTTGGTCATTATATATTTCACATTTTACTCCATAAAAATGATGCCTCCAAATTTTTAAAGCAAAAAATAATAGCAGCTAACTCCAAATCATATGTAGGGTAATTTTACTCATGTGGTTTCAACTGACATGAAGCATAATCAATTACCTGATCATTCTGCATAAGGACACATCCAAGTCCTTTCAACGAAGCATCACTATAGATAACAAACCCACCATTTCTGGATGGCAGTGCAAAAACATAATCATTCACCAATATTCTTTCAAATTCCTGAAAAAAATCATCACAATCTTTTGTCCAGATGAACTTAACACCTTTCGAGTTAACTTAGTCATTGGACTAGATAACATTGCAAAATTTTCAACCAACCTCCAGTAATAACCTGCCAAACCAATAAAACTACGAATCTCAGTTATATTTGTGGGTCTTGGCTATTCTTCAACAAATTTTATTTTAGAAAGATCAACATTTATCCATTTTTTGAAAAAATGTGACCAAGGAAAGAAATTTGTTGTAACCAAAACTCACACATGCTGAATGTCCCATAAAGTTTCTTATCATTTAACGTTTGCAAGATTACCCTTAAATGAATTTCATGATCCTATTTAATTTTAGAATAAACCAAAATATCATCCATGAACACAACCACAAACATATCCAAGACCTCACAGAAAATTATATTCTTAGGAACCATGAATACAACAGGTGCATTTTTTAACCCAAAAGGCATAACTACAAATTCATAATGGCCATATCTAGTATGAAATGTAGTCTTCGGAATGCCTGCTTCTTTTACATTCAACTGATGGTACCCCGACCTCAAATCAATCTTCGAAAAATACTGAGCTCCCTGGATCTGATCAAACAAATCATCGATATGAGGAAAATGATACCTATTCTTAATAGTGATGTTATTCAATGCTCTATTATCAATTAAAAGTCTCATGGAACCATCATTCTTTTTAACAAACAAAACAGGGTCACCCCATGGTGATGTTCTAGGTCGAATGAAACCTTTATCTAATAACTCCTGAAATTTATTATTTAACTTTAAAAGTTCAATTTGACATATTCGATAATGGGGTTTTGAAATTGGCTTAGAATTAGGAACTAATTCAATGGTAGATTCAACTTCTCGATTAGGTATAATACCGAGCAACTCATCAGGAAAAACATCAAGGTACTCATTTACCACTGGCACATCATCAATCTGAATAGTTCCTTTGTTTTAAAAAATATGTGTAAAGTAACATTCATTTTCATCTTTTACAAGTTTCTTAGCTTCCTGACATGTTATCAAAATATAGCGTTCATTCTTGCACATAAACTAAAAATCATTCTGAAAAGAAACCTCTTTAGCTCTGTAGTCAACCATAGGATGATAAAAAGAAAGCCAATATATTCCCAAAATAACATCAAACTCTACTAGAGGAAAAAAATATTGTTTTTAGGTAGATTCTTTTCACACACAAAGACAGAAATGTTCTTATGTTTTTTTGTCTCAACATTTCCTCTAGGTGTTTTTACTGTAAGTTCTCTATTCACATATTGATATGGAATTACCAATTTACTAGAAAACTACTCATAAATGAAAGAGTGTGTAGAGATTGAATCAAACAATAAATTGGCATTATCATAACAAACAAATAGTGTACATGATACAACTTAATTTGATGGCCCAACATCTGCTGAAGTCATTTCAAAGGATTTCACCACTCATTTTTACTTTTAGTCTGGATGCTTTCCTTCGCTTGAGTTCTTTGTTGGACAATCATTTGCATAATGACCTATTTCATTGCACATAAATAATTTTACTCACTGTAAATCAGATTTTGTCTAACCATTAACATGATCTTTTTCAGTGAAATTACTAGCATTATGTCCCATTTTACAACAATGGTAGCACTTACGAGAATTCAAATGACATTCCCCTGCATGATTTTTACCACAATTTTCATAAACTGAAAACTTAAGTTTCTTACCATTAGACTTTTTTGAAGAGTTCGTCCCTTTCAACAGCCACCTCAACCTTTTATTCGGTTGTTTGTCAAAGAATACTTGATCATCGGAAAACTCCATTTCCACCTTCTACACACAACGAACAACTTTTTTCATAACTCTTGAACTCACGAGAAGATAAAGCCCTTAGAGACTTTGGCTTTAATCCTGAGAAAAAATGGTTGATTTTACTATCAAGATCTCATATGAAATTTAGAGCATGCCTTTCCAGTCGAGTGATTTTTTCTTCATAAACAATCACTTTTTCATCATCCTGCCTCAATTCTAGGAATTGTTTTTCCATCCTAAGACGAACAACCTTAGGTCAATATTTCTCAAGAAAAATATCTTTGAATTCATCCCAATTGAGAGAATCAATATTTTCACTATCCCTGATATTTTTCACCATCGACCACCACTGATCAGCTTCACCTTAAAAACGGTAAATAGAATGACTAAACTTTTGATGTTTTGACAAACCCATGACATAAAAAATCTTCTCAGTGCTTTAATCCACCCTTCAGCTAGCACAGGGTCAGATGATACTCTAAATTATGGGGGATGTTATAAGGCCCCAGCCTTAAACCTTACTTAATCTTGAGGTATTACAAGATTACACATTGAGGATCTTTTCAGGTTTAGAGTTTTAGAGAATTAGATCATAACTATTAAATCTCAAAAGATTACAAAGTAGAAACTTCTACTAAGTTTCCATAAAATAAAAACTCTTAAAAAGAAACATGTCTACTTCCATGTTTTAGATAGCATGACATTCCCTTGATCCCATCATTTACCCAATTCCACATTAAGTCCTATGAAAAAAACATTTCAAAAAAAACTTGGGGTGATCATAAAATGCTCAGTAAGGGATACACAAAGAATGAAAACTGTTAGTTTTTCAAAACAACAAGTAAATCATGTATACATTATCAAAGTAATACTTTTCACCTTTTCGAAGTAGTAAAAAATCTTCACTGAATAAAAGTTCAATACTTACCCTTCTGTAAGAAAAATATTACCATAAAACCCATATAAAGATCACATAACATATAAAGGTATCTTGGGACATAAACATACTTAAGTGGAATAACCATAAGTTCGACTTCCACACAAATCACTTAATGGAATAGCCATTTAGCCAACTTCCATATATACTTATTGGAATATCCATACGGCCGACTTCCATACCCAATGCATTGGAGGTTATAACGTAACCACACGTCCTGGTATTCACGACACCACCCGTCATATGGTTTATCACGTAACCACCCGTAAAATGTCCAAGTACCATTATAAAATTATAACACATAAAACCAATATAAAGGAATGATAACATTTCCACATTTCAATCAAAATATATCATTTAAATATATTGACAAAATAGAATTCTTTATCAAAACCATTTTCAATACCAAAATACATAAAAGAGTATATGGTATTTATTTTATTTTAAAAACATTACGGCTTGTTGAGGAAGCCAATGATTAAATAATACTCACGGTGGTGGAAAAGGTTGTTGTCACCGTGTACATTAAAAGAAACATTCCTTTTTATCGTTTAGTAAAACGCTTCATAGAAAAATATTCCTTTTGTATAAAAGTAAAATTCAAAGGGGTTTATACACCGTATAAAAGAAAGTTGTGTATAAAACGAAATATGCCTCAATGAAAGGAGATTGAGATGAAGTCCCTTACAAAGACGGTATCCTTGGTTTAAGGAAAAATCAATTACATAATTATGTGTGAAAAATGAATAAACCAAATATAAGTGGATATTAAGTGTAAAACAATCATATTTTATTCACACATATTCATAGAACGACATATTCAAGCAGTATAAGTTTATCCCAAAGAATCAAATTTGGGTTAAGAAGTTCCCTTGCAAAAATTTGACAGCCTAATGACGTCACAACAAAATTCAAAAAATGAGTTGATGAGAGATAAAAAAGGGTATCTCATCACATGGAAATAAAATTTAAATCAATAAGGATATAGAAGAACATATCCCAACATAATAGTATGTGAATTAAAAGACATAACAAAAGAAGTCTTTTCAAAAGAAGAGGGTGAAAGGTTCCCTTACCGACATGGGTATCTTTCGAAACATACACCCAGTGAAAGAAGGACAATACAACATTGATGTAATTACTCATAAATGAAAGTATATTACACAATGATTAAAATAATGTGCAGTACATACACCACTCAGAGGAAATTTTGGCAAATGTAGCATAAATCTCATGGGAATAAAAGTGAGATGAAAAATCCCTTAGGAAAACTCGGAGGCCTAATGACGCCACTTAAAACTGACAAAATGGATTGATGAGAGAGAATAGAGTCTCTCATCATATGGAAATAAAAATTACAGTGTGATTAATATAAAATAACATCCCAAAAAATAAGAAAGATGAGCTTAAAAGAAATGTCATAAAAGAGAGTACTTAAAAAGAAAGAGAGGGGTAGGATCCCTTACCTCGAGTCCGACTTGAATCGATCATTCTTTAATCTCCTAAATAAAAAACTTGAGTTAATTTATACTTCCTTAAGAACCTTTTTCTAGTTCATTATTCCTTTTATATAACTTATTACCATGTAATTAACATTATGTAATCATTTAAGTTAATAATGGTTGTTTTGTCGTTATTTGGTACTTAAGTCAAAAGTGAACTTCTTATATTTACAAGTTGTTCACGTAGTCAAATATCCATTATCTCAATAATGATATTCATGATTTGGATATAATATATATCATATATATCCACCATATACTTGTATTTATAATATTACATAATCATTTAGTGGTAAGAAATGAAATGCACCGTTCATGGAGACGGTAAGCCGTACGTACGCATGAATGCTACTTTCATTTCTATGTCATATTAATGGAATTAAAACTAAATGAGAGATATGTATATTTTTAATTCCAGAATCATATTCATCCTTTATATGTATCATACATCATATATATCCATTATATATACTTATAATAGTACATTACATTTGAGGATAAGAAATGAAATGCACCGTTCATGGAGACGGTAAGCCGTACGTACGCATGAATGCTATTTTCATTTCTATCTCATACTTTAATGGAAATAAAACAATAATGATATAAAGGCATATTATAATTCCAGTATAACATCATATATAATAACTTTAAATCCATCCTTTATACGTCCCACATATGGCATTAACGAATCAAATCACTTTGAGGGGGCGATAGTCTGCACTTCCTAAAATGAAAATTTCGCGTATACCCATAATGGAATCCATAAAGGTATACCACAAATGAAAAATAATAATCTTAAGTAAAACATAATAATATTATATATCATATATAAACATAGTGACATCTTAATGGCCACCTTTGAAGGTGTTATATGAGTGTTGAACAATCATCGTTTCGTGAGGCAGAAATTCACCATCCACAGAAACAGTATGTTCTTTAACCATTATATGAAGGTGTGTGTAAGTGTAGCTCGAATACTTATTATAACAACATCCTAGTATATTGAAGATACTGGAGTTGTTACAAAATAAATGAATAAAAAGAGTTTAGGGGGTTGGAGAAGCAAAATAAAACAAAAGAGCACAAGTGAAGACGTTACCTTAAAATAGGGTAACTCCCTTTGGTTTGAACCAAAAGGGTTTCTTGAACATATTCCTGCATACGTTAAGGCTTATAGGATGAGGATAGGGATGGGGAGAGACAAAATGATCAGAGAATGGATGATCCAAAGGCTTGAGAGGTGTGGGTATGGTGGTAGAGGTGGGGGCCTTTTATAAGAGGAGAGGAGGGGCACTTTTGGTAAAGTATAAAATGTTACTTTATTTTCAAATGGTATTCGGATTTTAATGGTCCAAAATTGATATAATTCGAGTATAAGGTGATAAGGGTTAGAAATATACCCATACAATAGGTTTTGGACATGTGTAGGTCATAGAGTTTACATTATCTTTTCATTTTATTTAAATCCATTATTAATGAGGTAATCGCTGCATCATCATGATGTCATATATAATTTAATATATTTAATGTCTAAAAATTATGAGAAAACTATCATGATGTAGGAAATATTTTTATCTTTCTAATGAATATTTATAGTCAAAAATCTGACTTGTATAACCCCATGTAAAAATTGTTTTAGTAAAGCATTTCATGTTTGTGTCATTTTTACTTTTACATTAAATAAAAAGTTATTTATGTCATTTCCCAACCAAAGTGGCTCCATGGGGTCCCCAAGTTGACCCATGGATTGTCTTGGTTGGCCATGACACATCCAATGAGGGTTGTACATGTTTCAAGCACATCTCATTTTATTAAAACATTATTTTTACCTTAAACTACACTAATTACCTCTAATCGCGATTAAGAACTTAAAAGTTACTATTCACCAAAAAATTATTTTAATCTCATTGAACCACATTTTACATCATAATGAAAACCATGTATGTCATATTTTTGAAAATCAAATCACAGAAGTGAGAAAGTTTCATTTAAACGAAAAATCAATATCTTTAACTACCACTTAGTGGTTTCGCTATTCATCAAAAAATGAAGTTTTTCAAAAAAATACCAGAAATTCACCCTAAGATATATTTGATATTCCAAATTCAAAAATGATGTCTATTTTACCAAATTAATAACATAAAAGTTCCATTAATTAATTTTATAATTAAATCCCGCTGTTAAAACAAATAGCGTGTTTTTATGAAACAATATCTTTCAAAAGATTGACACTCGTTTATGTCCAATCTTAAGGTGATATTAATTACAATGACCACCATTGGATTAAGTGGTAAAAATATATTCTACTTACCCTTTAAAACCAATTAAAAAGAAAATCTAATCATATAAATAAACTAGATTAAAAAGAGGTTTTGAATGAAAATACAACATTTTTCAATATTCATTAAAAAAATGAACTTTATCAGAAAGATACCAAAAATTTAAACAAAGGAAATTTTTATGTCCCGATGATAAATAAGAATTTTATTTTGTCAAATATAACACATAAAATTGTCAAAAAATGGATTTAAAAGTGGTTCGCATTCAAAAGGCGGTTAATTGACCTTTTAAAGAATATTAGAATGTCTACGCTTAAAATTTGATTCATTCACATTTTTAATCCTCTAAAATTTATTGTAAAGAGTAAAAATATTTGAAAAACATATATAATCATTTTGTAGGTAGTTCTGTTCAATCCCTCCATTACAACGGCTAGGCATTAACTACCATTGAAAATATTATTATTTTATTATTAGAGTGCAACGTAAGATTCCCAAGAAACTCGTTGTTGCGTATTGGGTATACCATCGAGCATAGAATCCCCTTAAAAGTAATATTAATATTTTATTCACAAATATGGATAAATATAAAAATGTCATATTCTTTATTTACCTGGGGTGTTACATCCTTCCCCCCTTTTGGGAATTGCTTCCTCGCAATTTTAAAATTGAGCTTGGAAACATCCTTGAAAGTCCCACATCGGAACAAGCGTCTGTAAAACAATCACTTTAAAATAAAGAAAGATAAGTACAGAGGTCACCCGATTTAACCCATACTAGGATTCCAAGTATGAAAATATGGACATGGAGGAAAAAAAAGGGTCTGTTCTGATGGAGAGTGATAGTAAACATGTCTAGGAGAAAGTTAACCATAAGAAAATCATAAACTTGTGATGGGTTAAATGGTATTCGATTCCCCAGTAGGAAAAGTTAACATAAAGAATTTTTGTTTTAAGTTACTTTTCATTGATGAATTTATTTTTGAGCTTAACTAAATCATAATGAAACATACTTACATGTCATGTAGACTTTCAACTTTTACTAGATTCCTTAATCAAAATCATATTTTCTCCAAAAGACGAGTATTTAGGAAGACGTGTTTGCATTAAGAGTACTATAATCAATTTATAGAGAATAACCTAATCCACAAAAGAGAACTATATACTTCCCATGTCTTTGGACTCTAACCAAAACCAAAATAAAAAAGGTTAGTACAAGATCAGATAATCCAGAAAAGGATAACCCTTTATAAAAAGAAAATCTATCCTTAATCTCCAAAATTTTCCCAAAAAAATCCAATGTTCAACGAGGACCATTCGATAAAAAATCTGTCCATAAAATTCTTCAAAGTAAACGAAACTAAGATTGAAACTCAAATATTTGAAGGATTTAGTCACATAGTATTCCAAGTTAAATCATAACATTTATCTCCAAACAACATCAGTTGCTCTTAATGTCTCGTATTGAAAAGTAATTAACCTAATCACATATCCTCTATGGTAGGTTAATAAATTTCCATAGATAGCCCAAAATCAACTTACTCTTAATTCATAAAATCATCTAACTAAAAAGAATCATTCAAACTAACCAGGGACTTCATGTAGTCCAGTGGTAGGCGATAAATACCAGTCGCACTTTGGTTGTGGGTTCGATTCCCGCAGCTTTGTCTGACGTGATGGGTTGTCACACGGTCTACGTGTTGTCCTTTTTATAAAACTCCAAAAATAACCCTAACATGTTTTAACCTTAATAGTTTACTTATACCTCTCATTTTCATCCAAATTCGTTATGGTCTCAACATCTTAATTCTTGAAGTCTTATTTCACCACCATAAGATTAAATAAAATGATTCCCAAAATGAATAACATCATACCTTGATCATGGCGTCCACTCGGTTTCATCATCATCTTGCTCACGTAGGTAGAAGTCCCATGCATTACAACAATGATTTAGAGATCCTTCAAAATCATGTTGCCGATTTGGAAGGTTGTCTTGCTCCTGATGGCGTCCCAACATAGCTTCCATATATCCTCTACGGAAGACCATTCTGACCATAGAAATATCTTAGGCGAAGCAACATGGTAATCTGTAAATGCTATATGATTTCTATATTAACATAAATTACTTTATGGATATTAATTTAACAATACCCTAACTCCTAAAGTTATCTAAACCGAACATTGATTTCAACTATAAGGACCCGACCTTAAACAATACATAATATTAAATTAAATATATAATTCACATTGAGGATATTTTTAGGTTTATAGTTTTAGAGAATTAGGTCATTTCATTTACATAACAACATGAATATTACATGTAGAAAATTCCACCTAGTATCCAATTTTTTTTTCATAAAATAAAAACTCTTGAAAAAAAGAGTCATGTCTAGTTCCAGGTTTTAGACAGCATGACATTTCCTTGATCCCATCCTTGACCCTATTCATCTTTAAGTCATGTGAAAACATTTCAAAACATGGTATGAGCATAAAAAGCTCATTAAGGGTTATAAAACAATGAAAGAAAAAAATTGTTCAATAATACATACATAATATGAATTCTTTTACTTACCTCGTAAATCATAATATTTAATGAACAACACATAGAAATCATAAATCATAAGGGTAACTTGTGGCATCCTAATCATACATACATTGTAGCTATCATAGCTACATAGGGAGTTACTTTGGAATACCCGTCACAGTATATTCTCTAAATATCTTTGTAGAAACATTCACGTTTACCTCTGTCACATAACTCAATGAATTGGAGAGATATCTTAGGCTCACCCACCCTAGGTTTATCACACAACCACCCGTATACATAAATAATTCCCCAAAACCATAACATGATCATAACAGATAACATCAGCATAAAGGAAGGATACATTTCCACATTGCAATAACAAAATATCATTTCAAGATATTGAAATAACAAATCCATTATCAAAATCATTTTCAATACAAAAATACATAAAAAGATTATATGGTATTTATTTTTACTTTTAGACACATTACAACTTGTTAAGGAAGTGAAAGATCAAATAGTACTCGTGGTCGCGGAAAAGACATTGTCACCTCTTACATTTAAAAAAATTCCATTTTTGTCGTTTAGAAAAATGATTCATATAGAGATATACCATTTTAATTAAATGATATTTCAAAAGGGTTTATAAACCGTATAAAATAAAGTCATATATAAAATTAAATATGCCTCAATGAAAGGAGATTGAGACAAAGTCTCTCACCTTGTGTCCGACTTGACTTGATTGTTCTTTAATCTCCTGAATAATAATCTAAAGTTAATTTCTACTTTCCTAAGAACTTTTTTAAATTTTATTATTCCTTTTATGTCACATATTACCATTTTATAAACATTATGTAACCATTTAAGATAATAACGTTTGTTTTGTTGATATTTGGTACTTGAGTAAAAATAGACTTCTTATAATTACACGTTGTTCATGTGGTCAAAGGTTCATTATATCTAGAATGATATTCATGATTTGGATATCATATATATCGAATATATCCAACATATACATTTATTTATAATAGTACAAAACATTTAAAGTTAAGAAATGAAATGCACCATTCATGGAGACAGTAAGTCGTACGTACGCATGAACGCTACATCCATTTCAATTTCATATTTAATGGAATTAAAAAATAATGATACATAGTAGTATTATAATTCCTGTATTTTATAACATATAATATCATTATATCTATCCTTTATACGTACCACATATGGGATGAACGAGTCATATCTCTTTTAGGACGTGGTAGTCTGCACTTCCTCTAATTAGATTATCGCGTTTACCCATAATGGAAACCATAAAGGAATGCTATAAATGTAAATTAAAGAAGAAAAAAAGAAAACATAAACATAATATATATCATATATAAGTGCAGTACCATCATAATGGCCACCACGAGAGGTGGTAGGAGATAAATGAACAATCATCGTTTAGTGAGGCGTTAGTTTTCCATCCACAGAAACATTTTGTTCTTCATCCATTAGATGGAGGTGTGTGTAAGTGTAGTTCGAATAAATTTCATAAAAACATGATTGTATATTTATGATACTGGTTTTGTAACAAAATAAAGGAATAAAAATAGTTTAGTGGTTGGAGAAGTAAAATAAAATAAAACAATTTAAGAGAAACTATTACCTTTAATTTGTGTAACTCCCTTTGGTTTGACCCAAAGGACTTCTTGAAGTACCTTCTGCCTAAGTTACCGCTTCTAGGGGGAGGATAGGGATGTATGGAGATTAATTGGGTAGATTTTGGATGAGCCAAATGGCTTGAGAGGTGTGAGTAATTGGTTAGAAGTGGTCTCCTTTTATAAGGGGGAGGAGGGGCTCTTTAGGAAAGTGTGAAAACGTTATTTTATTATATAATGACATTCGGTTTTAAAAGGTCCAAAAATAATATGAGTCAAAGATTAGATGACTCATGGTCAAAATAAAATCATCCAATAAAAATTGGACAGGTTTTGAATAATATTTTAATCATTATAATCTTATTTATTTAAATCATTTATTAACGAGGTAAATACTACATCGTTATTGTGTTATAAATAATTTTATTTATTTGATGTCTAAAAATAATAAAAAAATACCATGATGTATAAAATCTTTTTATCTTTACAATTAATTTTTTTATTCAAAAATATTACTTATATAACACCATATAAAAATAAATTACTAAAATATTTGTGTTTATGTCTAATTTGCCTTTACTTTAAATTAATGAATCCAAATTGTCATTATCACTCCCAAGTGGCTCAATGGGGTCCCTAAATCATCCCAAAGATGCCCATGGCCGTAAATAACTCAACCAATAAGGTTTGGACAAGTTTTAAGGTAATTTTAAATTATTATAGTATACTTTTTACCTTAAATTACCTTATTTACCTTTAACTGTGGTAAATAAAAGTCAAAAGTTACTATTCACCAAAAATTAGTTTCATCTTATTGAACCATATTTTAATTCTCAATAACAACCATGTATGTTGGATTTTCTAAATTCAATTCATAGAAGCGGTAAAATTTCATTTAAATCAAAAAGTTAGTTTTTTAACTACTACTAAGTGGTTTCACTATTCATCAAAAATTTATGTTTTTCAGAAAAATACCAAAAATTAAGCCGAAGATTTATTTGATATTCTGAATTCATAAATGATGTTTATTTTTACAAATTAAAAAAAAAAGGTGTAATTAATTAATTTTAAAATTAATTTCAGTAGTTAAAACAAATAGCGTGTTTTAAAGAAACAATAACAATCAAAAGATCGACACTTGTTTATGTCCAATTTCAAAGTGAAATTAATTCCAATGACCAACTTTTGATTAAATGGTAAAAATGTAATCTAATTATACTTTAAAACCATTTAAAAAGATAACCTAAACATATAAAAAATTAGATTAAAAGGCACTTTTGAATTTAAATATAATATTTTCCACCATTCAATGAAAAATGAACTTTATCCGAAGAAAACAAAAACAAATTACCCAAAGTAAAATTTGATGTCCCAAATCAAAAGAAGAATTTTATTTGGTCAAATAGAACATATAAAAATGACCAAAACTAGATTTAAAGAGTGTTCGCCATTAAAAGTGGGTAAATCGACCTTTTTAATGTAAATTATGATAAAAATTATATTCATTCAAATTTTAAGCCGCTAACTTTTATTGGATAAAAGTAAATACTTCTAAAAAACATGTAAAATCACATTTTAGTTGGTTTTGTACATTCCCTCCAATGTAACGGCTAAAAGTTTAATTACATTTAAAATGATAATATTTTATTATTAGTGTGGAATGTAATATTTTAAAGAAACCCATTGTTGCGTATCGGGTACGCTATCGAACATAGAAACCCCTTTAAAGTAAGATTAATATTTAATTCAAAAATATTAATAAATATAAAATATGTCTTATTCTTTATTTACCTGGGATGTTACAACAAGCCTCCCCCGACCAAATTGCTGTAGAGGGGAACCCTAGAGTGGAAGGAAAGAGTGTCTACACTACTCAGCCAGTGATTAGGAATATGTTTATATAAAATCAACCAATAATATTTAGAAAATTTTAAATGTAATTTTTATACTTATATCTTAGTTTTACTCCATCATTAACCCTTTTAACCTTAGCCATGGTATAAAATACATAGCCTCTAATGGGTAACAATATCACTATTAAAGGAAAAGTCAATCATATATGGTAAATGGTTGATATGATGTACTATTTACCATTCACTTGCCCAAAGATAATATTACTATGATTTTTTGAAAAAAATTAATTAAAATACAATTTTTCTTAGAAAATCCACAAAGTCATTTTTAGGAACATTTACATTATTTTAATTTAAAAACATTAATTTTTCCATAGAGTTTGAATTTAAATATTTAAAAATTTAATTTCCTTTCATTTTGATCCATAAAAATCATGGAAGGAGTTAAATAATCCAAAACACATCACTTTTAAAAATATTTTAAACTATTTACTTATATTTTTCACTCTCTTGCACAAGAATTTCATTGAAGATGCATAATAATTTTAGGATATTATACCATTACCTAAAATTAAAAATAAATTACTATCATAAAAATAATTTTTTCATATTTATAATAAAAATTTATAATCATTCGTAACAGTTTTTTATTCTATGAAAACGTATTAGAGATATTAAAATGGAGAGAGTAACATGTTTTAATTATTCATTACATAAGATAATGTAAAGGTAATAATAAAAATAAAGTGTAAAATTAAAATATTTTAAAATTTAGGTGTAAGAAATACAAAATAAAACATTATATGAGGTTACAGAATTTTTTTGATTTATTTTGAAGCGTTATCCCATAATTTTAACCCTATTTAACTAATTTTACGCTTTAATGAGAAGTAAAACTTTTACTATGGTTATAAGTCATTATGAACAAAGATTAATTTAAACTTATTAAATAATATTAAGTATGATTATGTCATATTTATAATCAATTTAAACATATAAAATTTCTATAAGTTATATAAATTAATTCTAATATTAGCACTAAAAATTCATACAAATAATTTTTAGAGAAATGGTTTTTAGTTTAAAAATTATTGTATTCCCATTATTTCCCAACTAAAAAACATTAAATGAATGTTAATATATTTTATTGAAACAAAGGTATAAAAATTTAATTATAATTATCCATAAATAATTATTAATTGAATTTATAAATATAAAAAGACACAACACACATAAGAATTTTTTTTAGAAAATACTTGTCTCTTAACTCGAAATGATTTTATATTCATTTCCAACCAATTTATAACCAATGACTTAATTTTATACATGTTTATTTTTTTCATAAGTTTTATATTTTGAATAAATTTTCAAATAAAAAATATATGATAAAAATAATTCCCATAAAAAAATAATTTAAAACATTTTTTAGGATCAATAATATTTCCTAAGTGAATTAGAATTTAATTTTTTCAATATATATTTCCTTTGAATTCTATATAATTTGATTAATTTTATAATATATAATATTTAATAATTTATGTTTATGGTTTCATGATTAATATTATAACAAAAACATTGAATTTATTAAATATAAAATACATTCAAAAATATTAGGGTGCTACTACTTCCACTAAATATGCTTTCTTATAGAGTAAAACATCAGATTATTGTATAAGTGAATAGAACTATGAGAATCAAAAAATAATAATTTATAACATATTTTTTGCTTAAAATATCCTAAAAATACCATCCATTCATGTCAAATCATTCCATACATCTTTTAATGAAATTTACTAAAAATACTTTATGGAAATATAAATCCCAAGATGATGTTTTGAAATCAAAATCATAGTTCATACACCATAATTGAACACATGGACCCCAATTATCATCCAAGTATTAACTTCATCCCCATATTTAGAATAAAAAATCCCCTATAATGATTCATTAATTAGGAAATAGAGAGTAAAACCTTTAGAGCATTTTGTATATTAGAGTATCCACTATACTTCATTCCAATGATCCATTAAAGAATTAAACATGAATATTGGGAATCACCCACTCAATGAGAAATTTTTAGCCGCATAGAAACCTTGAAATGAACCATGTTTTAAGAACTAATTCATATATAACAATAAACATCTACTCAATATCTTCTTCCATGAGAAGTTATTTATCTTTTCTCAACATGATGTTTCATCCAGTAGAGTGGTAATAGGATTCAACTCATTTACTTTAAATAATTCCACCACCTTATTAATGTAGTCATACCGAGTCAAGAAAAATGTTCATGACTTAATAACCTTATAATATATGTACCCAAAATTCATTTTTTCTAATCGATAAATTTCCTATGGAAACATATAGAAAATTTAATCTTGATCTCCTCATGTTGATCATTCCTTAGTTTAACTAGAAGTATGTAATTCTGATAGAGAATAAGGATGATAAAATCCCATAATCAAACAACATTCTATAGTAACAATGATCTTCATTAATTCAAAAAAACTTATATTATTTTTTATAATTGTAAACTTTTTTCTTCTACTTTTAGGTTCTAATTTCATCCCATAAAAACTTTTTTTAATCAACACACTAGTTGATCATACTATTTCTCTAAAAAAACATATTGAATACTACATGAAGAGTTAATCCTCTAAGTATAAATGATGTAATATTGTTTCAATATATAATTTTTCATTATGTAACTCGTCCATGGATAGCATTCCAATTACCATATTAATCATTTAATGATTTACAACTAGGAAAAGGATTTTGGAAAAATAAAAACCTTTTATTTACTGAAATCACTTCATGATGTGCCTTTTGTTGTACTATTTTATATGATAAAATTTTTCAATAAGATGATAAACCTTTTATTAATAATATTCTTTCTCTCGGTATGTCATTATATCATATCCCATGGCCAAGAAACAAGTAAGGAATTCATTTCATCCCTTATTGTTAACTCACACTAATAAAGTCATTCAAACTTGTAGTCTCTTATATATTTTCAAGTTCTCTAAAATATTTAGGAAATACATACTTCAATTCACTTTTGAACCTATGAACATGGATCCAAATCAATGTAGATCTCAAAAACGGATCCTACTTCACTACTCATTCTGAAATGAATAAATTCTGAATAACTCCTTTTGATGTTCTAACCTTAGATATCACAACCCCCAAATTTTTTGGTTCTTTTGTTCTTTGCAGCATAAAAATGAATCCAAATTCCTTAAGAAACTACTTATAAAATGTTAGGTGTTTTCTAAAACTATTATACTCCCCAATCCAAAAAAACATCTATCCTTTCATACAAAAAATCCAAAACTTGGGATGATACTTTATTTTCACATATAAATTATTATTAGTTATGATTCCACCATAGGATCTCCACATTAAAGAGAAGTTTTATTTTAATTTTTATGACCTTATGTATATCATTATCCAAAAGTCGAAATCCAAATAATTCATCAGTATACTCAAAAAAGAAACATTATTAGATCATAGAATCTTATTTGTGACTTTACCAGGAATCAATATGGACATAAGAAAGTGATCCAAAAACATTAAGATGCAAAATATGTAAGGATTAATTAGGATATATTCGATCACTGAGAGGGGTATAATTGAATCATTGATATTTTATTTTTTTCTTTTCTTTCCTAATAAAAAACAATTACATCATAAGAGTGAGATTTGACTCTACTAAAAATAGGAAAGCAATAAAAAACAAGGGAACATAGGTATTTACAAGGTTCATTACTTAGTAAGAGTAAATAGTCCATGGAATGATTTGTAAATAATCTACGACCACAAAAACTACTATAAAAATATCATTTGTATGTGGTTATATCAAGTGGGGAATATCATTACACTTAAAAAACACTATATTTAATTGATATTTCATATGATCCTTGAACATATAAATGACATACAATGTTTTTGTAACAACTTTAAGAGCCTTCACCAATATGATTTGGTATGTTATCACTATTCTTCTTGTACTTTATTAAAACTTTATTTTTATAATTGTACATATTATTCTTCAATTTCTTATACAACAATAAGAACGAAATTACTCTTTGTATTAGTATATAAAAACCACTGTCTAATGACTTGTTAATATGATATGATCTTTTTGAGTCATCCATCCAATAAACTCCATCTCGTGCCTTTTGAAGACTGATACCACTTCTTATACGTTGTTCTTTTGATCACCTTAGAATACTATCTGTTTGATACCACTTTATATACAAACTTCATCCAGTTCCTTTCAGACCAATACATCTTCAACATGTTCAACCAATAATTTTTTCACACCTTTTATCTGATACAAAATTGATGGAAAACTCTATCATCTCTCCTCTTGACCAATGTCTCTTTAATATATTCATTCGATCATCTCGACACTTTAGTATCACTTCACCTCACATAAAAAATACCCAACCCCATTCCTTAACATATAAACCACCTTTATATAAGTAAGGATCCTATGATATTTTAGGGAAACACTTGTAATTGATTCAAAATTCCAGCTAAATATTTCTAGTATCCCACTCAGAAACTTCCTTCTATGGATTTCATTAAAACCTCGTAGAGTGTTGGTGATTCTCTTAAGACATGACACAAATGGACTTCATTAAAATTTATTACAACTTGATGAGAATCATGAATATTTACTCAAGGATATTAAGAACATTGAATGATTATAGTACACCACAATGGTTGAAACATTTTGAATTGTTTCTTAAAGTCTATTTAATCAATATAACTTTATACCACTCATTTATTCAGGGGAACTTTATGAAGACACTTATGACTAATTAAACATCTTCTCATTTTCCTGTATAACTTTTTTGGGGTATTTTAGAGATATTCTACTAGAAACTTCTACTATCTAATGTCTTTCATCATAACAGATCATATATAACCTCTACATTCTCTCATTTATATGATAATCTTTATAAAGAAACATCCATTTGAAGACTTAAACCAATAACGTTTGTCTGATGGGTGATAGACATTTACCTGACCATCCTTCAACAAATTATCATTGAGTTTTTTTAAATTTTGATCTGATGTGAATTGTACAAAATTAAACAACCGATAACTACATATATGGTTAAATATTTGGACTCTGATTTACAATTCTATATGAGATAATACAATTTTCATTGTAGGATAATATTCCTCATCATATTCCCATTACACTATAATAGCATTCCTCTGATCAATAAACTTCACAAAAATTAAACACATACTTTGTAGCTTTGCATTTAATATTACATAGAATATAGAAACTAGATGTTACCCTTATGAAGTGTGTGAACTACCCTAAGGTATTTCATGACCTCATACCATCAAAAATTCCAAAACTTCATCAAATATAAACACAATATCTAATCAAAGAAATCTATGACCAATATGTTTAGTCTAATAAACCCCATCATAACTTTATAGTATGAAATTTGTATATAAAAACTATCCCCCCTTTAAACGTGGCTTGGATCATGAGTTATTATAATACTCATTATGTTATAAAAACAAACAAATTCCCATATATAATCATCAAACACTCTATCTGATGGAACATGAGAACATGATCAGATAATCATTCAGTAAAAAACATAGATCGATTAACATAGATAAGTAATAAATTTCTAATAAACATAGTCTCATATACCTAGTTTTACTAACTATGTCTAATCAAATTTATAGGAAAGGTCACCACTTTATGTGATTTATTTTAGATAATAAAGGGTAATTTGTTTTAGAAAAACCTTCTTAAAAATACAAATTATTTTCTATATCTTCTAATTTATTCGAAACACTTCAAAAACCCTTGTACCCAACAATTCCCACATTTGATTTTTTATAAACCAAGGAATATAAAATAATAAAACATTATAACTCATGAAATGGATTAATTATCGCACAATTTTAAGATTACATGAGAGAAATTAGTGTATGAAAAAAGAATCACTGAAAAATAATACTACGTAATCCATAAAGAACGTCTTAAGAATCTATTTCATACACTATGAATGAAACTTATTCTTCCACTTAGAACATATATCACAAAAAAATCAACATGTGAGAATAATGTTTACCGAATACACATTAATAATTTGTTAAAACATTTTAAACATACTAAAATCATAGATTACCCCTTTTAAGAACACCCCATAAATACATGATTTCCCACAAATGTTAAAACACATAATAATAGATATATTTAAGTAGAATTATTTTTTATCCTCCTTTTATGAAACTATCCGAAGAAAATATGGATAGGTGATAGACTTAAACACCTTATCCTTGAAGAGGTTGAGGTTGTACACCCCTGATCATCCACAATTTATGGAATATTTCATTTGGAAATGGTTTGGTGAATATATTAAAAACATTCTCCTTTGCAAGAAAAAATTCTATCTTATGTTCATTAATTTATACAATCTCTTTTATGAAGTGATATTTTACATCAATGTTTCCGAAAAAGGACATTTCACTAGATTCTTAGTGAGATTTATAGATTTTTATTATCGTAACCCAAGAGAAGTGTTAACTTCAAATCAATAAATAGATCTTCCAACTATGTCTTCATCCAAATAAATTGACTAATAGTTTGAGTAGAAGCTACATACTCATCTTCCACTATATTGAGAGTTACCAAACATTAATTCTTTTTATGCCAACTAAAAAATCTTTCTCTCAATAAGAATACTCTAATAGATGTAGATTTTATATAATCAAGACTTCTTACCCAATCTGAATATGTCTGAAAAAAGATTAATCTTTCCTACTCTGCCATATTTCAACCAAAAATCAGTTGTGTCTTTAATATATCAAATAATTATATTTCCATTCATGATTTGAGATTCCATTACAGCACTTTCGTAATTGGAACATTGTTGAAAAATATACACTATATATGTAATTGAAGTTGTTAGATATATTAAAATTCAAACCAAATTTATAAATACATCATGATCAAACTCATTTACTTCTCCATGTTTTGAAAACATTTTCCCACTAAAATAGGTGTCTAAATAGGATTTTAGTTTTCCATGAAAGACTTATTTAGAAGTTCCATAACCTATTTATCTTGAGATAGAAAAATTAAATTCTTCTTTCGAGAAAACTATAAGACAATAAAGTATTTCATCTCTCCTAGCATGGACATCTCATGTAACATATTTATATCCTCATCAAAACATCTCACAAGTTTTTTCATTATTTCTTATGAATAAAATATAATCAACATAAACAATTATACTGATGGAAAACTCTTGGTTTTATTTTATATATAGGTTTCTATCAACTCTTCCTTTCTTAATGTTTAACATCCATAAGTAATTATCCAATTTATATTACCAAGATCTAAAATCAGGATTCAACCCATAAAAATCTTTATTTAACTTGAACATGTAACTTTTATCTTTCCCAAGCATGAAGCCACATGTTTGATCAATATAAAAATCATTATCAAGATCTATATTAAGATAATTTTACATGAAATCCATCTGAAAAAACATATATTTCCTTTTCTATAGTGAAAAATGAAATTTTTTAATAGTTCATAACATTTACACTTGAGAAAAGGTCTTATAAAAATAAATTATTTTACTATTACAGTAATATTTACAATCTAGTCATGACTTGTTTTTTATGAATTCATCTTGTTTATTCAACTATTTAGGAACACCTAGTTTGTACCAATAACATAATTATGATATTTTGGGGTACAAATTTCCATGAATTACTCTTTTAAATAAGATATATATCTTCATTTTTTGCATCAATCCACTCCCAATGGTCCAAATACTAATCAAAATCTTTTGGTTCAACCTATGAATATAAGAAAATATTGGAAACTAACCTTGATGTTCTTCTGAGTTGAACCAATTTTCATTGATCTTCAATGATGTTTTAGACTTACACATACTTCATTACACTAGAATGAGATAAAAATACTTTTTCCTCATCACTTTATATAAATGATTCAAAGTATTCATCTCAAGAATATTCGACATTATTAATATCATTAATAAATTTTCACATTTTTTGACTATAACCATTTCACCTTCCCATTATTAAAAATCTATAATAATGTGTGAAAGAGTATTATCAGACTATTAAAGAAATTTCCCATTTTTATTTTCAAAAATATTTCACATCTCTTTATGATAACACTAATATCCTGTACCATTAAGAGGGAAATAAAGAAGTATTCCATCAACACCTCTCTAATCAAACTTCTCAAACTTCTCACCTTTAACTTTGATAATGAAAGGATTTTAAAATATCCATAATCACTTAAAACATGGAGTATATATATAATATATATCATAAGAAGTTATATTATAGTTTTACTTATAGAAACATCAACCTTGAATATGAACCACCGAACTCATAGATTTCTAATAAAAGTATTGAGATGTATCAAGTTCGATTGAGTTTTTTTTGTTCTATCTCAATGAAATACTTATTTATTATTTAGGAAAAACATTTTTTTGTGGTGTGTGTGGTTTAATAAACTCATAATGAATTCCATTTGTTTCAATATAATATCTAAACTTACCATCTATAAATTCACCACCATTATTAGTTTTATTATTCATCATATAGTATCCACATTTGTTTTCTGCACTTCTCCTAGAAATATTATTCATTTTTAGATCCTCTGATAAAAATTTCAAAAACATAATATATGAAATGAAAATATAACCATAAATAAAGTAAATAAAGTACTTATTACTATTTATTGATTTATTTATAATGGTCTCAGAAATGTAAAATGACATCAACTCCAAGGGACAAGTTGAATGTACCTAAACTTCATTATGTTCCATGTTTTCAATATTCCCTTTCTAGTATATATATAAAACCCCAATATCATCTTCTTATAATATAAAGAATATCATAGATACTTTATATTATTGTTATATTTCTCATATTACTCTACCACTTGTTCCCCAACCATTTATTCCAAAGATTATTTTCTACTATCATGCTTAGTTAACATGAGATCTGTGCATCACCAACTTGGAATAAATTTTCTTTTGGTTCATTATAATCTTATAATATCCTTCCCATATAAAATTAGTTTTACAATGAATCCATATATTTTAAAAAATATTTATTAACGTCATAACAAGGTTGTGAAACACTCAACAAGTTGTGTTTTATCCCATCAACAAACATGGCACTTTTGGATTTTAAATTTTCTTCTTAAATAATAATAGATCCATTACATTTTATCCTGAGTGACTCATCATTTACAAAATCCACTATCCCTTATTTATAATAATTTAAATTCTAAAATGTCTTTTAATATATTTTCTTATATGAATAACACCCAGTATACAATATCCAAGGACGTTATACTTTTATATCCATGAGAGAAGTTTCAACAAGAAAGGCTTTTTCTTTTCTATTTTATTGTTTCTCTTATGGATTTTGATATTTTATATATAACATTTGTTTTGATAGTAACATAAAAAAACATGATTTTGAAATATTTTCAGGCTGATCACATCTTTAACAAATAGGTTACATGGGTTAAAATCTATTTTTTATCTTCAGAATGACTTTATCATCTTATCTTCTTTGAGTGGGTTGACTCCCCATCAATATTTTCTCCGATTTCACATGGATTCATTGTAGAATTGATGATTAATCCAAATAAATGTATCCATATGACTAAATCCCCCACATTAACAGTATTAACCATAGAAATAATATTTCCCTTTGTAAATTGTGCACTACATGTAGTTGTGTACCTTATTTTAATTAATTTCTTACCTTTCACTTTGGAATTTTGTTACGCACCAAAGTTTTTGTTTATTCCAAATATTTTCTACTTCAACTTAGATTATTCTCAATTACAATTGAATATCGAGTACTATAAAGTTTTTATTTAGATATTTAAATGTTGTAAACATCATGATTTTCAACTATGATTATTTTATCTAGATGTATAGTCTAATTAACTTTTTTTTCATCAGAAAATCTTCATCCTTCTTATTAAACAATGAGGATAATTATTATTGATCATTTTGAGGTTTATTCTTCTCATAACATTCACCATATTCTATAACCATGTTTTGGAATTTTGTAATTCCTTTCTTATGATTAAAAATTTATTATTAAAATGGATATAATCCCACCCCCTTCACCTTTATCTATTCTTTAAGCTTGACACAAAGGTTCTTAATTTCATCAATAAACTTATTTAGATCATTAATATATTTTAGAAGACAATTTTTTTGTTAATAATATTTTCATGATTTTTTTTAAAATATTTTATTTCTCCAAATTCTTATTTTATTTTCCAAGTCTTACAATATTTTCAAGAAAACTTTCTCTTGAGCCTAAAATCCATATGATTTTCTTAATCTTCTTCTTTAGATCCAATTATTTTATCATTGGTAAACATTTTAGTATCCAATATTACAATGATATGTTTTTTAATATCTTCATAAATAGAGCTGTTAATGTTTTCTACACATTTTTAATCTTCCTTACGATTAAAAAAAGATTCTTTTAATAAATTTAGAGAAATTATTATACGTTAACATATAATATGAATTATAATTTTCTTTATTTTTCTTGAAGGATATTCTTAAATTTATACCATATTTATTAATTTACTCATCTTCCTTAATTTGTAGACAATTTTCATCAAAATTTCACATAATTTCATATCCAAATCTCTTTAGATGTAACTTTCTTATATAATATCTTATTATTATTTTCAGCTTTTTATAAAACAAACAAAAATTCATTATATTTTTTACTAAACTTGTATTCAATGTAAGATTCATTATATTTATAATAAACAAAAACTTTAATATATTTTATTTTATTAATAAGCTTGAAATAAATTTCATGATTATCATTCTCCTTTTTTACTATGTTCTTTTCTCTTCTCATTTCATAAGTGATGATAGTACTATATAGATAATCCTGAGAAAGAGTTTCAGGTTCTATATCTTCTATGGGTGAATCAATAGCATAAAATTTATTAGGAAGAGTTCATAATATATTTTCATCATTTTTTTAATATTTTAAATTCTCTTCAAGACATCTTATGGTGATTACAATATCATATACCATTGTAAAAAAGTCACAAAAAAATCATTATTAACTACCTTAAGATCATCATGCATGAATATCGAGATTTGTAGCTTCACTTCTTCACCTTTTTATATCCTCATAGACGTTCTTGAACTTCACCTAAATGTCTTTATACATTACAACTAATTTTACATGAATAAAATCACAATCAAAGATTAAGGAAATTAAAAATTTTATGGCTCTCCCATCATTCTCCAAGTTTTTATAATCGGTATATGTTAGGTGAATATCCTTAGAATATGGAGGGAAATAATCTATAACTGCCTCATGAACTTTCTAAAAAATAGACATAAGATATTTTTACATTATATCTTTCAATATATCTTTTCAGAAAAATCAACAATCCCCTATCTATTCACTCAGTTTTGAACATCCGTGATAAATTATTTTTTCTTCAAACATCAGAAAACAGTTAATGAAGGGAAAACATTCTCTAATACCACCTTTATGAACTAATTGGGACCTATGTGGGTGCTAAGATGGGGAGGTGGGGTATCGATCATCTTCTATTTTTTATGTTTTCTTTCTTAAGAAAGAATATTCACCACATATTAATGAGACTTAACTCTACTAAAAACAAGCAAGCAAGAACAACCATGTAAACATAGGTATTTACAATATTTACTACTTAGTAAGAGTAGCTAGTCCTTGGCCTGGTTTAAAAAAAATAAAAGACTACCCAAACAAAAAAAATATTTTTGAGGTTACAACAAGAATGAAATATCCGTATAGTTGAATAGTAATATAGTAAATTGATAGTGAATGTTATTCAAGTACAAATAAATGATATACAATGTTTTTTATCAAATATAATAACATTTATCAATAAGATTCATTGTTTTTTACCTATATAGTTTTTACTTTCATCAAACTTGATTTTCATACAAGAACTTCTTCTAATTGACTTTATTGAATAGAAGGAGAAAATAACTTCCTACATGGGCATATATATAAAAATTTACATCTGATCACCTATTAATCTGGTATTCTCTATTCATTCATCCTTCTAGTAATCTCTATATGATGTCTTTTCAAGATGGATACAACTTATTATGTGCTATTTTCTCAATCACCTTAGCATACTATTTTTATGGTTCCACCAAATCAAAAATATCCATCTAGGGTCGTTCATACTTATGTATTTTCAAATTGTTTTACTGATTTTTTATGCACACCATCATTCCAAACCCAATTTTATTGAAAAAACATTCAGGTATCCTCATGACTAATGTTACTTCAATCAATTCATCTGTCTTCTCGATATATTGGAAGTTCTTTTCCTCACATAAAAAATATCCCAATAAATTCATTGATGTTTCAAAAAACATTACATATGTTTGGTTCCTATTATATTTTTGGGAAATGAACATTCTTGATTCAAACTTCTAAGTAAATACTTCTAGTATCCCACTTGTAAACTTCTTTCAGATGATAATTCCTAAAAATTAAGATCTTTCCTTAAGACTTGGTTTCAATGAGCTTCATCAAACTTCCTTACAACTCTTTATGAATAGTAGATATTTCCTTTGTGATATTAAGGACTTGGAATGATCATCATAGAATCATCATGGTTGATACCTTTACAAAAAAAATTTATAGAGTTTCAAATTTATATAACTTTATACTACTCATTAATTAGATGAATCTTCATAGAAACACCTCCCAATGATTAAACTTCATATGATTTTCCTGAATAACATCATAGGAAAATGTTTTAGATCTTATGAAAGATTCTTAAATTATTTAATGTCTTACATCAAAACTGTATTTCAATTTCCTTCATACATCATCCTCTTATCAATGATCTTCAGACAGAAACATCCATAAAATGAATTTGACCAAAAAAACTGTTCAATGGGTTAAAGACTTCTTTCTGATCATCCTATAACAAATTCTCATTACGAATTCATACACATCCATCCTATAGATGTTGTAAAAAAGTAAACAACCTTCAAAAAACATATGGTACAACTAAAGGACTAATACAAAAAATATTTTAAGATATTATTGGATTTTCTTCATATGAATAAATTCCTCAACAACTTCCCTATACACTTTAACAACAACCCTCTGGTTGGAAAACATCACAAATTTTTAACACAAACATATTTTATTTGTGTGTATCTTTGTAAAGACTATGTAAATTGGGTGTTATCCTTAGATAGTTCAATCAAGTACTATTACATATCATATAACATAATACAAACAACACTACCAAAATTTTATAAACTTCAAACAAAAACTCCACTTATCCGAACCTTTGAAAGATAGATTATATCCAATAACCATCCTCATAACATTCTAGTAAAAAATTTGTAAATAAAAATAATTTCCCCACCATTAAACTTATCTTCGATAATGAGTTATTTTAGTACTCATAATTTTAGAAATATTAATAACAAAAAATCATTGATATATTTAATCATTGAACACTCTATCCAATGTAACTTTTAAACATGATAGGATAATCATTTAATATAAAACTCAGACCAATTAAGATATATATGTAACTTTCATATGATAAACTCATTCTGGTATGCTCAGTCTGACCAACTCTACTTGATCAAATTTATAAATAATCTCACCACTATGATGTTTTTTATTATATACTTGGAAAAATATTTTTGATAAAAAATTCTTCAAAAAATATATTTTTAACTTATTACTTCTTTTTCAAAACACCTAAAAACAGTTAGAAATAATAAAATCTCAACTTTTTTATGATCTATTATTCTTTTCAATATTCCTAACCCAATATTTTGGAAGACCTTTGGTTCACAACATAAGAATAAAATTCATATCCTCTACCAAATAACTCCTTTATAAAACCAACATGAAATCTCATTAACCACTCTATCTCTACCAAAGCATGATTCATCCTCTATATGAACCTATTTTATTCCCAATTTCCTAGTATGTAATTATCAAATGTATTCCTTTCTACAAGTAGAACCTCTAAAACTCAGTACTTATTTTTTCCCTACAATTCTCTAACCTTAAGGATTTCATCACATAATCAAATCTTATTTTCCACTATGGATCTCTATTTAACAAAGGTTATAAGAAATGCATACATTTTCTTGATAATGAACACCCACACCCTCAATTTTTATCATAAATGAAGTTAAAATGTACAATGAACCTATATGTAAACATACTAAATAAAACCACCATATATCTATATAAAATAGATCTAACTTTCAATCATTCAAATATTTTCCTTCCATTCATAAATAAGCTTTTGAATAATTCCCAAGAATACAATATTTACATGTTCTTTACAACATGATTTCAAGATTTAGTATACCTATTATTGCTATTAATTTCCTGATTTTCTCAGTCAGGAGATAAATATGTTAATGACAAAATGTTGTGAATATGGATTTTTTCACATGATTTGAATTGCTCCTTAAAAAATTCCGATTATATAAAAATATCTATGTTTCAAATTATAATGACCCACATAATTATGGGTCTTAAAAATCATGGCGAGTTTGATTTTTGATTCTTGAATCAAGGAACGTTTTTGGAATTAGTATTATAAATTTTTAAATAACTATTGGTTATGTTTTTGGATGTGGATAGAGGTCTAAGAGGTATTATGGGTGATTGAGTGAATGATGGTGCATTTTTTGGGTGATCCATTTTTTGATTTTTATCTATAGGTGGTTAATTAGGCTGTGATGAGTGAGGATCACGTTTTGGTAAGGGGATGGTCGACGAAACATTCTGTAGTCGAGGGCTTCATGATGTAAAAGACTGTTGCTAATTTTTACTAAGGAAAATACCCTAACATATGCAGCATGTGTATCACTCCATGGTGGAGTGTGTCTTTATACATAAGACATGAATTAGGGTGAACCCTTATGTATTCATTTTTATTTTTTTGGTAGAGAAAAATCTGTAACAACATGACCCCTAGATTATACTAGGAAGGATTTCCAAAGGGGAGAGTGATGACATGTAGAAAAAAGGGTGAATAATGAAATGGGAGACCGATCCTTGTAATTTTGGGCTTCACCTGGTTAAGATGTGTCACAAGTTGACCCATAGAGGTTTCAATGACATGTGGACGGCTATGGTGTTGGGCCCTTTATTCATTATTTTTTTCACTATGAACCTAAATAGTCACACTATAATAGTGTTTGTTTTGGTTTAGAATCCTCTACATGGGTTAGTCAAGCCATAATCCATAGGGGTAATGTCATGATGGAAATAAGTAGGGGTGTTGGGACCTCTTCTTTTGGGCGGTCATGATATTACCTAGAAGGGTCACACCATGACCATCACTCATCCCTGTTTATTTCGCAAGGTAAGACCCTCTTTTAGGCCATCTAACATTATGTTAAATATATAATAATCACTTGGGGTGGGTCAATCATCTTAGATCCTCCTCATTATCCCCCATTCAACCCTCCTTTGGATAGGGGTTCTCTCGATTGTCTTCCATGGTGAATTAAGGTAATTATATATCTCTCAATATACTTCCATTTTATTCCCTTTAATTAAATCTAATTTTAGGATGATTTGGTATAATATGTGATGCTGATTCAATTAAATTATGATGGAATCGATCTGGGATTATTGGTTTTTTACATGGATTAGATGAGGATGTATTTGGAGGAAAATCACATGTTGTTTCTCACTATTTCATTGGAGTTATTCCACTACCATTATTTTTTAGTGTTTCAATTAAGTTGGATGGAATCAGTATGTGATTATGTGTCATGGGATATATGTTTTATTCATATATATATATATATATATATATCAGTAGAATGCCAAAATGCGTTAGAATGCACTTTCGTTTGGTTTTTGTGAGTGGATGTTTCTTGGAATGTATTTTGGTGATTATGCATATTTAATTTAAATTGACTAATTAATTATAAATTTTTATAATTAATTATTTTTGATGTGATGGATTGAGATAAGATCTTGGGTGATGATATGATCACGGATAAGTTTATGTGATGATGGATAATCATCCTTAAAAGGAATAGCTCCAAAATAAGGTTGGTGGTCCCTGAATATCACCCTAAGGTTTATTCATTAGGTTTATGTAAATGTGGTATGTAGTGTCACCACAGGTGTGTGATGGAACATTAAATAAATGTTCTTTTTTGGTCTTAGAAGACCTATGAATAAAATAAATGTATTAAAGGATAAGATAGACCCTTGAAATATATCTTGGGGTTTCGATCCCTGATGATCATGAAAATAACTATAAATACACATGATAAAATATGTGGACTCTAAATGGGTACCAATGAGATAATATAATGTATTGGAAATTTATATACGTTCTCTTAGTCATCCCCATACAAGGGGGAGTGACATGTTGTAATGGCTGGACTAGGGATAAATTCAATGGACCTTGAGATACCTTATAGACTTTTTGTTATTTGACTAGAGGTTGTGATAAGATTTCCTCGCCCATTGGTATATAAGAATCCAAATAGGTATAAACTATGTCGGATCATGAAAATTTTAGGTGTATATAGTTGTGTAAAGACTCTTTCTCATGAAGCATAGAGCCATTTGTTACTTTATTATAGTGTCAAAAGATTCAATAAATCATAACCCAGAGGACCAAATAGTTTATAAGTGTTTATAAACTAGATACATACATTAATATCATATTAAATTTGAAAAAATAAAATAAAAACCATTGTGAATGTACATATTAAACATACTTGAACTCATTCAAAGATTACTTCTTAATATTCAGGTAAAAGGAAACAAAATAAATGTGAGTATAGATTCTCATTATGGGTTCTGGAAAATGGATTGTATCATTAGTAAATAAAGAATAATTAGTTTGGAAAGGTAAATAACTAAAAATACCTTCCAATATAATCCAAAACTTGAGCTTCATAAATAATATGGAAGGAATAAATGAATATCAAATTTTACAATATAAATAATCACATTGGCTTGAAACTTATACATGGATATTATTAAAAATAATCACATAAATATCAATTAATTATTTCATAATGATAGAATTTGTAATTCCAGACATTTTAATCAAACCATTGAGTCATTGTACAAATATATCTAAAAATACCATTAAGGATTGTTCTAAGACATTTTCATAAATGGGTAAGTCCTCAACAAAATAACCAATTCATTTTTCCACATGAGACCCACTAATGAATCAAGGGGATTTGTAGTTTTATCCCCGACCCATTACTTAATAATTCCAATTCATTCAACACATGAATAAGCAGACATCTTAATCATTATGCATTAAAAATTAATAGTTGTTAGTATTGGAACAACTAACGTACATAATATCAATAATTTTCATAGAATAGATGATCATAAACCAGCCAATGGAATATGGTGGATGGTATCATTATAGTATATCCCCATTAAATATTAATATTAAAAAATATATGTTGACATAAATGAAAAAACCTAAAAAATA
Source organism: Viscum album (assembly GCA_963277665.1). NCBI lineage: Eukaryota > Viridiplantae > Streptophyta > Magnoliopsida > Santalales > Viscaceae > Viscum > Viscum album. The sequence goes on along the minus strand of OY728158.1, from coordinate 958,264,095 downwards.
TCACTAATTTTTTTTAAAGGAAAATTCCATTTTCAAATTGAAGTTGGTTATTTTAAATAAATAAATTTCCCAAATATCAGGGAAAATTTTTTCATTGAGAATAATTACTGAAAATTGTAAATTAAGATTCAAACAATAGGATGGTAATGAGGGGGAAATTATATTTATGATGTGTACATTAAAATAATGATTCATGTAACCTTTTTAATAAAAACACAAAAATACCTTATTCGAAAAAAAAAACAAAATCATTTTAAAATATTTTGTAAAAATTAAAACATTGGTAATAATTTATTTAATAATTAATTTGATAATTTTAAAAACATTATTTAGAAAAATTTAATTAAAATATAAACATGGAAGAAAAAGATTCTCATCTGAGTTGAAAAATGAGGTTGGTTTCCCTTAAAAACATTATTTTTGTATTTTGTGTACATAAAGAGAGTAAAATGAAAAATAAAAATTATAATTTATATAAATAATCATATTAGAATAATTTATATTTATTTTATGATGAAAATGTCAAAAAATACCCCTAATGGTGACTTTAACATAAAAAATCATGAATAATGATGAGTTTGTGAAAAAAACCCTTATTGCTTTCATAACATTTGAACAATAATCCCCATAAAACAAATAAATTAAAATAATTATTTAAATTCTGTTAATATTGATTGAATCATTATATATCATATCAAATGTCAATTACATAAAAAACATGAAATAATCAAGTGGTGAATATGACATTTGTAGCACAAAAACAAAATTTAGATGAGAAACCCTTACCTCAGGTCCAATTTCCTTCACATTTATTCAAACATATTTTATAATAGATATATATTTATTATAAATATAATCTATAAACATAACCATATATAGCATGCCATATATTATTTACTTATAATATTTTATCACCCATTTGTTAAAAATTATTTATTAAAATCATAGTCATGGGTGATAAATACTTCATCATTCATGTATGTTTTGGTTCATTAGTTTCAGTACTTATACATTGATCATGGTTCCAAAATATCCCAAATTTTAATAGTAATATAAATATCATATTAATTCATAATATATTTTTTGTAGTAATTTATTAATGGTGGATATAGAAATTTAATTACACCATTCATAGAGATGATAGGATATATGTATGGATGAATGATTTTTTCAATTTTCAATGGTTGGAATTAAAGATTGTTAAATAATAAATAACCTTTCCAGAATAATTATTATAATATATAGTTTTTATTAACATCCTTATTACAATCCACGTAAAGCATACATGAAAAATGAATGACATTGCTACGTGGAGGTGGTAGTCTGCATATATGCACGAACATCATTATCAGTGTCCAAAATATTTGAAGGTAAGAATTTAGATATGATAATATAATTACAGAATAATAATTATATCATAAAAATAATATATAAACATTAAATCCATCATAATATCCTTCAATAAAACATGGTGATGAAAAATGAATCGTATCTCTATCGGGAGATGGTAAGCTGTAAATATTGATGAGCGATACATTCATTTACCATTTGATGTTAAAGAGGGTGGATAATGAAGTTTTCATAATTAAAATAAAAATTTAGTATATTAAGGATAATAAATTAATTATTTTATGACAAATAATATATAATTATTGGTGGTAGAAGAAGAATAAATTGAAATAGTTTGGGTAAGATGATTACCTCTTATTTGAGAGACATTCTTTTGACCATTTCTTATGGAACATTGGGATGTTATTTGGGGAAGAAAAAAATCTCTATAACTTAAATAAGGATGTTTAAAGGTGAAATGGGTTGGAATTATTCAATCTACTTTACTCAATATAGTGTAAATAATAGTGTTAAAGAGTATCCTTTTATAAGGAAGGGAAAAAATAAATATGGAATTAAAAAAAGATTAAAATAGAAATAAATAATTATAAAGGGAAATGATTAAAAATAGATATATATTGAAATAAAAATATTATAATATCAAAATATAATCATCCTATGAAGTTTAGTTTGGTTTTTGTCTCATTTAAACCTTATCGTTTTGATTAATTCCCTTGATAACAAATTTTTACCTTAAATGTGTTAATGTTTTTTTAATATTAAATGGTTATAAATTTTTACTTATAAAATAAAAAAATTGGACCATAAATGAAAATTTATTAAATTATAAATAATATATTATATAATTTATTATATCTAAATATTTTTAAAATTTTTAAATAATTTAACAAAATATTATTTTCATAAAATATCATAAATGTCATTTTTAATAATATTCATTTAATTTGACTTCAAAGACATCAAGAAAAATATTGAATTATAATAAAATACTTTTAAACATAAATCTTATGTTCTACTAATCTATAAAATTGGTCTAATACTATAACTCCCTCAAAATATATTACTTTTAATATTTTTTAAAATCATTTATTTCTTTTTTTTGTCAATTAAAGACATAGTCTATCGGTGGTGTGTAAAAATTTAAGGTAAATATTTTTTTTAAAGATTATAAATAAATAACCATTATTAAAATGATTACATTAATATTAAAACAACAATTAATATTCATTCAACACATTATTTTATACCTCTCTTAACACATTCAGGGTATTTTAAATCAAGAGAGTGACAATTTTTATTTTTTTAATTTAAATACTATAAACTGCATTTTCCTAGAAAAGTGTCCCTTAAATAATTAAATATAAATAATATTGTGATAATTTCCTAATTTAATTCATTTTATACGAATTATTATGAAAAATGGTGATCTTAACACATAGTTTTAACCTATGTTAACCCGATTCACCCATTATTGTGGTGATAAATTTTACCACGGTTACTATTCGTAAATAATAAAAATAAAGGGGAACTATTTAAAAAATTCGGACCTCATGATTCAAAATTTGGAATCCATTTTTCATGACTCAATTTTTATAGGTGCTATAAATGAATTCAAGATAAAATCAAAAAATTCATTAAAAAACATATTTTCAAAAAAATGCCTTTTTAAGTATAAAAGTGTTTTATACCAAATTCAACCATAAAATTGATTAAAATGAAACAAATTTAATTATTAATAATTTTATATAACTAATTTTAATTTAAATCTATTTTAAAATAAAATATAACATTATAAATTATTAAAAAAATAACATTTAATTAAATATCATATTTTTCACTATTCATTGACACATCAAGCTTTTTAAGAAATTATCAGAAATTAAATATAACATAATTTTGACAAGTAGATTTAAAAATGGTCTTCATTATTTAAAATTTATTTTTTAAAAAAATTATTTATATTATTTTCTCACAAAAAGATAATGAAAAACATTTTTGGAGAAAGATGTATTTTTAAAGTGCATATGAATTTCTATAAAATTATTAAAATTTTATAAATATATTTTATTTATCTAAAACTTTTATATATATTTGTTTACAATCTGGCTATTAATATTCATATCTCAAGTTTAATATTTATTATATAACGATCACATTTAAATATTTAAATAGTATATCACAATTCTTTTAAACTCGATGCTGAGTTTAACATAAGCTATCTAAGAGATAAAAAATTATATAAATATAAATATATTAAAAAGTATCATGTTTATAAATTCTACCATAATTAAATAAATTGCGCCCATGAAACTCTATTTTCGTCATCAAAGGTCTAACCTTTGTTGAAAACCCACATCGTATAGAGAGATAATAAAACTTTTTCAAAAAAATGGAAATTGGGAACCCTAAAGGTTACCTAAAATATCATATATATTGGTTTATAAGTAGGTAAAAAATTTATGAGAAGTTAAAATATAGTCATGGAGGATAATTCAAATGTCTAATGACAAATATAGAGTGATAAAGAACAACATTATGTTAATGTTAACGACCATAAAACCATAAATCAGCGAAGGGTGAAAAGGCCAACAATTTATTATAAATGAAGGTAAAATAATATTTTTATTTCAATACAATTTTCTTAAAGTTAAGGTATTATTTTAGTGTTATGATAGATAACACGAGAATATTTAATTATTTTAATTATTTTCAATTCATTAGCACAATCTCATCCTTTAGTTATGCTTAAATCAACCCTTCTTCTGCTCTTATTCTATGAAAATAATATTACAGATGATTTTTTCATGAATAAATCACTAAAATTAACTTTTAATGGTTCATAGGATGTATAAAATGATTAGAATTCATTCATTTTTTTATAAATATTAAAAAATCAAAATGATTAGCACAAGTTATATGATATAATAAATTAAACTCTAAAACCTCAATAGTAATACCCAAAGTTCATCTTAATATATTATATAAGTATTTATCCTTAAAAAACATCCAAAATAATCATGGAATATTTATATCCAAATATTTAGAAATAATGTCACTAAATATTAAAAATATATGTAACATTAATCCCTCTAACAACATCAAGTTACTGTTAATGTCATATATGAAATATTTGATTGTCTGGATCACCATAAAACCTCAATGAAAAGGTCACCACTTACAAAAACTTGATATATTATTTTTACTTAATTAAAACAATAAATTATCATACATATTCCATGAATCTATAAATACAGTAAAATATATCATAAATTACTTTATCATCAAATCAAGAATCAATTTCTAGGTCACCAATACTATCCAATTTACATTATGAATGTTATTCATCACATTATCCCAAATAAAAATTATTACTTCAACATCAAACACATATTAAGGGTTATACTTCCCTTATTCACATGTTATTCAAAAATATCACAAAATCACTTTTCTTGGTTGTCGGTAATATTTAAAACGTGATTTAAAATCCTAAAAGCAAAATAATTTACAAAAATCCTTATATTCTTTATGATTATTATAAAAATAATACCATTAATAAAAAAATATATAATATAATTATGGAATCCAAATAGATAAATATTTCAATTATTACACTTCAACTATAATAATTGAATAAACTTGGCATTCTTCCCATGGATTATTCTATGGAATGTCCCCTTTATGTTTGGGGGTTGGTTGGAATAGTGTATCATATATATACAATTTAAGCTCTATACATGGACAAATTCTCCCTTACCCATGAATTCATGACCATAATGACCTTTTTATCCACAATTTTAGAAAATTTAATATCCCTTTAAGTATGTACATTGGTGTGTCATATCCTAGAGATGATATTTTGGAAAATCCCCATTTCTCATCTTCCCCTTATAATTTTTTTCTCAATTATCCTATTCTTCTCTTGATTTCCTTAGAATCTAAAACACTTAGAGAATTATAATTTTGTTGATAACACATGATAGTATGACTTCATATATTAATAATGTTTGTGAACCTAGTTCCCTTTGTAGGATTGGATTTATCCCATCAAAGAAATTGAAAATCTTACTCTTTAGATTAAATATATAGTCTGAAACATTGCTTGATAACCTTTTAAATTTAGCTTCATACATTGAAATATTTTCCTTCTCCTTTTGTCTTAGAATCATAAAATATCTCTTTATTATCATTCAACGTTTTTAAGGAAAATATTATTCTAATAAAAGTATCTTAAAACCCTTCCATTATATTCTCACTATTTCTTCCTCGTCTTTAGTTTCTTGAATCAATGACCCCCATTGTTATGCCTCCCCCATGAGATGACAAACATCCATGAAAACCTTTTCTTTTCCATTACTTCTCAAATATAGATATATAATTTCCATGGGACTTATTCATTTTTCAGCAACAAATATATTAATGGTTCTATTGAACAACATTGGTTTTTTTCTTCACATTAATTATTTTAACATTTTTATACTATATTAAAAATCATTATAATGATCCATATGGTCATGGTTATTAGACATAAGTCGAGCTAGGTACCCTAATATAATTTTAATTTTGTCAATTCCAACTCAAACTCTAGCTTCATTATCTTTTCCACGATGGAAATCCGTATATAGATTAAATTAATTAACATGTACTCCATTATTTACACCAAGTTAAATTTATAAAAAATTTCATACACTACATCATATCATAGCATTATGTATCATAATGTAAAATTTTTAATCTAGAAAAACAATTAACATAATTGAAAAATACATACCAATGAAATCATAGAACAATAAGCTTTGTTTCTTTAAGAATATTTTAAAATAAAAATAAATTCAAATATTTCATAGTGGTTTGTAATGAAAATGTAAATTAACCTAGGAATATCCCTTGGGAGTTTCAAACAAGGTTAACAGTAAGGGAACACTCACCATTAACTATAATGATTTCCAAGATATAATCAACCTCTAATTTTTGGGGTTATTACCCCTAGATTCATCTATGATAAAGAAAAACCCACTTATATTATCTAGTAAGGGATCTAATTCAAGAAAAAAATATATACTATCTACCTTACCAAACATTAGGGTATTATGATATACTTATATTTATCCTTAAAGTTAGTCATAGGGTTATATTACCTAATTTATGTTTTCCTAAATCTAGTTCCAAATGATTCTACTAAACATACTATGATAAAAACTAAAAATACAACATCCCCAATATCCTAGAGCCGATGGTTACTTTATTATGTTAGAACTATATACAATTTATTTTATCCCAAATGACCAAATAGTTTATTAGTCTTATTAAACAAGATAAATACTTGAATATCACTTTATATTTGAAAACATAAAATAAAAAACATAGTGAAAGTAAATATTTTTTCTCCGTGAACTCATTCAACAATTACTTATTCATATCCAGGGGAAAGGTAACAAAATTAGGGTGATATCATATGATCAATAATGGTTATGTACAATAAAAAATATCATGAGTAAATAAAGAATAATCAATATGGGAAAGTAAATAATTAAAAACACATTCTATTTAATCAATAACATGAGCATGTATAATAATATGAAAGGAGAAAATTAATATTAAATGATTCCACATAAATAATAACATCTTAATGAAAATTATCCATATATATTATTCAAAATTATATAATGTACATTAATAACTGATTTTATAATATTCGAATACATTATTTCAGACATCTAAAACTAATTTTCATGGCCTTTGTGCTAAGATATCTAAAAATATCAATAAGGCCTCATGACAATACGTATACATAAATGGGTAAGGAATTCAATATACCAAATATATTTTGTCTCATGAGACCTACCAATGTATCTAGGGGATATGTAATTCCATTCCCCACTATTCAATTAATATTTTTAATGTATTCATCATCTAAGTACATAATAAAACATAATCCATAAGCCTTAAAATTCAAAAAAAATATTCATATTATAAGAATGGAAATATAGAATATCAATACATTAGCTGGTTGAAATAATTATAAACCATCCAAATAAATATGGGGGATTTTATCAATAGAGTATTTTCATAGTAAATCATAACATTCAATAAATATATTGATATTGTTAGAAATTACTTAAAAAGATCACTGGAAAATTTCTAAAAGAAAATACCATTTTCACTTTGAAATCACTTAATTAAAATCAAAAAATTTCCCAAATATCAAAGAAAAAATGATCTTTGAAAATAAATATTGAATCTTTTAATGGAAGATTCAAATAACTGGGTGATCAAGATAGTAGTAAATTTCATTTATGTTGTTTACACTAAAGCAAAGATTTATTTAACATTTTTTAAAAAATTAAAAAATATCACATTCAGAGCATGTCAGGGAGATTAATTTTAAACAATTTGATAATAAGTAAAAATTGTTTAAAATTAATTTGATAAATTATTGGATAATATTAATAACATTATTTTATACATTTTAAGGAAAATATATACATGGACGAAAAATATTTCATAATGAGTACAAAAAATGTTTGGTTTTATTTAAAAACATTCTCTTAGTATCATGAGTATGTAAAGAGATGTAAAAGAAAATATAACTTGTAATTTATATAATTAAACATACTATAAGAAAAATATATTTGGTTTAATATGAAAAAATTGATTAATTTCACCAAAAATGACATTAACACGAACAATCCATTTGATGGATGATATTAGGAAATACACCCTTACTATCATACCCCAACTTGACTTTCGTGGTTATTTTAATTATTCTTGTGTTTCAATTAAATTTTATTCATTATCAAGTTTAATTTTTTATTAAATCAATTGAATTAATATTAAAATATAATTAATTGAAAAAAATGAAACCCTAAACTAACCCTTACCCCATTACCTCGCAACAAACCCCCTTTTCTTTCCCCCTACCTCGCGACGTCGAGCCCCCTCTTCCCCTTCCTCCAGTCGCGCGACGACCCCCTCCCTCCCAGACCGCCAACCTCACTCCCTCTTCCTGGGAAGCCTCCCTCTCTATATCCTTCTCCCTCTGACGACATCCTCTCCTTGTGAAACTCATCGACACCTCCTTTGGTAGGAATTATTTTCCTTCACTTTATGTCTCAGCCAAACCCTAGGTCATGGGTTGGCTATGTTTTGATGATTTCTTCCCTTTTAGGGTACGTTGTGGGTCTTCCTCATGTGGGTTTCATCATCTACCGCCAAAGGAAAAGCACTTAGGTCCATTCAGATTCATCCTCCATTATTTTAGTTTTATTTATTTTACCCTCTTAATTGTTTAGTTAATTTTAATGTGTTCTAATGTGATTTGGGTAGTGCGATGTGTGAATTGGTAGTGTTTTAACATGTTTATGGGTTGGAAATGAGTTTTTGAAAAATAAATGACTATGTTCTGTCATATTGTATTGTAATGTTTCTTGAAGAGTGTTTTATGCCTTATTTTCAATGTGAAAAATATATTTTCAATGGCACTTGAGGAGATTTTTGGTTCAAAATGAGTTTTTATTGAAAAAGGGAGTAGATTTGGCATGTATGCCTTGTCGTGTATTTTTACATATGAATTTTAGATTTTTTAAATTATTAAAAAGGACTTTGTGGAATTGGTTGGCAAAGTGTGTGTACTTTATGTGTAAAATCGTTTTTTAACCTCTTGAAAGGGTTTTTATAAATTTTTTAAATGGTTTATTATATTGTTTGAGTGATTCGAAATACGTTTTTGAAGGTTTTGACATGCTCGTGTTTTGGGTTCGGGTTTTGTATCAATAATTGGTTATATTTTGTGTGAGTGGCTTAGTGTGGAGTTTCATGAGGATGTTTTGAGGGTTATTTCGTGGGTGAAAACCTATTTTTAAGGTCACCTAAGGTACATATGAATTTGGAAAGAGTTTTTGAAGGAAAATGAAATATTTGACATGTGAAGTTAATTTGTACTTTTCAATATCAATTGTATATGGTTTTGAATATTTAGAGTCATGTTTTCAAATGGTCTTGGTTTTTGTAAAGTTTTACAAGGGGGATTGGACCATAGCTTTGGTTGATTTCTTCCACCTTTTTATTATTTTTAATTTTATTTAGAGTTTTTGGTAATCTTCGATTCTCTTCCTGGTTAATTAGATTATTTGGGGTCTTCTTGAAGGGTGGTACACACATATATAGGTACATATACCTAATTAAATATATATATCCTCCTTGTACATATTCCCTCATGGAACGGGGAATATGTGTATTGGATTAAAGGGTATATATATAGGGGTTTATGTGTGCACAATTTTGGGGTGGTCTTCATCAAAGGCATCGGGTGCTGAGTTGTTTGTCTTTGTCGGCTACCTTTTGAGGTCGGTCTCCCTATGCATTTTCCATTAAATTTAAGAATTGTTTATTTCTTTCTTTTCTCACCTAGTTATAATATTAATTATTGATATAAAACATTTGGTAAATTTCCTTTCTTGAATTGGTGTGGGTTATTTCTTATAATGGGTTGCAATAAATTGTTTGATCTTGTTTTCACATTAATTGCATGATGAAATGACCCTTTGACATTTTTGAACATGTTTTAGAATTAAAATTATGGTTTGGGTTTCATAAATGGTTTTCGAATTTTATTTTTGGTTTTCAATGTTTTGTGTATGTTATTCTTAAGATATGGTATAGCAAATAAAAATCATGTGAGGCCCAGTTGGAACTTTTTTAAAACTAGTTATCTCAAGAAAATTTTCCTCGGATGTGGTCCCTTTTCTTTGGTTGAGTTATATGTTATGAGGGTCTGCATTGTAGGACATTCCTATGATCAATGGTATAAATGTGAGGGACAGATTCCTTGAGCTGACTTGGTGTGATACCTCTCGTGCAATATTATTATATATATTCGTGATTAGATGCTTAGCTAGCAATGGTTGGATCAACCCATTTTTAAATACTTAAGACATGGGAACCTGGCATATTGAGAGAATATTCTGAGAATTATATCTCCACTAGTAGGTTATGGTACAGAATAGTGGCCCATAGTAGGTAGACATATTGGGATTATTACTATGGTATTTTCCCTCGGCCTTCCTGAGAAAGGATGGTTGAGCATTTTGAGCGTGTAGATTTCATCGGGTGTGACATGTTAATGATGATGAAGTCTCATGTATTAGTGTCTTCTAGATTATTCTCAATCTCCTGGGTTCACCGATATCTACTCAGATTATGTTTCTTGTAATAGTGATTATGATTCTTATATGTATACCTACATTTCCCTTGATGTGTAATTTCTTTTCTGCATTTTTGTATATTGTTTTCCTTGGAAAGCGGTAAACTGGTTTTGATTAAGTCTCCAAAAATGGTTTTCAAATGTATGTTTTTAATCCTCTTTGTAAAAATAAAAAAATATAAACAACACTTTCACTTTGAAAATGCTAATTTCTCACTAAAATATTGATTTGGGTTTTGAGAAATGAATAAGGGCAATGACTCGTGCTTTTATTTTGAGTAACATTTAGAAATCCTTACTTTTATATGTTGTAGTTCAAACTTGAAATTGATGATTCTTCTATTTAAAGGAAATTCATTTGGGAATGGATTAATTGGGCACACTAACTGAGTTTAAATACTCACACCTATAGTTCATTATTATTTTTAGCCCCAAGTGCAAGTTTCATCTTGATCTCAATCATTGTGGGTGATGTTTTGTCTTGTGATAGGAGAGTGACTCATGGGGTCATGTGGAGTTTAGTGGTTGTCAAGTTTGGTTAGTTTTTCTTTTCAGTTCTTTCTATGTTGATTTGTTCAGTTTATTTATTTTTGGGATGGTTTATTATTATTTTCTGCTGCTTCTGTTTATTTATATTGTGATAAATCATTCTCATCGTCACTATGTTGATTCCCTTGCCACTTGTCTCCAGCCAAGGAGGATTGTAAACGCCTCTCGGGCCTTATCGCGGGGGGACTTGGGTGACCGGTTCAGGGTTGACACGGGTTGGTTCGTGAAAAAATAGTATCAGAGGATAGGTTCTTTAGAGGACCTAGATTTCAAGGTGCCCTTTGTTATTTGGGTTGTGAAGGTAGATGGAGTAGGATTTTCGGTTCATGGGGTGTAGGTTCTGGGGAGTGTCTGGCCAACACTTTTTTGGACAAACCATGAGTTTCCATGGGAAGTTGGGTTTTTCTTTGTTTATTTTCTTCTTGTGGGTTTCTTGGTATTGGGGTAAATGAAATGATAGTCGGGCCAGTTGTCGTAGTGAGCTCACAGGGCCAAGAAAGCCATTTGGAACTGGGGACATGGTCCCCAAAGACTCCCTGTGAAGGTGGTTTGATTGGCATATGGCCGCCAACCATATGGCCAAGCCACCCATCGACCCCAGTTTCCCCTGGTATATAGTTCTATATCCTATTGTAATTTTGATATTTTTGACCTGTTGAATGGTATGTTTCTTTTGATTGTTCTTAATGTTGGCTGGGATAGTTTTGGGGAGTCTTGTTTAGATTTTAAAATGATGTTTGGTTTGAAAAAATGATGATTGGATGGTCTAAAATGGGATTTCCTAAACAAAAACATTGAATCATTTGAATGTGAAATGTGTTGTTTGAAAATGGGTGTTATTTTGCGAAATGATTGGGATGTTTTTGAGAGGTTTTGAGAAATGTGAAATTGGAGAATGAATATGGGATTTTAATATGATTTTCTTTGATGATGATTCATGGTATTAAAATTTTTTATGGTATTTTTAATGTGGTTTTGAAAGCAATAATGTTTCTTATCTTTCTTTTTGTATTCCTATGAGTGCTCGCATATATGTATATGAATGTATGTATGTGATGAGTGGATGGTTATTGGTATGTATGGGTGAGTGTTTGAGCTAACCCAAGAGTGTATTAATGTGAGGCTAAATAGAGTACCAATAGTGGGTGATTGGTATGTAAGGCATGTTATGTTTTCCAGAAATGTTCTTCTAGAAGGGGGATTTCAATGTTTTCAAATGTGTGAGTGTGTTATGTGGCCCCTTTGTTTTTGTTGTTTCCCTTTTGATGTTTGTTTCGGTGTGTTGGAGGTGTGATTGAAATTATGTTTTGGAGTTTGGGTTGTTATTTTAAAAATGATATGAAGAATTTTTATTTATGATATGTTTTGATTTTGTTTCATGCTTCTTATTTTTAGGTTTCGTCCCCACTGAGTTCTAAGGGATTTTGAGAAGTATATGCGGGTAGTTTATTCACCAGGTGCCCTTCAGTTGATAAAGTCGTGCCTTAGGCATTTTTTTTGTCCTTTTCAGATATAGATCCTAGTGGTTCTCAATATCATGAGTTTTTCCAGAGGTTCCGAGAGTCAAAAACACCTCATTTTCTTGGGTATCCAGAACCAGGGAAAGATGAGGAATGGATGCGAAATATCAAGGAGATCATTATTCTACATGAATCTCCTGAACCTCTCAAGATGAAGCTATCCACCTTCACATTTGAAGGCCTAATTTGGGAATGGTGGGAATCTATTCTTCAGGCCGAACCACAGAAGATTTTTTCATGAGAATGATTAAAATCCTTGTTCATCCTGGGATACTTTCCCAATGATGTGAGGACACTGATGGGTTCGAGGTTGTATGGTCTCAAGAAGAGAAATTCAACCGTGTTGGATTATGCTAAGAGCTTCATGGTGCTGGTATCGTATCTCCCAAACCTCACCGGGGATGAATTTTTGAAAGACTGATTCATTGAGAGGGATCTAAAATAATAATTTATCCCAGCTATGCCTTCATTCGTTGATGATTATAAAGAAGTCATGATGCGGGTTATTCAAATTGATGTTGATTTAGTAGCGTCTTGCCAGTTGAGAAGAGGCACAAAAATGTTGTTGTGTTGTACCTCACCAGATTCATTTGAGAGGAAGTACTGGTTGTGTTTTCAGTGTGGGAAGTCGTGTCATAAGAAGTTTTCTTGTCGCGAAGCACCTAAGATGTGAAATACCTATGGCCATTTAGGTTATTTGCAATGTTTTTGCTAGGGTGGCGCTAGGAAGTGAAATGGGGTCAGATCCACTCCCTAGGTGAACATTTTTTCTCAGTTCAATGAATGTAGCGCTGACACAAGCTCAATCAAAAGCTTCATTTGTTGTGAAATCTTTTGTTGCTCAAATTAATGTAATCTATGATTTTGTCTTCTTTTGGGTGTTAATAATAGTGTTGGATGTCCTTTTCGAACTTTATTTTAATGGGAATGTCTTTTTAGTGATTTTTAATGTTGCTGATGTATAATGGTGATGCTTATTGTCCCATGTTTCACTTCATATGCGTTTTCCTGGTTTTCGATAGGATTCGAGAATTATTTTTTTGGCTTGCAAAACCAATGGTTGTTTGGAATCCTAATATGGTGGGGAGAAAACCATGGGATGAACTTGTGATGAATCTATCTTCCAAGTGTTCTTGGATAAGAATTTCCTTGTTTTCTCTCCACTCAACCCCGACCATAGTAGTTGGTTGGTTTGGATAGTGGTTTATGTAATTGATGCTCGCAGAGATCTCGAAAAGGTCATTACTAGATTCTTTGTTGGTTTTTTTGTGTTAGGGGTTGGGTTGTTCCTTGTTGAAAAGTGTTTGGAAGAGAGAGAGAGAATTAATCATCATCTCTTATTTGTTGATTGAACTCTGTGGTCTTATATGATGTCTTCCTTAGATGTGTGGCTTCTTTTAAGGGTGGTCTCGTAGTTTCTTTTTGGGAATATGTGGTTCTGAGATCTGAATGAAATTGAGTGTTGGTTATTTGGTCTTTGAGTTTTCAGGTTTTTCCTTGGTTGTAAATCATCCTTACTTTGGTTTTGATCAACAGAATATATAGGGACTTTTTGGGGGCATAAAGTGTCATAGTGGGGATAGTTATCACACTCCAACCCGACTATCGTGGTTATTTTATTTATTCTTGTGTTTCAATTAAATTGTATTCATTTTAGAGATTTATTTCTTTATTAAATCAATTATATTTAAATTAAATTAGAATTAATTGAAAAAAATAAAACCCTAAACTAACCCTTCCCCACCTTACCTCATGGTGAACCCCCCCCTTCTTTCCCCTTGCCTTGCGACACTGAGCCCCCTACTCCCCTTCCACCAGTCGTGCGGCGACCCCCTCCCTCCCGGACCGCCGACCTCACTCTCTCCTCCCAGCGAACCTCCCTCTTCCCGGCCTTCTCCCTCTGGCAGACTCCTCTCCTTGTGTGACTCCTCGAATCCTCCTTCGGTAGGTATTTTTGTTCTTTTATTTTTGTCTCGACTAAACCCTAGGTCATGGGTTGGCTGGGTTTTGATGATTTATTCCTATTTTAGGGTGTGCAGTGGGTCTTATGGGTCTTCCTCACGTGGGTTTCGTCGTCTGCTGCTAAAGGAAAAGCACTTCAGTCCATTCCGGTTCATCTGCTATTATTTTAGGTTGATTTATTTTACCCTTTTAATTGTTTTGTAAATTTTAATGTGTTCTAAGGTGATTTGGGTAGTGTAAAATCTGAATTGGTTGTGTTTTAAGATTTTTATGGGTTAGAAATGAGTTTTTTTAAAATAAATGACTATGTGTTGTGATAAAGTATTGTAATGTTTCTTGAAAAGTGTTTTATGCCATATTTTCATTGTGAAAAATATATTTTCAATGTCACTTGAGTTGTATTTTTGTAAAAAATGAGTGTTTATTGAATAAGGGAGTAGTTTTTGCATGTATGCTTTGCCGTGTATTTTTACAAATGAATTTTAGATTTTTTTTAATTAATAAAACGGACTTTCTATGGAATTAGTTTGGAAAGTGTGTGTAATTTAGTTGTAAAATCTTGTTTTTCCTCTTGAACTAGTTTTTATAAAATGTTTAGATGGTTTATTATGTTGTTTGAGTGATGAAAAATATGTTTTTGAAGGGTTTGACATGATCGTGTTTTTGGTTCGGGTTTTGTATAAAAAATTGGTTATGTTTTGTGTGAGTGTCTTGGTGTGGAGATTCATGACGATGTTTTGAGGGTTATTTGATGGGCACAAACATTTTTTAAGGGAAATTATGGTGAGGATGATTTTGGAAAGTGTTTTTAAAGGAAAATGAATTATTTGACATGTGAACTTAATTTGTAATTTTCAATATCAATTGTAGATGTATTTGAATGGTGAGGGTCATGTTTTCAAATGGTCTTGGTTTATGTAATTTTTTACAAGGTGGATTGTCCCATATATTTGGTTGATTCATTCCACATTTTTTTTATATTGTTTCTATTTTATTTAGATTTTTTAATAATATTCGATTCTCTTTTAGGTTAATTAGATTGTTCGAGGTCTTCTCGAAGAATTTTACACACATTCATAGGTATGTATACTTATGTATATATAAATCTTCTTTGCATATATTCCCTCATGGTGTGGGGAATATGTGAATTGGACTACGGGGTATATATATAGGTGTGTACGTGTTCCTAATTGTGGGGAAGTCTTCATCAAAGGTGTCGGGTACCAATTTGTTTGTCAAGGTCTACTTCTTTTTAGGTAGGTCTTCCTATGCATTTTCCTTTAAATTTAAGAATCATTTATTTCATGATTTTTGCACGAAGTTATAATATTAATTATTGATATAGAACTGTTTGTAAATTGTATTCCTTGAATTAGAGTAGTTTATATCTTATAATGGGTTACGATAAATGGTTTGATTATTTTTTGACATTAATTGCCCATTGAAATGACCCTTTTACCTTTGTGAACATGTTTTAGATTTAAAATTATGGTTTGGGTTTCTTAAATGTGTTTTGAAGTTTATTTCTGGTTTTAAAGGTGGTGTGTGTGTGTGTGTGATTATTAAAAAGTGGTTTAGCATGAAAAAATCATGTGAGGTCTGGTTGGAACTTTTATAAGACTAGGTATCTCAAGATAACTCTCCTCATATCTGGTCCCTTTTCTTTGGTTGAGTTATATGTTATGGAGGTCCGTTATGTAGGACTTTCTTATGATCAATGGTAGAAAGGAGTGGGAAATATTCCTTGGTGGTGACTCGGGGTGAGACCTATCATGAAATATTATTATATATATTCGTGATTGGATGTTATGATGGCATCAGTTGGCTCACCCCATTTTTAAATACTTTAGACATGGGAACCTGTCATATGGAGATAATTTTCTGAGAATGATTATTGAACTGGTAGGTTATGGTACTCACTAGTAGGTGGATATATTGGGTTTATTTCTATGGTATTTTCGCTCGGTCTTCCTGAGAAAGGATGGTTAAGCGTTTTGAGTTTTTTTATTTCATCATGTGTGACATGTGAACGAGGATGAGGTCTCTTGTATTGGTGTCTTCCGGATTATTCTCGATCTCCTGGGTTTACTTATGTCTACTCAGATTTTGATGCTTGCAGTAGTGATTATGATGCTTATATGTATACACACATTTCCCTTACTGTGTGACTTATTTTATGCATTTTTTGATATAGTTTTCCTTAGAAATTGGTAAACTGGTTTTTATTAGGTTTCTAAAAATGTTTTTCAAACGAAAGTGTTTAATCATCTTTGTACAAATCCGAAAATATAAATAACACTTTCCCTTTGAAAATTCTAATGTCTCATTAAAATATTGATTTGGGTTTTGAGAAATGAATAAGGACAATGACTCATACATTTATTTTGAGTAACATATAGAAAACCTTAATTTTATAAGTTATAGATAAAACTTGAAATTGATGATTCTTTTGTTTAAAGGAAATGCATTTGAGAGTGGATTATGTGGGCACACCTACTGAGTTTAAATAATCACACCTATAATTTATTCTTATTTTTAGTCATAGGTGCAGGTTTCAGCTTGATCTCGATCTCCATGGTCGATGTTGTGTCTTGTGATTGGAGAGTGACCCGCGGGGTCACGTGGAGTTTAGTGGTTATCAGGTCTGGTTAGTTTTTCTTTTCAGTTCTTGCTTAGTTGATTTGTTCAGTTTATTTATTTTTGTGATGATTTATTATTATTTTTTCACTGCTTCTATTTATTTATATTTGGAAAAATCATTTCCATAGACACTACATTGATTCCCTTGGCGCTTTTCGCTAACCTGGGAGGATCAGGAAATCTTCTCAGGCCTTGTCGCGGGCCGACTTGGGTGACTGGTTTAGGGTCGACCCCGGTTGGTTCGTGACACTTACAATTTTAGTAACTTTTGAATCATAATATAAATGAAATAAATGAAATCAAATGAATCATTAAATACCATTAATATAAATGGAATAATTAAACATAATATCAATGGTGTAGTATATACACTACATGAAATAATCAAGAGGTGAATACGCCATTTCTCTCACAGAAATAAAAGTGAGATGAGAAAACTATACCTCAGGCCTGACTTCCTTTATACATGTTAGAACCTCATATGTAATAAATATATATTTATTACAAAATATTATATAATAATAAATAAATAAATATCATATCATATATGATATACTTATAACATATTATCAGTCTTTAATTAACATTATTTGTTAAAATCATAATTCTAGATGATAACTGCTCTTTTTTTAATATATGCATTAGTTATGTAGTTTCAGTACTTGTATTATGGTCTAGATTCCATCATATAAATTATTTTTATCATTACATAGATGTAATATTTATTCAATATATACGTATGCATAGTAATCATTTAAAAGAATATATAGAAAAATGAATTAAATTGTTCATGGTGATGGTAAGTTTAATGTATAAATGAATGCTCTTTTCACGTTTTGATAGATGGAATGAAAGAAATGGAAATAATAATTCAGTTGTATATAATATTTATTATAAAATATAATCATTAAATTAATCCTTATTAACATCCATGTAAAGAGTAAATGGATAATTAATCACATCACTTATTAGAGGTTGTAGTCCCGACATACGCACTAGGGACATTATCATTTTCCAACAGATTGGAATTGAAGAAGTTAAATAAGATATTATAATTCCAGAACCATAATTATTTTGTAAATATCATATATAAATATTAATCCCATCATAACACCCATCCATAATATATGGTGATGAAAATGAATCATATTTCTATGCAGAGACTGTAAGCCATACATGTGCACCAACAATACTTTCACTTCCCATTTGAGGATATATGGTGGATAATGGTGATTTAATTATCATTATTATAACCCCCAACAAATTAGAATTTAATTAAATATAGTTAATTTATTTATTTTTTGATAGATTTTTTTACATGCAACACCGAGTTTAAACAAACTGTGATATAATATTAAAATATTATTATTATTTAAACTAGACTAATATAAACAGGTTGTTAAATTTGTGGGTATGAATAGAATTCACTACATAATGAAATACATAAAAATATATTATTAAATATAAATGTATTTACAAATCCTTAATAAATAATAACTCAATATTAATAAAAATATTTTATTCGACAAAAAATATATTTCCTTAACATATATTTATTATTTATTTTATTAAAAAATATTATAACTATTTTTTTGAACTTTTAGAAATGTTTTTCTAAAAAATAAAAATTATTTTTTAAATTAGAATATTTGTATTAAATTATTTTATATTTTTTGTATTTTTCAGAAAATATTGATTTTTCAGTGAATAGTAGAAAATACCAATTTTTGGTAAATCTATAAATAATTTTTAATAAATTAAGTAAAATAAAATTATATTTATTATCTAATATTTTTAAAAAATTAATATATGTATTATTTAGTAATATTTCATCTAAATATTTATACTTAAATCATCTTTATACTAGATTTTAATATATGTTTTTTAGGCTTTAAAACACTTTTTTCTGATAAATGATTTAATGTGAATAAAGATTCTCCATTTTAACTAATTAAAATAACTCCTAATGAATAATTATTTAAATTAAATATGTTTATTATTTATCTCTAAATTTGAATTATAATTAATTTAAATATTATTAATTTTTTATATGGTTATTATAAGATCATATTATGCATGAAAAATCTATTTCTTGAAAAACAATCATTTGACACGTCAAAGCTTTTAACTTGAAATTAAACTCTTCCAATTATATAATTTTCATTTAATAAAATGGATTCCAATTTTGGAATTAGAATAATTTATATTATATAATAATTCTACCTTAATATTTGTTCAAAATGAATAGTAAAATCAGTAAAAAAATGGTTAAAAAGCTAAAATTATTTAATAGTTAAAGGAAAGTAAACTTATTGGAAAAGAGGATAACATGTTTTAAAAAAATTTATTTAAATTTATATATGTGTGTCTTGTACTATCACTCATCAAATAATTAATTTTTCAATTTTGGTGGAACTTGTCTTTAGAGTGACATCCCATAATGGAATTGTTTTTGGCTATTTACACGAATGCCACTCCTCTTCCCTTATAAAAGGGAACACCCTCAACTCTCCTTTCCAAAAATACAAAACACATTTTTTTAGACAATAACTTCCATAATAACTTCATTACTTACCTAATCTCATTCTGGAATTCTTTATTTGACCATAAAGCTAATCTAGGATGGATTTATGTAAAATCTTAAAGAGGTTGTCCTAATAAGAGGTAATAGTCTTCATCGAGCTCCTTATTTTTTTTATTCTTCTTTTTACACAATCAATTATGTTATAAAAATTACAGTATAATGACAATATTATATAATATATGTCAGATGTTTTTATTTTTATGTTATAATATTCATTCATCTCCTCTTCTATCAAATAGGAAATAAAACCATCATTTGTGTGCAGAGAAGACTACCGCATCGTGAAACGATGTAATTATTTTTCCTTCATCATATATCATGTATATTAATAATGATCTATTAAATTTTAATATATCACATTAATTATCTATTAATAATTATTAAAAGTTATATATCATATAATTTCTTACCATACTATTCAATAAAAATTGATAACATTGTTCGTGTGTACTACGGGCTACCGCCTTGCGGAGCAACGAAAATCATTTTTTATCATGACATCACATGGATAGTTTATGAAAGTGTATTTAAAGAAGTAATATAATATTTATGACATAATTATTATTATGGAATGATAATATAACTATTAAAATATTTTCATCATGATCTTTGAAAAATGGAAAAGTTACAGATGCGTACACACAACATACCATATCTGTAATATATGTCATTTTTCATAATCACAATTCATGGTTGTTTTTAAAAGTATAGTTTATGTATAAAGAGGATAATTATTTCAGGATTATTATTCAATAAATGATGGAAGAATGACCACTATGACTAGGGTCAACACACTCATGCCATTTTGAAATAATGAAATGAGCATGCTCAAAATACCCAACGTGGACATAACTAATTAAGTAATTAAATAATTAATTAAAATAAATTTATAAAATGGTTTATGTATAAGGTATTAAACCTATAAAAGGTTCTTAAGAAATAAAATAATTTATATAAATATTTTATACAAGAGATAAAAGACTTACATGATAATCCTGGACTCAAGGTAAGGGTTTTCATCTTAAAACATTATTCTTTGAGTCACATGTTATTTTATAAAGTAAATTTATTTTATATGGTGCATATAATTACCATTTACCTATTATATCATGAATAATTAATAAATCATGGTATTTTATGTTATAATTCACTTACTTTATTCATGGGGGTTATGATTCAAATGTCACCAAAGCGGAAAGTGTTTTTGCTCAAAAATCATTTCAATCAGGATTATTTATTATTGGTATTATATTGAATGAAATTATTTTATAATTGTGTAATAAAACCCTTTTATATTATTATCCTATGGTTATTTATGAATTTTTCATGTAATAGTACAATATTTCTCTCTTAGTTGAATAAAATGATCGAGAGAATGTTTTTAAGAAAATATGACTTCATTTATCTCTTTAAAATTAATTTTTTCTTTACAAAAATATGTTTTATAATAATAGTTTAAATAATGTTTTTATTATTTTCCAATTATTAATTAAATAAATTTTGAAAAATATTTTACGTTAAAAAATATTTTAAAAGTAAATTTTCCTTCATTTTCTGAACTAGGTATTTTTTAAATTTTCTTTGAAAATGTGAGAAGAATGTTTTATTAATTTATACACAATGTACAGAATTAAACATTGTCATTTTCTTTGAATAATACTATATATGTTTCTTGGGATATTTTTAACTAAAATTATTCCTACAATATTTTTTGAATTTTAGTTTTTTAAATGTTATTTTCCACGTGTATAGGCTATTTTCTTTTGGAATTTTATTTTATATATTTAAAAGTATTTCTACTCATCAATGATAAAAAACATTAATGTTATGGAATTATTATGAAATATGTATATATGTCTTTTACATATATACCTTTATTAGTATCTCTTCCTTTTAATCTGTGATACATGCCTTATTCTCATTTATCAAATTCATTTATTATGAAATTTACATTGATTATTCTATAAGGGAAGACTATGTAACCCATTTTCATTCTATGGGTAGTTATAAAGATTATGTATTAATATTTATTTATTTATGTGGAAAATATATGCATGTAAATTAATTGAATATGATGGATGGTAAACAAATTATATATCCCTCTACTACATTTGATAATGATTTAGTCTCATGATACATTATATATAGGATTAGGGAGGGAACCTAATTCATTATCGGACTTTATACACCGTGTGATGTTGTCTCAATAGTTATCCTTGACTTATTTTTATGTCATGTATTATATTTCCACCAAATTTCTTATGATTATATGATATTATTTTATCATGTTTTTAATGTTATGTTTCTGTGTCATTACTCATGCGCCTTCTCTATTGTGACATCGTATTGTACTTTTGACTTATAATTGATTCTTCCTTATCTTGCTTATTCCCTCACTAAAATGTTTAGCTTACCCGATTTGTCTATATATTCCACCGGTAATCCCATTTAGTTTTTGGATCCCATAATGAATAATAAAGTTAATATGTATTATTTTATATTTAGTTATAGGTATTAAAAACCTAGTATTACAAATGATATAGGCCTCATGACCTTTGGGGTTGTACTTATTGGATATTTATTTTTCAAAATCATATAATAATATATTTAAAAGGTTTGGGTCACTATAGTTAGTATTGAAGAAATGGTTTAATAAAAACATAAAGAATATGATGATAAAAATTTAGTGATAATGTTAGGGATAAGTCTAATGATAATAATATGTATAGGAAGACATCATAGAATATTGGTGAGTTATAGAGTGAGGGGGTTCTAGTTAATTAAATATATATCTAGATACTATAAGTGGATGTGGTTCTTGAATAGTTGTACCTAGGGGTAATAAATTCAGAAATGGAGTATCAAAATTGACTCAAGTGTTACCTGGTACATGAAAATAAACTTTATTACACACCTAGTTCGACACTCAAAGAGGAGATGTTTTGGAAACTCACAAACTCTTTAGAAATTATTATGAAGGATATGAAAAAATTGTTAGGTTAAGAAAGATAATTGAAAACATTCTCATCCATAACCTATATTAAAACATAGAAACAAAAAATTCAGGATATACTTATTATCTGTAAGTAATTTCTTATATTTTTTTATGTTTTCATTATTGTATGTTAAATTATTCTCATCTTGTTTTTTATTTCTTTTAGATAACAGTGAGAAATATGAGAATGCTTTCCAACAAACAATATTATGGGAAATGTGAGGATTTCTCTAATGATATTCCAAACCTAGTGGGATTATAATTCATAAATTGTTTGATCATGAAAAATAATATTTCATGAATTAAAATTAATAAATTAAATGTATTTTAATTACCAAACATACCAAATAAGATAAGGATAACGTCAAATGGAAGTTCAAGTGATAAAGTTGTAAAGAAAATAATATTAAATTTACTATTGTAAAAAAGGGGAATACGCACCATGTAAAATGAATTAAATAAATTGGAATATTCTTTATTTGTGGAAAAAATAAGGAAAAAAGAAACTAATTATTGACAAAAAATGAAGATACCAGTTAATAGGATGATTGAAAATAAAGTTCAACCTAAGACACCACAAACAATTAAATGTTGCAAATAAGGGAAACTCAGACATCATTTATTCCCATTAACTAATCCATATAATAATTCTTAAGGACCTATGTAATGAAAATCATTTAAGTGGAATGATTGAAGTGTGTTGGTGTTGAAAATCCCAAAGCATGTTGTTGATGTATTGTTATCAATAGTATTCAAGTTAGAAGTATTATGTGACATATAAGTATTGTTATGTAGTAGTTTTATGAAGGGACATTTAAGAATACGTCGAATGATACTGATTATATAGAATGATGATTTAATGATCTAGTGATACTCTATAGAAACAAAATGATTTAAGAAAATATAGTCTTGGATAATATCTTTATTTTGAGGTAATTATAATCAATTAAAATTAGTTGATTTGGTGGGAAATAATGAGTTGGATAGAAAACCAAAGAGGTTAAAAAAAGTGATTTGATTAAAAATTTTATTTCTAAATATATTCATCAAATTATTGAGAATGTTATAGGATAAAAAGGAATTATGAATATGATTATCACATTAGTTTTTTCAATAGATTTAGAAAATAGGAAACCCACATGTTGGGTGACAACCCATCACATCCGACAAGGCCACGTGGCTTGAACCGATAACCGAAGGGTAATTAGGGTGCAACAACTACCACTCTCCTATATGGTTTACTGGTTAGTATTTTTTTTTTTCATATGAATGTTTTAAAGTATAAATATTTTATTGATGTAAAGAAATGACTTATAAGATTAAATCTTTTTTATTTCTAGGATTTTGAGGCTATTAATGATCTTTTGGGAAATATTTATTGATTGAGATATATAAAAACATTAGGTTTAATATAAAGGATAATTTTTAATGAAATATATTATGTTTTTGGAGATGTATCTTTAAGGGTATGAGATAAACATTGAGGTTAAAATATTATCTCATGTTGAAGTTGTTGAAGTTATTTGGGATATAGAATTAATTATTTATGGAAAGATATCTGTTAATCATTTAGTTTTATTATATAAATTTGGAGATTAATATATTTATATTTATTTTGGTTATCATATTATCTTATGATAACTATTATATTTTGAATAAATATTTTATGTATAAAATGATACTCTTTAATGAATTTTATTATTTTCTAAAAGTCAATTTGAGTGATTCATGGATAAAAAATATATATTATAAATTCATTCATTATAGAAAGAGGTGAATTATAAATTTATTGAATCACATAAAAAGGTTGAAATAAAGATATATAAAGTATGTATATTTTATAGTGTTCTTTATCTTGATAGAAAAAGAATCACTCGACTCTAGGAATAGGATCTCAAAAAAATGATATCGTATTGCCTTAATATCGAATGAATCAATGGTATTTTAATTCATAAAATATTTATGGATTTTTTGTTGTTAACAATATCTTAATAATTCAATTTCTTTTGATCAATGATCTCTATCACTCTCCATAATTATTAATGATTTTAGTCAATGTCCATATTTTCAATCCCCACCAATGTTATCCTATGTGAAAACCTAGTAATGTGATAAGTATCATATTTCCCTTTCCTTGATTATTGATAAAATGTTAAAATTGAGAGGAAGAAATTTATTTAATGGGGTAAAATTTAACACCCCCATAATTTAAAATATGTTGATCTATAAATAAAATTTATTTCTTTGATATCTTGTGTTACATGGAACACTCAGTTTAAATGAACTATGATATATTATTAAAATATTATTATCTAAACGTGACTGATATAACATATCCATTAAATTAATAGGTATGAGTAGTATTTAAAAATTTATTAAATATATTAAAAGTTCATACTAATTTAAAAATTAATTAAAAATTATTAATAAATCATCCCTCAACCTTAATAAAGATATATTATTCCACAAAAAAAAATATGTTTTCTTCAAAAATAAATATTTATTTCTTTTATGATAAAATATTATAATTAATTTTGGGGACATTTAAAAATTTTATTTTATAAAAATGACATAATTTTTCAAATAGTCATATTGATATTAACTTTGTGTGAGATTTTTTATTTTTTGGAAAAGATTGACTATTCCTTGAGTTGTAAAAAATACTGATTTTTTGTAAAATTGTTATTTATTTTTAATAAATTAATTAATTTAAAAGTACCACTAATATTTAATATGATTTCATAGTAATATAATTATTAGTTAGTTATATTTCATCAAATAAAATAAATTTAAATCCAATATATATTGTATTTTAAGATTATTTTATTATTAGTCTTTAAAACACTTTTTTCTGAAAATATTTTAAAGTGAATAATGTTTTTTAATATTAACTAATTAAAATAAACCATAATTAGGTATTATTTAAATTAATTATGTAGATTATATATATATATATCAACATTAATTTAAATTCATTTACTTATGATTACTTTTCATATAATTATTATATGAACATCTTATGCTTGAAAAATCTATTTCATTATAAACCATATTTTCAACACATCTGTAGGTTTAATTTTATATTTAATTATTCCACTTGTATGATTTGAATAAAAATAATTTATATTATATAACGATTTAAACATAATTTTTTGATATAATTAATAATAATGATAGTAAAAAAAACTAGTTACTGTAGAAAAATAATAGGGTAAAAGTGAGTATCCTTAGAGGAAAAGAGGATAACTTGTTTAAAACATGTTTATTTTTAATTTTATAGGTGAGGATAAGCATTATCTATCCTCAACTAATTTAAGGTTCATTTATCTAGGCATTTTTCTTGAGTGTGACTTCCTATTATTGAATAGTTTTGGCTATTTAAAAGAATCCATCTCCCCCTCCATTATAAAAGGGAATCCCTATGCTCTCCCTTCCACACTTCTAAAACTAGTTGGTTCATCCAAGACCTAACCAAATAATTTCCTTAATTCACTCCACTTATATTAGAATCCTATTTTATCATAAATCCAATTTATAATGGCTTTAAGAATAATCTTAAAGAGGTGATCCGAAGAAGAGGTAATAATATTCACCGAGCTCCTTATTTGTATTTGTTTTCAAAACTAAGTTATGTGTTAAAATTACAATAAAAAATAATATTATATCCTATATATTTATATTTTAATATGTTCAGGGATTAATATTCATTCTTTTCTTCTTACATCAAATGGGAAACGAAACCATCATTCATGTGTATAGTGGACTACCTCCCCACAAATAGATGCAATTCATTATCCATCATTTCCTCTCATGGATTTAATAATTTAAGATATAATTGTTTTATATTATATTCATTTCATATTGATAATTATTGAAAATTAATATATCATACACTTTTTTTACCTTATTATCCATTAAAAAAGACAATATCGTTCGTTTGTACGGAGGACTACCACCCTGCGAAGCGATGTCATTTATATTTTTATTATTTAATCACATAAATGGTATATTTAAGTGTACTGGAAGACAAAATATGATATTTAAGATATCAGTATAATTCTTTAAAGATAAAATAACTCTAATATTTTATCCATTACAATCTTTGAAAAATGAAAATGTTGCACATGCATACATATGACATACTAACACAGATCATTTTTTATAACCATATTTCGTAGTTATTTTTAAAAGAATAATATATGTATGAAAAATATAAATATTTAATCATTATTATTATGTATACGATGGAATAGATACCCCTTATACTAAGGTAAACACAAAGATTCAATTTTTAAATAATTATCTATGCATCCTCAAAACAGTCAACGTTGAAATAATTGATTAAATAATTAAATATGAAATTAAAATTAGTGAAGTAAATGGTTTAATTATAAGTAATTAAACCAATAAATTTAACTTAATAAAAATAATAAATATATATTAATTTCAATCAGGATTATTTTTGTTTGAATTTCCATTTAAAGAAATTATATTATCATTTTATAATAAAGGACATTAATTATTGTCTTATATGGTTATTTATAAAATTTTAAAGAAACACATTGAATTTCATCTCTTATGTACCTAAAATGATTGAGAAAATGTTTTTAAGAAAATAAAACATCATTTATCTATTTAAAAATCCATTTTACCTTCCAAATCCATGTTTTATGATAATGTTTTAAATAATTTTTTTAATATTATTAAATAAATTATTAAAGAAAATTTTACCCATGTTTTATTTAATAAAATGTTTTAAAATAAACCTTCCCAATATTTTCTAAACGAGGCACATTTTAATTTTTCTTAAAAAATGTGACGTTAATGTTTATTAACTTGTACAACTTGTACATAATTACCTTCTGTAATTTTCATTAAAAATTCAATTATAATTTTAAAAGTATATTTTCAAATTAAATTATTTCCACAATATTTTTTTAATTTCAGCTTTTAAAAAATAATTTTCAATGTGGAAAGGCTATATTCAACAAGAATTTTTTTATCTTCTCAAAATTATTTATATTATTCAATGACAAAAAACATTAATGTTATGGAGTGATTCTAAAATACTGATATATATATATCTTACATATATACATATCTCAATATATTTTCCTTTTATCGGGTAATGCATTCCTTATCCCCGTTTCTAAAATTTCTTCATTATGAAATTCCATTTCATTATGATATAGGAAAGATTATATATCCCATTTTTTCATGGATAATTATTTTTTATGACTTATGATTGATGTCTATATATGGAACACATATTAATGTACATGAAATTAATTTTATGGATGGGCCTGAAATTATATGTCCCTACAATGCATTGGGAAATGTTTTAGTCTCATGAGATGTCATGTATGATATTAGGTAGTGAACCAAATTCATAATGGGACTCTATCTACCATGTGATGTTCTCTTGATAATGAGGCTTGAATAATGATTATGCAATGTATTATAATACTTCCACATTAACTGTCATGAAATGATCTTATGATACCATGTTATTTAAGTTATGATTCTTTTTTATTACTGATGTTCCGTTTCTTTTAGGATGTCAAGTTATACTTTTGACTCATAATTTATCCTTCCTTATCATGTTTATTTTTATAACATGGGTTTTATCCCACCCATTTTTTTATGTATTACGCATGTTATCTAATGTATATTTTGGAGATATAAAAGATTTAGAATGTCATTATTCATAATAAAATAAATAATCATTATGTTATCCTCAATTTTATATGAACCCAGTCTTCCAAAGGCATTAGACATCATGATCTTTGGGGGTGTACTTGCCAGATATCTATGATTAAAAATCATGTAATAATATGTGTAATATGATTTGGACTCAAAAATAATAATATGTATTTATATTGAGGATAATGAAGTATTTAATTTATTATGGTCACTACAAATTTCTAAAAGGTAGAAGAATAAATAAATTGATAGAGGTTCGGTCGGATAATTATATCTCCTTTGGGATACATCCTTTCAATAATTTATTAACGGACACAGGGCTGGGATTTTTGAAATACCATCATTGCTAGAGAATTTTTATGTATTTTTAGAAGATAAATAAAAATTCATGTGTCAATATAGGTTAATAAAAGTGGGCTAATGAATGGAGGTAACGAGTGTCCTTTTATAAGGGTGGGAATTGACACACATGGAATTACTAGAAATACTAAAATATAATTTAGTCATTATCATAAAATATAATTACAAATGGCCAAATATTATAATAAAAGGAGTATAATGTCTAAATAAAACCAACCAATTAAATTTAGATAGGTCATGGGGTAATTTTTATCCTTATCTTTTTTATTAGCCCCTTGGTTAAACAATTTTAACCATAATCATGATAATGTGTTTTTAATATTAAAGGGATATGATTATTTAATTGTATGATGAAAATTGGACCATAAATGGATAATGGATGACATGATAGAGCGTATAATATCTAATTTTTTACTTTTGTAATAATTTTTCGATTTTGAAATATTTTAATAATATATTATTTTTATAAAATATCATTAATGTCATTTTTGACAATACTTATTTTATTTTGACTTTAATGACATAAGGACAAATCTTTATTCTGAATATAATCATTTAAAAAATAAATAATATGTATTATTAAGTTATCAAATTTATATAACACTATAAATCACTAAAATTTTACTGCTTCTAATATTTTAAATTTATTTATTTTATTTTTATATTAATTAATGAAATAATGTGTCAACATTGCATAGGAATTCTAGGTAATTGTATAAAAAATAAAAAATAAAAAATATTATAATCAAAATAATTTTATTATTATCAAAATACTCATTAATAATTATTCAAAACTTACATTTATCCCTACGTGATCACTTAAGAGATATTTAAATGCAAGAGAGTGATATTTTGTATTTTTCGTTGATTTAAATATTATATTGGTCATTTTCATGGATAAATATCCCCTAGAAAACTAAATTTAAATAATATGGTGATATGGGAAGAATTTAATTAATATAATAATAAATAATACAAAAAATGATGACCATAACACTTAGTTTTATCCTAAGTTAACCTGATTTACCCTTTAACGATGTGATAAATTTCACCATAGTTACTATTCATGATGACTAATACTACAAGGGCAATACATAACAAATTTTGACCACATGATTTTAAATATGGAATATATTTTTCAATATTAAATTTCTATATGTTTCATACATTAATTTATTATGAAAATCCAAAACATAAGAAAAAAAACTATTTTTCCAAAAAAATGACATTTTAAGTATAAACATGTTTTTTTATAAACAATTCATCCACAAAATTGATTAAAATGAAATTATATTGATTATTAAATATATAATATTACTAATTTTACTCTAAACCCATTTTAAAAGAAAATGAAACTATAAAAATTCTTGAAACAAAATAATATTTCAATAAAAATTAGTATTTTCCACTATCTGTTGAAAAAATAAAATTTGTATAAAATTATAAGGAATTAAATCTAGGCTAATTTCGAACATTATTATTTAAAAAAATATTTTTTTCAAATATATTTTCAATAATTGGATGAAATTAATTTATATTATTTTCTCACAAAATGTAATAAAACCAATTTTGAAGAAAACATATTTTTAAAGTATATAATCCTTTACTCTAAATTGGGTACTTATTTATGAATATATTTTATTTTCCCGAAACATATATATATATATATATATTAAATATTAGGCTATTTATAACCATACCACCAATTTAATGGATATGTTATAATGGTTACATTTAAATATCTTAATAGTATATCATATTTTTTTTAAACTCAGTGTAGTGTGTAACATAAGCTTTTTAAGAAATAAAATTTATTTAAAGAGAAAAATATTATAAAATATCCTAGTTTTATAGGTTCACCAAGCTTTAATTTATATATAATATGGAAATTATTCCATCTTCCTATTATGATGGCTATGTTTTATTACCTATGAGTCCATGATTTGATCATGGTGATATTGACAAGTGTTAGGCCCTCTACGTAAAGGGTTTGTCCCCTAGAGTTGGGGATGTGTGAGAGGAGACCATGTAAGGTGTTTATAATTTTTTGTGATGTAGGGGACCTTATTGGGTTTCCTATTGTCATGTTAACCCTTTAATGGGTTAGTGTATAAAGGTTTTAATAGTGATGTCCCTTTTTTTCATGTGATGTTGAAAATAAGTTGTGTCCTTGAGAGTATAGACTAGGAATTGAGTGAGGGGTAGAGAAAGTGACCAAAATGTGGGAGGTTAATGTATGATATATGTTAATATTGGTTTGGGTTACATTATACCCCTTATGATGCAAGCTATTTTGGGTGGGGAACCATTACCCTCGATGAATTTAGAGGTAATATAAGGATGTTTCACCACCCCCTGATGATGTATAGTGAGATGGACTAGGGTGGGGTGGGATTCCAGTTGATATTATTCACTTGTGAGCTAGAGTAGGGTGGGGTTTCATTCACCTAGTAATTTTTGAATAGTGATATGGAGGAGGTTGGGGTTTTATCCATCTTGATAGTATTTTCCGGGGAGCTGGATCAGGGTCGGTCTTCATTCCCCCTAAAATGTTTGATTGGCGAGTTTGACTAGAGTGGGACACTATACCCCTATGATATTGAGTGGTGAATTGGACCAGGGTTGAGAACCATTATGCATGGAATTGATATTATTGTAGGTTTTAATGATATTACCCGAGATGGTATTACAGGTGGTGTTCTATTCCCCTTGATATGTTATATGATTCTAGGATGGGGAACCATTTCCCCTGATGGTATTACAAGTGAGGTTCCATTATCCCTAATATGTTATATAAATCATGGGTGGGGATCTATTTCCCCATTATGGGATTAGTTGCGGGGATTCATTCTCCCAAATTCATTATATGATTCTTTGGTGGGTCATCATTCTTAATATAGTATTACGGGTGGGATTCCATTCCCCCTGATATGATATATAATTACAGGGTGGGTTTCCATTCCCCCTGATTTTATAATTGGTGGGGTGCTATTATACTCAATATGTAAAATGATTCCAGGGTAGGGAACCATCCCCCCTTGATATTTTTAGGGAAAGGGAGCCACCCCCAATATGTTATATGATTCCGGGGTAGATCATTATCCACCATATGGTATTATGGATGGGGCACCATTCTCCCCAATTTGTATTATGAATTTAGGGGTGGCTGTCTTTCTACTATATATAATACATTTTGATTGAATTGTTGGTGGTCATTTATCTGACCATTTATTATGGTTATATAACATGCTCATATACATATCAAAATGGATGAAGTAGGTATAGTAGATCTAATGTGTCACCTTTGAACCTGAGGAATGGCGTTGATTAATTATTATTATTCAGTACATTATTTCATTATACTGAACATTTCAAATTTTTCATACAATATATTTACCAGTTATTTTAGGTAAAGTATTTTTGGTGGCCTATTCAGTTTTACTCACACCATTCCTGGGTCTCCCTAGCACTTTGGTACCCATGAATAATTTATAATTGCTAACTTTTGCATCATAGAGGCCCAAAATTTAATGACTGAGAAAGATAGTTTGGTTAGACTATGGTGATTTGGATGATATGAATCTTAGAGATGGTATTATATCATCATAATTTTTACATTTTTTTATTTTTTATATGTGATTGAATCAATAGGTGGTTAATTGGAATTTATGTCTATATATAATTATTTCATTTGTTATAACACGGATATGATTATTTATTATGTGTACTATAGTTATTATTATGGATCTTGTTTGGTTATTTCCAAAAGTTTTCTCAATCTCATATAAGGATACAATCTTCTCATGGTAACACCATAGACCCTCATAGTTATTCAATAGCCTTTGACATACTAGGAGGTGCACCTGAGATCACGTGAATCTTTGGCCTAATTTCTATAGAGTTAATTAAGTAGGGGATGTTGAAAACTAGTAAAAAACTATATGTTATTTTATCTAACTATTTAGTGTATGGAAAATAGAGAATATTAAAGTTTCAAATAATGTGAGGTAATTTGTACCAGTGATTCATGAAAACCATTCCAGTGGTATGTCTAGGTTATTACATTTATAGGATTGATGTTTTTAGTTTTATATGATATAGTTAGAATATTTATTCAGGTATGATGTTTATTTTCTTATTTTTTATAGTGGTTTTGTCTCTCGGACCATAGTGGATAGATGTATGTGTACACCATTATTTGCATGTACAACTATACAATCCCTCCATTCATGGGATGTATAGTGTTCCTTGGTAGGTTAGATAACACACAACTTGATTCTAGTTTTGGAAAAAGGAAAAAGTTTATGTTACATAAAGTTAAAAACCTATATGATATTTTATTGTATAGGTTATCAGTGGAACTCTACTTAATTTAACTATAAGACTATAGTTTTAATCGATATGAATAATAATAGAATGATATCATTACATGAACATAGTTGTGATCCTGATTCCTAATGGAGTAGTATAGTATACAAATTCTTAGTGATTAAAAGTTTCCTAGAGTTAGTGATTTACTCAGAAAGTGACATGTGATATGTATATGTGAAAACCCTAGGGTCGGTGTTTTACACATCTAATGCCTTGATAATGTGGACAACCCAACCTTGATACCATGATTTGTTGTGTGTTTTAAGGAAATTTTTGATTAGATTATTTGATCTCTTGATTTTATGTGTGGTTTTTGCTGAAAGAGTGGATGGTGATCCTAGATTATAATATATAAGATTGATTGAGTGTGGTTTAGTTATTCTATATTTGGGATGATCTATAAGTGGTGCGATATTGTGTGGTAGGTCTTGGCATGAGTGAGATTCCTTGTGGTTATTGAAAAGAAGCATCATTGATGATTTTAGCTCGATGAGATAGATATAAAGTGGGGAATGTTTAGTGTTAGTCATGCGATCCTTAGTTTGATGACAAGTGAGTCCTGAGATCATGATTGAGTAGTACAATTAGGTTATATGGGAACATACACTGATTGGATTAAGATGAGACTGAGATGTAAAGTGGAAAATAAACCATGAGACGGTATTTGGGGGATCACTATACATGGGAAATGAGAGTGGGTGTTTGTATGTATTTACAGGTAATGAATTCATGCATTAGATAAGGTGTGTGTTTATTATGCATGGTTCAAATTTGGTTTGTGGAATAGTAAGAATCCAAGTGATTCTGAGAACCAATGTGATCAGGGAGATGCTTTTTGGCATGATGGCCTTGGGTTTTGAGGGGGATGGAAGGTGTCTCTTTTTAATAAGTATTGGAATCTGAGATCGATCATAGTACTATGGTATGGTAAATTAGAGTTTATTACATGAAAGGCATATTCATGATTGGGATAATCATGTATCATGAGGAGAGACACACATGTGATATTTGAATTTGTTTACCATTAAATTGAAAGAGTGGAGTGAGGGGATCCATATGGTGATGATTGAAAAATTTTCTATCAGAGGACTTGAGTCTCGTTGTGGATGGATATTTTGGTGAATATTGAGGGTGAGATTCCTAGTGATATGGGAATAGGTAGTGATGGATGTTTTATATTGGTGTTTTTGTATAAATGGGTAAATAACATCCAATCATTATATACCGTAATAGAAAGATCATAAGACCGTAAAATCAGAGTTTTGGTTTAATAGAGTAATGATGAGGATACTCCTATGGCATGGAGAATCTTATTGATTATAGTTGTATGAACCTTATGATGGTAGGGTAATGGATATAGTGGAACTATTTTTCAGATTATTTTTTTTGATAAGGTGGAGTCCCAAGGGTCCCTTATTATTAAAAACACATTCAAAGTACAAAAGAGGATTTAACAACTAATCCAAAAGACACCAAAAACACAGGGGCAGAAAAAAGAGACGTCATGCACCTTGAGAACGAGTGTTCATGCTATGACAAGAAGATATTACACCCTTACCATGAGGATGAGGACCCCTCTTTCCAGTAGTTACTAGCGTCCATGTATCATCTCCTCCATCTGGAGGGCCAGTGTCAACATCTTCATGCATCTCAACGTCTTCAAGAATGCAATCTCTAAGCTATCTCTCATTATCAGTACCTGCAGATGAAAGTTGTGAAATTTGATTTTTTGTATTTACTTTTAGTTCAGTTGTCACCTTGAAAGATTAAGTAGGCACATGAGTCTTAGGAGAAAAACTTTTCACAATGTCATCCCCCTTTCCAATAGATGTTGCGGTAAAAGGAATTGGCATGCATTCCCTTGGGCTGTAAATCTTAGTCCTCTTCTCAGAAGATTGAGAATATAGATCATCCAAGACCTGGATGAGAGAGTCCTGCCTCAAACTAGGCTTTGTATCCCTGCTCAACATTTCATTAGAACCCTCAACAGTGTTCTGGATAGTTTCCCGCACATTCAGATTAGATCCACCATACTATTGGGATTAAATAACCTGTTTACCAGTAATTAAAAACGGAGCAGAGTGCTTTTATGAAGCATTAGAGATCAGCAAACCCAAATCTTGCAGTTGTTTTGCAGGTAGGTTGTTCTCTAGTAAATTCACTGGCCTAGAGGGAGAAACAACAACATTTAAGTTATCCAGTTCATGCATACGTTTGTCTTCACATCCTTGCATTGTTGACATACTATGTTCTTTTGTCAAAAACGGCTTCGTGGAGGGTCCACCGGCATCCTTGTTTGTTATGGTGGGGCAAGGAGAATATTTCTCAGGTCCAATCACATGAGTCATTTTTTTTCATCACCTAAATTACTGTTTTTGATCCTTCTCTTCCCTAAGATTTTAGCTTCCAACAAGTTCTTTCATTTTCTGCAATTTGTTGCATGACGTTCTTGTCTAAATCTGTCATCCTCATCTACTTGAGCATAGTATTTTTTTCCATTTGGATTTCATCTGAGTTTGTGTCAGAATGACCTTCCTCCATGTGCTTAGTTAGCACATCCTTGAAAGAAGGATGTACTTCAGTTGCATCCTCCTCGTTTGCTATGTCAGCCCAATTAGCATTTTCCTTGAAATTATGTTTAATGGACTTATGAAGTCCTCTTCATTTGGTGGATCATGAGTAATATCGTGCTTGATTCTTTTACTAGAGCCCCTGGTTTTCTCATCAGCTACTTCTTGCTTTGAAGAATGCAGACCAGTCCATTGAGAAGTTTTATATCATTCCTTCCTCCTACAATAAGTCTCCTCATGACCCTTCAATTTTCACCAAGCACATATGATGTTTGCGCGACAATTAGACCTAGAGTGTCCAATAATGCAACACATATCACAATACAAAGGCAGTTTTTCATATACAATTCTCAAGATGATTTCATCTTGAGGGGTGGAAAGAATCACCTTGTCAATTAGAGCCAACCCTAAATCAATTTCCACTAGGATCCTGGAAAAGTGTCCAAAAGAGGTTTTTTCAGTAGCCGAATCTTTCTAGATTGGTATACCTATCGCAGTTTCAATGTCATATAGGATTTCAGAATGCCACAAAACCCTATTTAGACCATAAATCATAATCCATACTTGAGAAACAGAATCCTTAAAATCATAAAGACTGAAATTCGGATTCCACTCATAAAACCTAAGTGTTCCTGGATTTAGATTCACAGAAAAAAATCCCCACGAATGACTCTTTAAATCCGTAGAGGGAAATAAAATATGAAAGGAACCACTTCCAAGAGAAATGAATTTAAAATTATTGAAACAAAAAATGGAAGATAATGGCACGATGAGATCATGGATTTTCCAAGTTTGCATTCCTTTAGATAAAGATATTCAGAAGCTAAATGAGTTCTTGCAAAGTTCTAACCGTTCAAGGATCGCACCATCTGAGGCTGAGACATGAGTTGTAGTTCCTTTTTTAACGATGAATTGTACAACTCGATTATCTGAAAAGAAAAAATATCTGTTGGTGATCCCCAAGGAAGAGAAATCATTAGCTTCTAATTTCTAAACCTATGTTGAATCCTACAGAGGCGTGCTGGCGATGAGATTCATATGTGAAAATATTTACGCTTCTCGAATGGATGAGGTCAACCCAACCCCCGTTGAGTAGGTAGATATGATTTTATCTATTACTTTGGTGAGTACCAGATTTAGGATTCATAGGTAGTTCTAGATGGAGTTTGAATATCAACATCAGGCTCAGAATGTAATTTGGTGTGATTCTAGAGTGAGTTAAATCACTAGTGAACAGATACATGTGGTGAGAGTGTGGTGACTAGTTAGGGTTTTTGAGTACCCAAACATGGAATTACATCAACAGTCTAGTTTGGACTTTAGTTTAGGTGTTTCGACAATCTTGTGATTCTATCAAGAATTAATTAATTATAATAAGATGGTGTGATGATTCATTGTTGGATGTAGTCATGAATTTTTAGGAAAGGTTGGCTAGAGAAGGACAAGATTTTTTTAATGTAATATTGGTTTCAGTGAGGTGAAATCCAGACTTCAAATGTCAATGGACCACTCAAATTATGTATTCAATTAGATAATTTAATATTAGGGAACCCCATTATCTAGAATTGAGATTTATGATCAGAATCTTATGATGGGGAGAACCATAAACTTGTGACTAAAGTCATTGGAGATGATTTGATGTCTAAGGATTGATAAGTTCACCTAAGAAGTGTCTCGATATTGGGGATTATGATGAATGAGTAGGTCAACTTTTGGTCAGTAACACAGCTTGTTGTTTAGACTCAATCAGTGGAAGATCATTCAATATTATGAGATAGGGTGTGGTGAGTTTGTGGTCAATTGAGGAATGAAGTGGATTGGGATTGACTACCATGGCTTCTCAGGGACAAAAAGATTATGGTTGAGAGTTTTTTAAAGACCCACATTGTTATAGGTTGTGAAAATCAGAGGATGTATGACTATTTAGTTCGGGAGTAGGGTATTTTTTTGAATTGAGATTAAGAGAGTTGGAAAATATCAAGGGGATATTTTTTGTATGTTTTTATATTTCTAAGAGGTTTTATGGGTATTTGGGTGAATAAGAGAGTGTGGTTGGGATGACCTGTTTGTTATTTTTTTTTTCAGGAGAATCATCATGCTGT
Source organism: Viscum album (assembly GCA_963277665.1). Classification (NCBI taxonomy): domain Eukaryota; kingdom Viridiplantae; phylum Streptophyta; class Magnoliopsida; order Santalales; family Viscaceae; genus Viscum; species Viscum album. The sequence continues at coordinate 958,226,190 of OY728158.1, read as the reverse complement.
GATGAGTGAGGGTAACATTGTGAAGAGGACCTGGTCTATAGACTATGGTATAAAATAGGGAACTTTGGAGCATAAAATTTTTTGGATTTTTTTCTAAGGTAATTACCCATTTGTATGGGATTTGGGCATCATTCCATGTTAGAGGCAATCAAACTACGTATGATATGTATAAGGAAGAACCATTATGTATGAATTTAAGTGTTTTAATTGAGACAATTCCGTCATCCAATAACACCAAGTCACATTGTGAAGGCATTATATATGTGGGTTCCACAACATGTAGTGCACATGCAACACCATAACAGGGGATGTCACAACGTGGAGGCTTGGTCCTCGCCTAGTTAAGGTGCATCAGACTGAGACCCATATGGGATATTATAAAATGGAGACTTTCAAGGTGTAAGTCCCTATGTGGGGGGACAATTTCATTATGACCCTGAGGGAATACATCGTGATAGTGTTTAACTGCGTGTCAATCACTCTATTTTGGATAATCACACCATGACCCAAAGGGTTCACATTGTGATACGGATTGGTAGGGGTGTTTGAATATCCTCTTGGGGGTAGTCACACCTTGACCAAGAGGGGTTACACTAGGACCAAATCTCTTCCTTATTTTTAATAGTGGAATAACCATATTTTTAGGGCCAAACTTATTTATGTTAAAGTGGGAAGAAGCTCTTTGGGAGGGGCCATTTTTTCAAATCCCCATCATTATTCCCCCATTAAACTGTCCATGGAAATGGGTGTTCTTATTGGAATTCTATGGTGATTTGAGGTGATCATATCCCTCTATTTAATTATGTTTTTTTTTCACTATATATATTTTGAATTTTGGATGATTTAGGATAAGGTTTGATACTGATTCCACTAGAATATGTTGGAATTTGTTTCAAGATGATGTGGATTCTGTGTGGCTTGGCTAGAGGATTTCCCAGAAGGATAATCACATATTGTTTCTATCAATTTCATTGATGTAATGTAAATTTCTTTAATTATTCTATATTTTCGTTAAATTGAATTGAATTGGTATGTGATCAAGTTCCATGTGATAAGGATTTTGGTTGTGAAAATACTAGGAGAATTCAATGGAGTTTTGTTGTGCCATTTCTCAATGTTTGGATTGGTGGAAATTTCTTAGTAAGCCTTTATGTGATTAAACCTAATGAATATGAATGAGATAATTAATCATTACTTTTTATAATTAATTATTTTATATGTGATTCTATGATATATGATATTTGGTGATTATATGAGTTTTTACAAGGCTTAGAAAATCTTATTTAGTGGTGGTCAATATTTTGTAAAAGTAATAACTCTGAATGAGGCATGTGGTCTCCAAACATCTACCTTATGTTTATGCATCATGTTTATGTTCATGTGGTAAGTGTTCTTACCACTAGTTTGTGATTGAACTTTTTAAAATGAATTATTTCTTAAAATTCCCACGGTTATAACATAGGTTCTGGGGGATACAATTGACCGTTAAAATCTATATTGAGTTCTTAGTCACCGATGGCCATTGAAATAACTATAAATACATTTGATGAGATACATAGACCCTAAATGGATACCAACGAGTTTAAAGGAACCAAGTGTACTAAGGAATAGGTATCCTTAGTCCACTACATATAAATTAGGGCGATATATTGTAATAGTGTTCCTAGGGAAAGCTCTTATAGACCTTGAGATACCTTATATCCATTGAAAAAGTTAACTAGAGAGTGGGGCTAGAAATCCTCCCCCATAGTTATGTGCATTTCTTGGTGGATATATCTTGGGTTGAATTATAGAATGGTTGGGTGTGAGAAAAATACCTTTCAAGACTTTGGAAATGATTTGGTATTTATACCATCTATTTAGTGTGATGGCGATTTTATATTACATATATGGCCAATGAGGTCATGATGTGATCCAGAATATTAAAAGACAAATTAATACCTCTGAGTATTGGGATTTTTCCTTAGAGTATGGGATGTTTGAGGGGATCCCATGTAGGATTTCAATATATTTGTTGGACAAAGGAAACCTTGGAATGTTCCATAGTCCCATGTTGAACCTAGGAAGGGTTAGAGTAGGGAGGACAGTATAGTGATATCAATTTATAGATGTAGTGTTGAGAATAGGTTGTGAAAATAAGAGGAAAAACTATAAATTATTTGAAGGTTTAGGGAATTTTCCCTACTCAAATGAGGTTGATTTATGATATATGAAATTATTAGGTGGGTAATAATTGTCTCCTAATGTGATATAGGATTCAGGGTAGGTTTCCATCCCCCCTTATGATTATAGATGTGATTCCTAGGTGTGGAATCATTCCCACAAAATATTTATGGTGATATGGAGCATGGTAGGGTTAAATAAATTTATTATATTATTGATTGTTGAGCAAGAGTAATGTGAGGTTCCAATACCCCTATGATAATTTTGACTAGTGAGATAGAATAGGGTGGGGTGGCATTCACCCAAAATAATATTTACGAGTGAGCTGGATAAAGGTGGGGAACCATGGCCCCTGAAATTTTTTATTAGTGATCTAGAGAAAGGTGGGGAACTATTTATACTTGAAATTATTTATTGGGAAGATGGAGAACAATGGGGCACCATTCCTCTCTAATATTGAGTGGTTAGTTAGATTAGAGGGGGGTGACATCCCCTTGATATTTATACGATTTTTGGGTGGGGATCCATTATCCCCTAATGGTATAATGGGTGGGGTTCAATTCCTCAGATAACTTTTATGATAATAGGGTGGGGATACATTCCACCTAATGGTACTAAATATGGTGTATCATTACCTCAGACATGTTAAAAGATCCTAGGGTGGTGCGTCATTCTATCCTAATGGTATTATAGGCGGGGAAACATTCCCCTGATATGTTATAAGATTCTTGGGTGGGGAGTTATTTCTCCTGAAAGTATTATGGGTGTGGTGCCATTCCCATGATATGTTATATTATTCTCAGGTGGGGAACTAGTACCCCTAATGGTATTATAGTTGGGGTGTTATTCCCCTTGATATTTTATATGATTCTAGCATGGGGTTCCATTCCCCCCAATTGTACTATGGGTGGATCATAATTCCCCATTATATGTTATATAGTTCCAGGGTGGGGTGTTATTTGACCGAATATTTTATATTATTTTAAGGTGTGCTACCACTCCCCCTAATGGTATTATGGGTGGGGAAATATCCCCCAATATGTATTATGATTCCTTGGGTGCACGCCATTTCCCATATGTGTAATAACTATTGATGGTTTTATTGGTGGGTGTTTCTACAACCCTTAAAATGGTTAGGTGACATAATTAGATACATCTATCATTGATTTAAGAAGTTATGGATAAAACCATATTTCACCTTAGAACCATAGGATCATTGATGATTATTTATTACGCTTCTATACTTGATTTTATTATGTTGTGAATATCACATTGTGCATACAGCTTATTTACATGTTATGTTTGGGACACTGTTGGACATGGGATACTGAGATTTACTCACACATTTCATGGAAAACCTTGACAATTTAGTATATGAGAATAACTCTTGATCATAGGTAATAGTCAAGGAGAGTCCCATAATTATATGATTGTCCAGGATAGATTGTTCAGAGTCTAGATATAGAGATGAATTGTGGCTCAAGGTTGTAGTATTACATATTTTTATTTTTATTTTATTATTTTGAACATGTGATTGGCCCTATTGGTGGTCAGTTGGAATGTATGACTATATGAAAACATTCCAATTTTTATATCATGGATATTTGTATTTCTTCCTTGTAATATAATTATAATTATAGATGTTATTTGGTATTTTCAACTAGTTATTTCACTAAAATAAAAGGGTATTGTATCCCCATAGGGTGTTAAGATTTAACATAAAATATGAATCCTATATATCTTGGTTTATAGGAATAAAATTCCATTTAGGTTTTTTTTCAGAGTTTTATTTTGTGTGATAGGAATGGTTTTTTTAGATTAAAAAATGAAATAAGGACATATTCAAGGTAGTTTATCGTCATACAACTAAGACTACTAGATAAACATGGATTTAAAGAGGTTGGTGTGAGACTTATGTGTTGAAGGTCCTTTTTGGATAATCTTTTTTATATGTATCTAAACTTGAGAGTGTATGTTTGGACTCATTAGTATAATATTTTGATGAATTATGTCTCTTAGGAATATATCCCATTGAGGATATGATTAATTGTTGAGAATATATTCCCTTGATGAAGGTTTCATAAGGGATATAGACATATGATGGTGAGTAAGGTCTTACAAATGGGTGACACTGGTGTAGATTAGCTATGGATTACAACTTGTAAGAGGAACTATCCTTTCATGGGAGTAGAAAGGATACATTTTTGGCTTAAGAATATGATTCTTAGATGTTCCCGACTTGGAAGGTGACATAGGTGAACATAGAGTATAGGGAATACAACTAACAGGATTCCCATGTCTTGTCCCTAGCACATTTAGCAGAACAAAGGGGTCCATTTGGTTTTTAGGATGATAATATGTTTGATATGAGATAGTCATTATGGGAAATATGAGTTAGGGAAGGTTTCACAAGTATCCTTACTATAGAGACACTCGTTATCAAGGGAATACAATATTTTATAGTCCCATTGGTTCTTAGTGGAATAGAAGAAAAAACATAGAATATTCTATTATCAACGGAATGCATAATTTAATGTGAACAAATAGGTGTCCATAAATTGGTTATCTATATTATAATGACATTGAAGAGGCCTTATTTGAATGGTCTTTTTTGTCTTTAGCCTTGGTAATAAAAAAATAAATAAGGTTTTTTTGGGTTTATTATACCTAGGTAGATGGCCTCAGTAAAAGGGACATGAAAGAGGCCTTAATACCTAGAACTAGATCACTTCATGAAGTGACCCACCATAAGTAAAATCCTTCTTGGTCAAGGACTATTATTAAAAGATTTATAGTCAACCTGTTAAGACCCACTTCTTATAACATTAGGGTCCAATTTGAAGAGAGTATAACTCATATTGGGATTAAGTCAATGGATTAACGGGAGTGGTTTTATATGGGAGTCCCTCCACATAAGGGTCCATCATGGTATATAAGGGTTTTCCCGGAAGGTATTTTCATGAATGAACCTCTTTTAATAGTGTTATAATAGTTTTCCAAGAAGGGTGTTCACGGATGGGCTTTGTGAATGAGGATATGCTGGTAGCTTCATGAATCTTCTGTGAAATGATGGTATACCATGAACGGTCCTCTATGGTAATTTTATCATTATTCCTTCTTGATATTTACAACATATATAGCTATGATATTTCTTCAAAAACATATAAAAAGGTAAAATATCATGAATAATGTGATTATTGGGAGGAAGAAGATAACTTTATCAAAGTGGAAAGGTTATTCAAATTGGAAAATTCCCCTCTCTCTTAAACTATATGATGGTTTTTATAGGTGAAAATTTCTTATAATATAGGTTCATATATTATTCATGTGTCCAATGAGAGTATATTTTCCAAAAGAATCTACACCACTATGCAGAAATGATTTTCGATGGTGATGGTCCAACTTGACCATATAAGAATTTCGTCAGAAAACCAAAAATGTTTCTATTCATAAAAGAACCACACAACTATATAAAATTACCATCATCCTATAATAAATAATTTTTTTATTATGAAGGAACCAAACAACAATATAACACTACTATTAGAACGTTACAAATTATATTTTACTATAATGGAATCATGTGACTTTGAAGGAATCCTCAGTCATGGTAGAAAATGACTTATAGTTCTAAAAATGATTTTTCTTTTAAGATGGGATTTAATTTTTCAAATTGGAATGAGGACCATGATTTCTCAAGATGCAACAAAATGTCCCTTTAAATTAGGTCCAATCATCATGGATAGGATCCAATTCTAAAGAAGTAAGGCATCTTTTGTAATTTTTTTGTGGCTCATGTAAGGTCCCCATTATAAATAGGTCAGGGGGGCCTCACTTGAAATTTTGAATGAACATAGAAGAACTTAATGATTTTTAAGGAAATAATCCATAAACGATCCTCCAAAAACAACTTTTTTAAAACAAATAACTCCACTGATGAACAGTGGTAAACAAATACCGACTACCCAAAGCATTTCATTTGCAGATGCTGCTTTATGTAAACCGTTGCTCATATAGTGCTTATTATGTTTTCTTTTATGTGTATGTGCTATATGAAAATTATTAATTTGATATTTTTTGAGATAATTACCTCCATTTAACCCCAATATCATATATCTTTTCATTGATGACTCTGAAATAGTGTTCCCAAGTTTCTTCGATGAGTTGAATGAAAATAATCGATGATGTTGATGCCAACCAAGGCCATCATGCGATACCAGGGTATCTAATTCTCTCAAATCTCATGGGATAAGGACTCAAAGACTAATTTTCATCATAAATATTGTCCAGATATAGATTTTGGATGCTATGTAATGCACATATTTCAATACCATGTCCAGGAAATCTACCGATCAACTATATCAACCATCACTAATAGAGAGTCCGGGCCAACATTTCATCGACATGGATTTTCATCAAAGAGGGTGACCACTCAATGTTCTATATCAAGGTGTATACCCCCTGACCCAAGATTTAGGATAACACATACCAAAATTAGAGTTATGTAGTTATGGAAACATTTTAATGATATATATGGTTGACCAGAGGCTGGGTTGGGTGGAAAGTCGAGGCTTTCACCCCATAGGCACCATTGGCATGGTATAGGGATGGCCCTTTTGGGCATGAAAAACCATTACGATGTTCAAAAAATATCATAGAGTGGTATGGTGGTATGAATCTTTTTTAGGTCTCATAGACCATATCCAATTGTAAAAAGTGAATTATTTGGGAAATAATCAGTAGTTGGAACCCAGACATGAATACCTTCTATATAGTGTGTGGAGAGGCTGGGACTATCACCTAGGATGTGAATATGACTTGGATAGATCTATTTTTGGGATAAATTTTTGTTAAATCCATCCACTAACCTCAATATGAGATGAAATATATAGGACTCCACTTTCATGAAAATGTACAGAGAAATAAATGATTAAAAATCATATAATAGGAGTGCAAGGATAAAAAACACCAAGAATAATACCGCGAGACACATAGATGTATGTGGTTTTTGAAATAATCAATATGTCCATAGATAAGTAAAATAAATTAAATATAATTCAAGATCATGAATACCATGTATAGTATAAGAGTGCTGCAAACCCAAGCTCGAATTAGATATTAAAGAAGATAGTGCAATAGTTCCACCAACCGCACAATAATTCAATTGTTTTATTGTGACATGTGGATAGATTCCATGAGCTATAATAGTAATATATCCAAAATATAAAATTATATAGTAACCAGGTAAATTTCTACACTTTTACAATTAATTATTATCATTTTAAGTCATCTCTACTGTATTTCAGTCATATTTTCTATAGTGCCTAAAAGTTGGGTTGGTGGTATTTAGTCCCAGGACCCTTGAGAAGTGGTAAAATACCCCTATAACACCAAGATATTTCACCACATAAGTTGAAACATGTGAGTTTTAGTATAGATTATCATTGGTCTACAAGTAGTTGGTCCAAGAAATCATCCAATAGGATCAGGCATACCATTCCAACATCATCCACTTATGAGGGAGTAATTTTTAATTATGATAGGTTCTATGAGAGAGGACATTCATCCAAAAATCAAAACCCCTAGGTATGTTGTATTATTTTTTTTATCATCCCAAATTGGTGGGTTACATAGATGATAATACATCAAAATTTCATGACTTGTATGACTTACATATTTCATAGAACTTTCTAGCCAACATTGGAGGAAGTTTTGCACACAGAATGGGATAGGAGGTCACCCCCACTAAATCACTAGTTTGGTCCACCTGGTGTCCTTCCTTGAAATTTCCATCAGTAGGAACCTCCCCATGATGCACAACTCATATAATGGGGTTTGAATTGGAACCTTTATAATAAAGACCAAATTGGATAGTTGTAGGAATATCAACATAGTGATTCTAGTGTTTGTCAAACTATGTTGTCACCCAAGGCACATCATTAGAGGGAATTCCTTTTTCTAGATCATTGATCCATTCCATTTACAGTCATGTATAATTTCAACCTAGTGGGTGGGGGGATATTCCTTTATCAGCGACAAAACAATCCTGCATGATTGTTTTGGGCCCTATCTAAAAAGCATATGTTAAGTTATCCAACTCCCACTAGATGACCGAGATGCATTAATCATGCTAGACTAACATAATCAGTTCATATTTATGACAAAAGAATGAGCAAATATCCTTATTAATGATAATAGATCTAGTATCCATGAGGCGCTTGTATACCAATACCCTTTAGGGAGGCTTTTTTGATAGCCAAAATCTTTGGGGAGACCAATTATTAGTGGTATTCATCTGATAGATTCTGAAATAAATTTTATTGTCTAAAAAGTAGGTGTATTTTCCCTCCATGAATATAAACCAAATTGAATCTCATGGTTATGTTACCATTTTATATAATGCTAACATGGAAGGATTTATGAATAAGATTCACTCTCCTACTAGTTGATGAAACCATTGGTCTTGTCACTTACTATAATGAGACTTTAATTCAATTTTACCTTGATAGTTGGATCACAGACCTGGTTCCCCAGTTTAGTGGTCCACTGATAATTAGTGGTGGAGAATAGATTGAGAAACTAGTGGTGGTATAGATCCCTAAAAATATTCTTGCACCATGGAAGCCTTAGGTTCCCAAGATAACTAAGAAATGAGCTAGGCACCTTTTAATTCCCCCCTCAATGAGTGGGGAAACTCTTCCACCACTTATTACCACTAAATATATATTATAAAAATATTTTGGGCAATGGGATGCTTGAAGGAATAAATTTCCTACCAAGTATGTTTAGGTTGAACTCTGAATGAAGGAGATTGTTTTAACGAGCTTTTTGAATTTCAAAAATATTTTCAAAATATCCTCTAAAACTAATATTAAAGGTGTGAAAACAAATATTTGATAACTAGAGGTTGTGATCCACTCAATTAAGGGTAGGAAATTATACACATAGTTTGTGATCAAACTGTTGAACCTTAGTGTGAGCCACATATAAGAAGGTAATGTTCGAGGGAGTTAGTGACCCAACCTGTGAAGAGGAGGCTAGTGAAAGATCTTTATATGAAGAGGTAATTTAAATTCTCACACACACTTATCATGTTTTCCCCATTTCCATCAATAATCACTTAATAAAATCTTATAGGAGTCAAATAGGGATCATTCCACCATTGTATATTCTGAGAACTTGGTCGGAGGGATGACGATTGGATTGGGAAATCACTCAATTGGAGAGATTGAATAAGAAGGATCACCTTCTGTTAAGGATGAAATTCAGATGTTGATCTTTGATTCTCTTTGAGTGATTATTGTTACACCACTCATTTTCTCTCTTATGGTGCTGTATTTATCATATGTCAATGGATAAATGCAGGAAAGGTTGCTGGAAATATCCTTTCACACAAGACCATGATGTATGAATTATATTTTTATACTTGAGTTGTTATTATAACTTTATTCTGATATATTAGTTTTTTATAGATTAAAATAGATCTCATTAGATTAGGGGTGCTGAAAGGTAAGGAACACACAACCCTTATTCCACTTGAAGGGGATCCTCTATGAGTGGTAACCAGTAAAGGCCAAGAAAGACTAGAACAAAATCTCAAACCAGATTTTTTCATCATCTTGGTTGATTCAAGGTCATTATATGACCCTATAGAGAATAATATAGATTATTATTATGAATCCAAACTCTACATATTTGGTTCATACCTATTAAAAGGTGAGTTATCCTAAGACTTGAACTTCTATTCGTAGTTGTGAAAATTAATGTTGGTCTACACATTTACTAATCCACATAGATTATAAAAAATGTTCCTTGGATAGAGGCACACCTAGAGCCTGTAGATTCATTGAATTATATAACACCATGAGAAGACACTAAGGTTGTATCATCTTATGAGTTTCAAACAAAAAAGGAGGTTAGTGCTCAAATAAAAGAAGTTGTGTATCCACACTTCTTAGTATCTGATTTTTTTTCATTAAACTAATATAATCTATATGTTTATCCCAATAACCCTAAAACATACCATGCAATCTCAAGATATTTCTACTTCAATGTATGAATTAGTAAAGGTATTAGAGGCATGGACAGATTTGGTTCTAGTTCACCTGAGAGGTGTTAATAGTTGACCATCCTTGAGTGACTTAGTCCTAGATTATAGACTCATCCATATTATCAACACTAATTCTGACCTAGAGGATTCCATAATATAAAAAATGTGTCATTAGTAATGTTGGTAGATCATCAAACTAGTTTGAGTGACTCCATTTGGCAAGATCAGTGGTCAGTAGAATCATCTCTAATATATGTTTTTCACTTTGTGATTTGGTGGGTATTACTAACTTGTTTTCCATGCTATTGTGAAGGAGGTGGTGAGTACCCAAGCATTAAAGAGTGAACTATAATAAAAGGGTTCGAATTCTGAATCCAAGGAATATGTTGCCAATATCTGAACCACATTACTTAATAAAGCATCCAGAAATGTGATGATAGTAACAGAGTGGAATGATCTATCCATGGTGAGGTGGGATTTGGTGACCAACTTTTTTAGGAGTTGAATACTTCTAAAAAGGAAATGAAGGAGGGGTAAAAACTAGTCCAGGAACCCAAAAATCCCATAATGGGTTCTATTAAATGAGAATTGATTTTGTGGCTTGATGTGGATCCAAAAACTACAATAGTGGATATGTTTCATCAGGTTTTGAATGACTTGGAGAAAAATTTATCTAACTTTTCATGTTCATTAAGAACCCCTAATAGAAAAATTACCATTCAATATTTCTTTTTTATATAATGATATTTTATCAAATGTAGATTCTACACACTTCATTTTATCAATGAATGATAACATTTTTTCTCCTCCATTATCAAATCTTATATTTCTACCTCACCCAGATCATCAATTCATGAAAACCTATTATACTTTTCAAGATTAATGTCAGCATAACTGAATCCATATGAACATTTTATGGGTATGGATTAGGTAAATGATAATATCCAATCTATTATGTTAATAATGAAATATATATCAATAAATTATCTTCATATATATATATATATATATATCATTTGATGGGTATTGGTGGAAAAACTATGGTAGAATATATACCGTCACCACATGTTGGGGTTAGTTTGTGTCATAATTGATCAAATAATTTATTTTCCCCAAGAGAATTTTCTCAAAGAAAAAAATCTGAAGGGTAGATATAATGTAATATTCACCATCACCATAAGATAATGTTTAATAATTTATATATTGGGTGAGGTTTGCAAAAAAATGTGTGATCTTAGATGGGAATAGGTAAGCCAGATATAAAGGCATATGTACCATAACTATAAGTTAATGTTATTCTATTAAGATATGGGAGTCAAGTTACTCAGAATAATTAAAATCAAGAAAAAAGATTTTGGAATGAGGATTCTAATGTTTAAAAAGTGATAATGTTCCCTGGGATTACACCATCATGCATTTTTCATTGATTATCTCAACCAATATTTGGTAGGAACAAAAGGGTGATTTTATCTTTACCTATATTGAGGTAACTAGTAGGCATTGATTAAAACTTTCTAGTGTTAAATGGTAGTTCCCAAATACTTTTTTTACTTTAGCCTTAACATTCTCCTAAACCACATATAGTGGAGGCTTACCAAGTAGGAACTTTAAATTTTCCCAGGAAACCCTTTTGTAGGTTTTCAACTTGAAATGTTTTATTCCTTATCCTTATTAAAGAATAATTTTTTACGTTGATATGAAATCTACATGCCTAGAAGGGGAAGAATCAAAATTTTTCTTGAATTCCATTTTCATGTTTATTAATTGAAAACATTTGTGCCTTATATTTATTAGAATGTAAATTTCTCTTATGTTATGTAAGTTGTAGACCTAGTGAATGGAGACTCAAATTTTGTATAGGATTTTTATTATTGTTTTTCACTTTGTAATGTACTATATATATTTACTTGGATAGTTTATAGTTGTTATACCATGCCAATAGAGCTAACATTTAAGGATATATTTCTTTGAGAAAATTATGAGGCAATCTATATAACAAAAAAAGAAGGAAAATAGAATGTTATTGGAATCCCATTGTTAGTAATGTAGATATCATTGAGGAATGATGCACATAGTTTAAGATTATTGTACATAAACCAAAAGTTGGTGATGTTTAAGATCAGAAAAAATTGAACAAAGGGTGAGGTAACTCAAATTGAATAAGGATAGTAATGTTATTGTAGACAATCCCATGGATGGGTGGACACCATTTATGGTCTTAGCAATAATACTATTGTTTTTTACGATTCAGGGTCATGTGAAGAGGACTGAAAAATGTTCAAGAATAGGATTTCATATTATCATTTTGAAAATGGGAATGATTTAAAAATGTGTAACATCAAGGGTATTCAATCTAAATTTAATATCTAAGTTACATAATATGTAAATCATAACTTGATACATTTGAATCAGAAATGATGGGACAGAACAAGTCTATATGGGATTACGATTAAACACATTAAAATAACTAGTTCTGCTATTTTTTCGAGGTATAAAGTGATTAAAGGACCTTCTCATAAGGATGAAATATTCTTTTCTTGATAGTACCAAATATGGAAGCATTGATAACATTCCCAAGTAGAGGTTTCACTTGGAGATGAATTCATGTGTTATCGATATCCATTAAAAGGATATGAATATTTAAACACCCGAGGGATAATGTATAATTATAGAGAAAAGAATATTCTAGATAGGTTAAAGAGTCTTAAAGGTTATTCCATTGTGTATTTTACACATTCTTGTGGTGAAGGGATATAAAAGTAAATCACATGAACAAGCATAATGAAGATGGAGGTAGAAGGTATACTCTATCATTTTTAATGACATGTGGTTCTAATTTGTATAGATTTACATTTTATCGGATCGTATGTTGGGACACTTAAGGTCTATAACTTTTTAATGCTCTAACTTTTCGCAAGTCCCATAATGTGATGAATTAGTTATAAGAGACATTAATCTTTATCAATATCATATTTAATATTTTCAAATTGAAAATCCTTGCGACGCTCTTATTTATATTTTAGGGGTATTTAAATTTATACCATTGTGATCTTGGTTTTAAGGTTGAACATATTTGACCAAAGGTTACTTGGGTTTATGGTTGAAAAACATTGACCAAATGTTACCAAGGATTACGGTTATATAACATTGAAGAAAGGGGGAGGTGGTCAATCAAGTAAGGTAAATTTAAACCTGATGTTAATTGAAATTATAAGGCCCCAGCCTTAAACATTACTTTATCTTGAGATATTTCAAGAATACTCATTGAGGATCTTTTCAGGTTTAGAGTTTTAGATAATTAGATCATAAAACATGCATTACATTCCACATTTAAAAAAAGTGGTTACATAAAAGATAGTATTAATTTTTCTCATCAATGGAAACATATTTAAAATACAACATGGATTCTTTCCTGACACTTCCTTGACACTATCATCATATCATTTACCTTTCCCTTGACCTGTGAAAAAAAACATTTCAAAAACTTGGGATGAGCATAAAAAGCTCAGTAAGGGATATAATAATATGGAAAGGAAATATGAGTACATGTATACATAAGAATCAATGAAATCATACTTTACTCATAAAACATAAGCACTTAAACATACCTCCTCAAATCATGAAAAAAAATCATATTAATCATAAGACATAAAGTTAACTTGAGGCATTCATAACATTCTTACATAGGGAGTAACCCTCATGGTTATGTTTGGAATACCCATCATAGTATATTCCCTAAATATTTTCGTAGAAACCTTAACATCTAACTCCTTAGTGTTACCCAATGAATTGGAGAGCTATATCGGGCTCACCCTCCCTTATTTTATCACAGAACCACCCGTCTTCATAATAATGCCCAAGAACCATAACATAAACATATCACATAAAACATGCATAAAGGAAACATAACATTTCTACCTTTTAATCACAAGATATCAATACCACACATTGATATAATAAAAAACTTTATGAAAACCATTTTCAATACCAGAATAAATTAAAAGTAAACATGGTATTTATTTTTCATTTTAAAAAAAGTTATGGCTTGTAGAGGAAGCCGAAACTCTAATAATGGTCATGACGGCGGAGAAGTCATTGTCGCCACATATGTACGACAAAAAACATTCCCATTTTTCGTTTAGTAAACTCTTCATATAAAAAAGATTCATTTTGAATAAATGTAAATGTCAAAGGGGTTTATACAACATATAAAAGAATGTTTTGTATAAAACATAATATGCCTCAATGAGATGAGATTGAGACGAAGTCCCTTACAAAGATTATTTTATAAATAAAATAGATCGCTCATGTGTATTCACTATAAGCTCACATAAAGAAATTATAAATACATGATAAGATATAAATATTCATTTCTCACATAATCAGAGAGCAGCTTAAATAAGAACGATAAGTTCAACCCAAAGAATGGGAATTGGGTTAAGAAGTTCCCTTACCTCGTATCCGACTTGACTCGATCGTTATTTAATCTCCTAAATAATAAACTTGAGTTAATTTCTACTTTCTTAAGAAAAATTTTCAAGTTCATTATTCCTTTTATATCACTTATTACCATGTCATGAACACTATGTAATTATTTATGTTAATAACGGTAATTTTAACGATCATTGGTACTTGAGTAAAAAAAACTCTTTATAATTAAAAGTTTGTTCATGGGGTAAAATATCCATTATATACAGAATTATATTCATTATTTAGATATCATATATATCATATTTATCCATTATATACATTCAATTATAATATTATATAACATTAAGAGGTAAGAAATGAAATGCACCGTTCCTGGAGACGGTAAGCCCTATGTACGCATGAACGCTACTTCCATTTCTATTTCATATTTAATGGAATTAAACCATAATGATACATAATTGTTTCATAACATCAGAATGGTATCATATATAATATCATTAAATCTATCCTTTATATGTACCTTATATGGTATTAACGAATCAAATCACTTTGAGGGGGCGGTAGTCCGCACATTCTAAAATGAAGATATCACTTTTACCCATAATTGAAACCGTAAAGGTATGCCATAAATGAAAAATACAGAAGCATAAGTAAAACATAAACATATTATATATCATATATAAATATAGTGACATCTTAATGTCCACCTTTGAAGGTGTTAAAAGAATACTTAACAATCATCATTTCGTGAGGCAGAAACTCACCATCAACAGAAACAGTATGTTCTTTAACCATTAGATGTAGGTGTGTGTATGTTTAGCTCGAATCCTTCTTATAACAACATCCTAGTATATTTAATATACTTTAGTTTCTACATAATAAATTAATAAAAATATTTTAGGTGGTTGGAGAAGCAAAATAAAACAAAATAACACAAGTGAAGACATTACCTTAAAATCGGGTAACTCCCTTTGGTTTGTACCAAAAGGGTTTCTTGAAGAACTTCCTGCCTAAAGTAAGGCTTCTAGGATGAGGAGAGACAAAATTATTAGTTCTTGGCCGAGCCAAAGGCTTGAGATGTGTGGGAAAGGAGTTATAGGTGGGGGCCTTTTATAAGAGGAGAGGAGGGGCACTCTTGGAAAGATATAAAATGTTACTTTATTTTCAAATGCTTTTCGGATTTTAAAGGTCCCAAATTGATTTATTTCAAGGATAAGGTGATACGGGTTTGAAATATACTCATCCAATAGATCTTTGACAAGTTTAAGTCTAATATTTTACATTATATTTTCATTTTATTTAAATGGTTCATTAATGAAGTACTCGCTGCATCATCATGATATCATAAATAATTTAATTTATTTAATGTCTAAATATTATAAAAAATACTATGATATAGGAAATCTATTTATCTTTAAAATTACTGTTTATTGTAAAAATATGACTTGTATAACCCCATGTAAATTTTTTTTAGTAAAACAATACATGTTCGTGTCATTTTTACTTTTACTTTAAATAAAAGGCATTAATGTCATTATCTTACCCAAGTGGCACCATGGGGTCCCAGAAATCGACCCATGGGTTTTCTTGGTCGGCCATGACTCATAAAATGGGGTTAGGACAAGTGTCAAGATATTTTCATTTTATTATAATATCATTTTTACCTTAAATCACATTAATTACCTTTAATCACGATTAATAAAACTTAAAAGTTACTTTTCATCAAATGTTATTTTCATCCCATTGAACCACATTTTAATTAATAATGAAAATCATTTATATTGGATTTTTGAAATTAAAATCACAGAAGTGGTAAAGTTCCATTTAAACAATAAATCAGTTTTTGTAACTACCACTTTGTGGTTTCACTATTCATCAAAAATTAACGTTTTTCAGAAAAATACCAAAAATTCACCATAAGCTATATTTAATATTATGAATTCAAAAATGATTTCTATTTTACCAAATTCATAACATAGAAGTTGCATTAATTAATTTTATAATTAAACCCAGCTGTCAAAACAAATAGCGTGTTTTTAAGAAACAATATCTATCAAATGATTGACACTCGTTTATGTCCAATCTCAAAGTGATATTAATTGCAATGTACACCATTGGATTAAATGGTAAAAATATGTTCTAATTTCACTTTAAAAATAACTATTAAGATAACCTAACTATATCAATAAATTAGATTAAAAAGAGGGTTTGAATTAAAATACAACACTTTTTACTATTCATTAAAAAATGAACATTATCAGAAAAATACCAAAAATTTATCCAAAGTAAATTTCAATGTTACAATAATAAATAATAAGTTTATTTTGACAAATATAGCTTATATAATTGTCAAAGGTTAGATTTAAAAATGGTTCACCATTAAAAGGCGGTAAAACATTCTTTTAAAAATATTAGAGTATTTCATGCTTAAGATTGGATTTATTCTTATTTTAAGCCTTTAAAACACTATATAATTCATAAATAGACATAGATAAGAATATCTATTATTCATTACTTACTTGGGATGTTACATCCTTCCCCCCTTTAGAAAATTTCTTCCCCGCAATTTATTTACTTATCGAATAAGTGGGGGTATTTATCCCTCATTGCATTTTCAAATTCCCATGTTGCCTATTCACTCATGAGGTTCTTCCACAAAACCTTGACATGATGAATCACCTTATTCTGCAACACTTGATCCCTATTATCAAGAATCTGAACCGGTTAATCTTGAAAAGATAGATTCTCTTCCAACTGAACTACCTCTGGACTCAAAACATGAGATGGATCTGGCATGTACTTCTTTAACATTTAATCATGAAAAACATTATGTACCTGAGATAAACTTGGAGGTAAAGCCACTTGGTATGAAACTTATCCAACTCTCTCAAGAATTTCATATGGTCCAATGAACCTTGGACTCATCTTTCCTTTCTTACCAAATCACATCACACTTTTCCATGGTGATACTTTGAGAAAAACATGATCACCTACATCAAAAGAGAGATCCTTCCTCCTATTGTCCACATAACTCTTCTTCCTGCTCTGAGTCATTCTCATGTGTCTCTGTATCATCTGAAATTTTTCTGCTAACTCTTCTACCAATTCAGGTCCCATCAACGTTCTTTCACCCACTTCATCCCAGAAAGCTGTAGTTCAACACCGCTTCCCATATAATTCCTCAAATGGTGCCATCTATATACTGGAATGAAAACTGTTATTATAAGAAAACTCAACTATAGAAAGATGTTGGTCCCAACTTCCCTGATAATCCATTGAACAAGCACATAACAAATCCTCTAAAGTCTGAATCATTCGTTCTGACTGCTCATCTGATTGATGATGAAAAGCTTTACTAAAATTTAATTCAGTACCCAATGACTTCTGAAGGCCTTTCCTAAAGTTAGAAGTAAACCTGGGATCACGATCGGATACAATGGAGAGGGGAACTCCATGCAACCTTACTATCTATTTAAGATACAATCGAGAAAGTTTATCTATAGCGAAAGTATCTCGAATAAGAAGGAAATGAGTATATTTAGTCAAGCGATCAACAATAACCCAGATTGCATTACTACCTCGAGGTGTCCTCGGAAATCCCACAATGAATTCCATGGATATATTTTCCCATTTCCACTCTGGCACTCGTAAAGGCTGAAGCACCCCTTTCAGTAACTACCGCTCTGCTTTAACCTATTGACAAGTCAAACAATTCATAGTAAAATCATCAATATCTCTTTTCATTCCATCCCACCAGTAATACTCCCGAAGATCTCTATACATCTTAGTACTGCCTCGATGAACTGAAAACAGATAACTATGAGCTTCACATAACAACTCTCTCTTCAACTGTGAATCACAAGGGACACACAATCTCTTCCCAAATCTCAAAACACAATCATTATCAATGTGGAATTCAATCAACTTACCCTTCTGAACCAGCTCTACCTTTTTCTGCAACTCACTGTCTTGCCTCTGTGCTTGCTTAATTCTGTCTGATAGAGAAGATTTCACTGATACCTGAATCAAAACAGAAGGAAATCCTGCACCAACAACTTCTATTCCAAATTTCATCAAATCCTTAACCAAAGGATTACGTTCCAAATGAAACATTGTTAATGAAGCATTACTTTTTTGACTCAAAGCATCAGCCACTTTATTTGACTTTCCCGGATGGTAATAAATTGTACAATCATAATCCTTGATTAATTCTAGCTATCTCCTCTGTCTCATGTTCAATTCTTTCTGAGTGAATATATACTCTATCTTTTTTGATCGGTATATATTTCACACTTTACTCCATACAAATGATGCCTCCAAATTTTAAAAGCAAAAAACAACAGGAGCTAATTCCAAATCATTTGTAGAGTAATTTACCTCATGAGCTTTCAACTGATGTGAAGCATAAGAAATTACCTGATCATTCTGCATTAGGACACAACCAATTCTGTTCAATGAAGCATCACTGTAGATAACGAACTCACCATTCCTAGAAGGTAGTGCCAAAACTGGAGCATTCACCAATATTCTTTTCAGTTTCTGAAAACAATCATCACATTATTTTGTCCAGATAAACCTAACACCCTTCCGAGTTAGCTTAGTCGTTGGACTAGAAAACCGTGAAAACATTCTAACAAAACTTTGGTAATAGCCTGCCAAACCAAGGAAGCTATGAATCTCAGTTACATTTGTGGGTCTTGGCCATTCTTCAACAACCTTTGTTTTTATAGGATCAACAGTTATCCCATCTTTAGAAACAATGTGACCAAGGAAAGAAATTTGTTGCAACCAAAACTCACACTTACTGAATTTCCCATAAAATTTATTTTCATTTAAGGTTTGCAAAATAACCCTTAAATGTCTTTCATGCTCCTCTTTACTTTTAGAAAACACCAAAATATCATCAATGAAAACCACCACAAACTTATCCAAGAACTCGTAGAAAATTATATTAATTAAGTCCATGAATACAACAGGTGCATTGGTTATCCCAAAAGGCATTACTAAAAATTCATAATGGCCATATGTTGTACGAAACGCGGTCTTCGGAATATCTTCTTCCTTTACCTTCAACTGATGGTACCCGATCTGTAGTCAATATTTGAAAATAAACTGAGCTCCCTGGAGGTGATACCACTTCATTTGATGGCCCAACATCAGCTGAAGTAGTTGCAAAGGATTTAACCACCCCTTTCTGCTTGTAGTGTAACTGCTTCTCATCGCTCAAGCTCTTTGTCAGACACTCGTTTTCATAGTGACCCATCTCATTGCACTTAAAACATTTCACTTACTGTAAATCAAATTTGGTCTTACCATCACCCCGATATCTTTCAGTGCAATCACGAGCCTTATGTCCCATCTTACCACTTCGGTAGCACTTCCTAGAATTCAGAAGACATTCCCCAGCATGCCTTTTACCACATTTATCACAAACTGAAAACATGGTTTTCTTACCATCAGACCTTTTTGAAAAATTCATTATTTTCTCCTGCCACCTCAGTCTCTTATTCTGTTGGTTTTTATAGAACACTTGATCTTCGACAAACTCCATTTCCACCTTCTCAGCACATCAAACAAGCTTTTTATAACTCTTGAACTCGTGAGAAGATAAATGCCTTCGATATTTTGTCTTTAATCTTGAGTAAAAACAGTTGATTTTATTATCAAGGTCTTGAATAAAATTTGGAGCATACCTTGCCAATTGAGTGAACCTTTCTTCATAAGCAACCACTAAGTCTTCCTCTTGCCTCAATTCCAGGAATTGTTTTTCCATCCTAAGTCGAATAAGCTTAAGAAAATACTTCTCAGGAAACATACCTTTGAATTCATCCCAGTCGAGAGCATCAATCTCATCAGAGTCCCTGATATTTTTAACCATCGACCACCACTAATCTGCTTCACCCTCAAAATGGTAAATAGAAAGACTAACCTTTTGATTTTCTGAACACCCCATGACATCGAAAATCTTCTCCAGTTCTTTAATCCACCCTTCAGCTAGCATAGGGTCAGATAATACTCTAAATGATGGGGGATGTTGCCTTATTAAATGTTCCACCACTTACATGTTCCTCTACGGTTAATCTGGATGATCTCGTACATGTATACCACCACCATTTATCGCTGGAGTCAATTGCACCATTACTGCAACAAACTGTTCAGTTCCAATTCTGACCATCTT
Organism: Viscum album; assembly: GCA_963277665.1. Classification (NCBI taxonomy): domain Eukaryota; kingdom Viridiplantae; phylum Streptophyta; class Magnoliopsida; order Santalales; family Viscaceae; genus Viscum; species Viscum album. The sequence continues at coordinate 958,205,368 of OY728158.1, read as the reverse complement.
AGGATACATGTTAGGAAGTATGCACATCAGTGCATCATGAGAGTAACATGAACATAAATGCATGATATAGCATGATTATCATAACATGGAAATGTCGAAACAACATGTGACATGATATTTAGCATTAGCCAAGTCTCATTCCACATGGAGCATGAGTAAACCCTCAATTCACTTGAATTATCATGAGTAAACCCTCATTTAAATATACATATCATTATACTAATCTTTACTCAATGCATTGGAGTGCTATCAAGGAGCACCCTTCTTAATCATTTCATTTCATGCATAAGTGTGCCACATGGATCATATAACATATATTCATTATCATCATATTTTATTCCATGTTAATGGAATGTTCAATTAATACATGAATATATATAATAAATGATAAAATTTTCATATAGGTGAATCCCCTTGATAGAGAAATGGGAATGGTATTCACTACACAATGACTTTGGCTTGGAAAATCACTGTGCAATTTCAACAGCATAACGAGGTGTCATTAGAGTTAATAAAAATGGTTGATGAAATAGAAAGAGATGTATCAACATATTTACCTGGAATGGATAGTAATGGGGCCATATAAAAACATTTCACAACATATGCAATGGAATATACAAAAAACAATTCTTGAATTTAAATGATGAGAGAGAAATTCCTTACCGAATTTCAGCATAGTAACAGGTGTACATGGAAGGCATTACTTAGAAAGAAAATTTTATATCATAATTAAAACATAATTAGGGAAGTATGGGGGAGGTTTGAAATCATACCCCAACATTTTTAACTGAAAATACAAAGGTATAGAAACATAAATAATCTTGTAAAAAATGAGGAAGGAAGAAATCCATTAGTTGAAGTGTGATCCCTAAGGCTTGGGAGAGGCTTGAGAGAGGCTTAATGGGAGGTTGGGATCCTTCGTAGGATTCTAGAGAGAGTATGGAAGATTTTTATCGAGTTCTAAAGGCTTTGAGTGAAGAGGAAGTGGGATCTTGTTTGGGTTTATATTGGAAAAGGGAGGGAATTCTTTATTATTTAGGTTTTGGACACGACACATTAAACTAAACTAAAACACAAACCTAAACATGGTTTTTAATCATGGTTTTTGAAAAAGGGGACTTGAAAACATTATTTTATAAGGCCAATGGCCTAAAAGTTTGAAATATTATGCTTTCTTAGGTGTAGGTGAGTCACACTCTCAAGGAAATCATTTTAAAAAGTTAAAATGGTTTATAAGTCTTGGAGGGTCCACTAAATCTTTGTAAAATAAATAAAAAAACAAAAAATCACATTATTATAATGGTAAAACATATATTTTCCCAAAAACCCATTTATATTATTTTATTACATCACTAATGGGTCATTATGTTGTCATAAAACACATTATATAATTAATCGACATTTAATTTTTACCCAAAATATCCACTATCTCAGAAAATTATGAAAAGTTCACAATTGGATAATTTCGACATCCTGATTCCAAAAATAATATTAATTTTATCTAAATATTTTCCTAAATATTCTATTTTTTACTTCTAAAATAAAAACTGACATTTATCGAAATTCATGGGTATTGGAAAAAAAAGAGGATTCAAACACAAATATCAATTACCATTGTATTCATAAACATTTATATGATCATTTATTAGTAAAACGTAATTTAGTAATAATATTTTATTAAAAAATTATTTAATTCAAAAAACCATTAATTCATCAAAATAGATTTCTTAATTTAATATTAACTAAAAATACTATTTGTTCATTTAAACTATTTACAAAGTAACAATAATAAAATTAATTTATATTCCTTATTCTATACCAAAATAACTTATAGAAACATAGTACTAAGGTCGTGTTACATAACCCCTTATAACACCTGAATAAGCCCTATGGGTAAGGTGTGTTATGGTGACAGACTCTTGGGGTGGCTCGGATATCATCACTCGGGTTGTAATCTCTATCAATATACACTTCTCCCGTTGGAAGTTACATTCAATATAAACGTGTTGAAGCTCGTCTTGGTCTTGGTCAAGAGATAATCATAATGACACCACATCTTTTCCGAGCGCTAAAAAATGGGCATCGTAGAGAGAAATTATACTGGATCAGGACATCACTTCTTTGACTAAGTAAATTGGATTTGTTAAAGCCTTATATTTATACATGTCATGTGATTACTGTTCAATGGCTATATTAGCAATGGTAACAATTCATAACGGTATTTTGGAATCCAAAATCATAAAACCAAAGAAGTGCAAATGTTATATAACCATTTTACATAATAAGACATTTAATTAGATCAAGATTAATTTTCATTGATTAATGTTTGGTTCATTACATCTAGGACATGAATGAACAAAGTTTAGGTAGGAAAAAGGTACCTAGGCACTCATATTTTTGAGAATGTTGGTGTGATAAAAGGAGGTATCATCTGGGGGACTGTAAGGTGGGTTTCATAATGGATGGGGGTTTTGTGAAGGTCAGGGGGTTAATGATGGTAATGCCTTCATGAAATGAGGTTTCCCTACATAGGTATGATGTTTTGGTTCCAATGGGGAAGGTTTTAGAAAAGGTGGGAGCCTAGAGGAAACCCAAGAGGTGTGATGACTTTTACTCTATTGTCGAGGATGTGATCCCTCATGAAGGTCATATCCTCCATGGTATTAGGAGTTAATATACTGTTGGGAGGTTGTTCATAAAAAATAAATACATGTAAGAATACATTTCTTTTTTGTCTCATGATGAATGATGTTTTTAAAATTAAGATATTTTTATAAAATAATAAAGGTTTTGGTCCCATTAAATGAATGGGTAATATGGTATTTATAGGCACTGAGAAACTAGAGGAATACGTTGGATGAAATATTACCATCTATTTGTTATTAGGACCAAGATGATAAAGAAGAGTATTATATTACGAAATTGTATTTTGTTGTCAAAGAATATTGATAATAAAGAAAGTCACCTCACTTAGTAAAAGCAGATGATCAGACGGACCATCGTATTTCGAGAATCATATTCAAAATTATTTAAAAATTCCATTTTATTAGAAGAATTGTTGCTGCTGGACGTTTGGGAAGTTACACTACATTACTTGATAAATATTGTGATTCTCTAATAGTTTTTATTTCAAAAATATCATAAGTTTTTTGGAGAAGTTATGATGCAAGCCTTATGACTGTAAGGGGGAGAAAAGGCTCTTTCAATTGTTCTCAAATTTTTATAGAAATAAAGATGTTTCTTGATGACTGTAAATCAACATTGATGGTTTTACTAATTTATATTTTTAAATTGATGTCGTTTCCTAGTATTTTACAAATATTTGGGTCCACAATTTGAAGGAAGGATAGCACTGTGAAAGATTAATTTACTTGTATGCTATAAGAAATTATGTAAAAGGCATGAATTTTGGGATTAATGGGTTTCACAAAGGGTGGTTCATGAAGGAACAATGGTTTGATGGATAGTTTCATGATTACAAGACTTAAATAAGTGGTCATTGTGAATGGTTGTTTTCTGGGAATGAAACATTATAAAAATGGTAAAGGCATGAGTTTTGCGAAGGATGGGATGATATTTTTGAAGATGTGAAGCATCACGAATGATGGTACTGATCTCTATGAAATCAACAATTATCTATAGAGTATCATGAATGGTGGGGCACTGTGAAGATATTTTTTTGAGTGATCTAAAAATGCACTGAAGGTGGTCGAGAATCACGAATAGAAGAGCCTATAAATATGAGGTGACCCCAACATGGTTTTCAAAAAAATTATCAAAGAAAATTCAATATCACTCTAATTTAGTGATGGCCAAAGATATCCCTAATGTAGGATTTATTTTATAGATTTTGAATCACGAAAAGAGTTATAAAGTCTTTCATGATTCTAATTATTTTATGTAATGAATGATTTTCGATGATGGGATATTTTTCATTGACTCTATGTGCAACATGAAGGTAGTTGTTTTTGTGAAGGTAGTTTGCTTCGCAATGGTTGTGTGATTTACAAAGGGAAATTTGAAAAGTAGCTTCATGAAAAAAAGGTTCAAATACCCAGGTTATGTGAAGAATTAATTCAAGGAGCATAAACTCCGGACTAAGCGATTTTGGAAATAAGACTCCAGTATCAGACTAAGTATCATTACAAAGTCCATGTGGTAATTACCGGCTTCTGTGTATGAATGAGAAGAATTTTTTTGAAATTAAAATTTGTGAAAGTGGATAAAGAAGAACCATAACAGTTAATTGCATAATTTTCATCTAGAATAATAACACACACTATTAAATTATTTTCATAGGGCTACACAAGTGTAAGGGAACATCCTACTCAATTTATTCCACATCAAAATATTGTTTTCATGTGGATTGTGTGGTATTGGATTTTTCCAAACAATACTATGGATGTAGCTAATCTTTTTGAGTAGTGAACCTTATAAATTCTTATGTCCCTATAGATGTGTGGTTGAATTTTGATCATCATAGTAATTAATCTTTAACAAGAGGTGAAGGTTGTTTCATCAGTAAGGAAACATAATAGAAAAAGACATCACTGATTCATCCTTCCCCCTCTCAGTGATACATGGATAATGACTTGGAAACATCACATTTAATATAATCATTCACTCTACTCCTGTGTCATTTACTAATCCCTTAAAACATGTAAAGGATTCATCTTTTATTAACTCAGCTACATAGGTGAATATTGAGACTATTTCAGATTAGGTTTTCATCCATGCACTTTTTTGGAATAAAAAAATATTTCCCCTAGAATGAGAGTTTACAAGTGGGAGTAGGATTTTATATTGTGGGGAAATATTTGAAAATCGATGATCTCGGTTCCCCAGTCCCAAATGTAGCTCAACCTTGTACTATAAATAGTGGGAGGGTACCAAGGGGGGCTATGAGATTATATTAAATAATCAACCAACCATATATTTTTTTAAAACTCACTACCTTCAAGAGAGTTATATGAAATTAATCCTTAGATCTCATGAAACATTTCATCTTGAAAAAATACTATTCCTCGAGGAAACAATGTTAGGTGGAACATCTCCAAAAAAATACAACATTGTAAAATTATAATTTACAAACAAGTATTGAAAAAATTTCAACATCGTTAAGATGACCATTGAAGGAGCTAAAGTTGTTACTTACAGATGAAGGGAGATGTCTATGAAAATCATGATCAGAGATATATTTTGGAGTGTCTCAGATCATGACACACTTTTTGGATTTCTGGTGGAGGATTAGAGGGATAATCATCTCTACTAGTTGATTATGTAGTACGGATTCAAACTTAGGGATGATGTAATCATCCCCAATTCCAACCACGATGCTCTTAATTAATAATTTTAGAGTTCTCTGGGGTAGTATAGGTGGAATAGGGCTCCATTTAGTCACTATGTAATATAACATGCATCCATTATAGTTTAATTCTTATGGAACCCCATGAAGAGTATCAATAGTGAGGATATTTCTATATAGACATCCATTACACAGTATGAGAGTATCTTGAATGTGAGACTAGTAGACAACCTCCAGGGATGGACAACGTATTTGGACCTATTTTAGGGTAGAAACGTTAGGGACTAATGACCCTTGTAATATTGGGTGTGACATTAAAGTGATAAACTCAAATGGGAGCTGAAAATGTTTAGGTTTTATGAGGCAACATGAACATCCTAGTTCCACATCTACTACCACTCGATGAGGTGGTTGTCTAGGAAAAATGATTTTCATATACACCATGTGGAGTTCAACATCATCATATGGGACCTCTAACACATTATTTGAATCCCCATATCGAGGAAAATTTATGATGAGTTCCTCCTTATAGATAATGTATGGGAGGGCCAGGAGTAGTTTCCAACACTGGAAAAGCCTTTACTAAGCCTAGTGTAAGGGAAAAAGTTACACAACACTAGGATAAAGGATGCCCCATTCATGTAATAGTTAGGTTATCTACTAAATGATCCTGGGATAGGCTACCTGAGAGACCTCATCAGTACCCAAGGGCATCGCCACATAAGAAGGTGTAATCCTATTGGGTGATCCTGGAGGCAAACCAATTCCTCCTATGTGGGTAAAGTGTGAATCCCCTCACCCTAGAGATATTTTGGAATGATTCTTCATGAAACTATTTTATGGATGGATGTTACCCATATATGATTCACACTTGGGGGTGTGACTAAACACGTTTATCATGGAATCAAGGATGGAAATGGGGAAACACATCAATTTGGTTTTCCAATTATAAAAAATATATACAAAGTGTTGAGGTACATTGGTAAGAGGAAGACTCCCCTCCATCTATACAGGAAATTCCATTTATTTTATGGCTGGGTGGCCACACACATGGGGGTATATGATCACCCGAACCCTATCAATCCCCGGACACCAACTTTGGCACATTCATGCTGAACATCACTAGGAGTCATCCGCTTTAGTTGGATTGGGTTAATGTGCTATCCAAGATAGGGATAATAGAGTTTTCATGTAATATCCATTACATATCCCAATAAATACCACCATGGATTATGGGATGAGGAACACCGAGTATTGGTCATACCTCATACCCTTATGAGGTGGATTATTAGTGGTAAGAGTATATTCCAATTCGATAGACACAATTTATACCCTAAATAGGTTCACATAAAAATTATGATTTTTATAGAGGATAAAGTTAAGGGTTTACACTATAGTACAATGTGATAACTAATCTATGGTCCTCTTCCAGATATAGAAAATGTTTTAATATGATGTTAGTAGAAGGAGGAAAAATATGCCAATGATTGATTCTCCCTATAGGATGTTTTAGAATTATGAGAAGATCTGGGAGAGATCATGCTATAGGGATTTAATGAGGAATATAGTTGTTTAAGAGGAATCCAAGGAAGGGATCCCACATTCATGGGGATGTGGGTGTATTTTTGCTGGGATAATATTCTAACAAGGGATAGCTAGTCTGATTGTCAGAGGAGAAACTGTAGATCTAGTAGTTTCTAGTCCTACACATGGGAAAAAATCAGAGGGTGGCGTAGTGAAATGACTAAAGAATGTAGAAAAATAGATTTTGGAGTAGGTTATAACATCCTTAAAAGTCATGTGTTCCCACCCCATGGTTCCATGGAAGTGGTTGCACCACGGGATTGAGATTCCTAGAGATGAGATCTTTCTTTATGCCCGGATGAACTGGGGGATAATTCAGTAGTAATATAGTCATGAGATTTATCTAAAAATACAAAGAGCGAGATATTTCATAATAGATTATGTAATTACAAGTTCAAATTTTATTCTTCTCATATATATTCCATGCAGTATATGTGTGAGATAGATGTTGTGATCTACTCTTGCGTCATTGAACTACCTGTAACAGATTGGGTGAGGATGTTGCTGGGCATGCCTTCTCCTGATGACCTCCCAGGGGATGTTCATTCAGTTCAATAGAGTAGTAATAAGGATCTATCAAGGAGTCCTGGGTAATAGTTTCCTTCTAGACTACTATGAGGAAGAATAATCCTTTTCCAAGAAGGTGTGTCTGTTGGCTTTATGAATATGAGTTACTTGTCACTATTTTGGGTCCACTTAACCATGATTTTTTATTTATGTATCGATAAACTATTGTAAAAGAAGGGGATATTCATGATTAATCTCCAATAGAGGATGAGAATACCTAACCCTCAAAGGGGTGGGCCTTTAACCACTATGAAATACTATATCCATAGGCATCCAACTATCATCCAGCAAACCACTAATTATTGATCAAGTAGAAGATAATCTACCTTAGGGGGTGGACTCTAACTGAAAATCCTCTCCCTTAGGTTCTTAGATATGAATATGATTAAATTTTATACTAAATTTATTTATTTTCCATTATGTAGAGAAAATACACCTTTCTATGGAAAAATATGTCGAAACATCTACCACATTAGAGATATCACTACCAGCATAAGATACATTAGGTTACCACAACCAGATCCATTAGCTATACTTTCATTTACATATATGTTTACCATGTATTTTTTATTTTTCAACTATTAGTTTTAAATTACTAGATTTACATCGGAATGACCATTTTTACCACATTGGGGACTCATCCACTGGTGATGATGATAAAATAGGTAGATCCCACAACTGAGGTGATGATGACCAAGGTTGTGGCCCTAATGGGACAGATGAGGAGGTGGTAATGTGATAGTTTTCTCCTGATGAGACGTATATAAAACAGTTGGTTGAGGCTCTTAGTGCGAGTGATGTCTATCTCTTTCTATACATGGAGCCCAAACCATCTGAGAGGATACCTACTAATGATACTACTGCCGATGTTCTTTCCCCCTTCTATGAGTATGAGTCCGAAACCCATAAATATATGAATGAATCCATCTTTAACATGGATGGGGATACATAAGTTTTTTAATGAAGGATGAGGAGGAGTGTTCCAGGATTCATTATCCTCACCCCATTGGCTAACCAGATAAGCCAGATGAGGTCCCACCTCCACTGAATGACAAGTTTGGGTACCACCTCCCTTTTATGATGAGTCTGGGGACTTGTGGGGAAGACTTTGACAACCTCCACACATTGTCTCAAGTATTCCTTACCTAGTAGATATTACAAGGTGGTATGATTTTGTCGAGTAATGGTATATGAAAACCTCAAAATTTACTAAGGAACTATAGGAGTTCAAATAGAGGATCTCTAGGCTAGAGGGGCGTGTGAATTTGTACAAGGTTGTCATCACTTCTAGGGGAGAAACAGTCAACCATATAGGTGCGTAGCTGGTGGAAATCAAGGATGAATAAGTGGAAGCATTATCCTTGGTAGTATATTGTAGGGTGAAAAAAGGGCGGATGAATATATGGGTTGATGAGGTTCTTCCTACATCCACAGAGGATTTGATGCAGTTAGTGAGGAAACAACATGCTCTCATGAACACTAGGGGGAATTTGGAAAACTGTGGGTAGTCCATCACTGTGGTTAATTCATAGAGTAACATTTACCATTTTTTTATTTTTATGTTTTTAAGTTTCTAAGTAGTGGCTTCAACCTATGGATGAACCTCAGCATCACATATTTGTGATAAATGAAATTTCTATTTTGCCTTATGTTCTCATTTTTTTTCTTTTCTCACAGATCTATTTTGGTAACAAATTGATCGACCATAAATCTCTAATACCACAAAATTCATTATTGATTTAAAAAAATGATACAATAGAATGTCACTTACATACATGAGAGTGATAGAAAATCCATTAAGTCTTGTGGATAAGAATGATCCATTGACCATTGAGAGTGCCTCGATAAAGAGGATGTCAATCAGAGGGAGATACTATTCATTACTGATTTTCTTCTCCCAAAGTGAATGAGTTAATGGGAAAGGTAACTTCAGGGGAATCATATTATAATCGAACAAAGGGGAATAATAGTGGAAGTGAATTGGGATTCCCAAGACTTGGAACACAGAAGGGGGTGATAGGCTGACTGAGGATGACTACTGAACATGTTCAAAACATGAGTTCCATAATTTTACAATTATTTTTTGGGATATATAAATTAGTTACAACCATTTACCAAGATCAAAAAAATATAGCTATCATATTTTAGTCAAAATTACTTCGAGGTGTCTTCCCAAGAAAAGAGGTGGGATAGTTTGAGAAAGAACTATCATCATTTGGGAACCCATCCAGAGGTTAAAGATGATGGGGTTGCAACTCAAAGAAGAAGAAAAGAATATATATTAATCAAGTAAATGGTCAAGTGAATTTCAATTCATTAGGTACTACACCACAATTATTTGAAATAGATTAAAGGGTTATATCAGTCTGAACAAGGGTCATCCCTATCTTCTAGGGGAAGCATTATCTTGATTATGAAACAATGTCATGAAATCTAAACAATAATATAGGTTTCAAATTAAAAAATGGGGAAGGGTCCTTTATATAAATGGTTAAATCATAATTTTTTTGTTTCATGTAAGGGATAAGTAGACTATGTTGTTTAATGCCTTTCAGTGAGGATATTAGACACATAGTTGGTCATCATATAGTTTAAAATCTCATGAAATGGATGATTCAACAAGGTTTAACATCATGAGACTTGGATTTTTGAACTATAATGAATATAATTAATATTCTAATGAGAATATGGGTGGTGAAAAGTGGATGAATTCATTAAGGGATCAATGAAAGTGTGGAGGGTTGGATGTAATATTTTCCCAAACTAGTGGGTTTAGAGATCAAAACCAATTTTTTTGTTAGGGTTTGTTGGTTAATCATGAAGGATTGTACCTTTTCCATTTACACCCTCAGTTTTTACAATTTCAATAGGGTGACTTAGTGGAAAAAATCATCACTATGGAACAAGTTCCCCTTTATCAGTCTTTAACCCGACATGAATTTGTGCCTCTTTCGATGGGAAATTTTGATTCTTACATGTTGGACTAAAATTTTTGAGATAGAATAATTGGATAGAGAAGATAATACCAAATTTGTAAAAAGGTCCAAGTTGGGTCCCAACAGGTTCTTTAGTAGAATATGTGTCTAACGAAAGGAGGGTCACATGATTTACATCCATATATGTGGGTTATCACACTCAATTTATGGTAATTACACTTTGACTAGGTGGAGGTTGCTACTATTTTAAGGGCTTTTAGGTTGGACATAATGAGGGATATTTTGTGGAATACAAGGTAATACTAACAACACATTAAGGAATTTTAATAAGAGGAGAATATCTACAAAATGATTCATTGTGGTTAGGAGAACATAGTTTATGTTCATGATTCGTTGACCAAGTGTGACCTTACTGAATCATGACCATGAGAGAAGATCCCAACCAAGGCATCTATGGTTACTTACTCCATGCATGGTTTGAGAATTAAGGAATGGCGGGGGACTCCCTCATCACATGAGAGTGATAAAAAAGGTAAAAGAGGGGATATGTTGAGAGAAACATAAGAAATATGGCTTTCATAATCAATATATGTAAAGGAATAGTGGGGTATAAAAAGGGTTTTAGAGTCCACTATAATAAAGGGCGGTAGAAGGGATGTAAATCATAACTTCTAGTATTTGGGGCATGAAATTAGGGTGACCAATGGGTAGGTAATGATAATTGACCATGTATAAAACACATGATCCATGGCCATACCGACCATGTATGAGATGAGAAAATGTGGGATTGACCATTGACCACGTTCAAAACTTGGGAGCCATCATTTTTTACAAGAGACCATTAAGGGAATGTTCCTAGGATAGGAGGCCAGCCAGTTTGGCTAGAAACCATTATTGTTTTGGGGGACTATTTAGATTTTAAGAATATAGATGATCTAAACGGAGGAGGAGTCAAAATATTTAGATGAATATGGTAAATGTTAAAGTGGGATTAAACACTAAAGGCCCCATGCCAATACACATGTGAGTACATCGAGGGGGTATATCATTCTATGAGATACGAAGTATTTCATGAGGATAGAATTAATGAGTTAAGTAAGTGACAAAGATATTCCTAGGATATGGGATCTGGGTATCTCTTTGTATACTATTAGAATTTGTAATAAATCCTCACATAGTTATAGAATGTGTTGTGGTAGGATGATGATGCCTAAAGGGGGGTTTATCTTTAATGCGGGTTCAATGTATCATGTAGTTTTATGACATTTTATGGGGATGTAAACCATGTAATTTATTGTCTTGTAGTGAGGAAGATGGAAATGATATTATAATGTCATATGTGAAGGATGAGGTTTCTGATGTTTAGGCTCTCAGATCTCTAACCATGAAGGGTTGAGAGATGGATTTTTCAGCCATAGGCTACAAACCTCTTTCAAATAGAGGCCACATAGACTATATTATAGAAAAAGGTACTCCCACATGTGGTAAAAGGTTGTTGATGTGCCTAATGGCGAGGGGTCTATGAGCCACTACATATCCTTTTGAAGTAGGAATCAAGTCACACATAGTTCTAAACCATGATCTGATAAGATACCAACAGTAGAAGTTGGGGGGTATCCTCTCATGTGAGGATAGTGAGATAATTATGTAGTTTATAATGTCATACATGGAGATTTAATCTATGTAGTTTAAGGACATACCATTATGAACAAAAAGTTGTTACTATTTTAAATTTATAGATCTTGGATTCTGAGGGTGTATTCAAGGGATTCCTATGAAGCATGAAAGTTTAACAACCTGACATAGATAGGAGGGCCATTGAGGCCTTTCAATATGTAGAATGCCTCTGAGTCATGTTTCTCATAGTTTAAGGAAATGATGATTAGACTTTCTGTTGCTACTAATTTATAGTCATAGAGATATAAAAAAGGGTTCTAGCCATTTTAGGCCATAGAACATGGAATAATGGTTTATTCCCATTTAAGTTCATGGAACTTGAACTAAATGGGATACATTCTACTTTTGAGTGCCCATGTGTCTCATCCATATAGGGGAAGATCCTAAAATTACTTCAAATCCACCTTAAGTCATGATTAATGTTATAAAAAAGTAGTGGTGAGTTTTTTCCCCATTATACTTATGAACATGACAAGGGTAAAAAAATATAATGGGAGGGTTCAAATAATTATATATTTCTTTATCAATGTGTATAGGTTCACAGCGGAATAACATTTAAGGTTTCAGGATTCCACCAAAACAAAGGAAGTTGGAAAGGGGGTAGGTTATGTCTTTTTAAATTTGGACCAAAAAAGTATAGTGAATGATGGCCAGAGAAGGAATACTAACCATGTTTTAAAAACCTATGCCACTTTCACATTAGTCAAAGATGAGGTGAGAAAATGAGGAATTGAATTTTTACCACATTAAAAACATTGGAGACATCATTTGTCACAAGATACCCTTCAGGGAATGTACATAGAATAGGAGGTGATCCATTTTGGACATCTACTGTTACCATTACGAGGTGTGCTTGGATTTCGAGATGAAGATAATCCAAATTAAGGAAGGCATGAAGTGTAGAAGTAAGCATGGGGAGATGTTTGGATGAGAGTTAAAAACTTTGAGTACTATCTGTTCATGTGCTTGAATGTGCTGAATGGAAACATTAGTGAGTGGGAGTTAGATATAATTCCAATTCAAATGACCCTAAAATAAATTAGTGACTATGCTAGGACCAGGATATGAGGTCTTGATGTCCCTATATATCCCATGAAATTGGTAATCAATCCATATGTAGTTCTCAAATTCATTATGGTAGGAGACCAATTCTAGGAAGTGGGGAGCCCTCTCTAGAGAGGGATATAGGTATCATATAGTTTTAAATCACGTTTTGGGGACATAAACCATGTATTTTAATATCATTATGTGAATAATTTGGTGATTATGTTTTCCATTATATGATGAGGATGTCGATTCTATAGTTTAGGTTTTTAGAGATCTGACCATGTAGCTGAAAAAGTTAACATCATGTTTCTAGGATGTTTTCCCATTGATTAACGTCATGTGACCAAGAAAATTTCATATAGTTTTATGTCATTTGAGTTAGAAAGGTGTTATACAATTTACCATCTTATGATGAGGATGTGGTCTTATAATTTAATGTCATGTGACTAGGACAATGTATCATTAGTATAAGGTCATACAACATGGAACAAATGGTTGTAATATTAATCTGAAGTACTACTTGAAGAAACTAGAATGGGTGGGAGGTGTAATTCACTCCCCATACATGGTGACCAATGATCATACACTATTATAGTATAACTTGTAAATAATGTATGTTCCTTCTGAGTTTGGATCTAAATTTGGTTTCTTATTCCTAGGTATTTTGAAATACTTATAAACAATAACATATCACCCTTAATGAAATAGAATAGGTGATCATTTTTATTAAAATACCACAACACCAATCTTTTATTCCATTCCATGTTATGAAGTTCTTGGATCCAATTTATTCTAGGTTTTCTAGCTTTGCTAGATGGACATTAGCTCTTTAATCCCTGATCTACTGATTGAAAATGACCATACAAGTCATTGAAAGATAAAAATATATAGGTGAAACTACCTATATACCATACACTAAGAAATATGGAGTCACCTGGGTGTAATTTCGAGTCATTGTTTGGTAGGCCCATAGGGAATTAAAGAGACTATCATGCTAACACATCTAGTTTTGTCCCATCATCTTCTATGGGGTGACAGAGAGGCTTTTGATGAATTCATCAATATGAATATTTGACTTTTCAGGATAAATGGATGTGTGGATGGGATAGATGTTTTACTTGGCATTTAATTTCATTAGCTATACTCTTTGAAATATGGTTTTCTTGTCTGTCGGAATAGTGCGAGGAATCCTGATTTGATGGATGATGTGGGACTTCAAAAACTCAATCAATTACTGGGTCTTCAATTACTTAAGGGGGGTGGATTTTACACACATTAATAAGAAGTCCATATTAGTCAAAATAATCTTACACTATTGAGATATTGCTAGTGGGTAGGGGAACACTACATCAAGTCCTCATATAATAAAGGACATAGTACTTGGTGGAATGGAGAAACTCTATTGGATGATGCATGAAGATGGAATGGATTTCTAAATGCATGAAATTTTTGGTGAAATAAATCTAGTCATGAACCATGTTGGTCTAAAAGTACCCTAATATTTGTATATGGTGGGAGATCTTTGATCCTACTTGATGGGACCAAGATGACCATATATGGACTTCCTATAGTACATGAGGGAATTTATTTATTTAGATTAAATGGATAAGGATCCCATAAAAACCACACTTATAGAGGGGTTTGTCTTGGTTGGGGACACCCCAACTTTGGATCTGATCATACTTGGCTCGGTCCGATGGGAGGATACAACATTAGAGATAACCAGTTAAGGCATTCATCCAACTAGGTGATTCCATGAATATAGGGGAATTTTAGGGCATTTCCATTTATGTTTTGATGGCTATCTAGTTCAAATATCAGTATCCATCATCATATGTGACACGTGAGATGACCCTTTGATGTTCCATGTGAATGACCAAGTCATCCTAGTACAGATCTTCAAAGGATACCTCCAGAACATCCACAAAATTGACTCAGTCATTTTGGGAAAAAGGAATACAAGTCACCTTTAGATGTGGAGGGAACTGGGCCATCAAATCATGAGTTTTCTCTAACAAGGTTATGAGATTTTGATTATTTATGACTTTAGTCACCATTTTTATGCTTTATGACTAGTTACAAGTATCCCTTCACATTAAGTTGTGGGACTTCAATTTAAAGAGCCAACATAAGGCTTATGATAATTTCCTTATACTAAAAATATTTATTGTTATAACCTTGTAATAGTAGGAATGATTATGTTTGATAGCCTATATGGTAGTGATAGAGATACTCCCTCAACCACCCAATAGAGTTTGTGGTTGCTGAGCCTTCTACTGGTCCAGATCTAGGAGGACCAATCAAAATAGATCTACCAATCCAGGGTGGAATGATCAATTAAGAGTATTTACTCATCTAGTAAATGGAATCTAGTGGAAATTCTATATGTATTGGTGTAAAAACAATAAATATTCTAGTACTGGTCATTTGAGATATTTCTGGGGTACAAACTGGTGTTGAATTGCTTTAGGATCATTGCCCACCAGTCCAACCACCTGGTAAACATCAGATGGTAAATAATAAAAGTCAATGGATTGACATGGGATACCTGTTTTATGTTATTTTTCTGCAAGTAGTTCCATAATGTTTTAACTATAAAGTCCAAAGCGAGGCATCTCTTTTCTACAAGAGTGTATATAGACTCCATGTCGAGTAACATTTGGCCAAGGTAATATAAGTCTATTTCCTTGACCTCAATGTTTTTTGAGTGAGGAGGGATCCAAAAAATCATTCTAGGGTGATCACATAGAGGATTATATGGATACCTGGGACGAGTTCCATTAGGACTGGTGGTTAAAGAAGATATTTCTTAATGTCCTCTAATGCATCCGATCACTCTTAATTCCATTGATATGTGGTGGGATTTTACAATATAGTGGGACTGGAGATGAATCCCTATATGTTGTTTAGGTGACCATAGAGGCCTTATATCTCCTATATATTGTGATGGGGAGGAATATGGATGATGATCATAATCTTCTATAGTTTTATTTTGATACCACTATCCCTAAGGATGAAATTGAGCAACATTCCAAAGGTTTCCCCAAATTCACATTTCAAGGGGTTAATTTTCACGTGACAGGATTAGAGGAATTAAAACTGTTTCACATTATCCTTGAGATGACACTGACATTGGTTGAAAATTTCCACCAAATAATCCATGCATCACTCAACCAGTGTCCCAAGGTGCATCATGAAGTTATGGAACCTATCATGTTGTAGGTAAAACCATATGTTTTCAAACTAAAATTTTTCACTTGGAAATAAAATATTCCCTGACGTTCCCTAAATAAATTGGATTCTTCACCCTCAAGGACTATAAAGATTTAAATTTACCCAGTTTACCCATAAATGACTGATAGGGATTGAAAATTTATTGTAGCATTAATCAAAAACTCTATCACCGGGAGGGGAAAATCATCCATTGGGAAGTGGTATTTGAGGTCCCAAAAGTAGATGTAGAGTTTAATATTCCCATTATTCTTCTAGAGTGGGAAATTTTGGCTAACCACTTAGTGTACTGGACCTCCCCGATGAAGTTGGAATTGATCAATTTGTCGACATCGGGCTCGATCATGGTGTTGTTGGAAGGGTGCATCATTCTAAGAGGATATTTGAAATTGGACTAGCCCACTAAGATGATAATACTGTGGATGAAAACCAGAGTATTGGGCGCTATAATTTCTTTATATCACTAGGTGAACTCATTATGTTGTTTATTTAGGAAATCCACGTACTACTAATTCAACTCTTGGTACATGACTATGCTAGTTGGTTTTGGCCTCTGATCATCCTCAGTGCAGGGATTAACATGGATCAAATAATTGGTAGTGGCATAGAACCATTCCTTAAAGTTATTTGGGCCATATTTCAAATCCTCTTCATCATATAAAACATGGGGATCAAAGGAAAGAATCATATTACCAAGATGTGACAATCTCATGGAAATTTTGTCATCTACTTCAGCAAGCATGGTATCCTCGATGTAGAATTCATTCTCTTTGGAGACCATGGTGACAAGATCCTAGGAGCCAATTCCATGTGGTTTTGATGTCAATTATCATCTATATGAAACAATGATGATAGTTATCCTTCCATCGGGTTAACCCCACTCTTCAAAACACATGGAGCTATCATGGGTTGGTGGACAGGGTGAAAAACTCTCAATTCACAAAAAGGGAAGGTTGTTATGACTTCAACCATTCATATCCTATGTTGGAATACAAGGCGATGTGTAAGAATTCATTCTTACTAGGGACTATGAAATGAACACCAAGATCTGGGGTCATTGTATCCAACTGGTTGATGGGTAGGATGAATAGTTTCATTAAATTATCCCAAGGATCTTATAAATTGGATATAAGATCAGTAGGGGAATTGATGTGATCATCCACATTAGTTTGAAGTTTTATCCCCTCCCTTTTTTAGTACCCAACATATATTTACTGAGATTCATAGGATTTAAGAGGATCATCATCACCCTGGAGTACCCCTATATGACCATTGAGGGAGTATTTGAGGCACTAATGATACAAAGAGTGGACTATTACATTTAGATAAGGCTGGAGCCTTCACAATAGGTCATTATCGGTAGTTTCCTATGAGGAAACCTTAAAATTAGTGTTTTCTACCTAGTCAATGATCTGGGTATTTACCTAGATGTCACAATGTGTCTTCTACTCACTCTTTTAATACTATTGAATTCTCATATTATAGGGGATCAAATATCCATTAATGAGCCCCGACTTATGAAGATTTTAGGTTGGGATGATACTGATCCCAAAGCGAGTGTCTACAAGGAAATAACAAATTTTAATGCCTTTTAATTGGCCTATGACATACAATGTGTGTATGTTCCCATTAATAGTGGTTCACATATATTACATAGGTAATGAGATGAGGTGTTGTAACTCTTACTCTCCGGCCTCATCTCCAAGATAAGTATCAATGGCGGATATATCAACCTCAAAATGGAGAGTCATCATCAGGGACTCTATAAAAGTATCACCATATTCATTCAAAAGTAATATAATTTCAATGATGGAGGGTCATTATACTATGATATATAATTTATTTAACACATCATACTTCCTTTTTGGGTGAATTTGTTAACCTGGTAAGGTTCAATATTTGATATGTAGTGTAGTAGGGTGAGTTAGTTAAGGCCTTGGTGCCTAGATGGTTCTTTCATAATTCCTCTATTGAATATATGAATTATGATGATAACTATAAGGGTGATATTGGGACTTGGTCATCTATTATTATGATTTGGGATTCTATGGTTCAACCGCATGATCAACTAGTATGGTTGGTTGTGGGGCCATACCCGATGATATGGCTAGTGAGGATTATTCATGTTGTAACCCACATGAGGATTGTTTTCTACTTTTGGTAGCATGAATATTCTTCTTTTAATAATCAAAAAGGTATTATTCCTGGTAGTATGAAATATACCACTTCCTCACCAAAATCTTATAGAGGTACCTGAAGGGGCTCTATAATGTACATCATTTGTGAACATTGTGTAATAGTCCACCATCCTAACAACATTAACAAAAGCATATCCCTTCTCTTTGTCAGAGGAATATTCAATGATGGGCCAGATCTTTTTTGATTCAACCAATTCATATGTCAAGAAGATAGAGATATTGAAACCCATCTTATGCACTGGTGTGGGGATATGGTCTCCCTTACATTTTCAATGCCTATTCATTTAATACATTAAATAATTTGAATCTAATTAGGTTGATGGAGTGGATGTGGTGGTATCAAGGGGTTCTTTTTTTTCTCAACAAGTCTCAGATAGTTCCATGGGAATGAACAACCATCTTACAAGACATCTAATCATTTTTCTTTTTCATACCTCATCCATGGACCTAGTATTATTCTTTAGTTTTCCCATCATCACTATTAAAGCCATTAAAGTCATGTGACACCAATACTAGGTCATCACCCAACTCAACCAGGACATGGTATACCTAATCATAGACCTATAAATGAAATAAGAAACACTCCTTGATGGTATTTATATGGACCTTGTGTTATGTGAAATAGTTGGCATGATTTATTAGGCTATACTCTTTAGGTGTCCATCATTATGTAAAATAAAGAATTATTTTCTTATAGGGTGAAAATGATGTACCCTAAGACTAAAAAATCCTTAAATAATTATACCTTACTATCATGTTATGAAAAGAGAACATGAGGGTGTGGACTCAAGAGTGGAATTGTTAATCATTATTATAGATAACATTCACATGGTGAGAGTTGCCTTATGGTGGTGCCTAATGGTGGAATGATAGTGGTTTGTTAGTCTATATTGAGATGGTGATTTCTTCCTTCACAGGTGTTCATATGAGAGCTAAAATAGGTAATGGGAATGAAAAATAATTGGTATGATATAAGGATATATATAAATATTATCCTCTTTAATTTAATTGGTGAAATCCATTTGGATACCTTAGGGAGATGAGGGTAGGTCCCATATCATCTCTTAAATTTTCAACAAACACCCCAAATTTATTTTTCTGTGATGTCTGAACATTATGAGAGTATTGATACCCTTCCAATGGGAAATAAATTCAACAACTCGCTCGTCATACATCTATTTTCACTTAGAGAGGACAACAATATCGGTATTTCACTTGGTGGATATGAACTAGAAGAGGAGATTAATGCAAAGATCATCCCAGTGAGAAATAGATTTTTAGGCTAGTTGGATTTTACAAACAAAATAATTTCCTACAGTTGTTTGGGAAAACAATTAAATATTAGTTGGTTCCTATATCTCTATAGTTCCCAAAAATAGGTGACACCATGTGGAAAATTTGGGAATATGCTATAGATAATCACCAATCTTTTTAAATGGGGTGAATATTTGTTTACTGAACTCCACAGGTGGGTGAACATGAACCCCCAATGCTAGATAAAATTTTCAGTTATTCAATATTATGTCTTTATGTGTCTATAAATCCTTAAGATGAATAATGAGAGTGGATATAAAATATGTTTATTGAGGGTTAGTATTCACTAATTATTTTAATAGAAATTTGTTTTAAGAGTTTAATCAGTCACTATCCTTATGTGGGAATTCGTGCTTCTCAAGAGGGTTTAGAGGATCATATCTCGTTAATTTGACATTGAATTCATCCTCTATCCTAATTTGATTAATTGGATTAACTGCCTTTAATCTAGGTTCTGGTCCATGGATAACTGTTTTCTCAGCCAATGGAGGGGATGGGTCCCCTAAGATGGTTCTTTGGTCCCAGAATTTCTCAATAATGAGTTCAGCAGTAAGCTTCTTATATCTCCAAGATATTGGATAAAAGTAGAATTATATCATATTTTAGAGTTTATGGAATGAAATATGATTGTCCAATGGGATAAATAATACCATTTCCTATGATGATATATTAAGGAGTAGGTTATAATGGATCCTTAGTAGGTCATCCAAGTCCCTATGTATATTTTGGATGATGAGTGCAAGAACCCATCAGAAGATTCACATGATGTTGTGTACACCCTCGAGGTGGATTCTCTCCACCATTCCATGTGTCATTAGCCTAATTAATATTATTATCATGTGGATTTATCATGATGAAATTCATGGTAATGGTAGTTTGAGATGAACTATATCCATCAATGGGAGGGTTAACATGATGGTTCAACAATCACTATGAAAGAGGAATAAATTAAAGGGTAGTTTATTACCCCATATAATGATTTTAAAATATTAAGACTCCCTTTTCATGATTTAATAGAGCATAGTGAGTCTCATGATACAGTTCCATTAGAAATATTTTCTGTATCTATACAAATCAGGGTGTTGTGATACTGGAAGTGATACAATATCAACCATCTAGAATTACTGATGAATATTATCAAAGAGGTTCACACTCCTAGGATAAGTCAAGTGGTTGTATTGAAAGTTTTTGAACTTCAGCCCTAAATTTTGGTAGAGACATGATTTATGTTACACTATGAGGATCTCCTGGATGCAAGGTTTCGGGTGTCTAGAATATCACTGCTAGATGGTTGGGGTCTAGAATATCCCCCAATATTTCCCCAAAATAATTATTATCAGGAAGTTTATCCTATTTGTGATCAGCCAAGGCTCTATTATATGAGGAGCATGAAATTTGGGGTAATATTATTTTAAAACTTTTTTTGTTGTAGATTTAGGGCAGTGGCAGAATCAAACTTTCCATTCATCCCAGAAATGAAAGAGGGTATTCTTGAGGTGGGGATAAATTCATATCCATTTACAATTAGGATGAGGTATATATGGCATATAAATAAACTAGAATATCATTATTCCACTATGTCTCAATAGTGTGATAACATTCATTTGAGGGTTCCAATCAAGGCCCAGATGTCTCCCTTCCATGGTGAAGGTGGAGAGGAGGGAAGCTGATTGTGGAAGAGATGGCAGTGTGGCATGTCCCTGGATGGAATACATGATTTCCTACACAAGTTGTTCCTTCAAGAAGGATTTGGGAAAATTATGTATCTTGGTCTCGCAAATTTTTATTCATAACTAACAGGCTCATACCCCTCGCTCAAGTTGTAGAGGTGCATGCCTCTCTGTTGAGTCTTCCATCACCTAAGACTATGAGAGATCAATGGTGACACGAAATCTTCCCATACCTCTCTATGACTATATGATAGTCACCTGTGCATGATCCCCAAATTTTCATTGGGATTTATTCCACTTTTAGTATTGTTGGCACCATGGGAAGGGCCCTATAGTGATTTTTAGTCTTTCCACCTCAATAAGTGCATGTAGAGTCTTCGACATGGGGAGTACCTCCATGTAAGGTAATGTAATTTTGGGGTAGACCCCCATGGTTGAGTAATTAATCATTATATGATCCATGCATTTTTACAGTAATGTTCATAATGGGGAGAGTCAACCTGACCTTCCGGGTGTGTGATTGGGGTCTCAAGCCCAATCATGAATGGACATGCCCCCGTACATCATCTATGAAAGAAGGAACTATGTCAATGATGCCAAGAGCCATTGGATCCATTTCATAGGCCTCTTATCAAGTAGTGTTATTATCTTGAAACAATAATTGGTGAATAGTATTCTAGAATGGGGTTAGAAGATCAGGGTTGTGATTATACTATTTTTTGGTCAATTGGGTTTCTTGATGTTATTGATAGTGATGAGTGGTGGGGCCCTCTTGGGAAACCCCATGGCAGCGGTCGCAACAACTGTGACCCCTGAATCCCAAAATGTTGCATCATAGGGAAGTTATTCATCATATTATTCTTGTGAGAGTCTCTAAAATATATTTATTATCTTAATTAGAGTGGAATTACCATTTTATAGTCCTTGCATGCATTGACGTTACCACACAACCACAACTTACAGATACAGTGGGGTCATATACCATGTTGGGGGGAACCCTTATTGATCATATAGATGAAGACATACATTTATCACACTCCATTGAGTGAGTTAAAATGAGGTTATATGGATAGGGAACATAGAATCCATTGCCACTATAGTAGGATGGTAGTTGTGTGAATTTCATGCACCATCGACACTCCTTCTCCAATGCCTATTGATAGTGGGTCATCCAGTGTTACGAGTTGCCTATATATTATAGGAACATATGACGTTCCATGTTAGTATATTTTTTTTATAACTTATATGCTTAACATTCCCAATATTATTCTCCCTATCTATGGAAGGATTAAGATTGAAATTGATGATTCTTCAAATTGGTAATACCCATCATCTATCATTTTCCCCTAGTTGCAATAGATGTGATTCAAATAATGTTCATTGGTTTATATTTTGATGATTATTAAGGGATGGTAATTTGGTTTTGAATGATTCTATTTCACTCATATTGGATTTGTTCGTGTCCTTAGATGGGTTACGACCCTTCTAGGGAGTGGTTGGGCCCTAAATTCCCACTTTCCAATGGAATGTTGCCTCTATTACCTTGTTTGATGATGTTTTCTCTGTTATTAGAATATTTTTACGGGATATTGGTTTCTAAATCCATAAATCATTAATTGGATTATTTTCCTAATATGGGTCTCTATCATAGATTTTGGACATGTTTTTGAATCTCATTCTCAAAACAATCTTTAAGTGGATTATAATTAATTACGATTCATCTATCATAATAGGGTAAATACCTATGGTCATGTTGGTGAAGATGGTGGTAATTTCAATGAATTTATAAACATTAGTTATGATTGGAATCTATAATGAATTCCTCTTTGAAGTTTAGGTAATCTCAAGTGTGAGTCATATTTGGTGTGGTTCCCAAAGTATCCCACATCATGACATAGATAAACTGACAGAAGGGACATAAGGCCTCCAAGGCTTATTTTCTTGCACATAAAACATTTTTTAGATGAGGTAATGATTCTAGTATACTATGAAATCTCATAGGTTTAAGGATTTATGGGTAATTTTTTACATGTTTAGAATATTTTTGGGACTTGGTCATAGGTTTAGGGTCTTTTGGGGACATAATAATAGGTTTAGACTCTTGTGGGTGACATAGTCATATGTTTAGAGTCACGTGGGGTCTTGGTCACACGTTGAGACTCATGTGGGGATGGTTTCATAGGTTTAGAGATATAGGGGGATATGGTCTCACGATTAGAGTCTTATGGGGACATGGTCAAATGTTTGGAGTCTGGTGGAGATTTTCCCCATATACACTTATTATGTACTAGGTCAGATATAGTTCATTGATATATAGAAGTGCCTAATTCTAGTGGGAAACTCATATTTGGTTAGTGTGAGGTTGATTGTATTCCTATGGGGAATGATCACACATTGGGTTTTTCACCTTCAATAGAGAATTTGGACAGATTGATATTTTGATATCTTGATTGAACCTCATGGAGGTATCCTATGTACCCTATTATGAGAAATGAAACAAAACCCATGTAGTTTGATTCTATAGTTAATGTTTTTACGATGGAGAACGATGCATGTAGTTTAACTTCATACAGTAAGGTTTCTTGTGTTATCAAAGGAGTGACAAAAAGTGACATTGTGGGGATTACTCGTCGAAGATACCAAGAATATGGGGGATTATCCCATGTTTATCTCATGATACATACTATGTTTTTTACATAAGGTAAATATATCATTTAATTTCAAATGGTTTGGATATTATTGTGCAGTTTAGCATCACGAAACTATGACATTTTCATATAGTTTAATGTTGTATGACTAATATGTTAGGATATAAAATTTAAATGCCTACAATTCAAACATTGGGTTCAAGACATATGCTATGGGATATCCATTCTTGGTTAGGGAAGAAATAGAGAAGGATCCATCACTATACCTACTTAAAAAGAAAAGTGTGTTCCCTTGATGATTCTACTGGTGGGACCATATATAGGGTTTCTAAGATTAAAGATCCAACTATTAGGAGGGAAATTAAAACCAAATACTAGACTATTCTTGGAGATAATTTCCTAGAAAAGAGAAATGATGATATCAATCATGTGGAGGTTTTAGGAATGCAAGAACCCATTTTGGGTAGGTATTAGTTCCTTGGGCCCTCAAATTTCCTGAATTTTGTTGTGTTCAAAGGTGGAATCACATGGGGGCCTTTAAGGTGGGTTTTAAAACGTATGAGGATTTCATTAAGGTAAAGGGGTTCAAAAATGTAGTTAATAAATGAAATATGGTTTTTCAATATGGGTATTATTTCATGGTTCCCATGGGGAATGTTTTATGAAAGGTTATTTCCTCATGGAACCCCATGAGAAATGATGGATTTTCCTCTACCACAGAGGGTGTGATCCCTTGAGAAGGTCATCTCCACTATGGTATTAGGTGTTAAGGTACCCATGGGAGGATATTTATAAAATATTGGCACATATTGGAATCTATTTTACCTTTAGTTCTTAGAGGATAATGTTTCAAGAATTGATAGATTCTTTTGGAAGTCAAATTGACATGGTCCCCTTAAATGAATGGTTAATGGGGTATTTAAGGGAACCACATAGGTAAGACATAAATTGGAAAAAATATTATCTTATTTGTTAGGGATAATATTCTACATCACTCTGACGTCCTTTGTGAATCCCTGTCATATTTCAAAGGATCCATATTTCATGAACTCAAAACTTTAGGTGGATCTTGAGCCTATTTTGGCATGGATTTTCCTCAAACCATCCATGTGATCCTCTTCACAATCAATGGATTTCTAAAAATCATTCATTTTATTTTGATCTACTTATATACTATATTTATTATGATTTAATCAGTGATTCTATCTTATGATCAATTAAATACATCAGTGAGATGAAAATTGTGTGTTTTGTTTGACTATAATTTACTGCCGTTATAGTACCATTATACCTATTTTATTAGAAAACAATTTGGTTTCTAAACTTTTCCACAATTTACATATAAAATATAATTTTTTTACACTTGATTCACTACATTTGAGACTAATATTGATTTTATCATATATTTATTCATTATAATTTATCTCAGTTTCATAGAAAAATATATGTTATAAATGAATTATATTTTGTTTCTGATATGATAGGGCTTCCAATTGAAAAATTATATAATCTTAATAAAGAAATAATACTTATTTTTGTTGGATATTATTATTTATATTTTCATGAACATATTAATGATTTTGTGATAAATAATGTAGTTTAGGATTATTTAATAATGAAAAATAATAATAAAATTCAAGATAATGATATTTATTTGTTTACTCCAGAGGAGATGTTTTAGTTTTAATCTATCTATAACATCTTGAATATGATTCTTTTTTATGACTAGAAATGTTTATAGTTAGATTTATTACTATGAAATAGTGATCAAAATTTTTAATAAGTTTTAAATCAATAATCTTGGAATATACAAGGTAGTTGAAAATAGAATTGAATTTTTGAGAGAAGATTAAAAATATTTTGAATTCCTTCCATAGAGTTATTTTCATATATTCATCAACATTTTATCACTATAATTTATAGTGTATAATGTCTTGATGGAATGTAAATCACAAGTTGTATCTTACTAAGAAAGTTATTAATATTTTCTCTATGGAAAGGGAATCTAAGAGAACATCCATTAATGACATGAAACATATAATTAATATGATTCTTGATGATTTAATCATAACACATATATAATACAGGAGTAAAAAGAGATATATACTAAAAAGAATTACAATAAGAATGTAGTGACCTTTCTATTCATTTTTGGAACTTTAAATTCTATATTTGTAAATTCTAGAGATAACGTTCTGAGATTTCTACTTAAATGAATTATTGTAAAAATTCATCACATGTTATTAATGAGAAACCAATTGAATTTGGAAATTATTAACTTTCAAAGAGGATGAATAATATTCTCAAAAAGAATAAATTTTAGTATGATTTCTAGAAATATAGGAAAGTGAAAAATGAGAATAAGTAATCCTTAGATATTCCATGTTGTGACTTTAAAACCCCAATCATATAAAACCATATTATCTGAATTTGGAGATGAAATAAATATATCCCAAAGATATTTTGAATAAAAAAGGATGTAGAGATTCAAATCAGTGGATACCTAGAGTGTTAGTGAAGCTTCTAAAAATTTTGATAGATCATCATAAGATAATGATAATATAAAGAAGATCATTTTATTTGATGGAAAATTTTCATAGGATGAAAAAAATTTCATGGCCTAGGTAACAAATGAATATCTTAAAAATTTAACATTATATTCTAGTTACCCATATACATCAAAAGATGAAAAAAATGCTTCTTCATCAGATTATGAAGATGATGTTCTATAATTTAATTAAATTGTTAGATATCAAAATTTTATAGAAAATAAAAAAAATTAATTAAAGACTATGATCAAGAAATGAAAGATAATTTTAAAGTGGTTGACAAAATTTATAGGCTTAATTTTGAGAAATATAAAATTTCATTGGAGTGAGACGCTAATTTAAATTCCAGCTCAAATTATGAGGATTATGAATTATTTATTAAAAAATGTTTTATGATAATGGATTGAAAAATATTTTATCTAATTTTTCTAAAGGTAATAAGAACATTAATAAGATTTATAGGCAGCTGAAACTATCTAGAAATTCTTATGGAACAGTTTATAGTTATAAAAATTCACATTTTTAGACATGTTTCTTTATTTCGAAGAGTTCACATTTTTTAACATTGTGTCAAATAGAAGTTCACTATAAGATAATATGTTCTATAAAAAATATTAAATCTTTTGGAATTCATAGAGATTTTATTTCTAAATAACTATCAAGTGTTCAACACCATAGAGTTGGATATATTTGGGTTTTGGAGGTTTTAATTTCTAATGTTACTCCACCCAATAAACTGTTGGTATAGAGATATTAGTTTCAATAAATTTATGAGAAAATTATGAGTACTAATATCTAGAAAAATTGGTACATTGATAAAGGATATTATTAGAATACGAAATAAAATAATTCTAAATTTAAAAACCTAAAATATTTATTATGTTGAGTATTACATTTGTAGAAAATGAACAACTATAAATTATTCGAAATTGTGATATTTCTTTCCTCGGTAAGTGTTTTATTTATAATGTTATTTATTTCTTATGAATTAATAAAAACCTTAAAAAAATATGTCAACTATGTGATGAGGGTATCATTTTTAACTTCATGTATAGAAAATGTATTATAGAATGTTTTGAATGAGTGTATTAGTTTTTAATTGATATTCATGAAACTATTTTCACCATAGATATATAAGACCATAGATTCCAAAACAAAAATTCCCTTAATTTGATTATGGATAATTCATGTCTTTGGTATAGGAGGTTAGTGCATTAGATTTCATATAATTTTGTTAGACTTTTTGGAGATTCGTTGTGAGGGATGTATCAAAACTTATATTTCACTCTACCATAGTTTGTGATCCTTATCAATTTTACAGGACAGATAAGAAAATATTTAAACCTACTAGTGAAGTGTCAAATTATATAGCTTTAATGTTAGTACACTTGACTTTTTTGGACCTATAACAATTGGTTATATTGGTGCAAAACATTTTGTGTATGTCTTGGTTGATGATTACACTACATTCACATGGGTTTATTTTCAAACTCATAAGTTAAACGAAGTCTTTTATTTAAAGAATTTTAGGATTTTGATCAAAAAGAGAAAATATCACTCTTTTTCACTATTTTGATTGATCATGGTGGTGAGTTTATAAATTGTAATTTAGAAGCATTTTTGTAGTGAAAACTCCTTTACACATAATTTTTATACACCTGTAACTCTCTAGTAAAATGGTGTATATGAACAAAGGAATAAAATAATTAATGAAATTAACCATAAATTACTATGTTTATACTCATTAGATAATTTTTCTGGATGAATATATGAATACTACAAAATAAGATAAAAATAATGATTTATTTTTCCCATTTTATATAAATATTTTTTTGTGTTTTGAACCAGATGTAAACAAAAGATTTCTTACTTCAGAGTATTTTATTGAAAATAGTTCAATTTTAATACGGTATATCTTTTTCATAAATTATATATAGAGTCTTATGATTTTATATATATTTTTTATTCAAACATTGGAAATGATTATTATATTTTTGATAAACATAAAAATATATTTTAAGAAATGATACATGTCATGTTTGTTGAAACCAACTCTTACTTTTTTAAATGTTTAATAAATTTCCGTTTTGAATTGTGTTCTAGAAATATATTCTATTTTATTTTGAGAACTAACCCATAACTATAATTAGTCACGCATTTAGAATCTAGTCTAATAGAACATGAATGTTTGTAAGAGTTACTAATTGATGTTACTCATCTAGTTTTTGAGGAACATTTATCCTTTTTACCTAAAATCAGTTGATTTTAATGAATCATCCCACTAATAATGTCAATGATGATCTTGATCAAGAAGTTTTAACTATAATTTTTCTATGAAATGAACGTGAGAATATTAAATTATTATCTCTATTAAATCCAAAAAATTTAGATTATTCCTTTGGTGATGAAAATTGTATAAGGGCTATTTAAGAAGAGATAAATCAGTTATAAAGAAACAATGGTTAGGATTTGGTTGAATACAATGGGTATTTTCTTGTTATTGGAGTGAAATATGTCTTCCAAAAAATCATGATGAGAAATTAATTACTATCAAGAATAAGTCCAAAATGTTTTATAAGGGTTATAATTATAAATAATTCATAAATAATTGTAAAAATTGTGATATGATATATAGTCTTGATTCCATATATATCTTACTGTACATCAAAATGAATATGAAATTTATTTTATTCCAAATTGATTTAAAGATAACCCTATTTAAAATATATGTTTTGGAGGAAGTTTTTGTTGAAAATCCACTAGTTTCAATGATATAAATTTATCAAAATATGTATATAAACGTCCGAAAAACACTTCATGGTATTAAACATGCACAAAGAGAATGATATAAACATTTATCTAGATTTTCACTTCTAGATAATTTTGATAAAAGAAAAAAAATATAATTTATCATGAAGGTTTTTAAGACACCATATTTGTAAAAATTTATATTAATGATATTATCATCAGTTCAACTAAAAAATCATAAGTAAATAGTTTGTCAATACTTTTAAAAAAGTGAATTGGAGATGAGTATAATGGATAGACTTGAATAGTTCCTTGATTTTCAAATAAGTTAAATACTATAAGGAACCATTTTATCTAAACATAAGTATATGGGAGACTTAATAAAATAATTTTGTTTTGATAATGCCTCTAATATAAGTACCCTAGTTAGTACATTAACTAAACTGGATTTTTATGAATCCAAGAAACTGGTAGCCTAAAAAAATTATAGGGGGATGATTAGATGTTTACATTAACAAATGTCTAGTCGACCAGATATTATGTTATCTATGTTACTATGTGTTAGATTACAAGTAAATCCATGGAATAATATATTAAATAAGATAATCATATCTTACAATGCCACAAATTTACCAAAGAACAAGGATTATTTAATTCTTTTGGAACAAATTTTACACTTAGAGTCACATAAATTATGACTTTGGAGGTTATAGGTTGAATTGGAAGAGCATGTAAATTTACTATTGATTATTTTGTTTCATGTTCAAAAAAGAAGTAAAAATTGGTTGAATTGTCCATTACTGAAGTAGAATATATGGAATAAGGAAGGTACTGTGCTCAAGTGTTGTGGATGATGTGCATACTAATAGATTTTGGAATGATATTCACTGAAAACGCAATTCTCTATAATAGATGAAATGTTATTTACTTTTCAATAAATCTATCACATCACACATATTTGAAATATATTAATATTAGACACCATTTCCCATATGATTAGGAAGAAAAGAGATATTACTCTTCTATTTATCAGAAAAAAGATGAGGATGTTGATATTTTCACTAAAACTCTAAATTTTGATAGATTTGAATACATAATTTTTTTTGGTTATAGTCAATATCAAATGATAAATTTCTAATTGTTGTTTTATTATCTTTAGAAAGGAAAAAATACCTTGAAAACAGTAAAAAAAATTCTTAAAAATACTGAATTATGCCAGCATTTGATATAGTTATTTCATAAATAATATGAATATGATCGGGAATTATGAGATAAATTAATTTATCATTCATTAAAAACCACACCTATGGAAATTAATTTATCTAATTAAATTATGGTAATAAAATTTCATAAGGCACACTTTACATAATAAACTTATTCCTACATATAGAACATCGATTAAAAATTCCCAATGTTCTAAGGATATAGTATTTACTCTTATATATGAATATTATATTGGATTTTAATATCTTACAAATGAAAAATACATGATATTTTAGAATATGATGTATAAAAAATTATATATTTTTTGATTATATCAAAAGGGAAGTAAGGTTTTTATTTTCTCATTTTAGTAAAGATAAGATCGTATAAAAGAAGTCTAAAAATTAAACCGTCATATTCTAATGGAAGTATGCTTTCTTCAATGGAGAGAGTACTTTAAAATGAGACAAATATATTGAATCTGAATACTTTTCTTAAAGTAGAAAATCACTCTAGGATATACATTTCTTATCTAAATGGAGATAATAGGGATCTTACTACTTAGATCATTATTTATATTTATTAACCAACTCTTCATGTTTATGGTTATTTTTTTAAAATTGTAAAAGCTGTCAATTAAAGAACCATGAAGAGATTAAATAAAGGTGGAATTTTAAATTCATCAAATGATACATAAAAATAATATTTATAATTAAATGAACCTAGTGGTTCAGGCTCTTTCTTGGCATCCAAAAGACCCAAGATCAAATCTGGGTAGAAAAGAATTCATGAGGTACTATAGTAGGACACTGTAACAGGTCACTGTAGTAGTACTGTAGCAGCAGCAGCACTGTAGCGGCGGAGGGACTATAGCAGGGTACTATAGCGGCGGTGGTACTATAGCAGGTGCTGTAGCTGTGAGGGTACTGTAGTAGTACTGTTCACCGAGGGGACCTTTGGGCCAAAAAAAAGGCTTTCCAGCCCTGTATGCAGGCCACTTGGCCTTGGGCCTTCGGGCTATGTAATGGGTCACCATCTATCCAGTCTAAAGAGGTCTCTGATTTTATAATAAATTGAGGCTTCAGTCCCAATCTTTAAAAAAAATTATTTCTCAGATAGAGTCATCAGAAATTAAAAAATGGAGAAAATTTTAACTTTAGTATCATTCATTTTCACATTTTATTACTATTATTTTTTATAAAACTAAAAGGCGATGGGTTTAAAAAAACATCATTATATAAAATGTTTTTGTTTCCATTGTTTTAGGAAAATATAAGTGTAGTTGTTTCAATGTAATAAAGGGGGAGATACACTAAAAAGTGGACAAGTGCAAAAGGTTATGTAATATTCCAATGAATTTCATCACTCAGATATAACATCCCAATGTATAAATACATAAATCTAAAAGGATTTATTTTCACTGCCTTGATTTATTTTAATTAATTATAATTTTTTAAATAGATATTGAATTGGGATATTAATTGAGGTTATTAATGTAATTATTTTTGGTGTTTATGATTATCAGCAACTATAAATTCTTAATAATATACTTTAATAAAAGATAATGTACTTATTTGTTTTGATGAATAAAAATAGACTCTTTTTGTGGAAACATGTTGTTTTTCATGTATTATACATTGTTAAACATAATTATGATTAATTAAATTTTTGAAAACTGCATTTACCAACATAATTTCCTAAAAACCTTCAAGATGAAGTGAACATTATCTAATGAATGATAGAGAACCATGGTTGTGTACTGGTGAATTCATTTTAAGACAGATCTACACTTATTAAAAGATAAAGAATCTTTTAGTTTTGTTGAAAATAAACCAAAATATCCCAAACTTTGAGAGTAGATGTTTTCTAAAACATTACCTATAAATAGAACTGAAAGCATTATAGAATACAATCAATTACAATATACATGCTAAAAGAGATTACAAACATTTTAAATCTTTAATAATCTCCTTGTTAGAGAACTTTAGTATTTTTTCCATTTCAATGTGTTTTATGTTAGAGATTATCTTGTGAGGTATTTCATTGTAAATATATATTTTTTTCATTTTAATTGATTAATTTTAGGATTTTTGGTGATTTGTATGATTCCTTATAGAATTATCTTATTTTGATAATTGAGATCAGTGAGGCTCTATGTAATTAACTAAATATTTTGTGAAATTTCCACCTTAATTAAATACTATGTTTGATATATTGCTTCATATAAAACATATAACCTTAAAGGAACCCATTTTTTTAATAAAATAGATATTGACCACTCTAACATTTCCATTAAATAACAAGTACAAATATTTGTAACCACATTATACAATAAAGGTCCCTTTTAATATTGTTTTAACAAGTGTGGCTAAGTAGATAATAAATTCACTTTAAAATTAAAATTGATTTTCTAAAAAGCATTTTTTTAAAATTAGATATTTTTTTGTGTATGAATAATAGATTGGAAGTAATTTTATAATAATTATTAGTATATATAAATGATTATTTCATATGAACAATGTTTTAACCATAATTTGAGATTTCATTTAAAATTTAAATTTAATAATTATTGAATTTGAATTTGAAGACAAATAGATGAATTTTTTAACATATCAAAACAATATTACTTTAATATTAATTCTTTTCATTTTTTAAAAAATTATTATTTTTAGGTGAATTGCGTAAAATTCTATTTTTAAAAATATCATGACTTTTAAAAAATTATTCATATATAGTAATGAATTATAAATTTATAAAAATAATTTAGAAAAAAAAAATTTAAATTTTTTTTTTCAATTTAAAATATTTATTTTAATTTAAAAATTTATATTTTACATATTAGAACATAATTTATATATTTTTTTAATTTTTTTTAATATATTATTCAATTATTTTTCAAAATTGATTTCCAAAAATTTTAAAAAATTAATATAATCAAATTTATTTTGTATATTTAATTAATATTTAATATTTATGTAATAAGGATATTTTTACTTTATGGTACAAATGATAGGTTACCTTGGTTAAAAAATTAGTTATCATAGTAGAAAACCCAATTAAAAAGGGGTAACCGAAGGATTAGAAGGAATAAAATGTTAAAAAAGTGTTTTTAATTTATTTTTTAGGAAATGTATCAACCAAATCATATCTTTAATAAGTTATTTTCTTTTTTTGGAGTTACATGACATATTTTACAGGTTATACATTTATATCAAGTAGTTATAATTAAAAAATTTCGTTCTAACCACTTATAAGGGACCCCTCTCACAACCCCTTCAAGATCACTCAAATAATTTGCTTTCCACCAAAACATATTACCATTTAACATTATTTTATAATCCCTTTCCTTTCACTGGGGACATAGGTCTAAATATAATGTCTTAAAACCTCTATTTCCAAGGAGTCTTCTAAGAGAATGCGTAAGTCTTCAACGTGAGTAAATTTTTTCTTCTCTAGTATAATTTTCCAAAACCCAATTTTTTAATTCCTATATAATGAAATATATATTGTTTTTATAAATAATTGTATTATGAAAATGGAATAACTATTAACCTCATTTCCTATTTTTTATTCATAAAAAGAAAACCTTCATTTGGGCGTTGTTCATATTACAACCTATAAGAAGCAATGACTTACTTTTTATTGCCATATCATATATTTGATGATTATAAGGGTTAAGGTGAAGAATAAATGTGAAATATATAATATAATTATGATTAATATGATATAAAATATAATCCACCTTCTTTCCCACTCATTCTTTGTGAAAAGAAACTATTAATTGTGCATTATACAAACTACCACCTACATAAAGTAACATAATTTTTTTCATATAGTTTTATTATTATTTAATAGAAAATATTAAAATATGATTTAATAACTAAATATTTTCAAACTAATATCATTATTCTTCGCTAAAAATTATATAATGTGAAAGGAATCCACCTTCATAATCATAATCATCCATTACTTTTAGCATGTTTTTGTTTAGGTCGGTCAAACCACCCAATGGAACAATATTATTAAATATAATCATGAATTAATATGATAACATAATTATTGATTATACATTATATAAATAACTAAATAATTATTTTATTTAGGTTCTGGAGTGGTAATGTAAAAAATTTAACTCTTTAATTAATATACAGATGTCCATTTATTAAAAATTAACTGAAACATGCTCATCTTTGATTTCATATTTAAGGATCACAAAAAACCCCATAGAATGAAATTAAATCCTTATATATAATTAAAAAGTATCAATTATAGTACCTTTTATTATCTTTTAATGATGATCTTTGGGGGAATAAGGAATAAAAACACTATATTTATGTAACCAATACAAAATGATCGAGATTACTCACACTCAATATTTAAAATAGATGAGAACAATATAATATTAATGTAGATAATAATAATAAATTATTTTTATAAAATAATATATATTAAAATATAGTTCTGAAATATTTAATTAGGTTTTTTATATTTATGATACATGAATTTAAATAACATTTTTAAAAATCAAGAGTAATGGTTATTGATTTGGTAAATCAAACTTCTTCCTTTGAGTTATATGATTTATTGAAACATATTTCATCTAGGATCACTAAATTCATTGATTTTACATTTTATTTGATGTTATCGCTTTAATATATTCGTAAAAATAGTTTTTATCTTTTATATGGCTTGGTAAGGAGACGTTTTTCATTACCACTCTATATTTAAAATGTTCTATCCCCAATGGATTTATGTTTCATTTTTCGCCATAAGTATTTATTTAATTATGTGATTATTTTTGTTCGATGATGTCTTTTTTTTCAATTGATTTAATTCCAGGTGTTATTTTATGACATTTTGAGATTTTTAAAAACCATTTTTTATTTACTTGGGTTACATAATCAATGAATAGCCAATTATTTTAATTTGGATGATTTAGGAATCCAATTTTTATTTCCATGGTTTCATTATGCAATGAAGTGTGAAGGAGTTTTAATTCTTAAGGAATAAATTTTAATTTCAATGTGTAATTTATGAAAAGTGAATGATTTTCATTCAAACATTCTCAGAAATCCATTTTATTTCCATGGGTTCCTTTTGCTGTGATGAGTGAATGATTTTTAAGTTCCATTAATTAGTATGTATTAATGAAGGTGGGGTCCTATATCACCCTCATATTCATTTGTTAAAATTTTATATTTCATGAGAAAATTATTCACGACTATGTTTTAGTTGCTCCGGGTCATGCACACTAATTTTAGGTATCATGAAAGTAATGTTACCGATAATAAAATTTCTTATATAGATAGAACATGTTATGCCTTCTAATATTATTCTCCTAGGGTTCATGATTTATATAAATGTTTTTAAGCCATGATATATCTATTGTTATTCTAGTTTGATATTTTATGTATTTATATTTCCATGGAACATATTTCTTATGTTCACTTTTGTATAATTATGATTACTCCTGTTGATATGATATTTCTCTAATGCTCATGTTTTCTCATTTTATAATGATATCAACCTTGATGCATATTGTTATATTTATTTTTTACCTTGCTGAGAATTTACAATCACCTATTAATTGTGTTTTCTTTCCCATGGATTTAAATATGGATATGACATGTGAAATTTTAACAAGGGGGATTAGAGTTGAGCGGTTATGAATAAATTTTGATGTATGTTGTAATCTATCTTTTCTATGTAGCTAATCCTACAGGATGATAAAACATTTGTTATCCACTTTGTGAGACCATTTGAGTGGCAGAATTTTTATTCATGTAAAATATTAACATAAATGTTTTTATTTATCTTGTGTCACCATAATTGGTTTCAATGGATGGTCTAGTTTTTTTAGGGATTAGTTTTGAGAACATTAGTAAACACTAAATGAATTAGTTATGGGATAAGTCTATGTTTAAGATAACATCATGAAGTTTGGGTAATGTATAGATTATATTGATTTATTGGATATAGCATCCCTACTACGATACTATGATGTTAATTCGACTTTAGAATTGATGAATATTGATATAACCACCTTGAAAAACTGATGGGTTAGAATCAAAAGAAAATTTACTCTGGTGCATGTTGAGTGGGCCTATGACTGCACACGTGGCCATACAATTTCTAGGGATATCCTTTGTTGATAAAAATTATCTTCAGGAAACATTAATAAGAATTTTTTGATTTTTTATTGTTAGGGATCATATTAGGAAGTAGATAATGAATAATCTATATTGAAGCGTTAAATGTTATATGTTATGGCACACATGTTATTTATTATTTGTCACTTTTATGTTAGTAGTATTATTTTTATATTTACTATTCTTATCCTTAATTTTTTTTATAAATATCTAGAGCATGGAGAAATTGGGTTAAGAATGATTGAAATGAGAAATTCAATGTTTTTTACAGTGAGTTACCAAATGGGATGTCAACTAGTGCACAAAATCTCATATAAATGATCATCTAACCATCATAAGCTATAAATAATAACACAAACCATATTTATCTCCTAAACTCACCTAGGATAGTATAATTTTCTGTTAATTATTTCATGAAAAAACATCCACCATCATTATATATATCTTCAATACACCTATTTTTGAAAAATGGATCCATGTGATGGAAAATATATTTTACATTATGTAGTGCTTAGAGAATTTGAAGACTTTCATGGATTTATATCATTTCATAGTAGAGGATTACCAATGGTTGATCGTCATTAAGAAAACAACCAAATAATAATTAGACACAATATAATGATAGGAGTTCAGTAAAGTATTATTCATCAAGAAAATTACATGAATTATTCATAAGATGATGGGTTGAGAATTCTAAGAGTTGAATCTAAATGAGGATGATTACAGAAGAACATATAAAAAAAAATTCATGAGTCTCTTGAGGTATACCTCGATTTATATCTATTAATATTAACGAATGATTGATTGTTTCTTTGGTGTCTTAAAAACAAATATTCGATGGGAATTTTCCATAAAAGAATTTGAGATATATAAATAAATTTTTCAATGTTAACTAAAGGTATAAATGTATATTGGGTACTCTTTTTATTTTAGGGATGAATAAAAGGTGGAATATCAAGAGATCTCTGATGGTATGTCTCAGGGGGGGAATAAATTTCAACCCCATATTTTCTAAAATTGTGGGAAGAAGCACCGAGGTAATTCACTAAAAGGATCAGGGAAGTGTTTTGAGTAAGATAAAGTATTCTATCAAACCCAAAAATACCATATTAAGGCTAAGAGTGTGATTATCACAATATAAGAGAAGTGGGTCCCATCTAATGCTCCACTTGAACTATAATACTTCAAGTGAAATGAATTTTGACATTATTCATATCAATATCCCTACCCTCATGCCTATAAAGAAACTTTTTCCCAACAACCTCCCAGAAAAATTAATAAGGAAGGGAATCCATTATCACTACCAAAATCATAGATCAAGATAATGAAGTTATGTTTGGTACACTACCTCACTTTTCTAGATCTACTAATACCTTATTTGACTTTGGTTCATCACATTATTTTATATCACACAATATTTCTAATAATATGGAATCACTAACTCATGTAATGGATAATGAAATCTATTTGTAGACACTCGATGGATCCATGATGAGATATAAGATATATAATTCTTATCTGATTAATATTTTAGGAGGATACTTTTTATTGATCTAATTATTATTCATTTTGTTGAATTTGACACAATATTTGGTTTGGATTGTCTTTCCCTATTTTATGAACATATCAATTTTCAGGTAAAAGTGATCTAATTTCATATATAGAGTCATATCACTATCAAGTATCAATATAATTAAAGTCATGACATACCCTTGGAAAAATTTATAAAATATGGATCCTGATACCCAGAAACAAGGGATTTGAAGCTCAAATGATCAGGGAAGAAGTCAATATTGATGAAAATCCCATTATATGAGAATATAATTATGTATTTCATGATGAACTCCCTAGTATTAACCAAGTGTGTGAGGTTTCTTTTTCAATTGACCCCATACATAGATCCAACACAATTTCAAAGAGTCTATATAGAATGACCCATATTGAATTAGAGGAATTAAATAAGTGACTTCAATAGAATATAGATAAGGTATTTTTTCACAAGAGTGCTTCTCCCTGGCATTTACCCGTCCACATTTTCAAAAATAAAGGTATCTAAATGAATCTTTTCATTGATTGTCATGATCATAATAAAATCACAATCAAGAATATGTATCATCTTCTCTATATCGTTGATGTGTTTGTTCAAATCAAAGGATATCAATACATCTCAAATATTGACATTTAATTTGGATATCATCAGTTAAGGGTCATGAGGGAGGATTTATAAAAAAATGAACCACATAGGTTATGGAAATTAAGAATTTATTTTGATTCCATCTGGACTTACGAATGTATCTACCATCTTTATAGATTTCATCAACAATGTATTTATATATTACCATGAAAAATTTTTGGTAGTATTTTTAGATGATATTGTCATATATTCCAAGATAAAGGACTAAAATGAAGATCATTTCAGGATTATATTGAAAACCATGAGAATGGATAAAATTTATAGAATGTTTAGAAAGTGTGAATTATAGCAACGTAGTGTATCATTCTTGGGTCATGTAATCACCAAAAAGGTCAAACTTATATATTATTTAAAAATTAAATTTATTGATAAATGGATTAGAACAACCACAATAACTATGATTTGAAGTTTTATATTGTTTTTTGGATACTATAGATGCATTATGGGTAATTTATGAATGATATAAAATCAACTAACCAAGTTTACAAACAACGGAGTAATGTTCCTTTGGACAGTGGAATGTGAATAAGGATTCTAGGAACCAAATATGGGGTTGGTCACTACACATGTACATACTTTACCCTATAGTGGGAGAGTGTTTTTAATTCATAGTGATGATTCCAAAATGGTCTTTGGATTTGTATTAATGAAAAATTATATGGTAATTTGTTAGGCCTCACATTAATTAATGACTCATGAGAAAAAATACCTAAATCGTGAATTAGAGTGGGAAGTGGTGACCATTGCATTAAATTTTTGGTGATATTATCTCTACGGTAAAAATTAATATATAAATATATATACTGACCATAAGAGTTAGAAATATATATTCACACAGAAGGGGTTAAACATGTCCGAAAACAATTTATTACCATTTATAAATGATTTTGAATCATCAATATATTACCACCCAAGGAAAGAAAAACATGGTGGATGATTCTTTGAGTAGGAAATATCATTCTATCATATCTATGATGAGGATTAAAAAGAACACAGTACATAGGTATTTTCAAAATATTATTCTTTAAATCATAATGGAATGAGATAAATCCAATATTTCCCAAACTAATTCTCAACCATCCATTCATGTGAAGAGAAAAGAATACCATAAAGTTGATGTGAAAGTAGAGAATATGTAAGGAGTATTTTAGAGTTAAAATTTATTGAATATATAGTTATATGGTTTATAACTCAGAAATGTGTTCCATAAAAACTAGAACTAAAGGAGGATATTTTGGATGATACTCTAATATTATCTTTCTCTATTAATCAAGGAAACAATATATGTATATAGATCTAAATAATCCTTTATTGGGATAACATGAAGAGGAAGATTATAGAATATACATATCGTTGCTCTTTGTTCCATTAAAATAAGGTTGAATGATAGAAATACAAGGGTATGTTACAACTATTCTCATATTAGTATGTGAATGGGAGAACATTACCATAGATTTCATCTATTTAATCCAAAAAATGTATAAGGGAAATATTTATTTTATAGGTTTTATTCAATCACCTTACTAAGACAACTTATTTTATTCTCATCAGAGAGTTTTTATCTATGGAAAACTCACCATGATATACATAAGGTAACTAATAATGATGCATGGAGTACATATCTCCAATGTCTCAGATCGGGATCTGATTTTTACCCCTATGATATAAAGAATTATTTGGAATAAATTGATGATAGATAAGAGGTTTAATACTTTATATCACCATCATACTAATGGTTATTCTAAGAGGACAATTCAATCTCTAGAGGATATACTATTATCTTTTTCAACATAATTCCATGGTTGATGG
Source organism: Viscum album (assembly GCA_963277665.1). Taxonomy (NCBI): domain Eukaryota; kingdom Viridiplantae; phylum Streptophyta; class Magnoliopsida; order Santalales; family Viscaceae; genus Viscum; species Viscum album. The sequence goes on along the minus strand of OY728158.1, from coordinate 958,164,539 downwards.
GTTGAAAACCTCTGCATAGTATATTTATCACATAACAATAGTTTCAATTCTAGGATTAAAATGGAACCATGTGGGGATCTTCATGAGAATATATTTAGGATTCAAACAATTTAGGATGAAGTTATAAACGATAAATATATTGTAGCATCCCCGACCCAATTATACACCCAAAGAGTGATATCAAGACTGAATCCACTAGACTTAGGCGTGCATCCCCATATGCCAAATTTTTCTGATAAGCAGCGTGGGTGAAATGGGTAATAGTTCAGAGACTATACCCTCAAGGAGATGAAATAATATTTGGTCCAGGTACATATATTTAACATCAATAGGAACATTAATGATTTAGTAGACTTGAAGAAGACCCAACAATGGTGGATGCATAATCCATATCAACAACATCAGAAGTAATAAATTGTAAAGCAATGGAAAAAAATAACAACTGTGCATACCACTTGAAGACACTAAATAAAAAATGATTACATATCAGGTCATACAAAGAAATATCATGAAGGGTTAACAATGGATAACCATAATACAATACATATATATATATATATATAGCATGTTGATACAAAAGGAATAAAGGAAATAACTCAAATGTAAATTCTCTAGAGGTAGGAACCTCATTGTCCCTTAGCAACGTCCCATTCCAAAGAATTAATATGTTCCTAGTCCTACAGTTGATCCCTTACCTGAACACAATATCATAAATTCTACACACATCTATAAGTTCCCATGTATGGTGTGAGAATTAGTCTCAGTAAGATACCAATGATGTGTGCATACCCAACATAAGTGTTTAATCTAGTGTGAATTATAATATAGAAAACAACACATGTGTAAATCAAACATGGAATTCTATGGTGATCAATAACCACTACTATAAAAACGGGTTTATCAGTGCTTAAAACAGGCTTTCTCAGCAATTGAAAAGCATTGTAAAGCTCAGCGCTAATGAAGGGGGGTCCCCTTTATCATAGCATTATTTATCGCTGATAAAGGAAGCCTCTAGCAGTGCTAAAAAGCGTTGATAAATGCCATGTCTGCTGCAAAACAAATTTCTACAGCAGCACAACCAAACAACACCTGAAAATAATTCAACATCTCAATAAGTATACCCATAAAAAATTAACAAATAAATCATATGATAATTACACCAAGTATACTGATACACCATTAACACATAATTAATAAGTTAATTAAATAGATAAAGAATACTATTCAGAATTAAAGGTATTTGGGGGTTGTTCATGAGATTCAGGTGGCTGTCCAAGGGGGAGTAGGGGGTTTCCGGGGGGATGGGGGTGTCCAGGTGGGGTGGGGGGTAGTCCAAAAGGATGGGGGCCTGTTTAAGTAGGGTGGTGGTGTCCAGGGGGTGGGGTGTCTAGGTGGTGGGGTGGTCTATAGGAGGGGGTGTCTAGGTGAGGTGGGGGGGGGGTAGTCCATGGGGGCGTCCAGGGGGGGTGGGATGATGTCCAGGGTGTCGTGGTTGCTTTCCAGGGGTGGGTGGGGTGTCTCGGGGTGGGGTGGTCTGAGGGCTTGGTGGGGCTATCCAAGGGGGGTGGGGTGGTGTCCAGGAGGTTAGGATGGGAGAGTCTGGTGGGATCGAGGTTTCCAGGGGGTGGGGGTGTCCAGGGTGTGGTAGTGGTCCAGGGTGTTGGTAGGTCATTCCAACAGGGGTGGGGTGGTGTCCAAGGAGGGGGGGGGGGTGTCTTGGTGGGCGAGGGATGTCTTTGGGCTCTCTAAGGGGGTGGACTAGTGTCCGGGGTGTCGGGGAGGCTTTCTAGGGAGTGGGGGGATGTCCAAGGGGGGTCCAGGGGGTTGGTGGGGCTATCCAAGGGGGATGGGATGGTGTCTGGGAGGGTGGGGTGGCCATCCATGGGTGTGATGGGGGGGGGGGGTCCAGCGGGTTGGGGGTATGCAGGTGGTGGGGTGGTGTCAAGGAGGGGTGGGGGTGTCTTCCAGGGGGTGGTGGTTGTCCAGGGGGTGGGGGGTGTCCGGGGGGGCTGTCCAAGGTGGGGGGGGGGATTCCCATGGGCATGTCAAGGGGCGGGGGTGTCCAGGGGGTTGAGGGGGCTTTCCAGGGGGTGGGGGTGTCCAGAGGGTTGGGGGTGTCCAAGGGGTGGGTTGGTGTCCAGGGGGTGGGGGTGATCCAGGGGGTTGGTGGGGTTTTCTCTTAAACGTCACAAAGGACCCATGGATTGTTCTCATAAAGGATCAAAACAATCCGAATTAGTTTGGTCGGATTTTTGTTGGTCTGTTGTTGTTTTCACTTAAAATTGTGTCCAATTTAAACAAAAGAGAGACCCTTTGAGTGATACCGGCCACACCATGCCTCGGATTGAGGTAGGGATGACTCGTACATGTCACAAAGGACTCGTGGACCGTTCTGATAATGGATCAATACAATCTGAATGCGCTTGGTCGGATTTCCATACGTCAGTTGTTGTTTTCACTTAAAATTGTGTGCATTTTAAACAAAAGAGAGACCCTATGAGTGATATCAGCCACACAGTGTCTCAGATTTAGGCGGGGATGACTCGTACACATAAAAAAGGACCCATGGATCATTATCCTAAAGGATCACTACAATCCGAATGCGTTTGGTCAGATTTCCATTGCTTAGTTGTTGTTTTCAGTTAAGAATTTGTCCATTCTAAAAAAAAGTGAGCCCCTTTGAGTGATATCTGCCACACCGTGCCTTGGATTGAGGTGAGGATGACTCGTACACTTCCCCAATGCACCCGTGGATCATTCTCTTAAAAGATCAACACAATACAAATGTGTTTCGTAAGATTTCTGTAGGTTAGTTGTTGTTTTCAATTAAAAATTTGTCCATTTTAAACAAAAAGAGACCCTTTGGGTGGTACAGGCCACACCATGCCTCAGATTGAGGCGGTTATGTCTCAGAAAAGTTAAAAAGGACCCTTGGATCGTTCCCCTAAAGGATCAAGACAATCCGAATGTGTTTGGTCATATTTTTGTAGGTCGGTTGTTGTTTTCACTTAAAATTGTGTCCATTTTAAACATAAGAGAGACCCTTTGAGTGATACCGGCCACACCGTACCTTGGATTGGGACATGGATGACTCATCCAAATCACAACGGATCCATGGATCGTTCTCATAAAGGATCAATACAATACGAATGTGTTTGGTCAGATTTCCGTTGGTCAGTCTTTGTTTTCACTTAAATATTTGTCTATTTTAAACAAAAGAGAGACCCTTTGAGTGATACTGGCCACAACTACCTCATATTGAGGTGGGGATTACTCGTACACATCCCCAACACACCCGTGGATATTTCTATTAAAGGATCAACCCAATACGAATCCGTTTGGTTGTATTTCCGCAGGTCGGTTATTGTTTTCACTTAAAAATTTGTACATTTTAAACAAAATAGAGACCCTTTGAGTGGTACCGGCCACACCGTGCCTCGGATTGAGGTGGGGATGACTCATGCATGTCAAAAAGGACACTTGGATCATTATCTTAAAGGATCAATACAATACAAATGCATTTGGTTGGATTTCCGTAGGTCAATTGTTGTTTTCACTTAAAATTGTGTCGATTTTAAACAAAAGAGAGACCCTTTGAGTGATACCAGCCACACCGTGCCTCAGATTGAGGCTAGGATGACTCATCCATGTCCCCAACACACCAGTGGATCGTTCTAATAAAATATCAAGACAACACGAATGCGTTAGGTTGTATTTCTATAGGTCAGTTTTTGTTTTCACTTAAAAATTTGCCCATTTTAAACAAAAGAGAGACCCTTTGAGTGGTACCGGCCACACCGTACCTCGGATTCAGGCTGGGATGACTCATACACCTCAAAAATGAGACTTAAATGTTTCTCCTAAAGGATCAATACAATATGAATGTGTTTGGTTATATTTTTTTTGGTTAGTTTTTGTTTTCACTTAAAAATTTGTCCATTTTAAACAAAAGAGAGACCCTTTGAGTGATATCGGCCACACCGTGCCTTGAATTGATGAGGGGATGACTCGTACAAATCACAAAGGACCTGTGGATAATTCTCTTAAAGTAACAATACAATCCTAATTCGTTTGGACTGATTTCTGTAGGTTAGTTGTTGCTTTCACTTAAAATTGTTTCCATTTTAAACAAAAGAGAGACTCTTTGAGTGATACCAACCACACTGTGCCTCGTAATGAGGCTGGATTGACTCTTACACATCAAAAAGGACCTTCGGATCGTTCTTATAAAGGATCAAGACAATCCAAATGCGTTTGGTTTTGTTTCCCTAGGCCAGTTGTTGTTTTCACTTAAAATTGTGTCCAACTTAAACAAAAGAGAGACCCTTTGAGTGATACCGGCCACACTGTGCCTCATATTGAAGCAGGGATGGCTCATACACGTCACAAAGGACCCGTGGATCATTATTCTAATGGATCAATACAATCCAGATGCGTTTAGTCATATTTTTGTAGGTCAGTAGTTGTTTTCAATTAAAATTTTGTCCATTTTAAACAAAAGAGAGACCCTTTGAGTGATACTAGCCACATTGTGCCTCGTATTGAGGTAGGGAAGATTCATACATGTCCCCAACTCACCCAAAGATCATTCTATTAAAGTATAAACACAATACGAATGCGTTTGGTCAGATTTTCATAGGTCAGTTGTTCTTTTCACTTAAAAACCTGTCCATTTTAAATAAAAGCGAGACCCTTTGAGTGGTACCGGTCACACCGTGCGTCATATTGAGGCAAGGATGACTCATACACATTAAAAAGGATCCCTGGATCATTCTCTTAAAGGATAAACACAATCTGAATGTGTTTGGTCATATTTATGTTGGTCAGTTTTTGTTTTCACTTAAAAATTTGTCCATTTTGAACAAAAGAGAGACCCTTTGAGTGGTACCAGCCACACCGTGACTCGAATTGAGGTGAGGATGACTCTTAAACATCAAAAAGGAACCTTGTATCGTTCTCCTAGAGGAAAAATACAATTATAATGCGTTTGGTTGGAATTACGTAGGTTGGTTGTTGTTTTCACTTAAAATTGTCCCCATTTTTATCAAAAGAGAGACTCTTTGAGTGATAAAGGCCACACCATGCCTCAAATTGAGGCAGGGATTACTCTTACACATCAGAATGGACCGTGGATCATTATACTAAAGGATCAAGGCAATCCAGATGCATTTGGTCAGATTTCCGTCGGCCAGCTGTTGTTTTCACATAAAATTGTGTCCATATTAAACAAATGAGAGACCCTTTGAGAGGTACCAGCCACAATATGCCTTGGATTGGGTTGGAGATTACTCTTACACATCAAAAATGACCCATGGATCATTCTCATAAAAGATCAAGACAATATAAATGCGGTTGGTTAGATTTCTATAGGTCAGTTGTTGTTTTCACTTAAAATTGTGTCAAATTTAATCATAAGAGAGAGCCTTTGAGTGCTACCGGCTATATAGTGCCTCCGATAGAGGCAGGGATGACTCGTACTCATCAAAAAGGACCTGTGGATCGTTACCCAAAGGATCAATGCAATCCAAATGCGTTTGGTTGGATTTCTGTAGGTTAGTTTTTGTTTTCACTTAAAATTCTGTCCATTTTAAACAAAAGCGAGACCCATTGAGTGATACCAGCTACACCGTGCCTCGGATTGAGGTGAGGATGACACATGAACGTCTCCAATGAACCCTTGGATCATTCTATTAATGTATAAACACAATCCTAATGTGTTTGTTCAAATTTCTATAGGTTATTTTTTGTTTTCATTTAAAAACCTGTCCATTTTCAACAAAAGAGAGACCCATTGAGTGGTACCGGCCACACCGTGCCTCGGATTGAGGCGGGGATGACTCGTGAACATCTTCAGCGCACTCTTGGATCATTCTATTAGAGGATTAACACAATCCAAATGTGTTTGGTCTGATTTCCGTAGGTCAGTTGTTGTTTTCACTTAAAAATTTGTCCATTTTAAACAAAAGAGAGACCTATTGAGTGGTATCGGCCACACCATGCCTCGGATTGAGGCAGGGATTACTCATACACGTCAAAAAGGACTCATGGATCGTCTTCTAAAGGATCAAGATAATACTAATGCTTTTGGATGGATTTCTGTAGGTCATTTTTTTCACTTAAATATTTGTCCATTTTAAACAGAAGAGAGACCCTTTGAGTGGTACCGGCCACACTGTGCCTTGGATTGAGGCGGGGATAACTATTACACGTCCAAAAGTACCCATGGATCATTCTCTTAAAGGATCAATATAATCTGAATGTGTTCAGTCAGATTTCCATATGTCAGTTGTTGTTTTCACTTAAAATTGTGTCCATTTTAAACAAAAGAGAGACCCTTTGAGTGGTTCATTATTATTGCATGTTGTTGGTGCATATCATTTATTAAAATGGGAAATTTAATCTTTGGATAATGGATGTTTTATTTAATAACAATTAAATATTCCTATGAACATTTACATACAATAATGTTTCATCTCTTGATCCCATAAACCCCTCTCAAAAAATGACCGCCAATTATACACGTCCCCAAGTCAGATCATGATGTTATTTGTGTACAATCATCCATCAGGTATGTGGTCCACTCATTTATGAACATATCTATATCATCTTGTGAGTATGAGGCTTTTTGGAAGTCAGTGTAGTACTGAAAAATATAAAAATAAATAAATAATAAATAAATTAAACAAACTATTAGTTGTTTTTAAAAATACCTTTTTAGGGATGCTTGTTTGTTGATGAAAAATGACCTCTTTCATAAATTTACAAACATAATAACCGCAATCATTATCGTTTGTTTATTTTGGACATTGAAAAAAAATTCATCATTAGAATAATAAGTAACTTGTGTTGAGATGTGTTTGGATAGTGAAATTTTATTATATATACCCTAATATTTGTCTAGATGTAGTACTTTCTTTCCTCCTTATGCTTACCCCCTGTCCTCATTCCTTTTTTAGACAATAATGATACATCACCCTATCATAATAGAGTCCTTATTAAAGGATAATATAAATTATATTACTTGATGTTTAGACCTAAAACGTAGGACTTAGTGTCTTACAGATTCATAACCTCCATCATGTGTGGTCAGTTTGATGGATGTCCTTGCTTGGAATCCAAAAATTAATCTTTGGAGTGTCTAAGTTCAAAACAATTACCATCCAATGTTTCCTAAATACACAAAAAGGAATAAGTAATGAAATAAGTTGAAATATAATTGATATTCTTTAATCATAGAGTTTTACCCCTGCATGTTTGGTATTAATAAGAGTCTTTCTTCTGTAATCTTGCTTTCAAATGTTTTCAGTAAGCCGTTCACTATTTCATTTGATGGCTCTATTTTTGTTATATGCGATGATGTGGTATGAGGACTAACGAGTCCAAATTTTGGATCATGGGAAAATTCCTTCAACTATTTTTCATATATATGTTTGTCAACAATATAAAATTCATTTATTCATAATTTTCACATTAGATCATCTTTTAGAAAATCAAATCATGGAAACATACCTCATATATATATTTACAACTATAACACCTAACAAACCATTTTCAAGGATCTCATTTACATTTTCAGTAGCAACAAAATCTTGACATTCCATGCCATATATATACTCTTTGAAAACCACTATATGACTACTACCGCCTCTTAGCTTCGTATCCACATGAGTCTTCAATGCTAGTAAATATGGTTAGAGAACAGGTGGTGTTATTGTTCTTTCAGTGGCTCTTTGGGATCGGTTGGTCGATCATTTAGATGGTTTTGAGCTAATGTTTTTCACCCCATTCCCTTTCTCCACCTATAATAACATTCATTGGTTCAGACCCTTTTTACATTAATTGTTAATGTTTTAGCTTGAAAAAAAGGAAATAAATACCTCTTTGGCTGCATGTACTCTTTCAAGTTGTGTCGTCCATGCAATGAATGTCCCAATAGCATTTTAGACCATATGAATATCATCATCATCAAGTGGAATATGTAGCTCTGCATTTGGTTCATGAGCTACAATAATCATCACATTCAGATGATCTTTCAGAAATGTTCTATTATGTAGCGTGTCATCTAGGATGTTGAACACTGTAGCCCTTGCTACAAGGTGAGAGGTGGGTGTTGACAGATATAAATCAAAATCATGATATAAAACCATGTGAAATTTTGGTAAAATATATTCAACCTTAAAATAAATTATCATCATCCTAATCACAAGATATTAAAATGTGTGTCCAATGTTCTCATTGCATGATGTTAAAAAACATGGTTCATGTCCCTATTGTATGATGTAAAACATTGAAATGAATTTATCCTTCAACTGGGAGGGATCCCTCTTTCTGATGTTGATCACTTACCACACCATGATTAAGAGATAAATAAGGATTGATTCACATTTAATATCATGGGATATCAAGAGACTGAAAAATTATATATCATTGGCTCAGGTCACTCATTGAACTACCTCAACACTTCCATCAATGAAAACAAGTTTTTCTTTCACTCATAGAAGCACTCCATCTAGCTGCATTCATACATGTGGTGGCATAAAACCATGGGTGTTAAACCTTCACACAAAAATTCAGAAAATCAACTTCCTGATGTAATAATTCTTAAACCTAGGTCCTCATAATTCTAGAAGAGTGTGTGTAATAGTGGACCAAAAAACATTGCACACCTGGTCTGGAAACGTAAAGATCGAGGGCGGTGGAGGTCAGGAAACGAAGATCAAGGGTGGCGGAGGTCTGGTAACGCGAAGCTCGAGGGCAGAGGAGGTCTGGAAATGCGAAGCTCAGCAGGCAGCGGAGGTCTGGCAATGCGAAGCTCAAGGGTGGTGGAGGTTCGGAAACGTGAAGCTCAGAGGGCAGTGGAGGTCCGACAATGTGATCCTCGAGGGCGGCGGAGGTCCGGCAATGAAAAACTCAGTGGGCAGTGGAGGGGAGTCGCAGGGTTCCAGTACCATGAGATCTTTAGTTTGCGATAAAACAAGGGCACTGTGCGACCGAATTTATAGAACAATGGACTACGATTTTATCAGCCCTAACAAAGCCATGTTAAATAATACCTTTATCAGCGCTAAAATTTTAGCGCTGATAAAGGTATCCTTTATCAAAACTTTTTTTAGCACTGATATATCCTTCCTGTATCAGTACTAACATTTCAGCACTGATAATGGTATTCTTTTTCTACACTAACATAGAAATGATAAAGACTACCTTTATCACTGTTAAAATTTCATCACTGATAAAGGTATCCTTTATCAGCTCTTTTTTTAGCGCTGATAAATCCTTCATGTAACAGCGCTAACATTATAGCACTGATAAATGGATCCTTTATCAGTGCTCTTATAGTGCGGATAAAGGGTCTTTTATTATAACTTTTGTAGCGCTGATAAAGGTTACCCTATTTCAGCAGTAAAATTTTAGTGCTGAGAAAGGGGCTCTTTATCAGCGCTTTTCTAGTGTTGATAAAGATACAATGTATTGGCGCCAAAATTTTAGCCTAGATATAGGGTATCTTATCATCGGATTTTTCTTAGCGCTGATATAAGGTGGTGCTTCCCTGGCCCTTTTTTGTAGTATTGGACCACCAGGAAACCATCACCTTTCTTGGAAAATATCAGAATCACTAAAGAAGAGGGTATCCTTGGCCAATGTCCCAATGTAATCCTTGTATTTCATATAGACCAGGAAAACCTTTAGGTTCCACCTCAAGTGAATTAACCTAACACCTCGTGCCAATCGACACCTCATGTACCATGAAAATCCACCCACGTCCTGAAGGAACATGCAAGAAAATTGAACCATGGTCCTTGGAAACCCTTCTTGAAAGAACCCGTCAGTTCGAAGCATGATGTTTGGAGGCATAATGATATCTTCCCAAAAATAAATTTCATCATCGACTCATAACACAATGTCTCTAGGTACAATGATCTTTATCCTCCAAAAATAGTCCTTACCCAATAACTTCAATACGAAAATCCACAAACCCCAAACAATACCCTTATCACTATCAACTAAAGACTCCTCACCTTCCCCATAGATTTATTTGACAATATCCACCAACACATTTTCTTAATATACACTATTAGGAGCCTTTACCCCCTTGAGTGGCCAAAACCACCTCATCACTAAGTCAACCTATGTGCACATGAATCTAATCGATGATTTGGTCATCATATAGGGAGGGAAGATAAAAACATTAGTACCTATTCCACATCCAACTGACACCTCATTCCAGTATGACAACACCACTCAAATCTGATGTCCATATCATCCGATATAATCCGGGTCTATTCCAACAACTTAACGACCTCACCGCCTCAATAAACATCCATGATGCCCAACCAATGGTCAAAATCACCCATGTAATCTCTGAAAAGCCAGACTAGATTACCATGTCACCTTAATCCTGAGGGCCATGAAATCCCAATTTCTTAGTCCAACCCCGTCATGATCCCATAGGTCTCAATAGTATATCATTAGAATTATATAAAAATAATTCACTTCACATAAGAAATTCAATTTAGTGTGTTTGAATTGTACAACATAGATGAACATAGCAATTCAATATAGTTGAATTGAATAACTCAAATCCAATTAACCAACCCAACTAATGGAAAAAATAAGAAATTAAATTTAAATGGACAATCTCAAATTAAATCAAGAAGTCTCCATAGCCTAACTATCCAATGTGGTCAATGACTAATAGTATGGTCTTTCATGTTTAAATATTTTTAGATCACGCCTAGTGGAACCCCATGTTGTTATACAAACAATTTAATATCAATATTGAGGGACTCTCTCAATTACCCAATGACGTACTAAAAGACACACCCCTAAAATGAATCAAAAAATAAAAAGAATGGTATGAACCATGAACCATGGAATTGTAGTTGTAAGCACATCCAGTATTAGCCTCTAACACGAACTGAATTTGAAGAAATTAAAATTTCCTTCCAATGACCTGAAAATAAGGTAAAACAACTAAAATATATTTAGTGTTATATGAGGAAAGAGAATTGGATAAGAAAATCATGGGTGTGATAAACATTATCAAGGTGGTTCCAACACACCTGGCGGATTTAAAAATAGAAGACTGACGAAGAGATAAGATCAATCCCTATGGGAGTGTAACACCCCGACCCCATTTACCCAGAGTCGGTGCATTACTTTAATAAATTGGCATGATTACAAGGAATCAAGTCCCGAAGGACTGATCGGTTTAGCAGTCTTGAAAAATAGATTACATACATGAATGTTACATTACACTTCATAACATACAAAACAACATAAATAATCCTTTACAAACGCCATTATTCCCTTGGCTTAACCCTGAATATCATTCATTATACACTTCTTGGAATCCTGGGAAAAACAAAACATAGAAAGGGGTGAGCTTAGATGCTCAGTAAGGATAACAATACAGTGGAAACTTTCATAAATAAGCATAAACATTTAAGGAAATGTATAACTAAAACAAAAGCCTTTTAAACTTGAACTTCAGCATAATATGGAAAAAATAAAATTAAGTAATTCCATTAACTTATCCACATAGATATTATACTAGTCGAATAATCACATGCAATATCACTAACCACTTTCATAAGGATGGAATTCATAATTCTGAACTTTAATTTCTGTGTCAAGGCCTCATGCCAAGACCGAAGGTATAACTGTAACCAGAACCCAACCCGGAGAGACTTTGTAACTAGACTCCAATCCAGAGTGCCTCTTATAACCGGACACCAACCCGGAGTGCCTCTAATAATCGGAAACCAACCCGGAGTGCCTCTAATAACCGGACACCAACCCGGAGTGCCTCTAATAACCGGACACCAACCCAGAGGGTCTGCTGTAACCGGTACCCAACCCCGATGGCTTACTTTTACTGGTCACCAACCCGGAACATACTAGTCCAACACATTAATCTTAAAAATAGAATGAAATATAACATAAAAATTCGTATTAAAACTAGCATAAGAAATGCTGAAACATTAATCATAAACCATTAATGGCATAAAGATAACTCATACATAGTCAAACATATCACAAAACCTTAAATACAATATGGAAGATTTGTATCATAATAAATCAACTTTTAACAAGTGTAAAATTTATCAAACGATGTTGACATAGATGAAATCAAAACTATTTGAGAGAAATGTCTCTTTTTCATGAAAACATTTAAATGTCACACAATTTGGAAAAGAATTAATTTAAAGACATTTTCGAATCTAATTGTCCCATACGACTTTGAATCTTTTGAAATGAATTAACATTTTAAAAACACTAATTTCCATATAATTAAATCCTTAAAAACCATTTTGATGACATGGACATTAATGAGAAATATTTAGAAGAATAAATATTTAAAACGATTGAAATGATGTTTTATTAAAAATTACCTTAAAATAATCCCTTTGAAAACTCTTTCATAAAACATGGATATGGATAATAAATATTTCCTAGTAGATACTTACGTATTAACAACCTCGAATAATGAAGAGGTTTTGAAATTAACCCTTACCAATTTGGTAACTTACGAAACATACAACCCATGAAAGAGGTACCATACAATGAATATGTAAATACACATAAATTAAAGTGTATTACACAAATAATACAATTATGGGAAGTACATACACCACACAAAAGGTAATAGTGGCAATATGGCATGAATCTCACAGAAATAAGGAGTGAGATGAAAACCCCTTACCTTGCACATTCCATTAGTCGAGGGTACGTTTAGCCTCCTGTATGAAGAATATAGTATGTTATTAAATTATACCATAACCATGTTAATATTTATGATATCATACATTATTCATTTATGACTTTATACTACCCATTTAATAATAATTTCCATGTTATATTAATATTTCGGGTAATAATCGCTTTCTTTATCGTACGTGTTTTAACTTGTTACTCTTGATTGTATCACATAGATCCTGATTTAAATACGTCCATAATATAAAACATAATTTATTTATCATATATATTTAGAATATAAAAATTTATAATAGACGTAAATATGAAATGGAAAACACTGTTTAAGGAGATGGTAGTACTTACGTACGCATAAACTCTATTTCTGTTTTCATATATTACTGAACGGAAGTAAGTGAATAAGATATATGTAAGTACAGAAATACATATATATATATATATATAAATATATATATTTCCAGTAGAATTATTATGTCATATATTACATACTTATTAGTAATATATATTTTTATAATCGTCGATGAATGGTGAACTTGGAAATGAATCTCATCGCGTTGTGGAGACGGTAATCCGTACGTACGCATGAGCGAAAATATCATTATTTTGATATTAATATAATATATAATTGGATTATATATCATATATAAAGAATAATTATCATGTTATATTTATTATTTACATGAATTACACATTATTATTATACCCATCCAAATAATAATATATATTGAATAACAATTACACAACGACGTGGAGACGGTAAGCCGTACGTACACACGTATGGTGACATTTCATTCAATGAATGGATAGAATACTGAATATGGATGTACAATATTTATAATAACATAAAAGTATATATAAGATACTGGAGTTATTATTTTATAATGGAAATAAAAAAGAAAGAAGAAGTGGAAGAAGAAAGGAACTTGAAAAAGGGTGGTGAAATAGTTACCTCTTCTTCGGGTTCTTCCTTTTGATTTGATCAAAAGGGCTCCTTAGGTTGGCTTTTTGACTAATGGAAGGCCTCTAGGATAAGGTGAGGAAAGTTGATAGAGTATTTGGGCAGGGTTTGTCTGAACCAAAAGGCTTTGAAGGTGTGAATTAATGAGAAGGGTGAGTGCCCTTTTATAAGAGGGGTGGGGGAAACCTTTGGAAAAGCTAGAAATATTATTTTATAATAAATTCATATTCAGTTTCTAATGGCTTAAAAGTGTATTATTTAAATTTTAAGGTGTGGATGAGTCTAAAACCACTCAACCAATAGAGTTTAGATAGGTTTGGGTCATTATATTAACCTTATCTTTGAGTTTTAACTCTTAGTTAATTAGTTTGACACTTACCATGTCACTTTGTATTTTTATATTATATAGTTAATAAACTTACTATATACCTCCAAGAGACCCCCAAGTGTTCCATTAATGATACACTTATCATGATATAAGTCTTTTGGCCAAACCTTAGATTTTTAGGAATTGAATATAAATTAATAATATAATATTTGTTTTAAAAACGTTTTAATGTCAATTTTGACACTATTCAATAAATGAATTTTTTAAAAATCATAACAGAATGATTACTTCGAAAAATGTTAATTAAATAAATTCTAACATGTCATATTATCCTATAAAATTATTTTTTATTTATAAAAAGCCTCAAATTACATTTATTTGGGTATTTATAATATCAATAATTCTAATTTTTCATTAATTAGTTAATTACTGCATCACCATTGTGTCATAAATAAATTAAATTATATAATTTCTAAATATTATAAATAAAATATCATTATTTAGTAAATATTTTTATCTTTCTAATGAATATTTATAGTTGAAAATCCAACATATATAACCCTATGTAAAAACTGTTCTTCTAAATGATATATGCTTATGTCATTTTTGTATTTATTTTAACTTAATTAAAATAAAGTGTCCCTATCACCTACAAGTGGCTCATGGGGTCCTAAAATTGACCCAAGGATGCCCATGGTCGGACATGAATCCACCAATAAGTTTATGACACATTTTAGGGTAATTTAGTATTATTATAATAATATTTGTTAACCCATATTTACCGGATTTACCCGTTAACCATGGTAAATAAAATATTTACCGAAATAATTATTCAAAATGTCTAAAAATAAAAGATACCTATTTAAACAATTTGGAAATCCTGATTCTATATATGGAATCCATTTTTCTAAATTCAAAACACATAATTGGTAGAAATTAATTTAAAATTAATTCCTGTTGTCAAAACAAAAAGTGTGTTTTTATGATATAATAACTATCAAAAGATTGATACTTGTTTATGTTCGGTTTAAATGTGAAATTATGTCCAATGACCAACATTGGATTAAATGGTAAAAATATATTCTAAATATAATTTAAAACCACTCAAATTCATAATTTATCACTATTAATTATTTCGATTAAAAAAGTTGTTTTTAATTAAAATTTAGTAATTTTCACTATTCATCAAAATACGAGAGTTATCTAAAAAGTACCAAAATTTCACCCTAGGCTAATTTTGTTATTACGAATCCAAAAATGAAGTCCATTTTGAGAGATAAAATTTATAAAATTTAAAAAAGTGGGTACTACTATTCATAACGGGTACTTTGATTGGTCATGGTGTGTGTTAGAACTTGAAATTGCTTACAACACATGCTACTATATTATTCAAAGAGAAGCGTACCGTAGAAACCTGGGGTGTTACATTCTACCCTCCTTCAATAAATTGTGTCCTCGTAATTTATACTCAGTATTGGAAACTTGGGGTTGACATTTCAAAATATCTTAGTTGAAATCCCACATCGAAAAATGGATTAATGAGGCCTCTATTGAAAATAAAGAGTGGTAAGTATGAAGGTTACCGAAAATAACACATAATAGGGTTCCATGTAGGAAAATATGGATATGTAAGAGAAATATAACCATTAATATCTAATGGAGAGTGGTAGAGAACATGGCTATGAAAAGGCCAACAATCCCAAAGCCATAAATTTGTGATTTTCTAAGGTACAATCTAGGACAACATTTTTGTTCTAAGTTCGTTTTCTTAATGTTGATGATTTTATTTATGAGATTGGATAAGATCATAAGGAGATATACTTACTTTATAATTTGAGTTTTATCCATTAATAAATTTCTACCACAAACTCATCTTTCACTACAAAACATATGACAACTCAAAAATACTCTATTTATCCTAATCGTATAGGGTTCAAAATATAATGAGTGTATAATTCACATATCAGACCCATTAAAAAATCTATATTATACAATCCAGGGAATTCACGTAGTCCATTGGTAGGCGATAAATCTCAATCGCACTATAGTTGTGGGTTCAATTCCCGCAGCTTTGTCCGACGCGACGGGTTGTCACACGGTCTGCGTGTTGTCCTTCTATAAAAATCCAAAAATAACCTTTCAAACATAATCCATTCCAACATATAGACTTATCCAAAACAATACTATCAAAACTCACAGTACAAAATTTATAAGGAATTTAAACAGAATGAAGGTACTTTTTTCCATGTAATTTCCAAAAAGTTTAACTCGTTATAGAGTCACTTTTCTTAGTACTATAAAATCACAATTCCTCAATGAAATTGTACTGTAGTACAATCCTTATGTATTTACAGAACATCATTGATAAAACACTTAAATTAAATAATTCCAAAATAACAATATAAGAACACTGTTCGTTCCTCTTTATTTTTGGTAGTATCATAACTTGATTATTATCCAATAGCATCATTTGCGGCATAGTCTGATGACTGGGAAATTGGTTCGCATAGTGTCCAAACTCCTTGTAGATGAAGCATTGTACATTTGAAACCTTTTTCTTACACTTGCAGTCACGTACTTGGTGTCCTTTTTCTCCACACTTATAACATACTCCCATTCCATTCATGCATTTCCCAAGGTGATTCTTTCTACTGTTATCACATATGGGAAAATCCTTCTTTACCTTATTCCCTTTATCTATTCTTCTCTCTACCATCCTTTCCTTCTCTAGCTTCCCTTCAAGGCCATAGGACTCCGAGAATTCTTTACTTATCTTATAAACACATGATACTATTTATTCATATGATGATAATACATGGGAGACTATTTCCTTTCTAAATTCTGGCTGAGGACCATGAAAGATATGACCCTTCTTACTCTTTGGATCATACGTATTACTGGAGTTCACATTCCTTCTACTGGGCGCCATTTCTATACAACAGCATAAACTAGGTCAGTTTATGAATTGCACTGAATAATTCTAAATTTGTAAAATACCTAACACAAATTGAAAAGTTTATGCATATAATCCATAATCATAAAAATGTATTCTTTGAGGAAGTATATACTCATAAACCCTTCATAATGGTTCATAAAGAAAATGATAATTATCCGAAGCATATCCCCTGAGAGTTTCGTAACCAAGAGTGCAGCAAGGGCCGTTGTCGTGCACCAGTTCCCGTTCGAGTGTAGCTCAAAGCGGTGTTTTCGGGTTCTACCCCTAGGTACATCTGTGCCAGAGCCACCTCTACCTGATCGTATCCAGACAGGGATGTATTGCTCGAAAACTCACAAAATCTCTACAACACCAAAATTCTAGGAAGTTCTTCTCCCCTAATCCTCAAAGTTCATATTAGGTCTACGTGATCTAATCAGAGTTTATCTAAATCTAGTTTCCAAGGTTTGTACTAAACTTCCTCTGATACCAACTGTAATGCCCCGACCCCAGTTACCCATAGTTGGTGCATTACTTTAATACATTGGCATGATTACAAGGAATCAGGTCCCGAAGGACCGATTGGTTTAGAAGTCTTGGAAAATAAATTACATACATGAATGTTACATTACACTTCATAACATACAAAACAATAAAAATAATCCTTCACAAACACCATTATTCCCTTGGCTTAACCCTACATATCAATCACTATAAACTTCTTGTTATCCTGGGAAAAATAAAACATAGAAAGGGGTGAGATTAGATGCTCAGTAAGGATAACAATACAGCAGAAACTTTCATAAATAAGCATAAACATTTATGGAAATGTATAACTAAAACAAAAGCCTTTTAAACTTGAACTTCAGCATAATATGGAAAAAATAAAATGAAGTAATTCCATTTACTCATTAATATGGATATTCTACTAGTCGAATAATCACATGAAATATCACTAACCACATTCCTAATGATGGAATGCATAATTCCAAACTTTAATTTCTGTGTCAAGGACTCGTGCCAGGACCTAAGGTATAACTGTAACCGGAACCCACCCTGGAGAGCCTCTGTAACCAGACTCCAACCCGGAGTGCCTCTAATAACCGGACACCAACTCAGAGTGCCTCTAATAACCGATCACCGACCCAGAGTGCCTCTAATAACCGGACACCGACCCAGAGCGCCTCTAATAACCGGACACCAACTCGGAGGGTTTGCTGTAACCGGACGTCAACCCGGAGGGCTTACTTTTACCGGTCCCCAACCCGGAACATACTAGTCCAACACATTCATCTTAAAAATAGGATGAAATATAACATAAACATTCATATTAAAACTAGTATAAGAAATGACAAAACATTAATCATAAACCATTAATGGCATGAAGATAACTCATACATAGTCAAACATATCAAAAAACCTTAAATACAATATGGAAGATTTGTATAATAATAAATCAACTTCAAACAAGTGTAAAATTTATCAAAGGATGTTGAAATAGATGAAATCAAAACTATTTGAGAGAAATATCTCTTTTTCATGAAAACATTTAAATGTAACACAATTTGGAAAAGAATTCATTTAAAGACATTTTTGAATCTAAGTGTCTCATACCACTTTGAAATTTTTTAATGGAATTAACATTTTAAAAACATTCATGTCTATATAAAAAAATCCTTAAAAACCATTTTGAAGACATGGACCTTAATGAGAATGATTTAGAAGAATAAATATTTAAAACGTTTGAAATGATGTTTTAGGAAGAAGCCCCTTAAAATAATCCCTTTGAAAACTCTTTCATAAAACATGGATATGGATAATAAATATGTCCCAGTAGATACTTACATAAAAACAACCTCGGATAATAAAGAGGTTGTGAAATTAACCCTTACCAATTTGGTAACTTATGAAACATATAACCCATGAAAGAGGTACCACACAATGAATATGTAAATACACATAAATTAATGTGTATTTTTCAAAGAATAAAATTACGGGTAGTACATACACCACACAAAAGGTAATAGTGGCAATATGGCATGAATCTCACGGAAATAAGGAGTGAGATGAAAACCCCTTACCTTGCACATTTCTTTAGTCGAGGGTACGTTTAGCCTCCTGTATGAAGAATATAGTATCTTATTAAATTATACCAGAACCATATTAATATTTATGATATCATACATTATTCATTTATGACTTTATACTACCCATTTAATAATAATTTCTATGTTATATTAATATTTCGGGTAATAATCGCTTTCTTTATCGTACGTGTTTTAACTTGTTACTCTTGATTGTATCACATAGATCCTGATTTAAATACAAACAGAATATAAAACATGATTTATTTATCATATATATTTAGAATATAAAAATCTATAATAGACGTATATATGAAATGGAAAACACCTTTTACGGAGACGGTAGTTCGTACGTACGCATAAACGTTGTTTCTGTTTTCATATAGTATTGAACAGAAGTAAGTGAATAAGATATACGTAAGTACAGAAATAATTATATATATATATATATCCATTAGCATTATTATGTCAAATATTACATACGTATTAGTAATATATATTTTTATAATCATCGATGAATGGTGAACATGGAAATCAATCTCATCACGTCGTGGAGACGGTAATCCGTACGTACGCACGAGCGAAAATATCATTTTTCTGATATTAATATAATATATAATTGGATGATATATAATATATAAAGAATCATTATCATGTTATATTTATTATTTACATGAATTACACATCATTATTATACCCATCCAATTAATAATATATATTGAATAAAAATAACACCAGGACGTGGAGACGGTAAGCCGTATGTACACACGTATGGTGACATGTTATTAAAGGGATGGATAGAATACTGAATATGGTTGTACCATATTTATAATAACATAAAAGTATATAGAAGATACTTGATTTATTATTTTAGAATGGAAATAACAAATAAAGATGAAGTGGAAGAAGAAAGGAACTTGAAAAAGGGTGGTGAAATCATTACCTCTTCTTTGGGTTCTTCATTTTGATTTGATCAAAAGGGCTCCATAGGTTGGCTATATTACTAAAGGAAGGCCTATAGGATGAAGTGATGGAATTTTAGAGTATTTGGGTGTGGTTTGGCCGAACCAAAAGTATTTTAAGGTGTGAATTAATGAGAAGGGCGGGTGACCTTTTATAAGAGGGGTGAGGGGCACCATTGGAAAAGCTAGAAATAATATTTTATAATAAATTCATATTCAGTTTCTAATGGCTCCAAAGTATATTATTTAAAGTTTAAGGTGGGGATGGGTCAAAAACCACTCAACTAATATAATTTAGATAGGTTTGGGTCATTATATCAACCTTATCTTTTAGTTTTAACTCTTAGTTAATTAGTTTGACACTTACCATGCCACTTCGTTTTTTTATATTTTTTAGTTAATAAACATACTATATACCTCCAAGAGACCCAAAAGTGGTCCATTAATGATACACTTATCATGATATAAGTCTCTTGGCCGAACCTTATATTTTTAGGAATTTAATGTAAATTAGTATTATAATATTTGTTTTAAAAACTTCTTTAGGTCAATTTTGACACTATTCAATAATTGATTTTTTTAAACTCATAACAGAATGATTATTTGGAAAAAAGTTTATTTAATCAATCCTAACATGTCATTTTATCCTATAAAATTATTTTTATTTATAAAAAGTCTCAAATTACATTTATTTTGGTATTTATAATATTAATTATTCTAATTTTTCATTAATTAGGTAATTACAGCATCACCATTGTGTCATAAATAAATTAAATTATATAATGTCTAAAAATTATAAATAAAATATCATTATGTATGAAATTTTTTTATCTTTCTAATGAATATTTATAGTAGAAAATCCAACATATATAACCCTACATAATTTTTTTTGCTAAACGATATATGCTTATGTCATTTTTGTATTTATTTTAACTTAATTAAAAAAAAATTTCCCTATCACCTACAAGTGGCTCCATGGGGACCCAAAATCGACCCAAATATGCCCATGGTCGGAAATGTATCCAAAAATAAGTTTAGGACACGTTTTAGGGTAATTTAGTATTATTATAATATTATTTTTTCACCCTTATTTACCGGATTTACCTTTTAACCATGGAAAATAAAATATTTACCGAAGTAATTATTCAAAATGTCTAAAAATAAAAGTTACCTTTTTACACAATTTGGACATCCTGATTCCAAATATGGAATCCAGTTTTCCGAATTCAAAACACAAAAGTGGCAGAAATTAATTTAAAATTAATTCCCGCAGTCAAAACAAAAAAATGTGTTTTTAAGATATAATAACTATTAAAAGCCTGATACTTGTTTATGTTCGGTTTAAATGTGAGATGATTTCCAATGACCAAAATTGGATTAAATGGTAAAAATATATTCTAAATATAATTTAAAACCACTAAAATTCATAGTTTATCACTATTAATTATTTCGATTAAAAAAGTTGTTTTTAATTAAAATTTAGTAATTTTCATTATTCATCAAAATATGATAGTTATTTGAAAAGTACCAAAATTTCACCCTAGGATAATTTCGATATTCCGAATCCAAAAATTAAGTCCATTTTGAGAGATAAAATTTATATAATTTCAAAAAGTGGGTATTACTTTTCATAACGGCTATTTTGATTTGTCGTGGTGTGTGTTAGAACTCGAAGTTGCGTACAACACACGCTACTGTATTATTCAAAGAGAAGCATACCGTAGAAGCTAGGGTTGTTACAGAGTGGAAAGAAAGAGGCGTACCATAATGTTGTGTGTGACCAAGAAGGGTGAAATAAATAGAAAAGTAATAAATATGAGGGATGTAAAAAATGATTCATTACACATTTTTAATACTGGATGGTTACGTCATATGATTTTCCAAACCACACATAAACCATGTGGGCAATAGTGCATTGGTACTATCTATATGGCACTACCCATGTGGCATAATATACAATTTTCTCAAATAGTGCACAAACCGTGAGGAATCCTCTACAAAAATTTCATACAAGGCCACACGTCCATGTGCCTCCATCGCATGTTCTACCAAAATTATACTACATTTCCAAATTGAGTGCATGGTTTATTGGAAGATTCTGCACGATTTACCCTAAACCGTACTCCATAACCCACAGCTCCAAAATAGGTCTTAGGGCATCCGATGCTCCTGAAGCCCTTTTGAACACCCGAGGAACTCTCCTAGACTTTAAACCCATAAAAAATATATAATGTTGAAGTAACACTTAGTATTTGGTTTTTATGAGTGAAAAAGAAATATGCATACCCACCAATTCAAAAATTTAAAAATGGGAGATTTTTTTGACATTCTTCAACAACCCAAGATGTTACAATCTCCCACCATAAAATAGATCATCCTTGAGCTATCGAGAAAATTGGAGATATATCACTGAATATACCCATCTCATAGAAAGCTACCCGAGTTACCCTAGACTCAAGGGTACAAGTCAGCTACATCAAAAAGGGGAGGGGGCTCCCCAACATAAGAGTGACCTACCATGGTCCATCCTAAAAAAACAATCAAATGAAAAAATGGTCCTTCCACCAATTAATATAATCCAAATTCCTTCTATAATTCATCGCCACTCCATCACCTCATTAGGTTCTCCCACATCAAAGTAGACACCCATCAGAATCCAACATCGCATCGGTTCCTGCCTCATGCCTATGTCTCACATGGGACCATCGAGGTCCTGCATCTCAATAGATTCTAAAAACAATATTGATGCCTCACACATCAATAAATTCTCTCATATAACAATTAAAAGATACTAAGAATACCAAAAATCATGCACCTGACGATTCTCTCAAAGAAAAAATTTGGTGTCACGCACCTTATAAAAATAACACACCCTAGCTAGTACCAACACAAAAACCATCATCTGTGTAGTATCTATATTCATTCATTGCACCTTGTGCAAAAAAAATGGACATTACTCAAAAATTAAAGCAAAAAAGAAAACAGAATCATGTATATGCCCACGATGTACCACTAATTATAGTTGGATCAAAAGACTACTATGCCCTTGGCAGCTCCACAGTGTGCACCTGGCTTAAAGCCCGACTGCCTGATTCCTGACCTCCCTATAGTGCTACACTAGCCACTGTCCACTGACCCCAATGATGGGTCCCGCTTTATCTACAACAAGCTCCTCTTATAGCTGAATCATGGATTACCATCACCTAGTTCCAATCCCAAAAAGTCCTAAGATTACTGAGTCCGACCTGATCCCGAACTACTAGCAATCAGAGAAGGCTTACTTAAGAACCTTTCAAGATGCCCATCCTATCCACATGATTACACTCATTCTGAGGATATTGAAACTGAATCCAGACAACTAATCTCTTCCCAAATTGAATGAAAACCTTTTAATACACACTTTGAAGTGGTCAACTTGAGTACTTGGCCTGACTACCCTAGTAAAACTCATCCAAGTCTTTCATCATTCCCTTTGAAACATCACTACTAAAATCACTCAAAGCCATTTATCGGCTCGATTTTGACCTATTAGTTAGTATTACCATGTCTATGAGCACCTGGATCACCACCTTGGAGAATGAAGACCTCCTAAAGTTGTTTACCAACACCCAAATGGTGTTTCATAAACCCTCATTGAAACACTAAATGCCTGAGGTGTCATCACTCACCATACTGGGTGAGAATCAAGTTAACACAGTGAAATTCTATACATATTACATGATGTACATGTCACCCTAATGAAGGCTTCATAACACATAAATCTCTCTCATCACTCAACATATTCAAAAAAGAAAAGATCGATGAACCTGGACTCAAAGTCCTTCCAGGATAGTTCCTCGTGTCCTCCTGCCGGAACCTGCATGTCTCACCAGTGCTTTTCAGGTCCTCTAAGATTCTTGGTTTCCAACGTCACTCTCCTCCAAAGAGGTATCTCGAACTATTGTTAGATCATATGCGTTGATTCAATCCAATTATCAATTACCTACAGACGACCCTCACCCAATAAAATATGTGGGTGATGTGAATGAAACTCTAGAGTATGATACTCTATAGATGATTCTTCTCCCTGAGCAACCCTAATGATCCCTTGGATGACACTCGCCATGATCACTCTAATTTTCTCATCCAATCATGGCCCAAATGCTGTTAATTGTAGCAGCTTCTCCATATACACTAGAACCTGAAACTGAGACTATATTTATGAATTTTCTTGTGACTCATGTTCTTCCTAACACTACGGGGTCTCAACCTAATCATACTCTCAGGAAAAAATGCTATCACTCAACTAGCACTCCATCCAATCCATCAAGGAGGAACATGATGAATACCATCACATGGTCAGACAACCTAATTATATATTTATACCATAGATAAAGAAATCAGTAACAACATGGACATCCTCACTACCCTTACCCTTTCCTATTGAAACCTTTTTACCCATCATCTCGACTTCATGTCCTTTTTACCTATAATAAATAGATCCATGTATCAATATATCTCTAGCCACTCCTGTATTGAAAACTAAAATTGCCTCAAACTGATGACCTCATCTCTCAACATGGTGATCAACATTAGCCCATGTCATTGTACCTACCTACTTTTATAAGATCCAGGCTCATTTCATATATCACATGAAATTTATAAATTAAAAGAACTAATATATATATATATATATATATCACATCTCATGTAATATCGATTTTATGAAAATTTTCACAATAAATATTCACAAGAGAATTATTATATATTAGTAGACATCCA
This sequence comes from Viscum album, assembly GCA_963277665.1. Lineage (NCBI taxonomy): Eukaryota > Viridiplantae > Streptophyta > Magnoliopsida > Santalales > Viscaceae > Viscum > Viscum album. The sequence continues at coordinate 958,139,794 of OY728158.1, read as the reverse complement.
AATGTGCCTATCTAAAGAATAATAATTATTACACACCATTCCATACTATGCCAAGAGTCCAAGATCTCACCCCTTCCCTTTATATTCCATGGTCACATATCATAACAAAATCTAATCACATTCCAAGAATACCACTTACGGTGGAAAATATATAAATCATAAACTGAAAAAATAAAAAAACATTTCTCATCCATGCATACTTGGTATGTCCCTCGTAAATGGTGCTGCAGGCACCCAAGAACAAGTTATAAACCTAGTTTTAACAACACATAGTCTCTAATCTATCATAAACCAAATAGTAAAACCTGTATAGAAGAAAAGGAAGTCTCAATCTCATTAGTAAGAAACCAAACACTTCTACTAAATCCCAGTAAATAACTACTATGATACCACCTGTTGCATCGCTGACACAGTTAGCCACTCGAATAGTGCTATCAAGCTCTGTTTGACTAGCCTTAGGTGTGCCTCTTTGTGCACAAAAGGCTACTGAGTAGCAGCAAGGGTGTCATGGGTAATAGTCTAGAGAATATACTTAGAATGGGATGAAATAATAATTGGTTCATGTATAAATATTTAGCATGCATTGGAAGAGTAAAGACACAACAAACTCAAACCAGACCTGCCAATGGAAGAAGCACAATCAATATCAACAATAGAGGAAGTAATAAATATTAAATTTGTGGAAATAAATGAATATAAAAACATACCACTTGTATCCACCAGACAAAAATTTCTTACATATCAGGTCACACATATCAATATCCATAAGGGTCTCTAATAGAATCCTCAATACAATACATACATATATAGAATGATGATACAAAAGGAAAAAAAAGGAAAACCTAAAAATTAAGTCATTCTGAGGCAATAACCTCAATGAACCATGACAACATCCCATGCCAATCAACTACTAAGGTATAACACAGGAAGCTGAGCACATAGCTGAAAATAGTATCATAAAGTCTATATGTGTCCCGAATGGCATGTGCAGGGTTTGAGATTGAGTATCAGTAAGATACAACACAGTTGTGTATACCCCATATAAGTGTTTAAGTAGGTGTGAATTACAATAAATAAAACATCACAAGTGTAAAATAAACATGGACTTCCTTGGTGCCCAAGATCCACTAGGAAGCCATCAGTAGCCTCGACCAACGATAGAGTCACTAAAGAGTAGGGGATCCTTTTCCAATGGAAAAAAGGTAATTCTTGAATGAAATATAGACCATGTGAACCCTCAGGTTCCACCTCAAATCAAGTATCCTAACACTTCATGCCATCCAAAAACTCATGTACCAAGTAAAACCACTGATGTACCGAAGTCACTCCCTATAAAATAGAACAATGATCCCTTGTAACCCAACTCAAAAGAACCCCTTAGTTCAATATCCACCATCTAAAGGCACAATTATGCCTATCCTCAAATAAATATCACCATCGGATCACAACATGACATCCCAAGGAATGATGATCTCCATCCTCCCGAAATAGTTCAAACCCAATACCTCAAAATAGATATTCTCATCCCCAACCAATATCTTAATCACTATCAACTAAAGGCACCTCGAATTCCATGTGGATTTCTACGGAAGAAATACCCAAAACATTTTCCTAATCCATACTATTGGGGGAATCTACCTACTCAAGTGGTCTAAAATTCCTCATTACTCATAAAAAATATTTGCATATGACTCCAATTGACTCATTATCCATCATAGTTGAGCAATAAACATAAAATTAGTACCTTGGCCACATCCAACGGGCACCCAATGCCCCTGCAACCACATCTCTCAAATATGATGGCTATGACATCCAATATCATCCCCGGACATACCCACAACCTAGTGACCTATCCATGTCAAGAAAAAATCATGATTCCCAACCGATGTTCAACAATACCCAAGTAATCTAGATGAAGACCAACAAGACGACCACATCACCTCAGTCCTAAATGACCATTTCATTCCAATTCCATAGTTCAAGCCATCATGACCCCATGGGTCTCAACAGTATATCACGAGAATCATATATAAATAATTCACTTAAAAAAATAAATTCAATGTAATTATAATGAATTGTATAAAATAAATGAAAATATCAATTCAATATAATTTAATTGGCTAACTCAAATTCAATTGACTAACCCAAACTAAGAAAAACAATTTAATAAAAAGGAAAATCTCAAATTAAAATTATAACTCATCCCTTACTAACTACCCAAGGTGGTTAATGACCTCTAACCCAACCTCTCATGTATAAATATATCTAAGGACTTCCCAAAGGCACCCCATAAGGTCATATAATCAATTTAATAAAAAGATATAGGGTCTTTTTCAATTACCAAATGACACCCCCTAAAACCACCACAAAAATACAATGAATGGTGTGAATAACTAACCATATAATCGTAGATGTTGGAAATTCTGAGTTAGCCTATAACACGAAGAAATATGGATGAAAATGAATTATCTATTGAACTCCTTGAAAATAGGGTAAAATGGATCAAACAGATCTAGAACTCTGTGAGAGGAGATCAAAAGAGAAGATAATAATTGGTGTTATAACCCTTACTGAGGTGGTTACAAATCACTCGATAGTTGTAAAAATAGAGCACTAATGAGGAGATGGGATAAGTATCTCGACGAGGAAGAAAATAAGCCTCCCAAACTGATGTTCACGACCAAAAGTGATAAATAAGGAGAAAATGAAGAAATATAAGGGAGATAAAAATATATTTTTCACATATTTTTAAGGATGCAATGTTATCTTGAAGGGTTTTCCATGAAATGCATGAAACATGCGAGCTGTAGTTCATGGGAACTTCTTATATGGAACAACCCATGTGGCTTTCCATATGGTTTTCTCTAACAACACATAGAGTGTTTAGAAGACTCTGTAAAAACTGTTGACAAGGCTTCACAACTATGAAGCTACTCCAAACGGTTTACCCAAACATTGTTGATGTTTAGAAATAAGATGCATAGTAAGCTAGAAGAGATTTCATGGTTTACCAAACTCTGCACCTTAACCTATAACTCCAAAATTGGCCTTTGGGTCTCTGATTGTCCTGAAGACCTCCTAAACACCTGAGGCACTCTCTGATCCTCACAACACATCCAAAAATATGATATGTGGTTAAAGGAACTCTCAGAATTTGGTTTTATTGAATGAAAAATAAATTATCACACCCAAAAATTAAAAAATTCAAAATGGGAGAGGTTTTCAACCCACTTAAAAAAGTAAAGGTTGTTACTTAGATAGCACCAAAACATTTCCCAAAAACGATGGATATGATTAACATAATTCAACGGTAAATGAAAGTTGTATAAATCTGAAAGCTATTTTATATTGAATATCATCAACAATATATTGAGTTTGAAACTGGTTAAAGGGTGTTTCTCTGAATATCTCTATGGAAGAAAGCTCATACATTTTGGAAGAAGGGAAAATTGTGCTCTAGGGAAAATAGTCCCTTTCAGAACATTGACTATGTCAAGGTGGTAGTTTATCAATTAAAAATCATTCAATAGATCTCCTAAGGGAATTATGTGTTCCATTTGTCTCTTTTGAGTAATTATATAAAACACCATTTATATAAAATATATTTAGAAGCCCTGTAACTAAAATTTGATCACTCATATGATGAAAAACTAATGTAAATTCTAGATCAAATAGATAATGTCCTTTTTAACAATTATAATAATTACATTAATGTTTTATAGAGGAATAATATGTTTGAGGAAAATATGTGGGATCCTAAGGATGTAATGAGACAATATTACCATCAAATATTTTATTTTATTAATAAAAATTCATGGATGGAATTATTTTTCCGGGGGTAAAATGCAACGAAACAATATTTTAGTGAAATATACCTCTTTAAAAATTTATTTTCTTTGATATCTAACTCCATAAAAAACAAAAACCTTAATAAGATGTGGTACATTTTAATAAAATAGATATCGACCACTATAAGGTATGCACTAAATAAGTAGGAAGAAATAGTTATAAACAAATTATGAAATAATGGTCCCTTTTAATACTACATAAACAAGTGAAAAGTGAGAAGTTAATAAAATATTATTATAATTAAAATTTATTTTCTAAAATCTAAATTTTACCAATATGATATTTTTTATAAATAACATATTAGTACTAATTTTTGAATAATGGTTAATATAACTAAAAGAATATTTCATATAAAAATTATTTTTTTATCATAATTTTTTATTTTATTTCAAATTAGTATTTATTAATTATATAATATTAATTTTAAAAAACTAAAAATAACTATTTAATTATAATGAACGTATTAACTTAAAATAATTTTTGTTATTTTTCTAAATGGTTTATTTTTAGGTGAATAATGAAAAATAATGTTTTTATAAATACCTCAACATTTAGAACATTTTTTGTATATAAGTATGACTTATAAATTTTTGATTATTTTTTCTAGAAAAAATATTTATTTTAAGGGAAATTTTAATTTATAAAAATTGATTTGAAATATAAAAGATGTATTTTAAATTTTATAACAGAGGTTATATTTTTAAAAAAAATTTGTTTTAATACAATATACACATATTATTTCCAAATAGATTTTCATATCTTTCTGAAAATGAATATAAGAAAATTAATTCCATATATGTAATTATTAATTCCAAAATTATTTAATAATTAAAATTTAATATTAGGTTATAAATGATAATTTACCTAGGTAAAAAACTAGTTAATGTATTAGATACCAAAAATGATAAGATGGGGTAACCAAAGGAGTAAAAGGAATTACATGTTAAAAATTGTTTCTAATTTAGTGTTGGTAGTCTGGATTCAAAAAAATTATCTACAATAAATTATTTTACATTTTTTTATCCCCTTTAATTTTTTAATATATGATCCCATTATATTATGATGTTATAATTACAAAAATTCCATTCTCACCACTTCTAAAAGGGGCCTATCACCTCCCCTTTAAGACCACAAAATGAATTAGTTTTCCCCCTAAAAATATACCCTTTTTTATTTATTATTCTCTTCCATTTCATTTATAATTTGGAAATAAGATATTTTTTATGAACTTAAATTCCAAGTAGGCTTTCAAGAGAAATACCAAGTCCTAAATGTGAGTACATATTTTCCAAACTCCCATTCTTTTCATTATTAGTTACCCAAAGAAAATTTTCTAATTCATATATCAATTCACAAATTATATGGATAAAATTGAAGAATAAATTCCAAAAAAATATAATATAATTATTATTATAAAGATACAATTGATAATCCAAATTTATTCCCTCATTCATTTAGAAATGAAAATGTTAACAACACATTATGATGACTACTACCTCCTTGAATAAACATACATATTTTGTCATAAAGTTTTCATTATTATTTATTAAAATATATATAAAAATGATTCCAAAACATCAAATTATCTAAATAATGTCATTATAATTATTAAATAATTATATTTTAAAAAAAACCATATTTATAATCACTATCAACCATTATTTATGGTATGTTTGTGTTTGGATTGGTCTAAATACCTAATTGAATAATGATATAACTTAAAACCATGGATGAATATAATTACATACTTATTAATAATATACGATATAAATAAGTAAATAATGATTTGGTTGTTTATGTAGTGTTCAAGTAAATATTGAACTCATTAATTAAGATATCAATGCCCCTTCGTTAAAAATTCCCAAAACAGGCTCTTCACTAATTTTGTCTTTAAAAATTATAAAAAAACTCTCATAGAATGAATATATTACATTATAAATAATTAATAATCATAAATTAAAATAATTTTATGATTTTAGAGAATAATAAATCACAAAACTGTGATTATGAAAATTGTTCAAAATGACCAGGATTACTCACATATGATATTGAAAATAGATAATAACCAACTAATATATATGTATAGATTTATTATAAATTATTTTTATATATATTTATAAATATGAATAAGGTTTTTAAATATGTAATTAAGATGTTTATCTTAAATATAAATGGTATAGGATCATTTTCATGGAAATTAAGAGTAATGTTACGGTACTTGGTAACTCAAACTTCTTCCTATGAGTTATATGATTTATTATTGAAACATCATTCATATACAGTAAATATCTACATTTATTTTTAATGTTAAATGATTTTAAATATTTTATATCTAGGTAAGAATATTTTTTAATTAAAAAACACTCCCATGAATGGTTTTATTTTTTACATTAAAAATGAAGGAGGATTTTTTAAAAGAAACTCATAACAATGACTTTACGTCGATGAATACAAAATGAATTTCAAAAAACATCTTCTAATTTTTTTTCATTACGGTCTCTATATTAAATATTTTTATCTAAAATGGAGTTATGTTTGTAATTTCGCCCTAATTTTTTTTTATTTTGTGATTATTTTTGTGTGATCTAGTTTTCAATGAAAATTGATTTAATTCATGGTGTTATTCTGTAATATTTAGAAATTTTATGAAACCCATTTTAAATTACATTGCTTCATTATTCTGCGATTGGAGAATGATTTTTTTGGATGTTTCAGGAACCCCTTTTTATTTCCATGGGTTCTTTATTCCAAAAAAGGTGAATGATTCTATTTTGAATGTGTTATAAAACCTATTTTTATTTACATTGGTTATTTGTGAAAAGAGAATTATTTTTATTTAAACATTTCACTATACCCATTTTTGCTATAGTTTCCTTAGATGTGATAAGTAAATGATTTTCATGTGGAACATGAATGTATAGATCAATGAAAATTGAGGTCCAATATTCCCCTCCAATGTATTGGTTTAATGTTTGTGCCTCATTAAGAAATTATTTATGAGTACATTTTAATTTCTTGGAAGGATGGTAATTGATGGTTTAGATCATTAATGTAGTATTCCCAACACAAATTGTGGTTTCAGATATTAAAGGTGTTTTTCATTATTAACTTATTCTCTCAGGATTCAAGATTTATGTCAAATGATTCTATGAAACATTATAGGTATTATGTTTTCATGTTAATATTTCATGGAATTATATTTATATGTCACATATTTTTATGTTCACTTATGTATTATGATTATTACTCATGTTTATATGATATTTATACCTTAATAATATTGTCTCATAGGCTATGATCTCACCCATGATGACATATTTTTATTTTTATTTTTCACTTATTGATCATTTGATATCACTCTTTCCGTATGTTTTTGTTACCTAGGATTTAAATATGGGTATTTTATTTGTGTTCTCAGAATAGGGTTTATAGTTGAGTAGTTATAAATAAATGTTTTTGAGTATTTTAAAATATGTTTTTTTATGAAGCTACTACTCTAAGATACTAATCTTCTAATCCTATAGTTTTTGTGACATTTTTTGGATGGAATATTTATTCATTTCAAATATTTATATAAATTTTTAATCTAGTTTGGTTCACCATAATCCAAGGATATGAGTCCTTATCTTTTGAACATTTTATTTTCATTTTGGTCGGTGATATAGGTTATTGCTAATTGAGGTGATTACAGAGGATCTCGAGGTTCAAATGGACCATTGCTTACAATGGTATTGAAGAATTTTATGTGTAAACTTTATATATTTTTATAGTCTTGTTGATGAATTTCCAAGTGAGGAGCTTCAAATATTTTAATCATGGTTTTTAATAAAGTTATAAGTGTGAAACTAGGAAACCCAATATCAGGTCTATATATCCCCATATTACATTGGATAAAGGTGAAGTCTTATCATTGTTTGAAATATTTTTTTAATAATATAGTTTAATGGATATTTAAATTATTATACCATATGATATGAATTGTTTCTATTTTGAACTATTTAATTTTTGATTATTTATTTTTTCTAACTTCTGATTATTTTATTTTCTGATTCTTATTTACTATAATTTGAATAGATATTTTATCTTAAAATAATTTAAAAACTTTAGTGGGATCAAACATATAAGTTGTTTCTTATCTATAATTTACCCCCTATTATTTTATTTCCATACCATTTTTATTGGTAAAACACTGTACACCCTATTAACAATGAATAATTGATGATGTACTTGAGTGTAGTAAAATAAGAAATAAGGTGAATTGAGTGATGCTAGATATAATTTCATAGACTCTGAACTAAAACGATCAATGAGAGTAAGTTATTATACATATTATAGTATTTAGTATCATTATACAACATAGATGGATGAGATAGTATAGAATATTATTCTTTCCCATGCTATTCTTATGAAAAAAGGGTCTCCAAATGATTGAATTTGGGTTTCCAAATAAGGGATGAGTGGAATCAAGACAGGTGTGTTTATTTGATAGTTCTTAAGGCCATTTAAATACTTTTTTATTATCTTCATCCCACATATTTGAGAATCCCTTCTTCATCAAACATGTGAAGAGAATTAAATTTTTGGAGAGGTTATCTAACATATAAAATACTCCCCTTAATCCTAATGAATTATTTGATATATTGAGGTTATGGAATATCAAATATTGAATCTGTATTCTTATGGTTAAATTTGATAACAAAATGGAAGACCATGAGTTTTACTAATTTCCTTGGTATAAATTTGAATAAAAGATTCTTGGGATTAGTCTTCATGTTGTGCCACCATAGTTTGTGGAAAACTATATTAAGATTATGGAGGTGGTCAAATAAATATTGAGATTTAAATATAATCTCTTTTACATATTATTAAATGGTTCTCCTTATATGGGTTTTATATAATCCATGATTTCTGTAATGTAGAGACAATGTTTACATTATTACATTGGTTTAAGATAAAAGGGATCGAACCAATAATAATTGATAAGCTTATTAATCATGTAAATCATGAAAAATATATAACTTCTATATATTGTATAAAGATAAAAACATAAAATGAAAAATTTTATTGAATCCTCAAAAATCATTCAAATATTAAAACACTAAATCCTGGGGAAAGAAAAAAATAAAGGGTGATCTCAGATTCTAAATAATCGTAGCATAAAATAGAGTCTATCATGATTAAATAAGGAATAATCCATATAGATATTTGGATAATAAAAAATAAGTTCCATTTAACTAATATATTGAAATTAAAAATATATCCATTGAAAATATAAATATAATAATCAAATAGATAAAAATAACTGAAATAATAATGAATAAAATGTATAATATCGAACATTATGATTTTTCCATCAACGCCTCAATCCAAGACATATTGAACCCTATTTCTAGGTACATGTGCCAAGACATCTTACATACTTTCAAGGATTTATGCCACGAAATTGTCATTATATGAACCTACATATACTAAGACATACCCATAAATGTTTTCTCATGAGACTGATAAATGTATCAAGGGGATATATATATTTGGGACACACCCATCATCTACATATTTCTAATTCATTCCTCATATATTGAATCAATAAAATAATACCTAATCAATATTCCTTGTCAATAAAGTAATATCAATATTAAATCAAGAATAAAAAATGTCAACATTTCCCCAATCAATGAAATAAATTCTTCACAATATTCCATAAACTAAGATAATATATTGAAAATGTATAGGGTTAATATAGTATCAATGTAGTGTAAATGATACTGAATATATCAATGATACTGAAAATATGGACATGAAGGAGAAAAATAGTGGCAAATTAATAATGGATAGTGATAGAGAACATTACCACAAGAAAGTGGATGTCAAAAATAATTTATATTCAACAAATTTGTAAAGGAGAATAGAATACCATAAATTAATTAAAAGAATTTTTTAAGTAATGGAACGTATTTCAGAATTAGAGAGTAAAATATAAGGGAACCTTTTAAAATAAATTTATTTAGATATTTTTCACCTTTATTATAATAAAAATTTTGAATAATTTATAAATCCTTTTCAAGAATGGTGAAATATTTTTACAAATTATTTTCTTCAAAATACTATATTCTTGAAGTGATAATATTATTATAAACCAATATTTTTAGTGGAAGATAAAATACACATAAATAGTTTGAAATCTATTTTCATTCCATTAAGAAAATAACACCCTCTTATTATAATAAAAAATTTAAAATTTCCAAAAAACAATTGAAAGTATATTTTTAATGAAAAATATAGGAAACTAGTATAGAAAGATAAATATAAAATTATAATAATTGAGTTCGGAAAATATAGTCACTAAATATCTGCTAAAAATAGCATTCCTTTAAAACTTTTGTAAAAAGTCATAAATTAATGGTTTAGAAACATAAAAAATTCATACTAAAATTATCAATTAAATTAAAATTTATTAAAATATATCAATAATATAATTAAAAATTTGATAAAATCTTCCATAAAATGATTTAAAAAATATGGCTATGAAACAGAAATATTCCCAATCAAAAAAAGAAAATAAGGTTGTTTTTTCTTATAAACATCACTTTAGTTGTTTCAAGTGTCAAAGAGGGGATAAGTAGGGAGAAAAAATGGATCCCTAGAGATAACCATTGGAGAATAAAATATTTTTTGTTTAATAAGGAAATAAAATTTAATTATTAAAAAGTAAATTTAAATAAGACCATCTGAATAAGATTGATAATGTATAATAATCCCTTGAAAATTTTATAATTTTTAAATCAATAAACCCTAAATATAAAACATGAATTTTTAAATAAAATAAATAACTAAATATTAATTTATTATATAAAATTTCAAATATTTAATATATATACCTTATAAAAAAAATTATTTGTGTAATTTAAAATACATCTCAATGGAATGGAATTTAGATGAAAAATCCTTACCTTGGATTCCTTCATGGAAAAATAAGTTACTTATTTTAAAAAATAAATTTAGATTTATTAAATGCTTTATTAATAATTGTTTTTCTATTAAATTCCAATTTTAATTCCCTTTTATAATAATTTGACATCCATTCATTGTATAGTTCTTTCTTACATTGACCATTTAAGGTTATTCGGTAAATGATTCAAAAACTACTTTGATATATTGACCTTAGTTATAGGTGTTAGGAAAAAGTCCAAAAATCTATTTAATGAAAACAATGTTATAATTATCACATTTATACATTAAATACATTTTTATAACTATATTTGTAAGGAGGTCATAAAAAATGAATCACCTAGTTTCATGGAGATGGTAGTCCATATGTACACATAAACTACATTTTAATTTTTTTATTTGATGAAAAAACAATATAGTAGGAAAGGGTTTACATTTAAATATTTAAAATAATACTATAAATATCATAGATATTAACAAAATAAATCCTTATTAATATCAATGTATGGATGAAATGAAAGTAAAATTACATTGCTTCATAGAGGTGGTTGTCCACACATATGCATGAGTGACATTATGATTTTCTAACAAATTAAAGTGTAAGAGGGAAGATAATACATTAAATTTATATTATAATAAAATTCTCATAAATAAAATATATAATCACTAATTCCATATTTATAACCTTCCTTGTGTGGTAGTGATGAAAAATAAAACACATCGCTTTATGTATGTGGTAACACAATAGAACACATGTGGTGAAGTTTTCATTTCCCATAGGAATGAAAAAAGGTTTAAAAGGGTTGTTCCAAAAATATAATAAAATTTCAATACAATTATGATATTGATTTTATTTTGTTCGTATGGTTATAATATATTTATAATGAGATAAGAGAATAAATAAATTGAATGGATTCAGTTGATATGATTACCTCTTCTTTGGGAAACCTATAATGGCTAGCATCTTAAACCTTATTAGGGTGTTTTTTGGGAATTACATAACCTATTGAACATGTGTAAACTTTTTTTAAAGATATTTAGGTAGGTATTGGTCAATATAAAGTTTTCAATAATTATGGTTAAGTGATGGGATAAGGATCCCTTATAAATGCGAGGTGGGTGGAAAATATGTAAATACTTGAACCATTATTATATAATATATTTCCCACTAAAGTAAAGTGACACAAAATTGTCATCATATTAAATGATAATAATAATAATGTCTAAATACTACCAACCAATGATATTTAATAATGATTGTTGGTTTATGTTAAAGAATTGTCCCTTTCATTTTAACCCTTTTAAACAATTTTTCCCTTATCTATAGTGACAATCTTTTACATTGGTTACTAATCATTAAGACATTAAAATAATATCGAACTCATTAATAAATTATAATATGATGAAAAAAATTAGAAATCAGTTTGTGTGATTTAAATTTTATAATTGGAAAAAATTACTTTTAATGTATGTTTGAAAAATAAAACAAAACATCTTTTTCAAAAAATGTCCTTTTAAGCATAAAAAATATTTTACAACAAACTCATGTGTAATTATTATTCTCATATAGATAATTAAATTATTTTAACTAAAAATATAATTATTTTTCTTTGAAATGAAACTAAAACTCAAGGTATCTTTATGAAGACTTGATTAAAATAAAATAAACATAAATAATTTTTATTTGAATAAAAACATTACTTATATTTCCAAAACATCAAACATATATTAATAAGTTTAAAATTATATTTCAAAATAAAATATATAACTTATTAAATATATAAATTTTTATATAACTATTTGATTATCTTTTAGTTCATCCTTATATCATGAACACTTATTAAAAGTGATAGTATTTGTAAAATAAGTATTTTTCCACAATTTTCCCAAAAATAAATTATATATCAAAAATAAGAAAATTGAATGTAAGATAATTTTAAAAGTTTGAAACTAAAAATTAAATCCTTTTTACCAAATTCTTGTTTTAAAATTTATAAAATTATCTTTTAAGAGAAAATATAAATACACAAAAAAATAGATTATGTAAAAACAATTTCCCTTTTAAAAAAGAATTATTCTTGAAGTTATATGATTTCATTGTTATAATTAAGAAATGAGTTCTTATTTTTTAGGAACTAATCCATAAATATTTATTATAGAAACTTTTCTACATATATTTTATAATATGGTAACATTTATTCATACTCTCCAATCTAATATCTAGGTTATAATGATCATATTAAAATGATAATATTTGTATAGTATATCACATTTTTTTAATCTTATCATTTCATGTATCATAAGATATCATAAATAAAATCCAAAAAATGAAAATTTGGTGTGTTATAAGGATTTAAGATATGTTTTGTGTCATATTGATATATGGAACCAACACTCTTCAAGATAAATAGAATTACTTGGTAGAAATATACCTCTTGAGAATCCTTGAACATACTGAAGTATTTATCCTTGGGGGTTATACAAATTTCGTCATATAGACTATCCATCCATAAAGGATATGTCTTGAAATCTATTCATTTAATCAATCACTAGTTCCTTTATTGGGATTAGTCAATCATCCTTTGTGTAGTACCTATTGATATCCATGAAATTGATATAATCTCATATTTTTTCATTTATTTGTTGATTGGGGAAATATTTACATGAAACTTTGGGTATTGGAATCCTCAAATGAAGTTATATTTCATGATTTTACCGATTCTGAATACTACTTTGGAGTCATGGGTTTGATTCATTCTCTTATATTCTTGTTTATGACCATGGTGTCCATCAAAAATACCCAAATGATGGGAAGACACGTTGGGATCATGTTTAATAATTTATTAATAATTCCACACAAAAAAGAATATCTTTGATTTAATATATATATATATATATATATATCATGATCTTTTGGGGTCTTGTTCGATTTAAAAAATGCAGGTTTCAGATATTCTTTTACACATATAATCACATACTGATGTTCATCCTTGGTTGTAAGAACTCAGTTCATATTCTTGAGGAACGTGTTTATTTTTTTCGTTTTTCCTTTCGTGTTTTTGATAAAATAATGAAAATGGGGAAAATCCCAAATATTGTGGGTACACGGTGTGTACATTTCCACATGCCGTGTACTTTGGCCGTGTGAGAAGAGTACACAGGGCGTGTAGGACTACTGGTGATGAAGGGGGTAAAAAACGGACTACAAACCATGTACTTAGTATTTACACGTCGTGTAATCAGTCAGCAGGTGAACAGTATGGAGGTGTAAGCAGCCGCTAGCAGAGTGACAGTACACGCCGTGTATTCAGAAATACAAGTTGTCTACTCATGTTAACAGATGAATAGTGAAACGGTGAAAATTAGTCGCCAGAGGAACAGTTAAACAAAATTAAAAGTAAAGGCCTTGTAATTGAGAGTAAATGTCTTTTAGTTTATTTTTTTCACTTAAAATGGGAGGTTTCCTCCTCTTTCGATAAAGGATGCTTACAACCTCAGAAGAACACGGGAGAGACGGTCGGAGCTTTGAGGAGCTCTCGATTGTAGATAGGAACTCGGTTTCTTTCACTGAAATTCTCGATTGAACAGCGCGGGTGAGTTCTTCGATCTTCCTTAACCTTTCCTTCAAATTCTTTCCCAAGGGAATGATATTTACATTTTAATGGGGAATATTTTATCCTAGATCTACGCCGTTCTTGTTCATTTCGAGAGGCACTGTTCGCATATATTGATCAGAGGAGATCAAGGTAGGTGGTTTGATGTTTAATTCCAACTGTCTTGTTGTTTTTGTGTACCATTGTGTTATACACCCATGTTTGGGGAATCGTATGGATGTGGCCTTTATTAATTAAATACCTATAATTGTGTAGTTAATGTAATGAATATTTACAACTTCTATTTGGGATCATTTCTTGGATCTGGGGCCACCCCGTGGGTGTGTCCCCTTGTTTAGCCATTTGGTCAGGTTACCTAAGGGTATACCATGATTTTATCATGCCTTGAATTTCCTTAAGAGGAATTATATATAAATTTCTTAGTTATGTGTTGGTCTCGACCTGATTACTTGCTTTGCCTGAGGGAAGTGTTTATTTTAGCCAACAGACATCTATTCTCATGCATGTGGGCAGTAGTTTCTATGCCTGTGGGCGACACCTCGTATGCCTGCAGGCAATATTCATTATGCCAATTGGCAATCACCTGTGGGTTTTGATTCTGATTACCTAAGGGTAAGGATTTTCTTGTTTATGTACAACTTTTATTTTTCATATTCACTGTGGTGATTTTACATGTAATACCTACCAAGCTAAAGCACATGCATGGTATTGTATTACCTTGTATTTGTTAGATAGCTTGTTATAGTTTTCATGCGGAACTTTTAGGGATATTTTCAGCTGAGGCTGAGTCTCGATAACTTATAATTCAATTATATTGAATTTATGAATAATAATTAAATGGGAATGGAACTGGTAGAAATGTTTACATTTTCGTACTTCCTATTTTACTGCATTTCAGTACTGCACACTGTTGTTGCACAAACTCATTGACAGTTGGGAACAAGCCTTTGGTGGTTGCCTACTGGGATATATTTCTCACACCCTGTTTGGGTCATGTCTTGGGCCCAAATATATTATATTTCTATAGGTGTAGATAAGTTAAAGAGTTCCTATACAGGTACTTGATTGTTGTAGAGGAGTAAGAGAGCATGAGACCAAGCTTAGGCTTGCGATGCTACTGAGTTCCTACTGCGTTGCTTTATTTTTCTTTCTTGTATTTTTCCCTTGTATTTTATTATTTCAGATTGTAGTGTATCCTATTTTGGCTATCATTATATATGACTGTCTGTCTTTTCTTTATTTTTGTATTGTATCCATTTCAGTATTAGTATTGTTTACTACTTCTGCATTTAGTATGTTGGTATCTATTTCCACTACGCTACACTTTGACAAATGAGAGAATAGTTTCCCCACTATCAGACCTAGGCCCTCGCAACTAGTCGGCAGCCTCTGGTATTTGGGAAAATGCGCATGAGGTCATGTGACCAACTGGGTTTTGGGCACATGTTGTGTGGCACCAAGATCCGGTACATTACAAAGTGGTATCAGAGGATTTATTTTCTCTTGAAATACAACTTTCCTCCTATAGCCAGGGGTAGGATGGAATAGGTACTTAGTAATAAGATGTTCCTAGGAGTAGTTATCATGTGTACAGGGAAAAGCCAATTTACCTCGTGTTGCAATTTTTCTGATTTTTCAATTTAACAGTTGATTTGATTTTAACCATTGGGTGGCACACTTTTGTTGTGCTGTTTATAATTTTATTCATGGGTTTAATTTGGTTGCATCCTGATGAGATGAGAGTATTCCATCACATGCATCATTTGGGAACATGTTATAATCACATGCCATTCATAGTTTCCATGTCATGTAGGTGCATTAGAAATTACATATTGTTATGATAGATGTTGTTCTTGTAAATGCATGTTGTTGTGATAGATTCCTTGATAAAATACCTTCTATTTGATAGGGTATTGTTATGTAAGGTTTTGTAGAATGAACTCGAAACATTGGTTCTTGATGATTATAGGCCCTCATTGACTGGAATTTGGTGGTTCATTGACTGTTTACCTTGTTTATAACATGTATAAGATGCCAAACAGTGATTCGTGGGGAGTATGGGCCCTCACGGATCAGAATAAGACACTTAGGTGTTGTTTTTATTGTCTTACAGGATCCGGAGTAGTTTTTAAGGATTACTGCCTGAAAAAACCCAGAATAGACGCCGTGTAGTTTTGACTACATGCCATGTATTCTTCTGTTCAGGAAGAAATGGAATAATTTTAAGTACACATCGTGTAGTTTCTACCAGTGTCATAGGTTGTGTGGGAAGAAACACTCGACAGTAAAACCGTTAGGGTACACGCCATGTATATATTGTGCACTCCGTGTTGTGTTGAACCTGTGTCCTCCATGTAACTAACGACATGAGCGGAGTAATCTGAGCTTATACATGCCATTTCAATGACGAACACACCGTGTAATTTAACCCGGGGATCCGGCCGTGTAACTAACAACACAGGTTGGTGATACCCTACCGTGTACACGTCGTGTGCCTGTGGGACACACCGTGTAGTATTTACTGAGGAGAGACCGTGTGGACTTAGCCATGTGGTTGGGAAGACAGAGTGGTGTACACGCCGTGTGTGGGAGAAGCATTCCATGTAATTTCAGCGGAGTAGCTGGCCTTGTCACTAACAACACGGGAAGTTAGAATCTTAGCCGTACACATCGTGTCCATCTAGAACATACCGTGTATTCTTTACTGTGTACCCGGCTGTGTAACGGACAACACGGGTCGGTGAATCTCATCAAGTACAAGACGTGTATAACTTATACATTCCATGTAGCTATGTTGAAAGGAGAGCCGTGTGGCTAAGCCATGTAAAAGGACTCAGGCAGGGAAGAAAATTCAGGTACACGATGTGTGTATAGACAACACGCCGTGTGCTTGGTGTGTTACATGACCAGTTCTGAAAGAGGTACACACCCATGTGAAAGGCTTAATAGAACACGCTGTGTAGTTATTATACATGCCATGTAGTCTTGTTTTGTCAAACTTGAATTTTTTCATTCTCATGTTCTTTTATTACACTCTTGGTTTTCAGTCCTTGAAGATCATAATCTAAGGTGTGTGTTTGACTTTGTAGAGTTATGCCGCCAAGAAAAACTAGAGTTGTTAGCCAAGAGAGCAGCAACGAGTATACTCTAGAGATTGTATGCCATGGGCTACCAATGGATCCTCCAATAGAGCCAGATGCGGCGCCAGCTATTATACCGGACATAGGCACTGATTCACAGTTTCATGAAGGCTTCATACGGTTTATGCAGACCTTCCTGGGAGAACTGCAGCTGCTACATCTATAGTAGAGATAAAGAAAATATTCTAGCACCATAATCTGCCTATTTTTTAGGGGATAGAGGACCACAGGCTACGACATCTTGGCTGGGTTCTATGTAGACTATTTTGGAGCATTTGGAGATGCCTCCAGGGCGGAGGGTCAAGCTCGCTACATACATGCTGTGTGATTCCACCAAGAGATGGTGGGATGTTAGAACCCAGACCGAGCATCCCTGAGACATGGAGTGGGAAGATTTTCAGGTGGTATTCTATGACTTTTTCTTTTTGGAGATGTAGAGGGAATATGGTGCTCGAGATTTCATGAATCTGTAGTAGGGCGCTATGTTTGTGATGTATTATTCTGCCTGTTTCACCGAGCTATAGATCATTGCACCGGTTCTTGTGTGAGATGGGGCATTGAGGGATCTACACTTTGAGGATGGTATTAGATATGACATCCAAGCACTGGTGAATGTTTTCAGGTTGCTTAAAGTACAGGCTATTGTGAACCAGGCACTTATTACTGAGAGGAACTTATGGGAAGATAGTGGTGTACACCAGGGCGGTTCAACACCAGTTTTTGGTACTATTTTTACCGGTAAAAGGAAGAGGCAGATTGATTTCTCTCATGGTAGAAGTACTAGCAAGAAGAAATCTTCACGTGGTCAGGTCATGTGCTACCAGAGTGGCAGAGAGGGTCACAAGAGACCTCAGTGTCCACGTGACCTGGTGGAGTGCCGATCTTACAGTAGGATGGGTCCTCTCCACTATTTTTGCAGGGCGTTTCCACCAGTGTCTAGTGAGAGGGGTTCTATGTAGACTCCATGTGCGGGATCAGGGCTAGAATCTTCTTACCATTCCAAAAATTGGGATACGTCGGGGCATTGAGGCTGAGGAGGTGGTCATGGACGTGGTAGCCAGGCACCAGGATCTTAGAGACACTAGGGCTAGTCAGCTCAAGGTATCTAGGTTATGTCATCGGGTCGCGGCACTGCGCAGGCATATGTAGTGCAACAGACCCAACATAAAAAGGATCCCATACCATCCACTATCAGAGGTACTATTCTAGTAGCTTATATTTTATCTTCTATACTTTTCGATACGGGTGTTGCACATAGATTTATATATGTTCCTTTTTTTACGAGCCTTGGGATCTGTGTTTCTTCTTATTCTAATATTATAACTCTAGACACTTTGTTGGGGACTAGAACATCTGGTGTGCACTAGTGCAAGGAGTTCCTCCTAGAGGTTGGTGGGGGTCACGTTTTGTGGGACCTCTATGTCTTGGAGATGATGATCTATGATTTAATGCTTGGAATGGACTGGTTGGTACCCTTTCGATCCTTTGTAAATTTCTATAATCGCAGGGTGAGTTTCGCATCACCAGTGGGCAGAGAGCTTCAATAAAAAGGCGAATGAGATGTCCAGGCGAGCCGAGCTGGACCTGAGCATTGTGGGCGAAGTGGTTTGATAGCCCAGATTGTGAGTTTATATCTGGATGACTAGGGAACTTGTCAGAAGTATTTACCTCCAGTTGTTGATCCTTTTAGGGATGTATTCCTGGAGTACTTTTGAGGTGTTTCTCCAGAGCGAGAGGTTATTTCTCTATTGAGCTTGTGCCAGGGGTAGCACTGGTGTCCATTCCTCCTTTTAGGATGGCTACAACAGAGTTACAGGGGATCAAGAGGTAGTTGGAGGAGTTACAGGAAAAGGGTTTCATCCAAACCAGTACTTCTCCTTGGGGATTTCCTATCCTGTTTGCTAAGGAGGACGGTACCCTCAGAATTTGTGTGGATTATCAGAAGCCGAACCAGTTGATGGTCAAGAAATGATATCCCTTACCATGGATTAATTATCTTTTTGATCTGTTTCGAGGAGAACGAGTGTTCTCTAAGATTGACTTGAGATCTGGATATCATCAGTTATATATTAGACCATCGGACATACTACTTACAGTTTTTTGGAGCAGATATGGTCTAAACGATTACTTGGTTATGCCGTTCAGACTCCCAAACGCACCAGAAGTTTTCATGGCTTTGATGAATCATGTGTTCCACCCTTATCTGGATTTTTTTGTGGTAGACTTCATGGACGATACCTTGGTGTACTCTCGCACTCGACACGACCATGTTATCCATCTTGAGATCATTTTGAGTACACTGAGAGGACATCAGCTATATGCTAAGATCTCAAAGTGCCACTTTTGGGTAGACCAGATACACTTCCTAGGTTATATCATCTCTGAGGCAGGAGTTGTGGTAGACCCAGAGAAAGTGAGAATAGTAGTTTCCTGGGAGAATACTAAGAATGTGTTTGAAATATAGAGTTTCTTGGGGATGGATAGTTACTAAAAGTGATTTATACTGGACTTCTCCCACTTAGTAATGCCATTGACAGGCTTGACTAAGAAGGGTGTGAAGTTCATTTGGTCAGAAGTTTGGGGAACAACCTTTCATGAGATGAAGGGAAGGTTGACATCATCACCAGTCCAGATACATCCTGAACAAGGGAAGAACTATATATTTTACTGTGATGCATCAGGTATTTTGATGGGAGCTGTATTGATGCAGGGAGATCAAGTAGTTGCATACGGGTCTCGAAATTTGAGGCCACATGAGAGGAATTACTCGATGCTTGATATTGAGTTGGCATATATTGTTTATGTGTTACACTATTGGAGACATTATCTTTTGGGAGAGCATTTTGTGGAGTTTACAGACCACAAAAGTCTCAAGTACATCTTTACCCAGCGTGACTTGAATTTAAGACAGCGAAGGTGGGTTGAATACCTTCAGTCCTTCGACTTTGATCTTGCATATACACCTAACACAGTTGCTGATGCACTGAGTAGGAGGATTCAGTTATAGGAAGTGCACGAGGCCAGTGGTGAGTGGCAGCTCATGGTTTTGTTCTCTGAGATGCATTTGAAGGTGCATGACAGTCAGGGGAAAACCTATCTTTCTTCCTTAGCTATGACTTCAACCCTCCTACATAGAGTGAGGATGAGACAACTATCTAATTTAGAAGGACTATTTCTATGAGGGTCAGTGGAAAGTGAGGAACCTCCTTCTGGTTGGACGATAGGTGATGATGAGGTAATACGTATCCATGGATGAGTATGGGTTCCAGGCGATATGCGCAAGGAGTTGATGCGCTAGGAGTTTCATGATTCAGCTTGGGCGGTTCATCCTGGAGTCACCAAGATGTACCGTGATTTGAGAGGTCCATATTGGTGGCAGGGTATGAAAAAAGAGGTAGCTGGTTTTGTTAAGAGATGTTCCACCTGTCAGGAGGTGAAGGCGGATCATCAGAGGCCAGCTGGACTGTTACAACAGTTACCCATTCCAGAGTGGAAATGGAATGATGTCGCGATGGACTTCGTGACTGGGTGACCGAGGTCTCCTCAAGGCAATGATTCAATGTGGGTTGTTGTAGACATACTTACAAAGGTAGATCACTTTTTTCCAATCAAGGAGACCTTCAGTGTTGACAAAATTGGGAAGTTGTATATCCGAGAGGCAGTACGTCTTCATGGGGTCCCTCATTCTATTGTTTTAAATAGGGATGCCCATTTTACATATTGTTTCTGGCAGAGTTTTCAAAGAGCATTGGGTACATAGGTGCTTCTGATCACAGCTTACCACCCAAAGACTGATGGCCAGTTAGAGCGTATGATACCGGTGATAGAGGACATGTTGCGTGCATGCGTACTAGACATTGGGGGCTCTTGGGAGAAGCACATACCCCCGAGTGAGTTTTCCTATAATAACAGTTTTCAAGAAACAGTTGAGGTGGAAACTTACGAGGCTTTATACGGTAGACCATTCCGATCACCCCTGTGCTGGTTGGAGGTAGGTGAGGTAGCTTTACTGGGACCATGTATTGTGCAGGAGACATCATAGCAGGTCCATTTGATTCTGAAGCGGATGGCTACTGCACAGTCTCATCAGAAATCTTATGCTAATCGCCGCAGACCACCACTGTAGTTCGTGGTCGAGGATCAGGTTTTCTTTCCTGTTTCACCATGGTTGGGAGATAGGCGGATTAGGAGACATGGTAAACTTTCACCAAGGTATGTGGGGCCGTTTGAGATTCTGGAGAGAGTAGGTACAGTTGCCTATTGGTTGTAGTTACTACATAGGTACCGGGCCATGCACGACATATTTCTTATATCTCAGATGCACCGTTATCACTCAGACATGTCTCACATTAGCCCGAGGAGTTTGAGCTTCAGGTCGATGCACCCTTTGAGGAGCATCCAATTCGTATTGCTGATAGGAGCATGAAGGTTCTCCGAGGCCGATCAGTTCCTCTCTTACGGGTGCTTTGACAGCATGGCCGAGTGCAGGAAGAAACCTAGGAGCGAGAGACCGACGTACGTGCTCAATGACCAGAGTTGTTCTCAGCTTTATCTTCACTAACCTTGGAAGGGAAATTCGGGGACAAATTTCTTTAAGGGGGGATGTTTGTAAGAAACCGGTTCTTATTCATGAGTAATGGGTTTCTTATTTTCTTTTTTCCATTACTGTTTTTGATTAAGTAAGGAAAATGGGGAAAATTTTCAAATTTTTTGGGTACACGTTGTGTACTTTTCCACAATCCATGTGGGAAGAGTACACAGTTCGTGTAGGACTTCTAGTGATGAAGGGTGTAAAAACTGACTACACGTCATATACATAGTATTTGCATGCTGTGTAATCAGTCGGCAGGTGAATAGTAAGGCAGTGGAAGTAGCTTCTGGCTAAGCGACAGTACATGCCGTGTATTCAAAAATACACACTGTATACACATGTCGACAAATGAACAGTGCGTCGGAGAAAAGTAGCTGCCAGAGGAACAGTTAAAAAAATGAAAAGTACACACCATGCAATTGAGAGTACACACCGTGTAGTTTGTTTTTATCACATAAAATGGGTAGTAGCCTCATTTGTTGACAAAGACATCTTACGACATCCGAATAACATGAGAGAGATGGCCAGAGCTTGGAGGAGCTCCCAATTTTCGATTAGAACTAGGTTTCCATCGCTGACGGTCTCGATTGAACCACACGGGTGAGTTCTTCAGTCTTCCATAACCATTCCTTCCAATTCATTATCAAGGTAAAGATATTTATGTTTGAATGGTTAATATTTTATCCTAGATCTATTCTGTTCTTGGTCATTTCTAAAGGCTCCATTCATGTATATTGATCTGAGGAGATCAAGGTAGGTGGTCTGATGTTTAATTCCAACTGTCGTGTTGTTTTTGTGTACCATTGTGTTATGCGCCCATGTATGGGGTGTCATATGGCTAAGGGCATGATTAATTAAATACCTATAATTACGTATGTAATTTAATGAATATGTACAACTACTATTTGGGATCATTTCTTGGATCTAGGGCCACCCCGTGGGTGTGTTCCCTTGATTAGCCGTTTGGCCAGGTTACCCGAGGGTATACCGTGATTTTAGCATGCCTTGAATTTCCTTGTGAGGAATTGTATATAAATTGATTTCTTATGTATTGGTATAGGCCGAGATACTTTATTAGCCTGAGGTTAGTGTTTCGTTTAGCTTGCGGGAAACTTTTCTCAGGTATATGGGCATTAGTTTCTGTGCCTGTGGGCGACACCTCGTACGCGTGCGGGCAATATTCATTATGCCTGTGGGTAATCACCTCCAGGTTTCGATTATGATTAATTGAAGGTAAGGATTTTCATGTCAGTAGACAACATTTATTTTTCATATTAACTTTGGTGATTTTTCATGTCATACCTACTAAGCTAAAGAATGGGCTTGGTATTGTATTACCTTATGATTGTTAGATAGCTTGTTATAGTTTTTCTGCTGCACTGTTATGGAGATTGTTGGCTGAGGCTGAGTCTTGGGAACTTATAATTGAATTATATTGAATTATTGAATAATAATTAAATGTAAATAGAACTAGCTGGAATGTTTAAATTTTTTTAATTCTTGCTTTACTATATTTAATTTCTGCACACTGTTGTTGCACAAACTCACTGATAGTTGGGGACAGGCCTTTGGTGGTTGCCTATGAGGATTTATTTCTCACACCCTGTTTCGGTCATGTCTTGGGTCCAAACAGATTATATTTCTATATGTGATGATAATTGCATGATTCCCTATACAGGTACTTGATTGTTGTAGAGGAGTAGGATAGCATAAGACTGAGCTTAGGCTTGTGATGTTGGTGAGTTCCTGCTGCGTTGCATTATTTTTCTTTGCTGTATTTTTCCATTGTGTTGAACTGTTTTATATTGCAGTGTATCCTATTTTGGATATCATTATATATGACAATGGGTATTTTCTTTATTTCTATATTATGTCCATTTCAGCATTGGTATTTTTTTACTGCTTTCGCATTTTGTATGTTGATATCTATTTCCGCTATGCTACACATTGACAAATGAGTGCCTAGTTTCCCCACTAATAGACCTAGTCCCTCGCTGCTAGTCAGTAGCCTCTGGAATTTGGTGAAATGTGCTTGAGGTCATGTGACCACCTGGTTTCGGGGCACCTGTTGTGTGGCACCTGAATCTGGGACGTTACAATGGTTATGTAGGCTCTTTCTTCTAATAATGGAGGTGGAATCCCTGAGATATTATTATTCCTCTTCTTATTCCTCTAAGGCATAAGATACTATTTAATCCTATGATATTGGAGATGATATGTGGTATTTTTTATTCTAATCAGAATGAAATTATTCTTCCAAAAACCCGGGATCATATGATGAAACTGATGTTATGATGATCAGATATAATGTTCCTAAAACACATGATTTTTAACATATTTAAGAATTTATATCTACTTTACCAAAAAAAACTGGTTGTGATCACTTAATATCATATTGAATGAAAATAAAATATTAAAAAGTGGTGGCTAGGTTTCTATAAAGGGGATACGTAATAGTATTCTCCTTCTATGATGATATTTTCTCAATGGAAAATCTAAATAAACAAAATATAAAAATAAAGTTATTAGATACTTTGGTTTATTTCCCAATGTATCCTATGTGACATGAAAACAACTCAGATTGAGGGTTTAGGCCTCAATTTAATTTATTCTCAATACAAAATTTCCACCGATCATGCTCTATATATTGACATGGATGACTTCTAGGCCATTGGGAGCATTTTTTATGATAAAATAATCTACCATAAGTTTATTACCCTCCCCTTTTAAAACCCTAAATGTATATATTATAATTTTATGTAATCAAGGGGCATTATAACCATACAACTCCTCAAATTACTCATTTATAGATTATTTTAAGAACTTCTGGTATGATGTGGGTACCGATGAATGCATGTGGGGACATGAAATTCCTAGTTAGGAAATAAAGGATGCATCTAGGTGAACCAATATGAATTCAATGTTAGAAATAAAGTCTCCAAAATAGGATCTGAGTTTTATTCTCTTGAGTGATTTCTTCCCAATTTTCACATACCCTTTTATGGTTAGGTTGGAAGAAATCATGTTTTGTTCATTTCAACCCAAGGGTAGGAGGGTCTAGATTAATACGAGTGTGATCATAGATTCATTATCAATCAAGGACCAACACTTATTGATATAAACAATTTTCCCATTTATGTACATAGTGTTTATATTCCAATGTATAGTAGAATCCTTATATTATTTATTGAATGAAATGATTTTATGACATTCAATAGATCCAATCTCCATGTGATACATATTTGTTATAATGACATCATCCTTCAACTCTTGGGGAATCATGAGGGCCTTACATACAGATTCCTTGAGTTTTTTAGTGAGGTGATGGAATTCCTAGATTGAAATGTTTCCTAGAATGATAACAAGACGCTTAAAGATGTCATAATTATAGATAATCTGTCTAAGATTTAGTCCATGAGGTTTCTCCCCACATTGAATGTTGGAGGAAACTGAACTCTATATATGTGATTCATTATATTTATTAGGATTTGTGGATATTTTTTCATTCTGTATGTTTGGTTGAGATAACATACATATATTCCAATGTTCACTAGACAATCAAATATCTACTTTTCAATATTTTGATATGATTGGAACCATCAAACATATATAGGAATTAAAAGCTTATACATACTTATATTTGGATCACTGGAGAACTTTTCATTTTTTTGTTTTCCTATCATACATTGACTCAAAAAATGTTTTATGAAAGATTGATTCCACTTATACCTCATTTTCCTCAGCCTCCATTTCCTTAGTCAATGCTTCCTCTATTGAGGAGGGTGATTATTGTTTTATATATGTCCTCTTCTTCATCAGTGAAGGGAACCATTAATTGGATGATATTGACTAATTAATATTTTGATTCTTCACCTGGTGAAAATTTCATTTGGTGGGGTGGTTCCCATTATGTAAATTTGTGTGGAAGTATTGTGATACAAATTGTGGGTGAAATAATTCTAAGAGGGTATGGACTACCTTGGGTACATTTAAGGTAAATTCTTCAAATGCCTTGGTCAACTGATAATGATTGTACTGAATCTTAGATGGTATGACCAAGTAGATGTAACATTTCTCACTACAGAAAGATATGGGGTTACAATTGGTTGATTTAGTTTATCCCTGAATATAGTGTGTTCTCAAATAACTTGTTTCTTAATCACCCATTCATCAAATTTATATATATTATTATTTGGGACAAAATTCCATTTAAATTCTCCTATGGGTGAGTATTAGAAACAGATACCACCTATATCAAGGGTTTTTAAAACTTCACCTATCTAGAGTTATCCATATTCATGAGAATAGCTTTAAGGATGAAGTATTATTGGATATTATGGAAAAATATTTGATGGAATGAGCATTAATAACGTTGTTAAGTTTTTTCAGCTTTATTGGTTTTATTGTTTCTTGGAATTTTAAGCATGATGTTCTTCATGCTTGAGATGAAATACCCCATGACCCACTCTTTTTCGAAAGAATATGTTTTATTCTTAAAAAAATTTAGTTTTAGGGGAATGTTTTTACTTACTTCAGTATTTACAAGGTAATTTCATAACCTCTTGTTGTTCTAATGTTCCCATAACAAGGCCAAAATCAGATAGAAAGTGCGTGAGATACTACTTTGGGTGCCCCATGCTACTGAAAATTAGGATGGTGGGATTACCAAAATTAGTTGGGGAGGAGTCACACCCATATATTCTAGATATGGATTCCTCTTGGATTGCACTGGTTCACAAAACCACTCTATGAATTCTATTAAAAAATAAATGAAATTTATGTAATCTAGAAGGTCAATTGGGATTATTTTCTATGAAGATGATCAAGTAGAGTAAGTGAATAGAACTTGATATAGATGGATCAACTATGTATAATATTGGTATCTAGTTCGAGTTGGTCTGGGTTATATCATTTGAAACAGTGAAGATTTAGTCTATAATTGAGGAAATTACTCATAATATCTTATCATTGAGTTTAAATAAACTATTCATCTAAAACCCAAAATAGTCAAATGGATAGATTCTAATCTCATCATTTATTTATTTCCTTCTTATTAATGGGGATTAATATGAGGATAAGAATATTCCTCTACATGAAAGTTAGACTCATCATGAATAATTCTGATGAGTAGCAAAACATTGAGTCACCTCAAACATTAAAGCATAACTTCATATTGATATTTCTTCT
The DNA here is from genome assembly GCA_963277665.1 of Viscum album. Taxonomy (NCBI): domain Eukaryota; kingdom Viridiplantae; phylum Streptophyta; class Magnoliopsida; order Santalales; family Viscaceae; genus Viscum; species Viscum album. The sequence continues at coordinate 958,112,465 of OY728158.1, read as the reverse complement.
CTTTATAATAGTGATTTTCAAATTCATTCGGTTTTGGGTGGCATATAGCCCTGCATTTATCAATATGGTATGTTAATTCTTGTAGAGTAGAAGGAATCAGAATATTCCTAGGAATCCATGAATTTTGATTGTATCATTTATTCTAGGTATTCACACCCTAGAGAATCCTGTAGTGTTCATACATAAATATTACATTTTTTATGAATATTCAATACATAACATTGTGATCCAAAAAAACTGTCATAGTGCAGTGTCTTTGGAAACATAGATACATAAACAACTGGATCATAATAGAAAAATATAGCACATCTCACTGAGCTGTTCATAACTAGAACACTTTTTATACAAATCATATTGAAAACATTTCATCATTACATGGAAAAAACAAATCATAACAAAGGCTGATCTCAAATGCCCAATAAGTGTAAAAAAGGGAGATATCAGTGATCACTTTAAAATAAAATGAGTATAAGGGTATTTGAACAAGAGATTGATATTATAAAACTATAAATGGTATATCAAGATCATAATCATGAGTCGTGGAATAAATATTTCAAGTTCATAATATAATAATCATAAAGGAGTATAAAAATAGAAGTCATAAAAGCATAATATCGGTATAAAACATATATTTATGAAATATACATTATCATAGAAAATATTTTCCTTACTCAATGATCATTTCCAAGACTATCATAGTGGATTGGGTTCATTCATAATTCCATCATATCCATAGTCAATGTTCACTAACAATACTATATTATTAGATAGATTCCCTTACTGAACTAGGATTACTCCCCATTCTAGTCTTAATTATCTCATGAGATATCTACACATACACAAAACATTGGAGATGAGAAGGCCCATGCATGAACAATGTAATCATTGGAGGGGGGGGGTTAATCATTGAAAACATTTTCTATTATGATATCTTTATTTTGAGACAACCATCACTAACTATTAATGATTGATCACTTTAATGAAAACCAAATTTAAAACAACCACATGAACACAAGAATTTTTATGATTTACTACCCAACAAGAGAAAATAGTCATTGGCATGGTTTGAAAATAATACAATCCCATACAATCCACTTAAAACCCGTCCTTTTTATATAGATACAACAATTAGAAAATGTTCTTAATGTTTCAAAGAAATATAATAAACAAATATGTTACCATGATTCTTCTAGCATAAAATATGTAAATAATATTCGGTATCATGTCTAGAACCCTTCACCAATAGTTTAAGAACATTCTCACTATGCTGCTTAAAAAAACTCCAATTTTGTTAAAATTTTAGAATCGATCTTCACTTTTTTACCCAGAAGTATGTATGTACTTATCCTCAAGACTTCATCAAAATCCTTATATTATCACTCTGTCTGATTCATTTGTAAGTTTATTATGTATTGAAACATGTATGTATAGAAATGAGTCTTTAAATATATTTGATAGGATCTTTTCCATCTAATGAGGTCATCCAGTATGTTCATCCATTGAAGAAAGACCATATAATTTCTATACAGTTTAAAATCCTTATTTACCACAAAAATATGTTCTGTGGTTAAAATATATTTCCCAAAAGTCTGGAAATCAGAAGTTCATTAGATGAGATTGTCCAACTCTTCTATCATGAAGCCTTTTTTCAGAAGTTCTGTTAGATAACCCTACTCAAAACAAAAAATCAACCACTCTCCCTTTTTGTTCATGTGAATAGTACCTTCATACATTTTAAATTCTCTACTATATATATGTGCACTCAAATTTAAAAATTTGGGAAGTTTAATTTATTTTCCTACTCAATGAACTTTCCCAATTCTAATCATCCACTCAAAATAACACTTTTTAAAACTTCTCATGTCTTATAGAATCTTTTAAAACCCTAAGAAAACACCATCACAAATTTTTTATTCACAAAATTTTCATCATAAAACATATTTAGTAAAACTTAATAAGATTTATTTATCAAAAAACTATATATGACAAACTAATCAATGTATTGTATGTCCACAAATTTGATTATGGAACTCTAATTATTTCACTTTTGAAAACTCATATTTTCTAAAAAAATCTTTTTTACATGGAATTTATCAAATACATTATTTAGTAACTTGTTATATTTAGAAACATTCTCAAAATTTTCATCTTATCAACTTCACACATGTTTTAAACTTTGAAAACAACACTCTTTAGATAACACATTGTTAGGTCCTATGTCTGAATATTTTTTAACCAAAATTCAGAGAGAAAACATTGAAATGCCGAACAACATTCTACCATTACTATAAAACACTTGGATCAAGAGTATATAGAATACTCATGAGTTTGAAAACTAAATAGCTATAAATAATCACTAGATTTTTTATAGGATATCTATCAAAATCCATATGTCTAGAATTACTTCATTCATAATTCTGTGTCCATGATTCAATGTTCATAATTCTTGTGTCATGATCTCTTTTTTTATAACTCTTACAACTTAATTGATTCAGCTCCAATATCAAAAAATATGTTATCATAATGGTATTTTTATTTTAAGAAAAATAATAACAACATAGAATCCTATAATTTGATGAAATCTATTTTTTTATTTTATTTCCAATAGTCCTACCTAGTTTTTCTAAAAAGATCAATTTAAAAAATACAAGAATGAAAATAAGTACTAAAAAACATAAAAATGTGGGATTTCTTAACAAAACTATTTCTGAGTTTGTATAACAAAAATCCTTCATCCAATAACCAATTTTTATAAAGTAATGTGATTTTTAATAAAGATAAAAAACCAAATCCTTTAATAAACAAAAATCCTTCAACATCTAAAACCATGAATCAACTAAAATGGTGCCAATAATCCCCCATTTGGATTTTTTGTTCAGAAAAGAATCATTAGTCATTGAATCTTTTTTACTGAAGTTATATATCACTAGTTAGTAATTCTATGCCTACATGAGTGAAATCATTGTAGAAAGAAATAATCATTGAATTAAAAAAACATACTATATAGAAGTAGTGACTTAAGAAATATCTTTATGAACTTAAAATTGTTCACATATTCACAATATCATCCATTTTACTATAATTTCATAATTTTCCTACTATCAATTCAAAAAACTATTAAAAAATTTCTCACATTCACACAATGTGATAAAAACTTACCCTTTTGGAATACTCACCCTAAATACATGTTTTAATATAATGGTTTAGTACATACCATTGGATTGATTTATAAAAAAGAATTTTTACCCTCCTTGAAAACACTATCCAAAGACTTGGTGATAGAGCGGATGGAAACATGTAACTCAGAATTGTAGATAAGGAGATTATATACCCGTGTTTATCCTCAATTTATAAAAATATTATTTTAGTAATGATTTTGTGAGTATGTCTGTAATTGTTTCCAAAATAAGAACATATTCCAACAAGATTTCATTCTTCTCCACATTCTTATTGAATATGTGATATTTGTTATTAATATGATTTTATTGTTAATTTTTCAATTTAATTTTAGAGATATTTATAGAACTTTTATTATCACAACCCATGAGAATGGGTAAATTTACTCTAAATAGAAAATATTACTACTGTGTTTTCATCCATATTAGTTGTGTAGCAGTTTTAGTAGTGGAAACATAATTAGATTTATCCATACTAAGTGTTCAATAATTGTTCTTTTTAGTTTGAAAACACACACAAATTTCCTCGAGAAATAATACTCCACCATTAGTAGATCTTCTATAACCCACACTTCATTCCTAATAATTATTTGTATAACTAAACATTTAAATCATTCCTGAGATATCATATTTTATATTTAAATATTTTATGACTTTAATATATATGATATTTTTTTCATGTCGAGAGATGAGATTTTTTTTGATAACTTTAGAATCTTGTACATAAGGTAACAAGATCGACAATATATGGCCTTGATTTAGTCAGATATAACATAATTCCAATAAATTTTTTAAATTCCTTAGGATCCACTTACTTTCGTTATCCATCTTTAAATAACTTTGGTCCCACCAAAATTGGGGAAGAAACTATTTTTGAATATTTTTTTAAAAATTTATTAAGAAGTTATTTTTCAATAATTATTTTGATAGAAAAATATATTTCATATTTTGTAATATTTATAAGATAAGAAAATATTTTATCTTAATAAGAATGGACATTTAAAAAATCTTCTTCAAATTTTTAATAAAATTATCACATGTTATTTAATCATTCCTATCAAAGATGATATTATAAATATAATTAATTACAATGAGGAGATCTCCTGATTTTATTCGACATTAAGATTATGGTAATGTATTCTTTTCTTAATGTTCAACTTCCCTACATGGGAATAAAATTTGGAATACTATGATATATAAGATTTCATTTACTGATACAAATATTCCATCAACTTTCACACATAGAATTCATATATTCAAATTATGAATAAACACAATTATTGAATGTAAATTTATTCTCAAGTTCTCCCTTAAGAAAAAACTACATCACATCCATCTGAAAAAAATTCATAAAATCATTGTGCATCAATAATTTGAAAACATATGATTGTTTTGAACCTTGATAATGGAGAAAAGGTCTCATCAAAATAAATACCTTCAATTTGGGAATAAACTTTTTAAACCAATATTGATTTGTTTTTCATTACTCTACCATCTTCATTTAACTACTTCTAAAACACCCACATTATACCAATACCATTTTTATTATTTGGTTTGTTTAAAAATTTAAATGTATCATTATTTTTCGATCTTTTCCAACTCTTTATTCATATAACAAATCAATCATGATGCTGAAATTCTTCATTAACATATTTTGGTTCATCTTTTGAATACATGGAATAATGTGAAACAAACATTGGTTTTATTCTCATTTAATCATTTTTCTTGTTTACCACCAACAATGTTTTGTACATTTACCTATTTCCATATCCTAGAAAGAGATGTATGAAGTTATTCCTCATTACTAGAAATAGATGATTCTCAATCTCTTGTTTGTGTTGAATCAAAATAAATGGATATTTTTTTCTTGTTTCTCAATAAAAACTATTCCATCTCCCCAATATTCCTTATCTACATTTGTTTTTTAATCTTATTCTTTATCTTTTTAAAGAACTTTTTACATCAGAAAAATCTTTTATATTCCTTGTTTCTTTGTTGAAACTTATATATCCTATACCATTAGAAGCATAACTATGAAAAATTCCATCTATTTTTCTTTTATAAATTTATCAAGATTTCCAAATTTTATTTTTTCTTATATAGGGACTTCAAAAATCCCTAAATTGTTAAAAATATAGAGTTTATTTGTAGAACATTTCATAGGGATTCATATTTGAACATGGACTATATAAACACCTATGATGAATATAAATTGCTATACTCATCACATGCTTTATTGAATAGAGAGAAATACCATTTTTGATCAACATTGAACATCCCATTTTCATAAAATTTCTATTATCTTGTTCAGAAACAACATTTTTTGTGGTGGGTAGGGTGAATGTAGGTATAAAAAATACTATGTTTTTTATTATAATTTATTAATTCTTTTTTTAATTCCCCACAATTATTATTTTGAATCTTCTTCACAGAATAACCACATTCCATTTTTACATCTTCTGAAACTTTTAAACATTTTTAGAGCATTAAATTTATTATTAAAATAGATAATACATGTAATCTGAATAAAATGATCAATTAAATAAATAAATTACTTATCTTAAAAAGTTTTTTATTTTCTCATTGGACTATAAATTTTAGAATGAGTCAACTTTAGGGGAGAGTTCTTAAAATTTATACATTATATTTCATATATTTCAGAATTTTACCTTTTGAAAAAATTGAACAACACAAATCTCTTCTTCTTATCATATTAGTAATATCAAATACATTGTCTCTCTTTGTTAACTTTCAGATATTCCTCTAAAACATATATACCAAACTTTTATGACACAATTTATTTTCTTACATAATACTTAAAAAACATGAATTTTATTCATCAAAAAGCTGAAACAGGTGTGCCTTTATACATTTTCCTCATCTAAAAACATTAAAATCTTATACTCTTTTAAAAAAACCATATTTTCTGAGAAAAATTATTATTTCATCACAATTTTTGAAAATACTAAACAAGTTGTGTGTCATCCCATCAACAAAAAATAATTTTTTAATTTATTTTTCTTCCCAGATAATATCAGATCTAATAGCTTTGATTATGGGAGATTCATTATTTCCAAAAGCCACTATTCCATATTTAAATTATTTTATATTCTTAAAAAGCATCAAATATCCTCTCATATGCAAATAATGAACTCTATCCAAAAGCAATGTTCATTCTACTTCTGTAGAATTGAGAGAAATTTATATAATAAAATCTTTTAAAATGAATATATTTTTCTTTACATCAGGATGTTGAGAAATGTTATAAAAAATTTCATGCCCATAGTAAAATAAAAAAACCTTTTACATGATGTCAAGACTGTTTCTAGTATTTTAAAAATAGTTTGAAAAGGGTGGAATCTATTATCAATCATTATAAAAACATTCTCATAATTTATTCTATCAGTGGACTGAATCCCCTATAAATTGTATTATAGTTACTCATGGAGTTTTTGATGTTTTGTTGATTTAATAAACACATAAATGATATGTGGTAATGTCCAAGGAAATACCAGTAGTAGTCATGGAAAGAATATTTTACTCTATAACAATCATTATACATGGATTTTTAATCTCTTTTTCCAAAAAAATTGTAAATTAGATATTTCTTGAGCACCATAAGTTTCGCTATCACTCATAATTTTCTTTTCGACTTGAATTTCTTCCCATCTTCTATAAAATCACCCAAATTAGCAACATTTAGTTCTATATTTTATATTTTTGGAATCTAAACATTCAACATCATTGGTTTTGGATAAATACAAGATTTTTCCCACTTATTAATCTTATAAAAATCTTCATATTTATTTTTAACCTTCAAAGATATATATTCTTGAAATTTATCAGGTTAAAACATCTCATAGCATCCACCCATTTTAGATATATAGTTCTTGAAACTCATTACTCCCTGTGTTGTTTTAGATTACTTTTTTTTGAATAAGGTCTAACGATTCCTCCTTCAATTTTATCATTAATTCAATCTGTTCATTTAAATTATCTTATTTTTCTAGAAATTTATTCAGATGATTAATCTCTTTTAGAAAATTTTATTTCTCTACCTGAAAATATTATTGAATGTTTTCTATAAAAAAATTATATTTTAACTTCATTATTTTTCTTTCAATTATTTAAATATTTTGGATAAATCATTCAAAATATATTATCAAGGAATATTCTAACCATGTATCATCTACATAAATATTAATTTTATAACCAAAAAAATCTTGATCATTAACTTTTTAAATGACTATGTTTTCTATAGAAACTTCAGTGAATTATTCGGTTACGAATTTACTATCACCATCTTCACCATCCTTGTTAAAAAATTATCCTCTTGGATTTGAATAATTTATTATCATTTCACTTCGAATACGATTTATTTTTAATCATGTTTATTAAATAATATTTTTAACTTTATGTCATCTTAATCACATTCTTCTTCATCATTTCTTCAAGGAAATTTTCCATCAAATTCCAAATAGCTTCATAACCAAATCATTTTTGTGGTAACTTACCCTTCTACATTCCTATGTGCCATTTCAGATTTTTTGAAATCAAGGAAAAAAACTTCACAAAATAATTACTAATATATTCTTTTGTGTCTAAGTCACAAACTTCATCATCATCATGGATCTAATTAGATTTTTATTATTATTATATTTAAAGGAAATTTCATGATCAAACTTTTATTTTATTTTAATAACTTTTTCTCTTCTTATGTAATATTTTATGAGGGTGCTATATATGTCATCCAAAGATAGAGTTTTAGGATCACTATCTCAAAAACATAAAACAATGGCATCAAAATTGTCTGGAATAATTCATAATATCTTTTGAAAAAGAGTTGAATGATCAATATTTTTAGTTAGAAATATTAGTGCATACAAGGTCATTAACCCTTGTGAAGAAGTATCCAACATATTCACATTCTACTATTTTGTGGTCTTAATATTTCAGATTCCATTTTTGTAAATTTTTATTATTTAATTTTGTATTTCTTATAAAGAAAATTTTAAAGTTTTACCAAATAACATTAGTAGTTACAACTCTCTTTAATCTAAAAAAATTCACTTTCAGAGAGTGAAGAATGTAAATCATTTTTATCCCTTCCATTATTCTGTGGAGTTTTCATATAGATGTTTGTAAGAGTAAAATTCTTAGAATGAGGTGGAAATCCATCTGTAGTAGCTTCCATAACAACATTAAATAAGATATTTAAAACAAATCTTTATAAATATGATATTTATTTCCATAAAAAACTAGAATCACCATAATTTTCACATAATTCAAAATATATATACAAACCTCTCTTCAAATATTATAAACATTAAATGATAAGAACCCTTTCTCGAAAACTAATTGAAAAGGCCCACACATTATTTGTGGAATCCCTAAGAGGGGAGGGGGTGAATTAGTGATATATTTTTCTTTTATATTATATATCTTATGAAAAAACCTTTAAATGATGTTAAATATTTATCACTTTAAAAAAAGAAAACATTCACACATCCATATGAATATAAGAATTTACATGTTTTACCACTCAACAAGAGTAGCTTGTCCTTAGAATGGTTTAGAAATAATTCAATGCCACATAATAAAATAGAAAACTATCCCTTTTTTTGGATATAAAAAGTAGGAAATATCCTTACAATTGAAAAACATTATAATCAATACCACAGTGCTAGTTATTCTTCTTTAACATAATATGTAAATAAGATTTCATAACATGTTTAGAAACCTTTTCTAACAGGTTCATAAAGTTATCACAATGATGATCCAAAAAAATTTACTTATATTATAATTTATGAATATATCTTAATATTATTAACCAATAGTAGGTATGAAATTAATATTTAGAATTAAATAATTCATTATTATCACCATGTCCAATTCTGATGTTTGTTTTTTCTTTCCTAAAAAACATATGTATAGAGATTAGTCTTTCTAGTTGTTCAGTCTGATCTATTACTTCAAATGAGATCATCCAAAAAAATCTTCTTGAGAAAAATAACAATAAATTTATCTACACTTCAATATCCTTCTTCTACTCAAACAAGATATTCCTTATTTATAAATTTCCTTCTCAAGACATTTTCAAGAATATGTTTTTCAAATGATACTAGAAAACTCTTATATCTAAAATCCTTCTTCTTGATTATTTTACTACTAACTATTTTCAAAAAAAACTCCATCGCTCCATCTTTTTTAACATGAAAAATAACTTCATATATTATACTTTAACACCTTTATATAGGTGTCCTTGAAACAAAAACTTCCGGAATCCAAATTTATTTTCTTACACAATAAAATTTTTCTAATCAGAACTCCCACTAAAAAACACTTTTGAAAACATCTAAAATATTCTAGGATCATAATAAATCTTAAACGAAATATCAGAAAAAACAAAATTTTTTACAACATTTTTCATCATGAAACATATTCAAAAACCCATTAAAATGTATCTTTTTCTAAACCCTCTATCTTCTCGACTTAGTCTCATGATGTATATTAAGAAATATGGGTTTATAACTCTGAATATTTCACATTCTCAGACCCTATATTTCTATAAAATCATTTCCCACATAAAATTTATCAAAAAAAATATTTTTTAACTTATGAGATTTTGAAAATTTCTCAACTTTTTGAAATTCCCAACTTGATAGACTTGTGAACTTTTAAAATTTAACTCTTTATCAAATAATCTCTCTAGTCCTATCTCCAAATATTTTTGAAAAATATTCAAAGAGAAAACTTTTAACACCCAAAAAATTTTCTCCCCTTATTATAAAATATTCGAATCTTGAGTTTTTATAAGAATAATGATTTCTAGAACTATGTAGTAGTATGTTATTTCCATATATTTTTGGATTATCTATATATAAAACACTATGTTTTAAATTTTAATGTCTGAATTCTTGTGTCTAGAATTCGATGTATAGAGTTCCTGTGTCTGGAACAATTGTGATCAAAACTCTTGTGACTAAACAACTTCCAATATTTTTTAACTAATGTGATTATCAATGGGTTTCATATAATGTTATGAACATTAATACTAACAAATAATTTTCTATTTTGATGAAATCAATTTTGATATTCTATGTGTGGTACTCCTCCATGGTGTATCAATAAAACTCCATTCTAAAAGGAGAATTACAAAAACAAGTAAAATAAGAAAAAAATCTAGAAAAGAAAACATCAATAACTGTTGACCGTTAAAAAACTATATATGATCATCTATGAATGAAAACCTTCATCGAATAACTGATTTTTAAAATGTAAGGTTATTTTTTCTAAACCTAAAAAAACTAAAACCATTAAAATCATAAAAGATCAACCATCTAAAAATAAACATCAACCAACCTGATCCTACTAGAAGGGATATATAATTCTTGTCCCACCCATTAAATAATCATAATCCACAAATATTTTCACAAAAATAATATAAAAAATAATTATATATCATAACCAATGTAAAATAAATATTATTAATAATCATTTGAAAAATTCAAAATATAATAACTAGTGGAAAAGTTAATGAGTTTCATAAACATTTAAATAATTCCTCAAAGAATTACATGTGGAATGTAAAATAGGTTTCATAAACATCAGATCATCATAATCATATTACATAAAGAGATATAATTTGGATGGTATAAATTTTTCACATCCCTAATAAAATATATTTAACATCAAAGGGTTTTATCTTTAACTGAAATTCCTTTAACATATATCTGAAATATTTCATAATGAAAATGAAATATTTCATTTTGAAATCACATCATTAATGTATAAAAATTACCAAATTTTTATGGAATATATTTTCATAGAAATGAAACATAAAGAGTTTTAATGGAGTCTTCAGAACAATGAGTGGTCATGATAGTGGGAAATTATATTCTTCTTGTGTATGTAAAAAAAACTCCATTCACATTTTTGGAAAAAATTAAAAAGCATCTCATTCAAAAAATGAAAAGAATATTAATTTTAAACCATTTAGTAAAATTTAAATCATGGGTAGAGATAATTTTATATAATAATAATATAATAATTAAATAATTCTTAAAAATGTTTTTAGAAAATATTGATATCGAATAAAAATGATTTTCAACCAAATAGATAAATAATGTCTGTTATCCCTGAAATCATTTTTTTAGTCTATTGAAATTTTAAATAGTGAAAATTAATGGAAAATATTTAATCTCCAAAAAAACTTATCAGAAAAAAAAATTATTAGATAATTTAGATATAGCTCAAAAAATTTCTTCATTAAAAACTTAATCTTAAACGATCCTGATAAACAATGAGATTGTAAAATTTATCCTTATTAATTTTGTAACATCTAAATCAAAAGATCATGCAAATGAAAACCTTAGATGGATATGAAAATACAAATAATTTTTACTATTAAACATATAATATATTCATGGGAATTCTATAAACCATATAAAATAAACAAGTGGTAAATATAGAATGTGTCTCACATAAATAAAAGTGAGATGAGAAACCCCTACCTCAAGTTCCAATTTCTTAATAAGTGCTCTGACATCCTATATATTAAATTTAAATTCATTATAATTGTATACTAGGGTAATTAACATAATTATAATTTCTTATATGATTCTATTATATCATTACTACAACCATATATTAAATATTTTTGATTAAAATCGTTATTTCTAGGTATTAAATCTTCATTTTTCAAGAGAGTTTTTATTTAGTAATTCCAGTTCTTGAACTTTGATCATGGTTAAATAATACCGATAATATTATTTATAATATAAATATAATATATATTTGTTATTTATTTATTTATATTCATCTATAATGGTAGATACAGAAAAATTAAATACCCCATTTATAGAGATGGTATGTCGTATGTACACAAAAATGGAGTTTTCATTTTTTAGCGGATTGAACGGAAGAAAGGTAAATAATAATTAAAATTTATAAGATGGATTTTCTAGCATATATATCTTATATATTCATTAAATATATCCTTATTACTATCTATGTGTCATGGAAATGAAAAACGAATCACAGCGCTTCGTGGTTGGAGTACACTACATGTACACAGAAGCGGCATTATCATTTTCCTACAAATTGAAAAAAGGTGGATTATGGTTTTTTCATTATCATAGTAGTTATTAAATATATTTAACATAAATAATTAATTATTTTATAATACATTATATGGATTTATTGGCTATATAAGAAGAAATATATTTAAAGAGATTGGGTAAAATGATTACCTCTTCTTTATTTGGCCTCATTTATAATCCTTCTTATGGACACTTAGAATGAAATATTATGAATAATGTTACATTTAAAATATAAATATTTGAGTTCATAAGAATTGTTTTAGGTTTTGCTCTAGATATAAAGACCATGAATTATGAATAACGAGGGAGAAGTGGTTTCCTTTTATAAGTGAGGGGAGGGGAACTCTATGAATTTCATAAGGTAATAAATTAATATAAATTACTTTTCATGGAAACATAAAATTTATATATTTTAAATATAAAATGATTAAAAGTCCAAATATTCTCTTAATATAAAATTTATAAAATTTTAGGTGATGTTATCACCCAAATATCATTGTTTTAACCCCACATAACCCTTTTGACAAATACCTTGATATTAGTGTTTTCTGCTCTTTAGGGCTCAAGATAGTTACTATGAAATGAAAAATTTCCCATAAATAGTGAATGACTGATACTTTAAACCATATCCAATTTTATTGGTTGAATTTAAATTTTTTATGAATTTTAAATCATTTAATAAAATATTATTTATTATAAAATATCAATTTTTTAATTTTTTGAAATATACAAAACATTATAATATTATTTGTATCTAAATCATGAAAAATGGATCCAAAATGATATGGATTTGAAATTAAGGAGAAAATGGTATCAATATAATCACCAAATAAATTTTTTATAGGCCTAAATATCATTCAAACCATAGATTTTAAAATAACCCCTCAGTTATCCAATTTTATCACTAACCATGGTAATGGATTATTCAATGTTAATGAATTTTAAATTTACTTATAAGGTTAAAATTTGATTATATATGGAAATTGGATTACATTTTATAAAATTAATCATTTTAATTATTATTTTGAAATATTTTCAAATTTTAAAAATAATTTAGTAAAATATTTTTAACATAAAATACTATTAATGTCATTTTAAGAACTATTCACATAATTATACTTTGAAAACAACATAAAATAAATTTAATTTGAATATAATTTTTAAGAATTATAAAATATTCTTTATTTATAATATAAATTAGTTTGAAACTTTCAATCACTAAAAAAATTTACTTTTATTGTATTTAAAATAATTTACTTTGTTATTTTACTAATTGAACACACACTAGGTCAGTATTTTAAAAGCAATTTTAGATAATAATTTCATCCCTAAAAAATAAAAAATAAATTACTTTAATAAAAAAAGAAATTAAAATTTCAAGAAAAAATTTACAACCAAACATAATTGGTTTTTATATCATTTATAAAATATAATTGATATTTGAAGAATGAAAGTGTAATTTTTTACATTATCATTTAAATAAATATTATGAATTTCTAAATAAAATCCAAAATGAAACCAAAGTTCAAATTTTTGAATTTTTTCTTATTATAGATGATGTAGATTTAAAAAATAATTTTAGTTAATGTTTTTAATTAATTTCGAGCCTTATCACATTAGTTTTAACACTAATTAACCAAATTTACATTTATTATAGTAACAAAAACAAACTATTGTATCTATTCATAGTGACCAAATTTTAATATGAACAAAATAGCTAATATTAATTATTATTATTTAAAATATGGAATCAGTTTTATAAAATTTAATTCATATAAGTGGTTGAATTTAATTTAAAATTAAATCCACAAATCACGATGAAAAATGGTATTTCAGAAAAATTCCTTTTTAAATGTAATTTTTATACCAAATTAAATCATAAAATTTATACAAATTATCATAATAGTATTATTCATAATTTAATACCTGTAATATTACTTTAAAATAATATAACTATTTAAATTCCTGAAACAAAAGATAGTTTTCAATAAAAAATATTTTTTTTTCTATTCATTGATAATCAATGTTTTGAGAAAATTATAAGAAAACATCTCTTAGATAATTTATGCATGATGATTTAAAAAATGATATTATTTTTATTAAATAAAATTTACAACTGTTCTAGAAATTATTTATAGTAACATCTCACAAAAAATTAATAAAAACCTTTTTGAAGAATATATATTTTGAAGAATAAAATGAATTTATTAAAAATTTAGTACTTATTTGTAAAGAATTTATCAGTACATTTATTTTGATTTGGACGTTTATATATATTTCATATTTTTTTATTTTACTCAAACATTCCAATTAAATTATTGTGTTATAATGGTCATAAAATAATTATATATCTTGGTGCATTTACGCTCGGTGTTTCATGTTCTATATGATTTCCAACATAGTATTCTTTTAAAATCTCAATGTGTTATATTATTCCCCCTTTAGTAAATTTCATAATCTTAATTTTAACTCATTATTGGTCATCCATGTTTGGATATTAAGAAATTCCTTTACTAAAAACCTATATTGTGAAATGGGTTGATACAACCTACTCTTGAAAAGGGGGCATGATAAATATGAAGGTAATCTGTAACAACACATAACTAGGTTTCCAAATAGGATTTTATTAATTGGAATTGAAAATATTAATATGTAAGAAAAACGTTAATATCTAAATAATGGTGGATAATGACAAATAACATTGATTACATAAAATTGAATAATCATGAGAAATTTAAAGACTATGAAACCATAAATCAATAAGGTGTGAAAAAGACCAGCGATTAATTAAAATGGAATAAAATGAGATAAATTTTGTTTCAAGATCCTTTTCCAAGAGTTGTGTAATTCCTTTGAAATTTTGGACGAGGAAAATAAGAAAATATAAATAATTGATAAGTATAATTTAACCAATTCATCAATTTTCACCACAGTATCATGTTTTTCTATAAATGATGATTATTCGCGATTATATTTTTCATTCTTGAAGAACTAACAAAAAATTATAACAAATCACATTATCCAAAAGATGAAGAAAACATATTCCTCCTATCAATATACATTAAGAAAAAACAAAAAAAATATCTTAATGTAAGATAATATTCCAAATTTAAAAATTAATACCTGAAAAAATAATTCATTTTTCTTGAATGTTTCGGCCAAAACCGAGAAGGTTCAACATATATCATTCCCTAAATAAATAAACCTATTAAAAAAACTACCTAAATAACATCTAGATTAAAGTATTATTTAACATCAATGGTGATCTCATACCTATCATCTGACATCACTAAAATTTAATTGTATTCTTTTGATATAATATTTCATATTAACCCATATGTCAACATTAAAGGTTATATATACATCAACCCAATGAACCATCTTCTAAAATAACATTAATCACCATGGTAAGTTACTGTATAACATTATAATGTAGCTAATGTCACCAAAATATAATGAATCAAACATAGATACAATCTTAAAACGTAATCCATATCTTGAATGTAACCATCTCTAGAAATATCATCTTGTTAATGAATAATTATTCAACCATATTGATTATATAAATCCCAATATCCTATAGATCATAATTAACTAAACAACAAATCATATACTAACCCAAAGAGTTATGTAATCTATAAAAGTGTATTCTTACTATGACCTGATAAAAGATTAATGTCATCTCCAAATACCGTACCTTATAACCTCAAATTGGTATATATTCCTTTGAACTTATTTTTAATCTTATTATTATAAACCCATGATGGAGTTCAAAAATCTTAACTTAACCTCACATGAAAACAGTTATGCTTCAAAAAATTAATATATTCCTTAGTTCTCGAACAAAATTATAGACCATTGAATATATTCTATAAATCCAAAAATGTATTAAATTTCATCAAATATGAAAAAATAACTTTTCCAAGAAAAATTAATCCAATTCCATGTCCTCTAATACTATCATATTTACATCATTAATGTAAATCATCTATTTTTTCTAACTAAA
Source organism: Viscum album (assembly GCA_963277665.1). Taxonomy (NCBI): domain Eukaryota; kingdom Viridiplantae; phylum Streptophyta; class Magnoliopsida; order Santalales; family Viscaceae; genus Viscum; species Viscum album. The sequence continues at coordinate 958,096,182 of OY728158.1, read as the reverse complement.
AATTATCGCCTTAGTAATAAATAAACTTTATTGGTTATCAATACCATTTGACATATGAATTAAAATACTTAAATAAAAACAACTATGAAATAATATCTAAATATTTTATGTTTCTTATATATATAATATAATTGATAAAACACTTCTACATCATATTTATTTAATCACAATACATGCACTCTTGAATCCATTCACTTGAACAACTAGAATAACATATTTTCTTCCATTTTTTATTATTTATACCTTGGATTTGGACATGGGATGAGATAATTCCTGTATTCTACAAAGATAGGATATTCAACTATAAGTGGTACATTAGGATCAAATTCATATCCCACCATTAAACTATTATTTTTTTCTCAAAAAATACTTTCTCTAAGCCGTTATTTCTATACATAAAAAATTTTCTCATTATGCATAGACATTTTTGAGAGTTCTTCTTCCCAAATAAAATCTTATAATATGAATATTGTTCATGCACTATCCTCATGAAAGACTATATTTATATTATTATATGTGTCAGGAAACTCATCCAAGTTTAATTGTTTTAATTATATAAGGATATAGATGTTTATAAATAATCAGAAGGTTTTTCATTCAAACTACCATTTAATTTGGTTGTTTGAGAGGAAATTCGTTCTATTTTCCATCACATTCCTCATTATCATGATTCCTATAAGTTATATCCATTAAGTAAAACCAAAAAGTTTAGTGTGATAAACAATAAACATAGCGATAAATCCTATAATCAAGAAATTGCATTCCTAAGATTTCTAAATCATGAAACCTTATTTTCAATATTTTACACCTTAAGTTTAACCTTGGCCATCACCGTTTATCAATTATTGAAATATTTCATAATGATTCATAAGTAAAACGTGATTTTTACCTAAACATTTCCCACAGGAGTGTCAAACAAGGCGTGTAGCAAGGGAACAATCATCGTGCACCAGAATGATATCTAATATGCACCCAGACAACTCTTTTAGAGGTTATTACAACTATATGTATATTTAATAAAACCATTCCACTTTTAGTATCTAGACATGGATGTATTTCATGGAAAAGTACATAATTACTACATTACTATAACATTAAGGTGTTATCCTATACTTACCCTTATCCACTTGACTTTTAAAAAATATCTCTAATAATAAACTCTAAATATTAACTAAACCATGTTCTAATACCAACTATAATGGCCCATACATTTCATATAAAAATATTATTTCATTTTAAATGAATATTAAACATCAAACATTTTGTTCCATGTTGAAACTATATAGGTTTTTGGTCTTTGGAAAATTATATACATAATAGATTGGTTGATAGGAGATGTATATCATCTCCCTCTATGTCCTTTAAAACAAGAACCCTTCTAAGACACATCTTAGTGAAAAATTTTCCCCACAACATAGGGGAAGGAAACATAAGAAATTAAGAGCTCAAATTCTTAGTAAGAGTAAACAAGATATATATCAATGATCACTTAAACATGACATGAGTGTAAGGGCATGTGAACATGATATTAAAATTTGAAAACCGTATCATGAAAATAAAAAATCACAATCATAAGTCTTTGAATAAAGTCTTTCAGGTCATAAGACATGAATCAAAAAATGAATTAAACAAAATAATCTAGAGAGCATAAAATTTTCATTAGATATATGTTTTTGGAATAAACATAAGTATATAAAATCATTTGCTTAATCAAGGATCATTTACAAGACTATCCTAGTAGATGGGGTTCACTCCCAATTATATCATATCCTTAATCATAGTTTACACCCAAGTCTATATTAGTTGATATAGTACCTTATTGTAATGGGTTCACTCCCCATTTCAGTTCTTATTATCTCATGATATAACCATATTTACACAATTCATTGGAGGGATATATACTTTTTGGACTACCCATCGCATAATAATAATCCATTCATAATTGGATCATACGATCAAAAAATTACTCATATATAAATATATATTGAAAATAAATTAGTTTAATTAACATTTAAACAATTCATCATACCATAATCAATGGAAAAGAAAATGTGTTTCAAAATCATTTTAATAATTCATCAAAGAATAACACATGGAGAAGAAAACAGGTTTCATAAAAATAAGTAACATTATCTTAATAATAAACCTTCTAGAGAATGAATAATTATGGAATCATTGGATTTTATCCCTAGTGAAAAAATATGTAATTTAAAATGATGTTATCTTAGATGGAAATTGTTTTATAACATTTTTTGGAATATTTCTAAACAAAAATACCCTTTTAATTTTTAAATCACACCTTTAAAACATAATATTTTCCTACATAGTAAGGAAACGTTTTTTTGGAAAAACCATGGAATATTTTAATCAAATCTTGAATTCATTGAGTGGTCATGACAATGAGAAATTTCATTTATGTTGTGAACATTAAAACAAATATTCCTTTGACATTTTTGGTGAAAAGTAAAAAGTACCTCATTAGGAAAATGAGAAGAATATCCCCTTTAAAATATTTTTAAAAAGTTAAATCATGTGTAAAAATTTCTTGAAAAATAATTGAATAATTGTAAATAAATTATTGAAATAGTTTTTAAAAATAAATTATATAGATGAGAAAAGGATTTTTGATCAAAGTGAAAAATAAAGCTAGAATTCCTAAAAATATATTTTTCTGGTATATTGAGTACATAAAAATAGAAAAATGAAATGAAAATATATAATATAAAAAAATAAGTAGAGAATAAAAAAATTTATGTTATTACTAAGATATGGTTTATTCAATTTCATCATAAAAAATTAAATCATAAATATTCCCTGTAGAAAATGAGATTCTAACAAAAATCCATACCAGCGAAATTAGAATCAAAACATCATGATAGAGAGAACGATATATGAATATGTAAATATATATAATTTTCATGATAATAATCACAAAATATATTAATGGGATTTGTTACAGCACATAAAATAAATAAATGGCGAATATGACATGTTTCTCATAAAAACAAAAGTGAGACGAGACACCCTTAAATCAAGTTCCTCATGCTTTCGAAGTGTGATATCCTCCTATATAATAAATTTATTGTTATTATAATTATATAATCGGATAATTTACCCACTTATAATATTATATATTATCCTATTATAACATTTCAATACCAATTAATTAATAATTACTCATTTAAACTGTCATTTCCAAGTATTAATTATTTTATTTTTTATGAGTGTTTTGATTTGATTGTTACAATAATTTAAATTTGATCATGATTTCATAATCTCCAGAATATTATTTATAAAATAAATATCATATATATTCACTATATATGGGGTTATCCATAATGATAGATATACAAAATTGAAATACACCATTCCTGGAGATGATAGGCTATACGTACACATGACCTCTGTTTTCATTTTTCAACGAATAGATTAAATGATAGATAATTAATATTTAAAAATTCCATTATATTTTTTATATCATACATATCTTATATATTCATTAAATCAATCCTTAATACCAAACATGTAATGTGAAAATTTAAAATGAATCCCATCTCTTTGTGGAGGTAGTAGTCCACATATACACCCAAGCGATGTTATCATCATCAAACAGATGAGAAGTAGGTGGATTACGGTTATTAGATTTTAATAATAATAAAAAATTATATATATGATTATGAATTAATTATTTTATAATGTATATCAGGTATTTAGTGGAGGTTGAATAATAATTTAATTAATATAGGTTGGGTAAGATGATTACCACTTCTTTGGTTGGCCTGAGATAGATTCTTTATTAGGGACTATTGGTATGAAATTTTAAGAATAAATGTACCAATAATTCATGAATATGGGAGCTGATGATATAATTAGGTTGGTATTGGTTGATCTATAAGGCTAAAAATTGTGAATAATGAGGAAGAGGATGTTCCCTTTTATAAGTGAGGGTATGACCACTTTTGGAATTACATATGGTATTAAATTAATATAAATTACTCTTCAAATAAAATAAGCTAAAAATTAATATAATTAAAATATAAGATGATTATGAGTAGAAATAATTTCATAAATTTAAATTTTTACAATTTCATCGGATGTTTTTACCCTTATCTCATTGTTTTGATCCCTATTTACCCTTTTGACGATTACTTTCATATCAATGATTTTTGCTCATTTGCGAATAATAAATTTAATATAATAGGATATGTGAAATGCAAATGGACCATGGTTAATATTTTAACCCATATCCCACTGAATTTACAAAAAAAATTCTTTTCTTAATTTTATATCATTTTATAAAATATTTCATTTATAAAATTTCAAAAAGAAAATAGAAATACATGAATCCTTTTTATATAATATGCTTATAACACATGTAAAATTATTCTAAAATGACATTAAATACAAAATAAGAAGGATATGGATTTAAAATAATCATAAAATCAAATTTATATAGCTATATATATATAATTTTAAGAATTATATTTTTGGTTAAATACTTGGATAACCAATTTTAATATTAACTATATTAATGAATTTTTAAATACTAAATAATCCATGAAATATTACTTTTGGTGTTTTTAAAATCCCTTACTTCAGTCTTTTTCTATTTGCATAAGAATTTTGTCAGTGTTGTATAAGCATTCAAGGCAATTACATAATCACAATTTCTTTTAAAAAATTACATTGATAAAAAAATATTTCATATTTAATGTAACCATTTTAACTAGACCTATTATTTTTTTATCTTTGTAAAAAAAATATTATAGTAATTAAACGTAGGAATGTAACATTTTTTACTTCACTTTTAATTAAATATATTGAAAGTCAAAATCAAAAATAAATTAAAAAGGGTCGTGTTTGAAATTTTTATAAGAATATATGGTATACACTCATAAAAATAAATAAATAAAAGCGTCTAATTTAATTTTTGGACATTTAAAAATAGTTATACACCTAATTATCCCATTTAACCATTACTATTGTAATACAAAAATTATGGTTAGTATTCGCATTGAAAAAAAATTAGTTTATCTTATTAAAAAATACTAATTATTATGATTAAAAATATGAAATAAATTTTATCATATTCAGTTAAAAAATTTGTGTAATTTAATTTAAAATTAAATCACCAAAATGTGACGAAAAATAATTTTTCCAAAAAATTCTTTTTCTGGTATAAATTTATTTTTATACCAAATTAAACGTTTAAATTATTTTCAATTAAAATAATTGTATTATTGATAATACATGAAAATATATTTTAATTTTAAAAATATAATGTTACTTTATGTATTATTGAAACAAAATAATGTTTTCTATAAAAATATGTTTTTTCTATTCCATTAAAATTGAATATTTTTAGAAATTTCTCAAAAAGTAAGTTTAAGATAGTATTAAAATATGATTTTAAAAATAAAATTATTTATATATAATAAAATTTCTAAATTTTCTAAATTCATTATATTATTCTTTCACAAAAATTAATAAAAACCAATTTTAAGAATAAAAAAATTACTAGAAATCATGAGGTTATTTCTTATGTATTTATCAATAGAAATTTATTGATTAGGAACGTTATATATATATATCATAATTTCGTTAGATATATTCATAAACACCAATTTGATATTTATGTTGTAACTGTCATAAAATAATAATATTTCATCATTCCTTTATTATTTGTTTATCATGTGGTATACGCTATCAAACAAATTATTATTTTAAAATCCAATAATGGTACATTCTCCCCGATTTAAAAAATTTAATACCCCAATTTGAATATTTTTGTTAGTAATCGAGGGTTTTATATTTGGGAATTCCTTTATTGTAATCCCACATTTAAAAATGGGTTAATAAAACTTCTTCTTGAAATTAGAGAAATGGAAATTTGAATGTCATCTGGAATAACACAGAACAAGGTTTCCAAATATGAGATCATTAGTGGGAAGTGAAAATATGGACATGGAGGAAATAATTAATTTCCCAATAAAAATTGATAGATATATATAACATTGATTACTAGAATTTTAATTGTCATGATAAAATTAACCACAAAAAAAACATAAATAAATTAGGTGTGGAAAAATGCCATTGATTCATCGTAATTGACTCTCATAGGATTATATTTTTTTCCAGATTCCATTCATATAGCGGAGTAATTTCATTACCTTTTATATTAATAACATAATAAAATATATTTACTTAAAAATTATAATTTCATCCTTTAATCAATTTCCACCAAAATTTCATCATTTTTTTCCAAAAGATGACTAATCAAGATGAATTTTATTCATGCCTAAAGAAATAACACGAACTTTTAATTAATCAAATAATATAAAAAAGGATTAAAATATATTTCTTATATCATTAAACAATAAGGAAAAAATGTTTAGCATAAGGTAAGGTAGAATCCAAAATGTATAAACCTTATTTTGAAGAAATAAAATATTTTACTCTAAAATTTCCACAATAACACAAAAGGATGAACATAGATAAATAAATAAATAAATAAAACTATATCTAAAAATTACATCATTAGGATCAACATTAAAAAATGATTTAACATCAAAGAAGATATCATACCTTTGAGATCATATCCAAAAAATTTAAAAGTATTCTTCTGAAATAGTCATTCATGATAAACCACATGTTTAACCTAAAATTTACATAAACCTCAAACCAATGAGGAATCTCTAAAACATCATTAATCACTATGATAAATAAATATATAATCATAAAATGTAGTGAACTTCACAAAAATATCTTTAATCAAATTTAGATACTAACCTGAAATGTAATCATTATCTTGACCATAAAACCATGATGGTATCCATAAATCTTATGTTATACTCACAAGAAAATATATATTCACCCAAAAATTAGCACAATCCTAATTTGTAAAAAAATCATAGAATATTTAATATATTCCATAAACAAATAATGAAATAAATTTAATCCAAGATGACCTAAATCTATTTTTCATAAAATCTATAACTAGTTGAAAGGTCACAAATACTATCCCATTTACATCATCATTGTTAAACATCACATTATGCCTAAAAACATTTTAAACATACCCTTAAATAAAGTTTTATTATTCTCTATAACATTAATCCTATGTTTCTCAATCCTTAAGGAATATCTACCATGGGAAAATCCATATATGTTTCAAATTTATCATATCTAAAATATCATTTATATAAAACATAAATAACATAATTATTATATACCAACACATAAACACTTCAATCCTTTCACATTAATGATTAAAATTATATAGGTCATTCCTTTGTCTATATGTTAACCCTAAAATTTAAGAATTATCCTGGATAATTTTTATATTCTCTACAAATAAGTTATTGAAATATAAATGGTACCAAATAATGCTTCACATACCTCCATATAAATATTCATTTTTCTTCAAAAATTACTTTATCTATGCCCTTTTTTATTACAAATTTTTTTCTCATTCATCTAAGAAATATCCATGACTGCTACTTGCCACATACTTTAAATGTATGAAGATAGATCTTCATTACTATATTATCTTCATAAAACATTATATTTTCCTTATTATATGTGACAATAAACTCATCCAAGTCAATATTTTTAATCATATAATGAGATATATGATTATGAAAAATCTCAGGGTTATTCCTTCCAAATCCTATTTCATTTTTTTGTTCATTAGGATAATCATTATACTATTCATAACATTCTATATTAAGAAGATTCTTCCTAGATCTAGCCCTTAATTTAAACCAAAAATTATATTTTTATAAAAAATAATTATTATAAAAAATAATATAATCTTGGTAAATAATTTATAGGATTGATAAATCATGATATCTTGTTTTTAATCTATTGTAGTATCAATATAATCTAGGTTGTTCTTGGTAATCATCAATTAAAATCCATCATAATGGTTCATAATGAAAATGTTATTTAACACAATCATACCCTCAGGAGTGTTAAACATAGTGTGTAGTAAGGGCACACTCACTAGGCACCATAATAATAGATGAGATATACTAAACAAAATATTTTCGGTGTTATTACTCCTAGATATATCTGTGCCAAATCCAAGTCCACTTTTAGTATCTAGACATTGATGTATTTATAGGGAAAACAAATAATTTATACCTTTCTAAAACATTATGGTTTTATCCTATACATTATCTTATTCTCATGTCTTTCTCGATTTTTTTTGTAATATTAATCTCTGAATATTTAAAAATAACATGCTCCAATACCAACTATAGAGGCTTATAATATTCTTACATGAATATTACATATTATTATATGAATATTCAATTCATAACATTATGATCCATCACAGAACCATAACGTTTTAGTTTATATGGAAACATGGATTCAATAAAACTGGTCTATAAGATATCTATATCATCTCCCTCTGAGTTATTCGTAATTAAAACCCTTTTATACATATCCTTCTGAAAAATATTCTTCATAACATAGGGAAATGAAACATAAGAAAGGGTGTGCTTAGATGCTTGGTAAGTGTGAACAATGGAGATATCATTTATAAACTAAATATAACATGATATTAAGGGTAATAAATCATGATATTAACATTTAAAAACCATACCTAGATTATCAAATATAATAATCTTGAGTAATGGAACAAATTGTTTTAGTTCATACAACATGAATCATAATGGAATCAAAAAAAATAATCTATTTAGAAATAACATTGAAAAAAGCATAAGATTTTGGCATACATATAAGAATAAAAAATCAATTCTCTTGTCAAGAATTATTTCTAAGACTGTCATAGTGGATTAGGTTCACTACCCATTCTATCATATCCTTATTCATGTTCCACTCCCTAGAATATCATATTATAGGGAGACCCTTACTGAACTAGATTCACCCACCATTAGAGTCCACATTATTTCATAATATATCCGTGTTTACCCAATTAATTAGAGGGTTATATAATTATAGTCCCACCAACCATATAATTATATTCCATTTATATGGGTGCCATAATATCATAAAACAATCATCATTTATCATAAATCATGGAAAATAAATAGGTTATATAGATATATATATCCGTAATTCATTATAGAATTACATTTAGAAAATAAAACACGTTTTATAAGCATTTAAATAATTCATGACAGCATAACCCATGAAAAACAAAATAGGTTTAATAAACATCTCATTTCAATAATCATAAATCATCCTGAGAATAAACAAGGATTGTATCATTAGATAATATTCCTCTTTAAATTTATGTAACCTTAATGGATTTTATCTTATATGATAACGTATTTAAAATATCTGTGGAACATTTTTCTAAGAAAAATGCCCTTTTATTTTGAAATAACATATTTAAAATCCAAAAATTTATAAAATATTAAGGGAAATATTTTATTTCTAATGAAACATGGTAACCGTTAAAGAATATTAAATACATTTAGAGGGAATGATTCTGAATATTTAGATCAATATATGATTTTTAAAATAAATATTGCTTTCACATTTTCAGTAAAAACTAAAAAGTAACTTGTGCATAAAATGACAAGAAAATTATTTTAAAAGATTTTTAAAAAAATAAGTCATTGGTAGAATGACATTAAAAATTCATATAATAATAATAAAATATTCATGAAAAAATATTTAGAAAACATTTATATGGAAGAAAAAACATTTAGTGTGAATAAATATATAAGGAGAGTTTTCCATAAAAATATTCTTTCAGTATCATAAGTATATAAAGAAATAAAAATGAAAGGAAAAAATGTAATCTCTAAAAAACCAATGGAGAAGATATATAGTGGGATTATTATAATAAATTCATAAAATTTGATCATTAGAAACATAATCATAAACAATCTCGACAAACAATGATATTGTAACAAAAATCCTTACTACTTTAGTAACTTTAGAAATAAAACCATTTGAAATATATTAACATAGATGGATATGAAAACCTACATCATATTCATGTTAATATTCATAAAATATATTAATTTTATATACATACACTACATAAAATAAACAATGTGTGAATACGGAATGTGTCTCATAAAAATAAAACTAAGATAAGAAACCCATACATCATGTTACAATTGATTCAAATGGATATAAACTCAAATATAATAAATTTAATTTTATTAAAAGTCTATAAAATAATCATTAACATAGTTATAATATCATATATGATCCTGTAATTAAATTTCAACGCCCATTTTTTAATAATTCTATATAGGTTTCAGGAGTTAACTCTTTCATTTTTCATGTGTATTTTTGTTTGGTAGTTCCAGTCCATGTACTTTGATCTTGGTTTTATAATCACAAGAATATTATTTATATAATAATAATAATATATATTAAATATTTATATATGTTTAGAGGTATATATATAGGTAGATAATTAATCAAAAATTACACCATTCATAGAGATGGTCGGTTGTACTAATGCATGAATGCTATATTAAGTTTTTGAATGATGAAATTGAATAATGGTAAAAAATAATTAAATTTTAAATTATAATTTTTATACTTATATATATTATATATTCGTTAAATTAAACTATATCAACATCCATTTAAATATGAAATGAAAAAATAATCACATCGCTTCGTAGATGTAGTAGTCCACACGTATAAACGAACAACATTATTGTTTTACAATGAATAGAATGAAGTTGGATTACAGTTTATAAATTATAATAATTGTAATTCATTATATTTAAAGAATTTAATAAATTATTATATAATGTATACCATGGATTTGTTGGATTTGGTGGAGTAGAACCAACTACTTTTTATTTTATTCATTAAATAAATACCTCATCACATCTTGATTGTTATTTTGTGTGACAATGCATGTGATAATATCCTAAGGATAGTTGTTGCATTAAAGGGTCATAGCGGATCCTTTCTATGATGAGAACCCGAAAGTTCCATAACACTATTCTTGAATATATATGTTTTATGGATGAATGATGTTATTTGAAGTACACAAATAATACATGACATTAGGGGTGAGCACTCATAAAACTTTGAGCCACCATCTCATGGTGTGCGCCCTTGGTAATATCTCGGAGGATATTATGAGAACGAGGTCCATTAGTAGGAAGTCCACATTTTATAGTGTCATTGGATGTTCCTATCTACATACATGTGTATTGGTCCTTAGACTTTAAGATTATTATTATTGGGTATTACAACTAATTCACTTATATGTAATGAAGAAAAATGTGACGACACAGTTTTCGTAGTGAGGTAGGATACATTGGGCACGTCACGAGTGATACTACATTAATAGATAATTTGATAAAGGATTTGTACCTTATTTTACATAACAGAAGTAGATATCTTGGGCCCTTTGATGGAATTGATATAGCCTAAATAAATCTATGGCCATAGTGAGGAATTGGAATGTTCAATTATAGAAAGTCAAAGAAAGAATAATAGAGCACATGGGTTAATGGCACAACCATGCAACCTATATGATATGAGATATCGAGGCAAAGGGATTACATTACATGGTAAGCGGTGACAAATCATTGTGGTGTTAAATTATTTCTCTATGGGTGCCTTCGCGTGTTTCTAGACACTGACTTTGGAGTTCAGGTAGGCTCTGCCTATTGCCACTGAGAAATAGGCTAAGAGGCTCACACACTAAGTGTGTCCAAGTATCTCAGTTAAATATTAATTTAACATGTAAAATAAGGATTATTCTCAATTGTGGTTTAATAATTATTTAAGGATGCCTGATCACATTTATTTCAACACTAGTTATTCGAGAGAATATATTGTTGGATAAATAATATATTTATTAGTGAGTAATGTAGTGATATTTATTTGAGAAATAAATAGCCATTATTTAAGGTCTATTAAATGTGGAGGAAATAAAGAAAAATTTAAAAACAAAAGTACACACCATGTATATTAAATATACAAGACATGTATTTTTTCTAGAAATTTATGAGAAATAATATTAATTAATTAATTATTTAATATTAGGTGTCATTCAATGTGCATATTTCAGATAATAATAATAGTCATCTATTACTATTAGACATGCGGTATTAGAAAGAATTAAATAAAATGAATAAATACAACCAGGTAATTAATTAATTTTAATATTATATGTAATTAAAAATCCCAACTATTTAGTTCTCATTAGCCTAGACATTTCTTTGGGGTTGTGCAAAATGGATTTGGATCACTACTAGAGAGATCCTACACTTGGATTCTATGACGCAATGATGGATCACATCAGATCGTGACCGAAAACATCAATGAAGAAAGAGTTTCATCAAGGTAATTTTTGTCAATTAATTAAATTAGTTATAAAAATCTTATGATGATCTTATTTAGGGTTTTGGGACTCCCCGCTTTCCTTTTCATTATTCATTCTATTCTGAAGATCTGACATTTGATTCTTGTGACGGATCTCAGATCGATCGTTGTTAACACAAAAATTAATGTTGGGTATACCCTTCAACGTGCTTCCCCAGCACCCGGAACCTACAAGCGGTATCATAGTGGTCATATCATTGATTATAATTATTTAGTTTTTCGTTGGTGATTTATGCATTTAATAATTTAGTTTTTTCAATTCACGTTAATCGTTCTTTAAAATATGAATCTCGAGATCTTTTCCTCATCATTTATTTATCGTTCACCTTAAAAAACAAAATTTTCTTTTAATTTTGATTATAATAAAATAAAGGATCTCATTCGGAGTTTCCAAACGTTACTATCCATACAACACCAGAATACACGGCGTTCATTTCGAAGTACATGCCATGTAGTCTTGGTTCAATGCATCAGATTGGTCCTCTAAATCAGGCCATGTTTTGGATTATTTCTAAGTCATAAATGACATAGTGTGTTGACCAGAAATAGGTGGCACACAGTTTCCTATGTACACATCGTGTGGCCCATTGATCACGGCGTGTAGTCCCTTCGGGTTAGGGTTGGACTGTGTGCCCCGTACATGGATTTACTAGTAGGAAACCGTGTAACGCATATACTAAAGGGTGTGTGTCCCACTGAACATGCCATGTACTCTGAAAATTTCTGAAGGACATCTACACACCATGTCCCCGGGCGTGTACTTCGGATGGATAGTGAAAAAAAGTAATCATCATGTAGTCGAAACTACATGATGTGTACTTATCCAAATTATGCATATTTATTAAAATTTATTATTATATTATATAAACTCTTGAGATGTGTACCATAGTTCACGCATAAACCTGAGGCACAACACGTGATAGGTGTTTTATATATATGTTTTTAATTTTACATCTGCTTAATGTTCATTTCCACTCATTGGGTAGTGATGAACGAGAATTCACTGGGTTTCCTCCAAGGTACATGTTACGTACAAAGATAATTTTAAATGAATTTATTTTTTTAAAATTATGATGGATGAGAATCTCAAGGAAATTCAAAAAAGGGTTTAAGATAAAAGGATTGATTAAATAAAGATAATTAACTGATTTGAGAATGATTTATCTTAAACAAGAATGATTAAAGAATTAAATGCTCATTTTATTTATGCGTACATATCATTAAATGCATGGATGATCATGAGCTAGACCAAGACCTTTTTATGTGAATGGTTTCTTTTAATTTATTTATTTAAATTAATTTTTTTGGCCTACAAGCCTTCTCCTCATTAATATGTAGGGTGTGCATGCCCAAGGTTTAATTTATATAAACCCCATTTTACCCCTCACCTACATGTGAGATAAAATCATATGTAATGTATAGAGCTCTCAAGCTAGTGGAGGCAGCTCATGTTAGGAGCCAATGTGAAACCAATCCAATGAGATAAAATGGTGGGCAGGTGGAAAGCTGTAAACATGAACCCAAAAGGTTCAAGGTGTTTCTCCCCTAGGTCTTGGGATAGTTTATCAACCACTAGATAAAATAACCAACAGAACAAGCTCATGATCATAGTATTTAATTTATTTCTATCGATTTCATGGTTTATTTATTTTGGGTGTATAGTCACGATCAAACAATTAATTAATTAAACAAGCATGCAAGATGGAACTAAAATAAAAATGGATTATGCATAAAATATTTTCCTAGACATGGTTAATCACATAAGTATATCCAACTTAATATTAAAAAGCATGTAATCTAAGATAATAAAATGGAAATTTACGTATAAGGATAAATTTCCATAAAGACATATTATGTCAGTATAGCCTTCCATAATCTTGGTTAGAATCGAACAATAGTTCAAAGTGATTGACCAACCCTTGTTGGGGTGCTTTCAATTATGGGGGAATTCGAATTCATGGTTTTTGGTTGACATGATTTGGTTTGCATCAAGTTTTGACTATCGTAGTAGGACTTTATGTGATAATAGGAAAAGGTTGAGGAAATCCAAAATAAAAGGATTTCAGAATTGGAGAGTCCATTCATCGAATTAAGGAGCTGCGAGTTAATTCATTTGTAATTTGGTATGCCTATCTAAAACAATTCATGTTGCTTGAACAACCCTATTTGTGGTAATTCGAAGGGAAATATTGATCATTGCCACTAGAATATTTAGGCAATAGAATATTCAGAAGTCAATGGTGAGGGCTATTGGATTTCGATAAAATAGTGGGAGACTAATAAGTATTAATTAATTTATTTGTCTCAATTTTATCATAATAATGTACTGAACCTTTGCTCATCTTAATTTTTAGAAAATATAAGAAAATTTACTTCAAACATATCATTTCGAACCATACTCAAGAAGGAAAACCTTATCACTAACACCAATATCCAAGAGTGGCAGAGGCGTTTACGCGTCATCCTTCTCCACGAGAAGAAATTGTATGTGATGGAAGAGCCTATTCCAGTTACACCTGGGAAAGAGGCTAGTGATGAGGAACTATATCTCTATTTGTAAGATATGGATGATGCCACCGATGTCCAATGTTTCATGCTATCAGCCATGTCTAATGAACTCTTAAAGCAACATGAAAACATGGACACATATAACATTATGTCTCACCTTAAGGATCTTTACCATGAGAAGGAAAGACAAGAGAGATACGAGATCTCCAACGCTTTGTTGACAACTATGTTTAGAGAGTCCAAACTAGCTAGGCCTCATGTAGTCAAGATTATTGGCTACATTGAACTCTTGGACATCTTAGGGATTATGTTCCCAGATGAGTTGCGTACAGATCATATCCTATCATCTCTTACCAAGACCTTCTATAACTTCATTGTCAACAATAACATGAGAAAAACTGAGAAGATTCTATCAGAACAACTAACCATAATTCTCTAGTTATAAAAGGACATTGGTCATGACGAACCCATAGTCTTTATAGAGAATAAGAAAAGTAAGGACAAGGAAAAGGGGCAAAGGACTTATAAATGGTCTGAAGCCCCCAATCACCGTCCCTCCATGAAGGGGAAGATCTACAGAAAGGGCAAGGAATGGGAGGCAGTATGTTTTTCATGTGGGAAGCAAGGCCACTAGAAGAGGAACTGCACCCAGAAGTGTGGGGATGCTAATGGAGCCTTCATTATTGAGTGTAATATTTCCATTTCTACACATTGGGTATTAGATACAGATTGTGGGTCTCACATATATATTTAAATGCTTTAAATATTTATATTTAGAATGATTTCCTAGGGAGAGTTGGATCTTCGAGCTGCCAATGGCGTGAGGCTGGCTGTGTTAGCCATTGGTGATTACCACCTCTCATTGCAAACTAGGATGATTTTGGTTTTACAAAACTGTTATTATGTGCCTAGTGTTACTAAAAACATAATTTCTGTATCTTAGTTTGATATGGATGAAATTATTTTCAATTTTGGAAATAAGGGTTTCTTATTTTATAAGAACAACGTATGTTATGGTATGACACATTTAAATAATGGTTTATATCTGTTAAATTATGAAAACCATGTTTTATCAATTGATAATGAAAGAAATTCACATGACTCATAAATCACCCTATTGTGGCATCACCATCTCAGTCATGTAAATAAGAAGTTCTTGACAAATCTCTACCAGGTTGGCTATTTAGACACAACTGAGCTAAAACCACTTGACAGATGGTGTGCTTGTTTACAAGGTAAAATGACCAATCTGCCTTTCGGTGGACAGGGTGAAAGTGCCATAGAGCTTCTAGGATTGGTGCACCCAGATGTGTGTGGACCATTTCCAATATAATATAGAGGTGGATATTCTTACTTCATTAATTTTAATGATGATTTGAGTAGATATAGCTATGTTAACTTAATGAGGTATAAGTCAGAAGCCTTAGAGAAATTTAAGGAATCCAAGAATGAAGCATAGAATATGCTTGGTAAAAAGATAAAGAAGCTTTGATCAGATCGAGATAGAGAATATCTGAACCAAGAGATCATCGATCTTCTACAGGAGTCTGGGATTCAATCTTAGTTCACTTCTTCTTATAAACCATAGTGGAATGATGTTTGTGAAAGGAGGATCCACACCTTATTAGACATGGTGAGGTCGATGATGATTCATGCAGATCTTCCATTATCCTTTTTGGGATATTTATTAGATACTGTAACATACACATTAAATTGAGTACCAACCAAGGTGGAAAATACAATTCCCTGCGAGTTATAGAATGAAAAAAACCCATTTTGTTGCACACAAGTGTATGGGGATGCAAGGAATTTGTTAAGGCCTTCTCAGGAAACAAACTAGCACCCTGGGGCACGAATTGTATCTTTATAGGATATCCCAAGGAAATGAAAGGATATTACCAATATTACACTTTACATAGGAAAGTGATTATCGCCAGAAAAGTTGTCTTTCGTGAGAGGGAGTACATCCCCAAAAAGGATAGTGGGAGAAAGATTGAATTTGACTAAGTTGTTTCTAAAGATATACAGGAGTTAGTACAGGAACAAGTTCCACAGGTTACCATGGAATAGGTTCCATAAGCACAAGTACTGCATAAAATATCAAGAGAGGAAAGGGAACTAGAGAGATTTGGATTCCTAGTCACCGAGGATGGTGAATCATTATTGTTGGAAAATGATGAACTTCTCTCCTAAAAGGATGTAGTAGAATTATCAGAAGCTGCAAGATTGCTAGAAATATGAATTCTGAGATGGATTCCTTGTATCAGAACCAAATCTGGATTCAGGTCGATGAGCCAGTTGATGTGAAGACCGTTGGATGCAAATGGGTATTCAAGATAAAACTGTACATGGAAGGTCATGTTAGAACCTATAAATCAAGGCTTTTGGGTAAATGATTTAGACAACGTCAAGGAATTGAATCTGATGAAACCTTCTCGCTAGTTTCCATGTTTAAATCCATAATAATCATACATGCCATAGTAGCTTACCGTGACTACAAGATTTGGAAAATGGATGTCAAAACAACATTCCTTAATGGGAACCTTCAAGAAAATGTATAAATGACACAGCCAGAAGGGTTTGTGACACCAGGTGTAGCCAAACTGATTTTCAAGTTTCATAAAACCATTTATGGATTAATTCAATCATCCAGGTCGTGGAACATTCAATTTTATGAAGCGATAAGGGAATTTGGTTTCATTAAGAATGAATATTATCCATGTGTTTTTAAGTGGTTTAATGGGAATGAGATCGTTATCCTAGTAGTATATATTGATGACATATTTCTTATTGGAAACGATGTTCCAGTCTTATAATTAGTTAAGGATTGGTTGAACCATTGTTTCTCCATTAAGGACTGAGGTGAAACAGCCTACATTCTAGGGATCAAGATCATTCGTGATAGATCCAAGATTCTATTTGGACTATGTCCTGGTAAATATATTGACCAGATACTAAATATATTTAGTATGGAACTATCCAAGAGGGGGTTGGTTCCAGTGTCACATGGCCAAACTCTTTATAAGAAAAGGTTTCCTCAAACACGATAATAGAAAGATAGAATGAGTAAGATCCCATATGCTTCGGCTATAGAATCCATCATGTCTTCCATGTTATGTACGAGACTTGATGTTGCCTATGCACTGAGCATGGTAGGTAGATATTATGCAGATCTAGGAGAACAACATTGGACTGCTGTTAATACTACCTTAAGTATTAGAGAAGAACTACGGATATGTTTCTAGTGTATGGAGGAGACAAGGATCTTGTCATCAGAGGGTATGATGATGTTGGTTTTCAGACAGATCAAAACAATCTGAAATCACAATCTGGATATTTTTTCTATATCAATAAAGGAGCTGTGAGCTGGAAGAGTTCAAAGAATCCAGTTGTCGCCGATTACACAACGAAGTCTAAATATATAGCGGCTTCTGATGTAGCCATGGAAGCCATCTGGATTCGCAACTTTGTATATGAGCTTGATGTGGTTCCTAGAAGTAAAGATCCTATCACGTTGTATTGTGATAATACTGCAATGGTGGCTCTTGAAAAAGATCCAAGGTCACATCAACAGACAAAGCACATAATTCGGAAGTATCACCTCTTGAGTGATTTCTATCAAAGGGGTGAAGTTGTTATGAGCAAAGTGTCCACAGAAGAGAACGTGGCGAACCCCATGACTAAAGGCCTATCTTAGAAAAATCATGAATATCATGTGAGAGCTATTGGGTTAAAGGTTGTTAGAAATTTTCACTTGTCCAAGTTGGAGTCTGTTGGATTTTGTGGCCTAGAACCAACTACTTTGTACTTTATTTATTAAATAAATACCTTATCACATCTTGATTGTTCTTATATGTGATAATGCATGTGATAAATTCCTAAGGATAACTGTTTCATGAAAGGGTCATAGCGGATCCTTACTATAATGAGAACCCAGAAGTGCCATAACATTATTCATGAATATATATATTCTATGGCTGGATGATAATATTTTAAGGACACAAATAATATATTCCATTAGGGGTGAGGACTCATAAAACATAGAGTCACCTTCCCATGGTGTGTGCCCTTGGTAATATCCAGGAGGATATTACGAGAACAAGACCCAACAGAAGGAAGTCCACATTTGATAGTTTCATTAGATATTCCTATCTGCGGACGTGTGTATTGGTCCTTATACATTAATATTTTTATTAATGGGTATTACAACTGATGAACTTGGATGTATTGATGAAAACTATGACGACACACTGTTCTTAGTGAGGTAGGATATGTTGGGTGTGTCACAAGTGATACTGCATTAATAGATAATGCGTTAAAGGATTTGTGTCTTCTGTTCCATAATGAATGTTGATATCTCAGGCCCTTTGATGGAGTTGATATAGCATAATTAAATCCATGGCCGTGGTGAGGAATGGGCATGTTCAATTTTGGAAAGTCAAAGAAAGAAAAATCGATCCCATGGGTTGATTGCACTAGAATGGATCCTTCTGGATATGAGATATCGAGACAAAGGGATTACATTACATGGTATGCAGTGACACGTCATTGTAGCATTAACTTCTTTATCTATGGGTGCCTTGGCTTGTTTCTAGATGAAAACATTGGACTTTAGGCAGGCTCTGCCTAATTCCACTGAGAAAGAGACCTAGAGGGTCACACACTAAGTGTGTCCAAGTATCTCGGTGAAATATTAATTTAACAAGTTATATAAAGATTATTCCCGATTGTGGTTTAATAATTATTTATGGATGACTGATCGCATTTATTTTGACACTAGTTATTCTAGAGAATATATTGTGGGAAAAATAATATATTTTTTAGTGAGTAATGCAGTGTTATTTTTTTGAGAATCAAATTTCCATTATTGAAGGCCTAATAAATGTGGTGGAGGAAATAAAGATAAATAAGAAAACAAAAGTAAATGTTGTGTATATTAAACATACACACTGTGTATTTTTTCTGGGAATTTTTGAGAAATGATGTTATTCATTTAATTAAATAATAGTAGGTGTAATTTGTTGGGTGCATGTTAGATAATAATAATAGTCAACTGTTATTTTTAGACATGGGCTATTACAAAGAAGTAAATGAAATGAATAAATGCTTTCGGGTAATTAATCCATTTTATTATTCTATGTAATTAAAATCCCCAATTATATATTTCTCATTAGCCTAGCCATTTTTTTGGGATTTTGCACAACGTATTTGTAAAAACATTCAATCTATGAGAGAATTAATTTTACACCAAGAATGCACTTAAGATATGAGAGAGAGATCGACCGCCACCAGATCATTGTGATCGAAGGCGGACATCACAAGTGAAGTCTTTTCCAAGCTAGCACCTGGAGATCCCTTCAGCGACGTACAGAGATGCGTGGAGCATCAGTGGATCACCGCTAGAGGAATCATACACTTTTATTCTATGATGCAATGAAGTATCACATCATATCTTGACCAGAAACATCAAAAAATAAATAATTCCATCAAGGTAATTCTTTTCAATTAGATAAATAAATTATAACCAACATATGGTGATGATATTTATGGTTTCTGGACTCCCCTCTTTCTTTTTCGTTCTTCATTCTATTCCAAAGATCGGACGTTTTATAATCATGAAAGATCATGGATTGATAATTGTTAACATAAAAAATTAAAGTTGGGTACACCATTCAATGCGCTTCTGCTATGCCCAGAACCTACACAATTTATTTGTGGTAGAAGATGTAATGAATTGAAAGTGGTCGGGTAAGATGGTTACCTCTTGTTCGATAGGGCACCTCTATATTCCTTCTTAAGGACCCTTGGAATGGACTTTTAGAAAGACCAATACCTATAATTCATGAATGAGGATGTTTATAAGATAATATTTTAAGGTTTGGTTGATCAATATGGCTCAAAAAGTGTGAATAATGTGATATAGGATGTAACGTTTTATAAGAAATTGCAGTGGAACTTGTAGAATTACATAAGGTATTAAATTAATATAAATTAATTTTTCGGGTAAAATTGATCCAAATTGATATAATTATAAAATAATATGAAAATGAGTCAAAATATTCTAATAAAATAAAAAATTTCCATGTTTGGGTGATTTTTTCACCCTTATCTCTTTGTTTTAACCCCTGGTGACCCTCTTGACACTTACTGTGATATCAATGTATATTTATATTTGTGGTTTAATAAATTTACTATAAAAGTAAAATTATTCAATAGATGGATTATGGATTATATTTTAAACCATATAAAATACTTATGATAAAGTTAATGTTTTTAAAAACATTATATCATTTAATAAAATATTATTTATCCTAAAATATCAATAATGTAATTTTGATAAGTGCATAACATGTTATAATATAATATATTTCTAACTAATGTAAAATGGTTCTAAAAAGAATTGTATTCAAATATAAGGATGATATTTTATTAATATAATCACCCAAAAAAATATATAGGTATATATATATATTGTATACCTTATATTTAGGTTTAACCCCTTAGTTACCCTATTTTAGCATTAACCATGGTAATGAATTTTTCAAAAATAAAGGGTTGTAATTTTACTTATAAATTGAAAATTGTCTCTTGAATTGATAAGGTGTGAAATTTTAAATCATTTACACTCATGATTTTTTTCATTCATGTTTTTTATAATTTTTAAAAAAGATAATAAAATATTATTTTAATCTTAATACTATTAATTTCATTTTAATACAATTCACATAATATGAATTTGAAAAATACATGAAAATATTTTAATTCAAATATAAACCTTATAAAAATATATAATTTTTTTATCTTAATAATTCATTGTACACTTTAACTTACCCAAGGAATATTACAGTTATAGTTTTAAAAAACATTTACTTTGTTTTTTATTGCTTTCACAAGCACTTTGACAGCATTGCATAAGAATTTAGTGAAATTATTTCATAATTAAAATTAAATTACCAGGATAAAAAATCATTCCTATTTCAAGTAACCAATAATTATAGAACTTATGTTGTCTTTATCTCTGTCACAAAATATTATAGATATTAAAAGTAAGAAAGTGATGTTAGTGACTTTATCTTTTACAGAAATATTATAAAGGTCAAAATCAAATATAAATTGAAAAAGGGTCATATTTTTAATGTGTTAATTATTATGGATGATATATACTCATAAAATGAAATAAATTTTCGTGTTTGAATCAATTTTACTCATTATCACATTTTTTAACCCTAATTAACCATTTTACCTTTATGATGGTAATAAAGAAATAATTTAGTGATTATTCATATTGCGAAAAAATTAAGATAAACTTATTAAATAATATAAATTAAACTAATTAAAAATATTGAATCTATTTTATCAAATTAAATTCACAGAACTTGTGAAATTTAATTTCATTTTAAATCCTAAAAACATGATGGAAAATGTTTTTTCAGAAAAAATGTCTATTTCTGTATAAAAATGTTTTTATACAAAATTCAAAAAAATATTGATTAAATTAAACATAATTGAATTGTTAATAATATAATACAACTAATTATTATATTAAAATAAAATGGTAATTTTTGAAATTCCTGGAACAAAAAAAATTATTATTATTCACTATTTTCTGGAAAATTAGTTTTTCTGAAAATTATAAAAAATCACCCTAATATAATTTTGACATGTTGATTTAAAATTGAATCAATTTTAAAAAAAATTAAAAATTCTAGAAATTAATTATAATATTATCTCACAAAAAGTAATAAAATCCATTTTTAAGAAAACAAATTTTTAATAATAGAATGACTTCACTCAAAATTGAGTTCTTGTTTACTAATATTTTATCTATATATTTTAATTTTTTAGGAAAATTATATATATTTCACAGTTAGGTTACGTTGATTCAAGACTTCCAATTGAACATCTATGTTATAAGAGTTATAAAATAATTATATTTTGTTGTTCATTTAAGCTCAGTGTTGCATGTTGTGTAAACTATTGAACATAGAATTTTTTTTTAAAATCTAGGGGTTTTATACACTCCCTTTGTGGACTTTAGTGTAGATGACATTCTGAATTGATGTATCTTTATTTCATTATTCTATACCAAGGTTATGTTTTGGGTTATCAATGATGAAGTCGCCGATGAATTTTACCGATACGATGCTTAAAATAGAAATCATATATTCATTTTCATCAGATTAGTATTTCAATTTTTCATCCTCCTAATATTCATAGAGAGAAAATCATAATGCTCTATTATATGTGGTTTCTGGGTGGATTTTTTTTCACTTACAACCCATATGAGTCTTCATACGATCTTCATGATGGGTGGTGATCCTCAAAGTTTCTTGAGTGTCTTTCATCGAACATTCTTATAATGAATGAGATGGATCATGAATTGAGAGAAACTATATTTCCTATGAATTTTACACAAATCTAGAAAATACATATTTCTTTAGAGCAGGATGGGTTAATAATTCCTTCATCCCTATTAGTTATGGTTAACATGATATGAACACCATTATATCTTAGAACCATAGTGGATTTGATGATCCTATGGGTGGTGGTGGTGGTAAAAATTAACTTATCCCTATGGGCTAAGTTTGATCATATAACATTTCTTGGGTAGATAATATGATTTCATTCTTGGTTTTAGGCTTCTATTATGGAATGCGATTGACACTCTGAACTATCAGTGTGAGAAATACTTATCGCTGAGGGTTTCCTCATGGTTATAGGCCTAGTTTTCCTCAGATTGGAGGAACAATTTAATCTTCTTAGAAGATTGATTCTAGAGTGTGACAATGGATCAAATCCACTATAGTAGTATTTCACTAAATATACAAGTTCTCATATATAGATATTGGGCATGAGACCTAGCCCAATGAAATTAAATTATAAGACATATTCCCTTACGAATTTGGTTGTTCAGTGAGCTGGGTGAGGTCTAATGTTATGCACTTATGCAAATCCCTAATACACACTTCATGTGAGACATCTAAAATCATTTGGTATAGTGCCTTTATATTTTTAAATAAATATTGTTTAGGATAATAACACTACATTGTAACCTTAGGGTTTCGAGAAACTAATAAATAATTGAAATCAACTTGATAGAAGAGTTCACTTAGCGTAGCAAGGTGCTTCCCATACTTCCTATAATGTAGGTATTTATCCTTCAGTTGATATATATTCACCTACAAGTTGAAACAAATGTATAGTATGCACTTCTATTTCGGTGTATTTGGAATATCATTAAGGGGAGTGGTGATGGTCCGGAACATGATTGATATTCTACCCTTGAGTAAATCATTCCACATGAACATGGATTTATCCTCATCCTCTATGATGGATTCTTTGACCTGGTCTTACCATGATGGTTAATTCTATGATACTTTTTTAGAAGATTAGGTTTATTTAGGATCCGCTTAGTAGTATCTAAGGGAAAGAGATTTTATGGAGGAATATATGATGACTATCATGAATGATTATCCTTCAATTTAGAGGAGATGTTTCCATCGAATGACAAGGAAATTAGTGTGGGTAGCCTCAATTTCTTGAGTTCCACTCCATATGAGGGTAATTTGATAGTGTTTTTGAAATATAGAATACCTCAATACTGAGAAAATGTGATATTATAGAGAGTACCTTCATAATGAGTAACACGGGGAGGAACTCCGTGGTTTTTATTTTGGATTAAATGGGGAGGATATCTATAGTTTATAACTATTGATATGTTATTAGGGGATGAAACTCCTCTCTCACCAACTACCATTAAATGAGTATGTACTTCTTATCTAGTTTCAAAAGTAGGAGCATTATTATTTTTATTGATATCACTATGATGATGACCTCTATAGTAGGTGTTCTTAAAATGACCTCAACAGTTTCTGATCATGTCACCATAAATATAACATCAGAGAGTATAACTGCTTTATATTTTATTGAGAATATACAATATTCTTGGATATTATCAAAATATACTAATAAAATTTAAGAATTTCACCATTTATCATTGAAAAATTATGATAATGATCATGGATTTTATGTTTCCCTCAATGATATTTCAGTATAGATATTCTTTGTGGGGTACACAATGATTGAACTATAATTATTATTTTGGATGTGTACAATGGAAAATGATCTCCACTGATTGGGGAACTCTTAGGTCACTCCTTAACTACCACTGTGATGTCCTAATAAAATTTGTCGATGAAAGATGGATATAATAATGTCTCATTATATTCATAGTAAAATTATGATGATCCTCAAGGGTAGAGTATGGGATATAAGCATACTCCTTGGGTGCCACCGAGATATACTGATGGGTTGGATATGTGTAGGATGGGATATGATATGGACCCTATACCTTCAATGGTTTATTCCTCCAACCCTATTTAATTAGAGAAGGAATATTTTTTTACTCAAGAGTAACTTTTAGGATATTTAGGTGAACTCCTGTGGCGTGGTTACAAATATGGGAATATCCATGATTGGTTATTCGGATATGCAATTGAACTCCAAAAAGAAAGTGGATATATTTCTACAACTAGTCTTCATTCCACATTGATATATTCCAAATACCCTCTTTAATGAGAGTGGGAATATGGCCCCTCTCTAGATTAACTACTATGATATTCCATTGAGCTACCTTGATGTTTGTGGGAATAATAATATAGACCTTCCTTGGCGATTGATAAAATATGCCAATTTATTTTCCTCTATCTCCACCAAGATGTACCCAAATACCTAGAAGGTGTAAATTGGTATATAGAAATTCTCCCCATTTTCTACCGAGATATATTGATAAGCTTATTTTATAAGAATATAGATGTAATAAAACTTTTATTCTTATTTCTTTCTCAGAATATAGTGATGGGAATTATATTTTAGAGTAAGAATGTGGGATCACTCCTTAGTTTCCACCAATATATACTTGTGGAATATATTTTTGGGTATGGGAATATATGTTTGTTCTTTAGTATCTTCCATTTATATCCCTTAGAAATATTGTACTCTAGGTTCTCTGGTATGTACCCCTGAAACTGAGGTCTCATGGGTAGCCTCCTCAGTTTTTCCCCATAGGGTTGGAGCTGTGCAATATTAGTAATGATAAATACTAGAAAAAACCTTCATAGGAAGCTCCAAGGTATCATTAGGGATGATGATGTTCTCCTACACCTCCATAAGTTAAGGGATATTAGTATTTTTCATTTTATAGGTATATGTGCCTAAATAATATTGATGTTGTGATAAACACGACTGAATTCATCAGGGTGATCTATTGGTGTGATGTTACATGGATGTTCAACTCCTATGGAATTTACTAGGTTGTATCCAAGGTTGTGATGGATCTGTTGAGATAGAGCTCATAAAATAGGGAATTTACCAACCATTTTTGGAGTTTTGGGTTGATGATAATATTGTCCAAGGTTTTAGGGACACAAACATTATAATGAATCATGTAAATTTCAGGCAACTAAAAGGATGATTACTATTAGCCTGAGGATCTCCATGATGGATATTGGTTTGTACCAATAGCTTGACAAGAGATAATGTGTGAAATTATATTTCTATATCAATTTATGTGATATATTAGAGGATTGATATGATTCCTAAATGGACCAATAACCATAGGCAAGAAATCTATCAATTTAGTATCTCAAGTAATGGCCTGGTACATTGATCAATATCATAGGTAAAGGATTTATACAGAGTTCACAATAGTATTTCTAATGTCCCACCTCACGCAATGGTTTTGAGTCTATGTAGACCTACCATCTAAATTAAAGTGGTAACTAAGAATTTACCAATGATAATTTGGGTTGTGTATTGGTCTATTGAATGAGACTTCAGGACTATCTCACCCTTTGGGGGAGGGGGAATTATTCCCTACGTTGGGAACCTCTTATAGATATAATACATATTCATTCATCTTTCATAGTAACTGTATTACTAATAGTTATCTCTATATAAAAAATAAAAAACTATTCATGGATGTGACAATTTGTATGTATTAGAGATTATCTATTTCTCATTTACTTAGTGATTTTACTCTCATTTAAAGACACAAAACCTATGTCTTTGGTATTTATCACTATAAATGGAGGAGTTATCTGTTATGGAGTTTGGATTGAGGACAAGATTGGGGTGTTCTACATATCGTTATAAATTGAATCATAACCTATAAAGTTTAGTTCATATTTACAACACACCTTGTAAATTTTATGGTTACATGAAATGAACCATCACCATGACTTTTAAGGTATTGAAACCATGAACAAGTGAATATCCTTTTAGGGTCCTGCATCTCATATGTATGGGCTGTTTAGATTAATCATCAATGGGGAATCATACATATACAAGTTAATAGGAATCAACACACATATAGTTTGTGTTACAATGTTTAAGTCTATGTTACAGAATTATTCAACGAAGGTTATCATCATTCAATAAGGACTTATGTTATGATGTTTAATGTTATGCCTCTAGGAATACTAGTTTAAAGGTTCTTAATAATGGTCTCTATGGGACATACATATGGACATACTTTTTTTGAATCATACTTTCTGTTAGTAACTAAATAGACTTGGATATTGTGCTAAACCAACCTAGGTGTCACACACAAGTGCCTTGACCCAGTTAGTCACCTAACATCAAAAATTCCTCACCATAAGAAAAATACTGAAAAATATAAGTGATGATCTAATATTGATACCATGTCGAGACTATACGATGATTATCAATGAAGCATGACAATGGAATAAATAAAAAATTTCCAAACTAACATAAAAAATTACCAAAATAATACTTTAACTAGAACCAACTATTATCACATGATAAACCAAACATGAAACAATACTAAAGTAAAATAGTAAGCATGTGATTCCATATATGTTTCTAGTGTCAAAATGAAAAAACATAGTAAATACAAACTAACACTCCCATGTGAGTCCTAACACCAAGTCCCGTTCCATCATCCATTCTCCATCCCAACACATTCATCTAATATAAGGATCTTACCATTATCCATTCCTGCCCATATGATGTCTATTCAGGCACTGATCAGTCAGCCTAAGTAGGGTGTGAGTAAAACTCAGTATTCCACCACCAATGGTGTCTAAAGAAACATCCATTCAATAATAGTGTATTTATTTTTATAATGAATAAAGTACAATCAACAAAGTAAATAGTTTAAATATTAAATTAATATTTATTTAACCACAACCCTTTTCCCTAGTTCATAATGAAACCTAAACCATCAATACTTTGGCTATGCTAGAGTCTGATCCATGTCACGTGTGGAAATAACAAATAATTATTACATGGTATTTAATATCCATTTAATTCTATTTCATATCAATGACATTTAGAACCACAACCCAATACCTATCTTATGAGTGTATAACAACATGTCTATAACACTCATGGGTATTTGGAGCATCAATATCTATGAAAAATCTCATTATTATCATATATTGGTATTTAGAAAATTATTTTATTCCCCACAATCGTTATCACATGTGGGTATTTGTAGCATAATTTTGTGTCCCAGACTTGTATATCAATCAATCATATATATCAGATACATCAAATTTATCATAGTCAATCATCATTAAACATCTTATAAAAACATCACATCATGGTATAACATTTCAATTTATCAACAAAATCATAATTATTTACCATAATCACATGGAATAATATATACAATGAACTATCTATAATAATTTATTCTTATAACCCATTAACCCTTCATGGTGAATCCAACCATCCCTTTATTCTAATTATCAATCAATTACTTATCTGCACAATTTACCAAATATAGAATCCCATTTAATTTTCTAATTTAATAAGCCCAATATCACATTAATTTTACAATCACATCATTACATTGATTAATTATTTGATTTACTAATCCAATCCAATAATCAATTTAAAAACATGGAAATTCCTATTTCACAATTCAATACTCACCATTAAAATCAAGAATATGGGATTTTAAATTTAATTCACCAACCTAATGATCATTGCAGATCTAGAACCAAAACTAGGAGAGTTGAAGATTTGTCAATTAGATAATTTATTCATCAAGAACTGAGGTTGGAATTCCTCAAAATCTATTGAGAGCCTCTAAAAGTATATAAAATACATTTATCCCAAGATATGGTTCTTAGATATAATAAACCGATGTTTCAAAAATTAAAAATAAATTTTAAGAGGAATACAGTCCTAGTTGGATTGTTTCCTGGGAAGGGGCGCATAGCATTCCAAACCATGCACTGTAACCCTCTTCCACACCTAGTGGTAAAATAGTCTCTACTAATGGGGTGATAAACATGAAAACCCATTTTCCAACCATGGGATTTCTATCACTCTATGATTGCACAACTTTCTGTGGGTAGGGCACAAGATGTGGGTAGACCATGTGCCAACCCTATACATCCCAATACATATCCAAAAATATTCGACTACACCCAAAATCTCACTAAAGTAAAACACAGACAATTAATAACCAAAGAAAGGAAAAATTGTACCTAAAAACGAGAATGAAAAATATTTGAAAATGATCAGGATCATATAATATCCCCCCCATATAACAGCTCATACTCGAGATGCACCCTCAAACATCTCTAAGATTCTAAGATAACAATATTGGGAAACTGATCCCACATATATGCTTCTCTCTCCCATGTTTTCTCTAGAACATGGCCATGTTTCCTCATTACATGATCTATCAGCATGGTATTCCCTAAAAAACATTATGACTATGATCCATAACATGTATCAGATACTCCTCAGTGGAGGAATCAGTCTCAAGAAGAATATCGTCCCTACTAATCACATGAGAAGCATCAGGATGATACTACTGAAGATGTGACACATGAAAAACATTATGTATTGAACCATTCCTTTGTAAAATATCTAATCAGTTCGACATTGTCTAGATTCTCTCTACAGCCTCAAAAGTTTTGACATACCTGGGCACCAATATGCTTTATCTCTGAATCCTATTATGTCTTAATGTAGCAGACACCTAAAGGAACACACTATCACCCATTATAATATCTAGGGGTCATTTGTGTCTATAAACATATGAATTCAATCTAATCAAGGACATATACATACATTTTCTAATCATTTATACCTAATATGATGTCTCATGTATGAGACTCGATCCCAATAGTTCTAACTCACCTGCTTCTATCTAAAATAGAGGGGATCTGCATGGCCTACTATAAATTGCCTCATATGGTGTCATCCGAATAGTTTCCAAATAACTGTAGTTATATGAAAACTAAAAGAGTGCTTGTCGATTCTACCAAGATCCCACAATGTCTAGAATGCATTATCATATAATATCTTCCAAAACATATATAGTACATTCTCATTTATCAAATGTTTATGGGCGGAAAGTTGTACTGAGTAATACCTATGAAAAACGTGCCTTTTTCAAGACATTCATGAAGTTTGTGGTCAAACATGAGTCACAGTCTGAGAATACACATTGTAAAACCCTGTATATATACACTATATCCCAAATGTACAAGTCTCATAACTGATCGATTGAGAATGTCTCAAGTATAGGAATGAAATCTGCTACATTCATCAGTCGATATACTATCACCCAAATAGAACCATTCTACAAAGGCATACTCAAGAGACCAACCAAAATTTTCATACTTACGCCATACCACTTCATTTCAAGAATGGGAAATGTATGTAGTAAAGCACATGGTCATTGATTCTTGACCTTCACTTTTTGATAGGTCTAGAATTATGTCCTAAACCTTGCAATATCCATTCTCATTCCTGACCACCAATAATAACAACGTTGTTAATGGTTCATTTTGGTCAACCCCTAATGTACCACCCACTTCAAGGAATTAAAGACATGCATCATATCCTCACACATACACATAGACATAACTACATGTACCCATACATAGATGATCTCAACCTCATATATAGTCCAATTGTATGATGTCTCCCCACATTCGAGGATTTCTCTCAAGGATAAACACTCCAAATCCTCATTCTGCCTTTCCATGATCTGAATCAAAAGTATAGACCCCACTACTACATATACTAGGGTCATCTACTCCAATAAATCTGAAACCACAACATGCATCTTACCCAAAAAGGTCACTATCTACCACTCGAAACTGGACTCTTGAGTTGAATGAGTCTAGGTAGTCCTCCGTAAAGAGTTAGCAACACTGTTTCCCTTCCCAAGTTTACATGACACATCAAATTCAAATTATTTCATATACTCCAACAATATCCACTATCGGAGGATAAATTATAATTGTGAAAAGATATTCATTAATATATTGTAATAAATATACATAGTGAACTTCTATACCAATAGATAATTCAGCTAACACATCAAAGAATAAACACTATTGTTAACTAGAGGTCATGTGTAAGGTAGTTCCATTCATGTGGCCTCAATAGATATGACCCATACACCACAACTCAATCTCTTTACCTCGAAAATACTCCATATCCTATCCTAGAAGCATAAAAAATAATATGTATTCCTAACACAACATAAGTATGATCCAGATTTGACATGTTATCAACTACTTTTTCAACTACTAGAATGTATTCTCACAAGATCTAGACTAAATTAACATAACTATTGTATTAATCATGCTCAAAAGTGGTTCTACCAAGCAAGGAATGTCCTAGATAAACCTTTGATAATATCCCTCTAACCCTAGAGAACAAACATAAGTAAAAACAAATCATGGGATTCTTCTATGAAATGACTTCTTACACTTTCTCAAACACCATTGATAAAATATCCTCTAAGATGATGTTTCTCAAGAAGTGTAACTAATCAATCCAAAACTAAAACACTAATGGATTTTGTATAGAATATTCCCAACTACTACACTAATGATGATTTCCAGATTCTGAGCATGATTTTCATGAGTCATGGAGTACACTAAGTTGTCATCCACAAAAATAAGTACAAACAAATCAAGGTATGGGAAAGAATATTTGGTTCCTCTAGGCCATAAACAGTAATGGTTCATTCTTTAGCTTGAATGGCATTATGAAAATCTCATATAGGCCATACATCCTTCTGAAAGCAGTCTTTGGTATATCAGAAGATTGAAATCTCATATAATGATAACCTAACCACAAATCAATCATTGAAGAGACACAAGCTCCCCAATTGTTCAAGGAGATCATTATTATGAGGAAGATGCTATTGGTTCATCACTATCATCTAGTTCAACTTCTTGTAATTAAAACATAAGTGTAAGGTCCCATCTGTATTATTTTTAAAAAATAAGAAACCCCTATGTTGACATACTCAGATGGATAAAAACCATATGCATTAAGTATTACATATGAGTCTTATGATCTTGAAGCTCTATCAATGCCACTATGTATGGTGGAATATAAACTATCTCAGCCCTGGACAAGAGATCAATTGTAAATTCCTCATCTCTCTCTGGTGGAATCTCAGGGAAGTTTTCAGTAAACACATCCTGAAATTACACCACAATGTGTGGGAATGCATCATGCTTCACACCCCCATAATCTAGTAAAAGAATTAAATACTAGTTGGTGAGATCCCCAAGTTTATGATGAATTGTCCCTACACCGCCCTCTTAGATATACCATTCTCTATGAAATATATAATTTTCACCCTCCAGAGATGTAAAGGATAATTTCATGTGGTAACAATAAATTTGGTATCATTATTATAGTAACCAGTCCATACCAATGATCATGTCAATGCCTCACATGTCGAGGATATAAATATAACTTTTAAATCAAATGTCACGAACCTCAAGAGAACACTCTTTTCATAAGAACATGTATATATTGTTATAACCCCATTCAAAAACTCCACTTTCACAAATAACCCATTGATGATTTGTGCAGATATAATGGAAAGAGAGGAATCTGTATCAAATAAGGTACTAGCTTGAATAGATGGTACAATAATAGTACATCTAATTTTTATTCATCCTGCCTCAAAATCCTTATGTGTTGGATGAAACACATAGAACTATTCTACCCCTATCCCTTGTGATACTATTTGGGTCCCTAATGAAGCAACACTCTGAAGATACATGCACTCTTTTATCAAAGAACCTATTATACTACCTCAATAACCATGGAAAATATAACTCTAACGGATTGACTAGTACAGTGTATAAGACCCCTTTCCCATACTCTAGATTTGTCTAGCTACTCCATCATTACCCATCTATCATGGGTTCTTGTAGAACTACGGTAGATGAGACATCCTTCTATAAGGATGGAACTCGTTCAATGGTTAAGGGAACTATCTACGAATGTGTATAGGCCTATTTTAATGGTGACACAGTTCTTCAGTAAGGTCCAATTTAATTGAACCTTCCACCTGGACCCTGTTTTTTCCATTAGTATTACTAAAATTATAAAAATGACACCTCCAACTATCAAAAGATGTACCTCATATTCATATAAATAATCAACAAATGTTCTATTAGAAACATCCTCAATGTTTTCCTAAAAATTATTTCTAGATTCACTACTTCAAAAAACTATTTTTAGCTAAAAGATATTCGCATGGGACTTGATCTCACATTTAAGTCCATCCATAAACTACTTCTCAATAGTATCCCCACCCCTTACAATATTGGGATAAATCAATGAAACTATGTAAAGTAACCAATGAATCCCATCACGGACATACTCCCTTGAGTCAAAAACATGAAATCAGATGCCCTCTCCAGCTTGAGCATCTCAGGGTATAAGTACTCTAAAAAATTCTCCTAAAATTCCTTCTAATATTTATTCTCTTGATGTCCAAATTGAATCACGATGTCCCACCAAAACCCTAATTTACCACGTAAAAAGTAAGTAGACAGTTGAAATCTCTTCTCTGGAGGACTCTATAGGAGTTCAAGGGTCATATATATAGACTCCATCAATAACATATATGACTTAATTCCAACCTCTCTAGTGAATGTTCGAGGGTGTTGAAACTAAAACTTTCGCATCAATACATGCATAATCCTAAAAAATGTCCCAATTTATCCTTCTATAATCTACATAATGTATGAAAATTTATCATGGAACAACTCTATGGCCTCCTCACATGGCACTATTACTACCTTAGTTTCTTCCACTAGAGGAACATTTCCAACCACGTAATGTTTCATCCAATTAATAAGATTCATCATAGAGAAAAATCTCAACATCTCCAAACACATATAATAGGAAACATTAGAAATAATTATCAAATTTATGTATGGGGGATTCACATAATCCATATCAAGTCATCCCCAAACCCTACAAAATGCTAAAAAACAAGGCACTATCACTACCCTTAATTGTCCCCCACCTAGGTCTCAACTCTCGTAGGGTAAAACATTCTCACAATTGATGTTTCTCATTAAAAAACCATTTATCGATTTAAAATAATAAAATTTTCAATCATTAATATTTATAATATTTATATTATATTCCTTTTAATTTATGGTTACTAAATAAAATAAAATCATTTCATTTATAAAAATCACCCAATGACCTGATTTTCTGTTCATGCCTAAAATGATGCATGTCATAATAAATCCTGATTTCCTAGAATGATGCATGCATACTCAACTATCATGCCATAGAAGATTATGAGTAAAATTTTATAACATATTATAAAAAATAATCACATCACCAAATACATGCATCACTTGAGATGAGGGAATATCCAACTATAACAACACACATTAGTAAAAAACACACCATGTGTACTTAGATTTTACCCCTTCTTATGGGCTAATTATTTTCATGGAATAGCTCTTAATCAAGGATTGAATCATATTAATCACCTATCTAACATTCTCTAATAATAAGACCAGAGAAAATAAAATAAAATAATCTGTTGATAAAAATGTGTGGCGTCCCAACCTAGGTGCCACACACAAGCACCCCAAGTCGGTTGGTCACATAAACTCCAGATTGGAGACGCCTATTCATAATACTACTAAAGAGTAGTGAGGGTCTAATATATATACCATGGGGAAGATATACGCTATTTTTGAAATAATAAATATAGTGTTATAAATAAATAATTTCCAAATAGATGTCATGTAATAACCATAATAATACTATATCTAAAAGAATCCAATATCACATGATGAACCAAACATGAAATAATACTCAACCAAAATAGTAAAACTTTCATTTCATATATTTGACCTGTTTTAAAATGAAAAATAGAAATAAATACACTAACAATCCTAAGTGAGTCATGACACTAATTATAGTTCCAACATCCATGCTCCATCCTAACTCATACATCTGACATAGGACTAATTCCCTTATCCTATCTTGTAAGCATAAAATCTATTCAAGTACTGATAA
The DNA here is from genome assembly GCA_963277665.1 of Viscum album. Classification (NCBI taxonomy): domain Eukaryota; kingdom Viridiplantae; phylum Streptophyta; class Magnoliopsida; order Santalales; family Viscaceae; genus Viscum; species Viscum album. The sequence continues at coordinate 958,060,974 of OY728158.1, read as the reverse complement.
GGAATCATGGGTAGGGTGTCAGCACCACTTTTTAGGCCACCAACTACAACATATAAACAAGCATCCAATTAACAATGGTGTATGATGTGGTATAAAAAAATGATCTACAATTAATAAAGTAAATTTTTTACATATTCAATTATTTTTTTATCCACATACATTACAATGAATCATGATGACCCCCAAAACATCAATACCTACTTTGGCCTATGCCAGAGCCTAAACCATATCACATAGAAATATAAAAATTCATTAAAACATCAGATATCATTATAAATTTAATTCCATTTCACATCTTTTCAATTTGAACCATCATCCAATGTCAATATCGTGGGTGTATAACATTGTGTCTCACACCCACATTGGTATTTGAAGTATCAGTCCCTATCCCACACATTATTATGAGCACATACGGTTTTTTAGAGAATTAGTCCTTGTCCCACACTCATTATCACATATGGGTATTTAGAGCATTTGTCTGTGTCCAAAACTCTTATATCAATCAATAACATATATAACATATATCACCTTTAACATGGTTAATCATTATTAACTCTATTATCAAGATACTAAATCCTGGTATACCATTTCAATATACCAACATAGTCATAATTATTTATTTTAGTCACATTGAATAAAATGAATAATTCACCATTAAAACATCTATTAATATTTTTTCACATAACCTATTAACTTTCCATGGTTAAGAAAAACATTTATTAATTGTGATGATCAATCAACTCCATATCTCAACTATTTACCAAAAAAATCCCATTTAACTGAACAATTCAATAATCCCAATATCCCCAAAATTTCAAAACCACATCATTCCATTAATTAATTAACCAATTAATTAAACAAATTCATGATGCGATTTCCCAAAAAGAAAATATATATTTCACAATTCGATATACACAATTTTTATCAAGACTATGGTATTTATAATTAATAACACCTACCTCAATATCATAGGAAAACATTATCCAAACCATAAATCCCTAAATTCATGTGTATTGTTCAGTTGCATAATGAAAAATGAAATCTATAACCAAAACCGGGAGAGGAGTAGATTCATTAATAAAATCTTCAATTCATCCAGAACATAGGTAATAATGCCTTTTTATCTATTTAGGTGAATCTAGAAAATGTAGGAAATGGATTTATAAAATGATATGGTTCTTAAGAATAATAACTCAGGGGTTTGACAATTTTTTTTTAAAAAAATTGGAGGATTAAAATCCTTATACATAGATTCCTAGGTAGGGGTGCATGGTTTTCCAAATTTTTATCGCTAACCATTTGAATCACATAGGGGTTTCATGGTTAATAATAACAAATTGAATGTTTTGACATACCTTTCACTAACCATGTGATTCCCCTCTATATGATATTTCATGGTTTTCTAGGGTAGGGCGCAGAGTTTGGGAAAATTGTAATCCAATCATGCCCTTCCCAATACCCCACCAAAAATATCCAACATCACCAAAAATATCCCAAATTTAAAACCCAAAACAAGAGTAACAAAAAAAGGAAAAATATCACATTAAAATGAGCAAGAGACATCTCCAAAAATGTTTGGGATCATATAGGTATGGTTGGAGTTGAGGGGAATATGGTCCATTGCGGAATGTTGGCTCATATGAAATGTGGTCTTTTTTGGATGTGATAAATCACTAAGAATATATAAATTTTGGGAGTTTTTCACAAGGGATATGGATCTATGATGATGATTTGAGGTTCAGTAATGGGATTACCATGTGAGGATAAGTTGAAATTCCTAATATTATGAGGCCTTACCCATTCATTGGTGTGGGAAGGATATATGTGGGACTTAACACTATACTTCCCAGATGTTCTTGTCTAGATAGGTGAATCAAGTGGAGGTAGATTATAGGAATTACACCTAATAAGAGTCCCATTAAATATACCAATCTCATTTAGAGGAACAAAGGGATCGATTTAGTTCATGATTTGGATATGAGTCAACCTTGATGAGAAACATAATCTAGGGGAGGTTTCACTAGTATCCTTATGACATGGAACCTCATTTTTAAGGGAATGAATGTCTGTTATTTAACTAAGGGAATTATTTATTTGTAAGGAAAACACAATAGGTTATCTAAAATCTATTCATGAATGCCTTTTAATGAATAGACCTATATGAACAATGTTTATATGATTGATCCATGAAGGAGCCTCATGGATTGTCTTCATAAAGGTGTATATTTAAATATATTCACAATGTTTATATACATTGATGGTATACCACTAAATTTACTCTATTATAATTCATCCTTTTTCCCTTATTTTTCTTGAACTAGTAATTATCTATGATATTTCTTTGTAAATTTTTTAAAAACCAACACTTTCTGAACAATGTGTTTTCTCAGAGGAAAAGGTTCTATTTATTGAAGTGGAATGGTTTCTCCAAATAGAAGAGTTTTCCCTCTCTCAAACTGCATATTGTTATTTATAGGTGGTCCCTTTTAAAAATATGTGGTCATATAGGATTCACATGTCCATAAAGATTATTCACCCATGAAGGATCCACATCACTATCATAAAACAAATTAGGATGGATAAAGAAGAATGAAACCACATAAGAGTTCTCTCATATTTCATTAAATGATTTCTAGTCATTAAGGAACCATGTGACCATGTTGGAGTCCCATAATATAGTCACACATGATTTAAGACCAAAAAGGAACTACAAACCTACATAGTTCCACCTTGAGTATGTGTTAGATGAAATTCAACCATAATAGAATCATGTGACTATGAAGGAATCCCATCTAATGGTCGCAAATGGCTTCTAGACCTCAAGAATGATTCTTCCATAATGCTGATATTTTCATTATGAATGTGGAATGATGATAAAGATTCAATGGGTGTCAACATATGAAAATCCTCTATAGCCTTTATAATCTATGAATATATCATTGCCTCATTAATTTATATGTCATGTTCTAGGCTAGTGACATCGGGATTAACCACAACGATTTCTTGTCAATTCTATACCATTCGTCCTTTTTAATTACTTCTAGTTTGAAACCCATCAATAGGAGATATATACACTTCTATAGTAGAAAATACAGTATTTATATTTTTTATAATCGAAAATATGTTCTTTTAAATTTCTAAAATTGGAATTTACCCTTATCAAACACCATCCCTTAAAAGCAAATGAAATCCCACGAAATACTAAAAATAGAATATGGGTATAGAATTAGATATCAAAAATACCGTACTAGGATCATGGTATAATTATTCTTCAATAATTATATTTGGAACAATTTATAAGGGTTTGGATATACCAAAATCTAAAATTCAGCTCTAATACCACTTTCTGGGTCTGGTACAACTGAATTTAGAATCACTCTATAAATCCTCATGCGTAGAAAATAGAATGTAGAAATTCTAAAACCAGTTGAACCTACATAATATAACAGAGGATAAGAACCACCAAAACCACATATCTATATTCCACCTCTGGAAAATAACATTAAGAAAACATTGATAAAATAAAAAATTAATGAAAACCACAATGGATTAACTTGGTTCAAAGATATAACCACTCCTTCGAGGAATGCTGTAAATCATTAATATTATGATAAATATAAGATATATTAAATATAAAAAATTCTACACTATATGTGATCAACACCCATTTATTTATAGATGAGTTACAAATAAAACATCTGATGAAATCCATTTCACCACCATATGATCTTTAGAGGGATCCCACTATTGATTATGGATACCATTTGTGTCTTATTGGTTGTACCACCTCAACATCCTATACATGGTGAATTCTATAGTATTCAAAGTTTATCCTCCAACTTTTCATGCAATTCCATTTCCAAAATTTGCTACCAATAACTATTACAAGCATCACCAGTTCTAGATTTCCACAACTATTTTAGTAATTCACAATAACCTATTCCTAGTTCTATTCTAGACTTCTTGAATCAATTCATCTAAAATTTCTAGTTCATAGCCATAAATGGTACCCACTTTGGTAATCGTAATACAGGATATGTAAAAAGTGTTTTTTGATCTATATTACCCACTAATTATACCACATTGAGCATCATAAACTAGATATTTTATATCATAGGGGTGTTTGTATCATAGTCAGTCCTCATACCTATGTTTTTAAAGATGCCTAACATGAGAAAATTTATACTTTAATATCATTATTACACTATCCTTTAGTATAATAAAATTAGGTGAAGTTGGGTATGAATTTGATTATATCATTTGTTAATGTTTAACCCAGATGTAATTTTTCTTATTGTATGTGAAGTATTACATTTATGAACATGCTTTAGATAGTCTATGTAAGTGTATAACCATACTTATATAGGGAGAAATTAAGTTTATTATCTCTTTATATGAGGGAAATATGAGGTTCTTTTCCACAGAGTTTAATAACATGTAATATGTTTATCAGTTTTTTTCAGTTTATACTTAAAGAACCAAGAATATATAAGTAGCTATATGATATTGGCATAGTATATGTCTTGTTGTCACTCTATATCTTGAACAAAGATATTATGTGAAAATTATTTTTTTTATGTAATGAAACTATTGGGTACAAGTATTGATATACATGTACATGATAGAGATCATGCCAAACCCCTTTGTAGCTTGAGTTGCATTGATAATTTTCTAGAAGAATATATTTGATTAAATTTATAAATTTGGGAATTCATATTTTTAATAAAAACTAAATGGATCCATGGGGTTACACTTAATGGTTTACTGAATATGGATTGATTTTTATGAAACATACATATTTGATCATTTTTTAAGTTAACTCGAAGGGAGTTTTCGATTGATATTAAGAAATAATTTCATATGATGTCATACATGGTGATTATTAATAATAAAATTCTTAATTTTTTTAGAAAATACAAAAAAAATGAATTCTCTATGGTTTCATAAATATAAGGTTAAGTGAAAAATGGTCTATGTGGATTTAGTTCAGGTGGGAGGTGGATGGAGATAATTCCTTAAATCCAAACAAACATCTAATGTTTTTACTTTATATCATATAGTGTGGTGTATAGAACTAAAATTGTAAAACATCATTGGGGGTACACCATTATATATGGTATATTATATGATATAACAATTTCCAAAAACAAATAATAGTGTATTATTTTTCAATATTTTAATATATCTATGTGGGTTAAGTATATGGTTTGATTGATAAAACATCATACGTTTGGTACAAAATAGTTTATTTTTATGTTTTAACATTAAAATATCAACCACATAAACGATATTACTAATTTTATTTATTTTATATGATGAAACATTGGGGATAATTTTATGAATTTATTAGAATTTTAAATTCATGCATTTATCACTCAATAGTTACAAACCATTTTTACCCAATGGATTTACTATAATGTCTTATGAAATTAATTCATGAAGATAATAGATTCAAAAAACAATGGTGTAAGATATACAAATGTTATTTATTTTATATTATATATTAATTAAATTTCATAGCATGAAAATATTAAGTTTTTGGTCTATTTGATGTCTTTAACTCCTCGAATAAATGTTACTCAATCCTTAGAAACACATCATTATGACCATAAAATATTTATCATTCTTCTGGTATAGGATGTTAGGCCCATTCACCCTATTTTTGGCCATGGAATGATATTTTATTCCCAATTCAAACTTTATTTTATAAATGTATTGGAAGGTGTGGAAACCAAGAATTTGTGAACTCCTAGTAATGTTGTGTTGGACGAAATACCAATCATACATTAAAACTTTCCATTTTTGTATAAATTAATGTCTATGAAAACAGGTATCATTATATTTATTGATTATGTTTAAATGAAAAGTCACTATACAAATTATTATTATTATAGGTAATATATTTAAACAAATACTGAAAAGGTTGAACATAGGTATGATTACTTAAAAAGTGGATTGTTTTACACTCAATGACACAAAAGATATTATTATTGTTATTATTTGTTTTTTTTGTTTTCATATTACATCATAAATGTAATTATATATTTTTTATTTTTTTGGGAGACATTGGTGTTTTCCTACTAAGTTTTACTCACACCCTACATTCTTATATTAGGAGGAATGTAGACTTTTTGAACATTAATGCAGATAATAGAAATGGGCATATGATCGATGAGACAGATAAATGAATAATCAGATTGTGAGATGAAAACCTCTTTATGGATAGTCCTATAGATTTTTACTCACACCTAACATGTTAACCTTGGGGGAAATGAAGACATTATGACCAAATATGTAGGTAAGGGAAAGAAACTGGAATCAATCCCAATTATTTTCTTCTATTGGTAATTATTATACATGATTAACCCATGAGAAAATCTATTTTTTGAATGTATTATTTTCATTACGTTATAGTCGTGTATTGTTTTCTATATAATGTGGTATGTTTATTTATGGATAGCATATAGTTGTAATGTATATATTTTTATATTTGTAATGAATGATATCTTATTATCAATTTTCATATTTTTGTAGTTATCTAATATTGATGGTATAGTCTCATCATGATTTTGATAAACCCTCCTCATGGGTCTACATACAATGGTATATGGGGATGAGTTCCTAAGGTCATGTTTCATCTCAAACTATGTTATTGTTGAGTAAACTAAAACATTGTGATTTTAAAGATATAAAAGATCCATTTTATAATTTGATTTACTATTTGGGATATGATATTCAGGGATATGATTTGTTAAAAATATGAGATAGAACCTTTTCTTGGGTATAACTATCCCCTATATAAGAAAATACCATGTTACCTAAGTATGAAATTGTTTCCCTTTATTTTTTAGGTGATATTAAAATTTATATTTTATAGAATATGGTGTGAAAAAATTATTTATTATACCACATTTAACTGAGTGTAGTGAGAAGGTTTGGGGGAATGGATCATATTTGGTATAGATGATTCTCATGACATTCATGTGCTTATGTATAACATCATGTTAACTTATTTTAGGTATTTTCTTTCTCTTAATTTGTTTTTGTATTTATTTGGGTGTGTCTCATGACAGCCAAGGATGGAGGGAATTCGTTGGGGAAAATAAACTAATGTTCAATGAAGTATACATTTTTTTTGAATTAATGGAGTTTGGGTACACAATTTTAACAGTTTTATGGGTTCTCCTCGAGTCCATGGAACTCCAAAGGTGGTTTTGAAGTTTTTTTGTTGAAAATAAGACTTTTCACAAATTTCAGGGGAAATACACATCATGTAATCCATTTAAACAGTGTACAATCATTAAAGGGATGATTAGATGCATCTAGTACACAACTTGTAATTAATACATGTAGTTTATTTAGTTTATGACATGTAACGGTAAAATTTATCTTTTTAATAAAAAGTGGATGAATGTTTTGGGGCACTTGAGATTCACGGATTAAACAACATGTAAGAGGATTACATGCCATAAAAGTCTCAAGGGTTGTGGTTATTAGGGTTATACATGGCATATTATTCCTTTATTCATCCTTAAGATCTTACACCTTGACCTAGGAGCTCTCCCATGTGATTTTGGAGACTTCTTAACCATCTGAATCATTTCATTTGGAAATTGATCATCATTTCAGTTTTAGTGCGTCTCTCTAAGTGAGTAATCCATTTTGATTCTTAATATAATTTTATCACTATATTAAATTTTCATTTTGTTATATAATCCATCGATTTTAGATGATGATTCTTAATGTTCACATCTATATCTGTCATGTGATATTCCCCGAGAGGATAACCCTCGCATTGGTTGTGGTGTGGTGCGGTAGTTTCTTTACGGTATGTTGTGATTTGTTTTCTTCACTAACCTTTTTTTAAATTAAATCAACTATGGGTTGTGTGGATTGATTCTTAGACCTATATTATTATCATTGTGTTTTTCCTTGTTGGTGAATCCTTTTTTCAGACATGTGCATCCCGTGTTTGAGGTAGGTGGGTCCACCTCTACCTATGTTGGCTAAACTGAATTTCTCTGTTTATTAATAATTTTTTCAAATGAAATTTCATGATTGAATGTTGGAATTTTATATGTAAAAAATAGTTTTTATAGAATATTTTTTCCATGGTTTTAGTAAAACATAAAGGTATTTTCCATTAACTATGAAATGTATTTGAGAAATGGGTTTCGAATCATGGTTTTTATGAAGTGGTTTGGAAAAAAGGGCACATGGGAACCCTTGGGTACCTAGGTGGAAAGATTATTAATTTTCGTTGTCTGTTGATATTGTATGGGGGGTCACTAATGGTGTATTCCTTTTCTAAATAGGACTATTATTCTAAGTAATTGATAGACATGATTGCACTGCTCACTTTCTAGGGTGTTTCTCTTTCACCTAGATTCGATGAATATGTATTGAGGCTTGATCCGTACGAGATTATATATGTTGGTGGTATGAGTGTACTTGCTATATTGATAGAGAGTGATCCTTGGTGTGATGGGACATATGATCTTGTCTTGTACATTTTGATTTTTACTTCCCTGGATTTGATATGATATGTGATAAATGCTTTGATATGATTTGATATATCTATTTTTTATATATGTATATGAAATGAGTTGAATTTATTTTACTGATTTTTTTTTAGAAATGTAGAGAATGGTAAAATTAAAAAAAATTACATACTTTTGAAATAAAAACTCTAAACCATTTATCATGCCCTGTTTTTTTTAATTTTGATCATGTTGGTGATGTTTCTATCAACTTATCTATAATGTTTGTGTTGATATGGAGGGAGTTTTATCATAATACCACACAGATTTGTTTGTTTTTTGGATAAGTTGTTGTTTGATGATTGGACTTATACTTAGGATTTTATGACACCTTTGACTTGTATTGTTTTTTGTTGTCCTCTTTCAGTTATGAAATATATTTATTTATATTTCTAGTTATCTCTATTATATATGTATATATATTCCATGTTGTTAATTTATATTGAGAATAATCATTCCTTTTGGTTGTTTTCTGGTTCCTAGGTGCTAGTCTCTATCCCATGGGGATTGGGAACACCCATCATATATGTAAAAATTTGTGTTTGGAAACCATTTGATAGGGTATCAAAGACATGTTTATCACAGTTTAATTTCAATGTGGGTTTATCCCCAGTAGTCCTTATCTAGGGATTTCTGGTTGACTGTAGATAAGATCATCAAGAACTGAACAGTAGGTTGGAGTGAGTTCATATATAGCTATTTCCATGAAGAGACTCATGTTACAATGGGATTTGGGAATGTGTGTATCCTATTTTTAGTTCTTGATCTTAATCTTAGATTTTAGTTTTGTTTCATTTTTTTGAACTGATATTGTTCTATTTTCTGATAAGTTCTTTAATTTTAGTGTGTAGTAGTATACCTCTAAGACGTCTCCCATAGGTTCTTTGGGAGGGTGTAGCAGGTCTTCCTCATGGGAATAATCATATAAATCAAATTATTATCAGAGTTATAATCAAGGGACTTCATTTTATCTAAAAGGATTCACCGCATGTTTAGAAAACCATTGTATAGTAATAAAACATATTTTATGGAGGAGACAAGGACTGATCATTGGAATCAAAACACAAGAATCCATCATCCATTAAATGAACAGATGAACCTAAAGATTAAAAGGGTTTTATTGATATGTTTTATCTGATATTTTACTTTCAATATACATACTATAGTATCATGTTGAAATGTGTGGCATTCAGACATGAGGGTCCCAATAAGCAATGGTGGGATTCCATAGTATAGACAGATATGCATATGGGTTTAGACAGGAAGGGTTTTAAAACTATCACCTTCTATTAGTTTTTTCTAGAGTCACTGATGATTGTGAAGTCTCTATAGGCCCTCTATTTATAGTAGGGAGAGCGTTAAATTATTACATAAACCAATCTATTTGTAGAAATGGTTTGTTTTTCACCAGAAGTGGAGAATAATGATCAGCTGAAATATCCTAAGTACATGTAGGGTTTACGAATAGATATCAGATAACATTTATTTATACTGAATATTTATACCTATTCATAGATAGTGGAATGATAGATGATAGAATAAATGAATATATAAGATAAGGTTGGTTATTCTACACCATTTCATCCACCTAGTGTCAGCTTTGGTGACGTGAAGGGTAATAAGACACAGTGGAATGATTGCCATAAAAAGTGGTGGGGGTGGTTCTCAGTTGAACGCCTCCTTTGAACATTTTTTCATATCTATTAGTGTTCACTTTCTATCTGTGTAGAAAGGCTAGGAACACATGGTGTTTTTTTCATGTACCAATGATGATGAGTAATGGTTGTAACCTCTATGGCCATCTACAACAATTCTTCAAGGCTATGTCTACTCCTCGTTATGGTCAGGGATCATCATCTCTAAAGGATAATATAGGGAATTCACAAGAAAGAAAGGTCATAAGGATATACCAACATGCCTTAGGGGTAATGATCCTTCATACAGTAAATGAGTTCCTAGAAGAGGTAGATGTAGGTCCAGTGAAAGTGAGAGTTTCCATATTTATTTCATCTCATGTATTGATTGGTTTATTTGATAATGATGCTTCCTTATTATTGATTTCTAGACATTTTTTTATTTGATTAAAGATCCAATGAAACTCATGACTATTGTTATAGAGATATAGAGACCTCTTGGGAAGAGGAAAGGGTAGGGGTTTCAATGTCCTTATTATGCACTATTGATAGCTGCTATAGAGTTAGTCGAGGATTTTCTCATTCTTGATCTGGATCTGTTTGACATTAACATTAGAATGGATTGGATTGTTTCTCATTATGATGAAATTGATTTTTAAATTAGAATTTATTATTTCTCATGATCGATGTGATATCACATGTTTTATAAGGAGAGTGGGATCTGAGGTCCAGTCATTTAGGACCTTCCCACCTAGAGATCAAGAGTTTTCTGTATGTTCTAGTGAATTATCCTGATTACTTTTCTTATGTTATTGAACATATCATAGTTTCATGTTATATTAATAATGATTTACTAGATTATTTATCTTGTATTTATTGTGAGAGGGAGGTAGAGTTTACAATTAACCTTGTTTCAAGTAAAAAATTGATTTGGAAACCCTTTTCTTATATGGAACTGGTGGAATTTAAAGATCCCAATATTTAGTTGGATGACCAGTTGGAAAAAGTTTTTGTTCACACCAGTGTTTCTATAAGGACCCATCCCTAAAACATTACATAGTCATTAATTAAATGAATAATTCTCATTGGGGATCTTTTCAGGTTTAGAGTTTTAGAGAATTAGGACATAACTATTACATCTCAAAAGATAACAATGTATACACTTCTACTCAGTTTCCATTTTTTCATAAAATAAAAACTCCTAAAAAAGGATGTCTAGTTCCATGTTTTAGATAACACGCCTTTCCTTGATCCCATCCTTGACCCTATTCATCTTTAAGTCATGTGGGAAACATTTCAACAATACGGGATGAGCATAAAAAGCTCAGTAAGGGATATAGAAATATAGAAATAAAACATTAGTCCATGTATACATAAGAATCAATGAAAAAAAACATTAATCATAAAACATAAGCACTTAAAATAACTCATGAAATCATAAGATTTATGAATAAATCATAGAAATAATAAGACATAAAGGTAACTTGAGGAATTCATAACATTCTTACGTAGGGAGTAACCCTCATGGTTACATTTGGAATACCCATCATAGTATATTCCATAAATCTATTCGGAGAAACCTTAACATTTAACTCCTTCGCATTACCCATTTCATTGGAGAGCTATCTCGGGATCACCTGCACTTAGTTTATCATGGAACGACCAGACTTCATAAACAATGCCCAAGAACCATAACATAATCATATCACATTAAACATGCATAAAGGAAACATAACATTTCCATATTTCAATCACAATATATCAATACAAAATATTGATATAATCAAAAAATTATCATAACCATTTTCAATACCAAAATAAATGAAAATTAAAACATGGTATTTATTTTTCATTTATAAATTTAAGGCATATAGAGGAAGCCAAAACTCAAATAATGGTCACAGCAGCGAAAAAGTCATTGTCGCCGCTTATATAAGAAAAAAACATTATTTTTGTCTTTTAGTAAAATTCATAGTGTAAAAAGATTCCTTTTTAATGAAATTAAAAATCAAAAGGGTTTATTATACAACTAATAAAATAAGTTCATATATAAATTTAAGTATGCCTTAACGAAATAAGATTGAGATGAAGTCCCTTACAATGACTGTATCCTTAGATTAAGGATAAATCGATTACAAAATTATGTGTGAAAATATAAATACACCCAATATAAGTGGATAGTAAGTGTAAAACAATCAGAGTTCATCCACACATATTCATACCATGACATAATCAAGAAGTAGAGGTTTAACCCAAATAATTGAAATTGGGTTAAGAAGATCCCTTATTGAAATTCGACAGCCTAACGACGACACTTTAAAATTCATAAAATGCGTTGATGAGAGATAAAAAAGGTATCTCATCACATGGACATAAAATTTACAGAATTAAGGATATATAATATCATATCCCAACATAATAATATGTAAATTAAGAGACCTAACAAAAGGAAGTCTTTTTTAAAAGAAGATGGTGAAATGTTCGCTTATCGATTTGGCGACCTACAAAACATACACCACATAAAAGGACCATACAATGTTGATGTAAATACCCATAAATTGATGTATATTACTCAAAAAGTAGAATAATGGGAAGTACATACACCACTCAAAAGAGATAGTGGTAAATATAGCATGAATCTCATGGGAATAAAAAGTGAGATAACAAAGCCATTACTCGTTGTAATAAATCGAGTCGTATGATCGAAAAAATAATAAATCAAAGAATACCCTGTATATAGATATAATCATGATAATATATATCAAATTTAAGTACACAATACACCACATGCAATAAATAAGTGGCGAACAATGGAAATATCACGGAATTAAAAGCGAGATAAGAAATCCCTTACCTCAAGTCCGACTGGTCTTGTTCCATTCTTTATATTCTTGAATAATAAACATTGTTCAATTTATAATTTCTTAAGGAAATCATTTAAAGTTTATTATTCAATTCATATCACATATTATCATGTTATAACAATTAGTTAATTGTGTGAGTTCATATAATACATTTTGTCGAAGTTCGGTACTTGAGTCAAAAATAAACTTGTTTGATGAGAATTGTCCGTGTAGTTATAAGTAAATAATCTCCAGAATGGTGTTCATGATTTAAATATCATATATATCTAGTATATATGTATATAATAATATTCCATAATGTTTGGAGATAAGAAATTAAATGTACCATTCATTGAGACGGTAGGTCGTACGTATGCATGAACACTACTTTCATTTTTTTTTCATATTAATGGACTTTAAAACTAAATTAGAAATAGTTATATTATAATTACAATATAATATATATTTTATATATGTAACATAAGTTCATTAATTATATTCTTTATAAATTCCATGTTTGGAATGAACGAGTCACGTCACTTGAGGGGGCGGTTATCCACACATCCTCAAATGAAATTATGGAATTTGCACAACATGAAAAGCATTAAGGTTTGTTTTAAATATAAATATAGAAGAATATAGAGGAAATAAATATAGTATTTATCATATATACATTTAGTTCCATCATAATGGCCACCGTGAGAGGTGTTACAAGAATATTGAACAATGATCATTTCCTGAGGCTTTAATTCACCACCCACAGAAATAGTCTGTTCTTTAACCATTAGATGGAGGTGTGTGTAAGTGTAGGTAGAATCATTATCATAAAAACTTCCTAGTGTATTAGGGATACTGTTTTTATGATGTGATAAAATAATAAGAAGACAATGGTGAGTGATGAAGGAAAATAATAGAAAGAAACTCGAGAAAAGACGTTACCTCTAAATCGTGTAACACTTTTTGATTTGAGACAAGGGCTTCCTTGGAAAGACTTCTAAGAAAAGTGGGGCTTCTAGGAGTAATATAGGGATTTGGAGAGATAATATGAGTATATTTTGGATGATCCAAAGGCTTGAGAGGTGTGGGTAAGGGGGTAGAGGTGGGGGCCTTTTATAAGAGGGAGAAGGGTCACTTTTGGAAACTCTTGAAATGATAATTTATTATAAAATGATTTTCAGATTTTAAAGGTCCCAAAATGATATATTTTAAGGATAAGGTGATAAAGGTTCGAATTTAATCCATACACTGGGTTTTAGACAAGTATAAGTCTTATATTTTACCGTATCGTTTCATTTTATTTAAATAGTTCATTAATAAGGTAATCACTGCCTCATCATGGTGTCATAAATAAATTTATTTATTTGATGTCTAAACATTATAAAAAAATACCAATATGTAGAAAATCTTCATATAATTCTAATGAATATTTATAGTCTAAGATATCATTTATGTAAACAAAATTAAAATTGTTTTACTTAAGATATACAAACCTTTATTATACTTCTCTTCTTTTTTAAAAATAGTGTCATAAATATCACTATCACACTGATGTGACTCCATGGGCCCTCTTGTTTGGTATAACGCTTTCCATGGTCGGGCATGACTCAGAAAATGGATTTGGACACATTTTGGGGACATTTTATATTATTATGATATTATTTTATTTCCCTTAACTACCTAATTACTAATTATGCATGATAATTAAAGATAATTGTCATTGTTACTATTCATAATGTCAAAAAACAAAAGAGTCTTAATTACCTAATTTGGACCTTATTATTCAAAATGTGGAATCCATTTTACAAAATTCCAAACACATAAATTACAGTAATTAATTTAAAAATAATTCCTGTTGTCAAAACCAAAGAAGGGTTTTCAAGATGTAAAATCTATCAAAAGATTGATTTGCTTTTACATCCAATTAAAATGTAAAATTAAATCCAATGACCCAAAATGTATTAAATTATAAAAAAAATAATTAAATTACACCTTAAAACCAATTAAAATGACAATATTATTGTATAAATAAATTGGATGAAAAGGCAATTTTGAATTAAAATGCTGTATTTTTCACTATTCATTAAAAAATGAACATTATCAGAAAAATACCAATAATTCCCCTATTATATATTTGATATTCCAAATTAAAAAATGATTTTAATTTTAAAAAATTAAAAACATACAAGTTTCATTAATAAATTATGCAGTTAATTCCTGTTGTCAAAACAAATAGTGTGTTTTTAAGAAATAATATCAATCGAAAGATTGATACTTGTTTTTGTCCATTTTCAAAGTGAAATTAATTCTAATGATGAACATTGGATTAACTAGTAAAAATATTTTCTAATTACTCTTTAAAACCAATTAAAAATATAATCTAACCATGGAAATAAATTAGATTAAGAAGGAGGCTTTGAATTAAAATACAACATTTTTCACTATTCATTACAAAATGAACATTAATAGAAAAATTCCAAAAAATTACACAAAGTAAATTTTGTTATCTTGATTATAAAGAAGGATTTTATTTTTTAAAATATAACATATAAAAGTTACAAAAAGTATATTTCAAAAAGGATTTTCCATCAAAAGGTAGTTAATCAACTTTTTAATGAATATTAGAATATTTATAATTAAAATTGGGTTCATTTGAATTTTAATAATCTATCATTTATTGGGTAATTGTTAAAATATTTAACAAACATATATAATCAATTTTTAGTTAGTTCTATTCATTCCTGCCATTACAACGGCTAGGTGTTTACTACCATTTAAAATATATTTTTATATTATTAGTGTGCAACGTAAGATTTCAAATAAACTCGTTGTTATGTATTAGGTACGCCATCGAACATAGCATCCCCTTTAAAATAATATTAATATTTTATTCAAAAATATTAATAAATATAAAAATGTAAAATCATTTATTTACATGGGATGTTACATCCTTCCCCCCTTTTGGGAATTCCGTCCTCATAATTTTAAAATTGGGCTTGAAAACTTCATTGAAAGTCCAACATCAGAAAAAGAGTCAGTAGAACTATCACTTTAAAAGAAAGAAAGAGAATTGAAAAGGATGACCGGGTTAACCCATAATAGGATTCCATGTAGGAAAAGACGGATATGGAAGAGAAAACAAATGGTCACGTTTTGATGGAGAGTGATAGAAAATATTTCTAGAAAAAATTTAACCACCAGAAAATCACAAACTTGTGATGGGTTAAACGGTATTTGATTCCCGTGTAGGAAAAGTTAACAGAAAACGTTTTTGTTTTAAGTTACTTTTCATTGAGGAATTTATTTATATGATTATCTGAAACATAAGTAAAAATACTTACTTGTCATGTAGACTTTAATCTCTTACTATATTTCATACACAAACTCGTATTTTCTCCAAAAGATGAGTATTTTGGATGAATTTTTCACATTAAGATATCTATAATCAACTTCTTGAGAATCACTTAACCCACAAAAGATGGACTATATATTTCCTATGTATTTAGACCTTATCCAAAATGAAAATTGTTAGTACAAGATCAGATAATCCCCAAAAGGATAATCCTTTATAAAAATAAATACTACTCTTAATCTCCAAAATTCAACAAAAAGAACCCAAGGTTCAAGAAATACCATTAAATAAATAGGTATCTATAAAATTGTTCAATGTAATCAAAACTAAGATTGAAACCCAAATCTCTGAAGGATTTAATCACATAGTCTTCCAAGATAAATCCTAACATTTATCTCCAAATAACATCAGTTACTCTTATTGTATCATATTGAAAAGTAATTAACCTAATCACATATCCTCCATGATAGGTCAATCATTTCCATAGATAATCCAAAATAAAATTATTCTTGATTCATAAAATCATCTAACTAAAAAGAATTTTTCCTAATAACCAGGATATTCATGTAGTCCAGTAGTCGTTGATAAATACCAGTTGCACATTGGTGGTGGGTTCGATTCCCACAGCTTTGTCTGATGCGACGGGTTGTCACACGGTCTGTGTGTTGTCCTTTTTTGAAAAACTATATAATTTTTTAATATCCGAAAAAGAGATAAATTCATAAAAAAATAACCATAACATATTTTAACCACAAAGGTTATCTAATAACTTTCGTTTTGCATTCCAAAATGTATTAACTGGTAATTGCCTAAAATTCAAGGATCATATAAACCCAAATGGTTCTTTATAATTGTATACACAAAAGAAAATATAATTATTCCTTGAATAAAACTTTCATATATCAAACATCAGGGTTACACATAATATAAAAACTCTTCTAATGTATTCTAATCATCAAAAGAGCCTTAATAAATTTAAGAATATAACCATCCTAAAATCTACCATAACTCATGAATCCCTTATATGTTGACTTCTTACACATTCAACATTCTCCATGATCCACTAAACATTCCTTTCCAACTTATTCTGAAATACTTCTTTCCTACAAACAAAATCCTGAATCATATCCTCAAATTCAATAATAGGAAAACATATGTTACGAAATAATCCATACCATTCATTGTTCATTTACAGTTTCTTCATCCTCAATAAGAATGACATTAGGTATTGGTAAATAGATATTTGTACGATCCAGGTGATCCCATTCCCGAAACTTCTTCGTAGGACTTGTTTTTGCATAATGACCATGCACACCACATTTAAAAAATTCAATTGATACTTCAGAAAGAACTTATTTCCTATAATTAAAGTCAACTAGATTCTTCCATTTTCCATGGAAGGTTACTACTTTATGACATTCATTTCCACCTCTATAGCATCTTTCTGTCCCTTTGAAACATTTTACTATGTGTTTATTTCAACATCTTTGACACATAGTTTTTTGAACATAGTTATCTTTATGATTATTACCTGAACATCCGTAGGGATTTTTTTCTCCCATATATTATTTCTTATAAAAATCTCTAAGGTTAAGGTGCTCAATCATGACTCCAGGTAGTTGTTTGAGAATATCCACAAGAGTTCTCATTGTAGCTCCTATATCATTCAGTTGCGCATTCAGAAAACTGTCACCGTTTTCTTCACATCCAATATTACTTTGGTGCCTGCTAGATCCAGCCATTTACTAAAACCAAAAACATCAGTGTGAGTATATCAGTAAAATCATCATATAATACTATGATATAATTATTCATGTTATCTTAAACTCATTAAATTTATCTAGAAAACTATGACTCTTTCTGAAATCCTAACCATTATGGTAATGTCACTTAATCTTAAAGAATACCCAAACCTCTAAAGGTATCTAAACTGACCTATAATACCAAATATAAAGACCCATACTTAAAACATTACATATTCTTGAACTAAATGAATAATTCTCATTGAGGACCTTTTTAGGGTTAGAGTTTTAGAAAATTTAACATAACTATTATATCTCAAAAGATTACGTAGTAGAAACTTCTACTTAGTTTCCATTTTTTCATAAAATAAAAACTCTTAAAAAGAAAGATGTCTTGTTCTATGTTATAGATAGCATGTCTTTCCTTGATCCCTTCCATGACCCTATTCATCTTTATGTCAAGTGCGAAACATTTCAAAAACTAGGGATGAAAATAAAAAGCTCATTAAGGGATATAAAAATACGGAAAGAAAACATTAGTCCATGTATACATAAAAATGAATGAAAATATACATTACTCATAAAACATAATCACTTAACTTACCTCATGAAATCATAAGATATATGAATAACTCATAGAAATCATAAGACATAAATGTAACTTGAGGCAGTCATAACATTATTACGTAGGGAGTAACCGTCTTAGTTACATTTGGAATACCCATCACTGTATATTCCCTAAATCTCTTTGGAGAAACCTTTGTTTTTAACTCCTTCACGTTACCCAATGAATTGGAGAGCTATCTCGGTCTCGGCTTCCCTTAGTTTATCATAGAACCACCCGACTTCATAAACAATTCCCAAGAACCATAACATAATCATATCACATAAAACATGCATAAAGTAAACATAACATTCCCATATTTCAATCACAAGATATCAATACAACTCATTGATATAATCAAAAAATTATCAAAAACATTTTCAATACCAAAATAAAATAAAAGTAAAACATGGTATTTATTTTTCATTAAAAAAGTTAAGGCTTGTAGAGGAATCTGAAACTCAAATAATGGTCACGGCGGCGGAGAAGTTGTTGTCGCCACATACGTAAGTCAACAACCTTACATTTTTCATTTAGTAAAATGCTTCGTGTAAAAAGATTACTTTTGAATTATTTTAAAAGCCAAAAGGGTTTATTATAAAATTAATAAAAGAAGGTCATATATAAATTTAAGTATGCCTCAACGAAAGGAGACTGAGACGAAGTCCCTTACAAAGACGGTGTCATTAGATTAAGGATAAATCCATTACATAATTATGTGTGAAAAATATATATAAACCAAATATAAGTGGATATTAAGTGTAAAAAAATCTGAGGTCATCCACATATATTCATTTCATGACATAATCAAGAAGTAGATGTTTAACCCAAAGAATTGAAATTGGGTTAAGAAGTTCCCTTACAGAAATTCGACAGCCTAACGACGTCACTTTAAAATTTAGAAAATGAGTTGATGAGAGATAACAAGGGTATCTCATCACTTGGACATACAATTCACTAAAATAAGAATATATAAGAACATATCCCAACATAAGAAGATGTAAATTAAAAGACATAACAAAAGGACGTCTTTTTAAAAAGAAGAGGGTGAAAGGTTCCCTTACCGATTTGGTGACCTACGAAACATACACCCCATGAAAGAAGGACCATAAAATGTTAATTTAAATACCCATTTATGGATTTATATTACTCAAAGAGTAGAATAATGAGTAGTACATACACCACTCAGAAGATATAGTGGTAAATATAGCATGAATCACATGGGAATAAAAAGTGAGATAAACCCCCATACCTCATTCTAATAAATCGAGTTGTATGACAAAAAGATAATAAATCATCTAATACCATGAATATAAATAGAATAATGAAAATATATATCATATTTCAGCACAAAATACACCACATGCAATAAATAAGTGGGGAACAATGGAAATCTCACAGAATTAAAAGGGAGATTAGAAATCCCTTACCTCAAGTCCGACTTGTCTTGTTCGTTTCTTTATATTCTTGAATAATAATCTTTGGTCAATTTATAAATTCTTAAAGACTTCCTTTAAAGTTTATTATTCAATTCATACCACATATTATTATGTTATAATAATTAGTTAATTATTTGAGTTCTATCATACGTTTTGTCGATGTTCGGCACATGATTCAAAAATAAACATGTTTGAAGAGAATTGTCCATGTAGTTATAGGAACATCATCTCCAGAATGGTGTTCATGTTTTAAATATCATATATATTGACTATATATGTATTTAATAATATTCCATAGTTTTTGGAGATAAGAAGTGAAATGTACCATTCATGGAGACGGTAGTCCGTACGTACGCATGAATGCTACTTTCATTTTATTATCATATTAATAGACATTAAAACTAAATTATGCATAGATATATTAAATTCCTGTATAATATATATGTTATATAGGTAAAATATGTTCATTAATTACATTATTTATAAATTCCTGTTTTGGAATGAACCAGTCACATCACTTGAGGGGGCGGTTGTCCACACTTCCTCATATGAAATTATCTCATCCGCACAACATGAAAAGCATAAAGGAATGTATTAAATATAAATACAGAAGCATATAGAGGACATAAATATATTATTTATCATTTATAAATATAGTACCCTCATAATGGCTAAAATTAGAGGTGTTACAAGATGATTGAACAATCATCATTTCGTGAGGTAGTAATTGGTCACCCACAGAAACAGTATGTTATTTAACCATTAGACAGAGGTGTGTGTAAGAGTAGCTATAATCATTATCATAACAACATCCTAGTATATTGGGGATACTTGTGTTATTATGGGATCAAATAATAAGAAGATAGTTTTGAGTGAAGAAGGAAAATAAAATAAAGAAACTCGAGAGAAGACAATACCTCTAAATTGGGTAACTCTTTTTGATTTGATCCAAATGCTTCCTTGGAAAGACTTTTGCCCAAAGTGAGGCTTCAAGGAGTAATAGATGGATTTAGAGAGATAATATGTGCAGAGTTTTGATGAGCTGAGTGTAAAGTCCTGGAAATTTCAAGGAAAAGTTTTTCTTAATTTCTTTGGAATTTTACCAGAATGCGGTTTTTGACGGCACCTGATTCCAAGGCCCGGTTTACCCGGAATAAATTTCCAAATATTAGCTTGGGTAAGTTTTGTGAACCAAAGAGCAGGTTTTTCTAACTTTAGAACCGGTGCTCAGAATCGAAATCCGAGGGCACCGATGAAACCATAGCGCCGATAATTGCTTAAGAAGACCCTTTTTGGAGTTGTCTTTTCTCGGGAGGAGTTGTTAATAAAAAGAGTGAGGAATAAAAATATAATTGTTTTACAATTTTATTTTTATTTCTTTCTAGGTGGTTTAAGTGTTGTTTCACAACACTTTTTACCTCTCTTATGTGGTTTAACGCCTAGGTGTGGGAGTTGGAGTGGGACCTGTTGGGTTGCTAACTTTCCTTGGGAAACTAAAGGAGATGTAGGGCCCACACGAGTCCCACCCCTTCACTTTTTCCATAACTCCTCACCTCCCTCTTTAATTTTGTAAACTCATCATTAATTGAGTAACGCACCCGTAACCCCACTTAATGCCAAGTCAACTCTCGAATTTCTTTGGTTTATTAAACGCCTCATTAATTTGTCAACACAGGTTAATTAATTCGTGGATTCTTTTTGAATTTTGAAAGGGTTGACATGAGTAATAAAATAAGAGAAACCTTATTTTATTTTTGTTGTTTTGTTGTGTGGAACAAAGAAGAGACCTCTAGTCTTTAAGAACGTTCTTCTATGTTGAAGAACGCGAAGAACGACGAAGAATGCCAGCCTCCAATGAAGCATGAAGAAGAACGCTGATTCCTCGGAGATCGACGACGCGACGTCGTGTACCGCGACGACGATGATACTCTTCTCCGCGACGCCGTGTATTGCTATGCCGACAATCCTCTTCTCTGCGACGCCATGTACCGCGATGCCAATGGTGCTTACGGAGCATCGTTCCACGATGTCGTCTTCCTCGACGACCCTTTTTCTGCAACGAACCTCGATCGACGACTTCATCGAGGTAGGGGGTTTCTGTATATAATGTTTATACGAATTATACCCTCGTGTGTGGTTATTTAATTACAGTGTGTTTGTATAATTTATTTTGAATAAATTATACCCTCGTCAATGATTAAAATAATGTGTTTAATTTTTTTTCATTTAATAACACCTAACACAGAGGGTGCGGGCCGAAAAAACACGCCCCGACAACCCTCCGCAGCTTGTTTATTGATTTGCGGATCGACAAGTGACAACGAAGTGGGCCGCAAAGATGTTTTGAACCCTTTGTAGTAATCTACGAGTCCCTTAGTGACCGTAGGCGCAGATGGCTGGAGGAACGGACCACCGGTGCACGTCCGGTGGTCCGTAGAAAGAGGCAGCGGCGTGCTGCCGAAAGATACTATCGCGTCTGAGCCGTGCCGTTTCGGTCAACCAGGGGGGGGGATAGCACCCCCCTCCACTCTTCGCTGGCCACGCGGGCCGCGCCCCGCGCCTGGCCAACCGACCGCGCCAGCCGGACCGGCCGCCCGCGCTGGGCCGGACCCCCACACTGGGCCGGGCTGTGCCAGTTGGGTCGGGTCGCACCAGCCGTGCCTGGCCGCGCCCTAATGGGCCGGACCCGGAACCGGGTCGGGTCGACCCGGTTCGGGCCGGGTCAGACCGGGCCCGAACCCCCCATTTTCGGATCACTTCCGGTCTTTTTCCCATATCTTGGGCTACATACCTCTGTTCGATGCATCGTCCATTGTGTAGCGATCCTTGGATCGAGACAGTCGTTTCAGTATATTACACTCAAGGATTTGGAGAACTTTGAGTATGGCCGGGTTGGTTCGAACACGAAATCAACCGGGCCCTCAGAGCGGAAACGCTTATAACATGAGCTCCGGACGTCCGATTGACGTGTCGTCGACTTTGTTGGATTTCTCTTGATGAGAAGGAACTTTTGGCATACTTCACATAAGGTTTGGACGCAGTTGGAGTATTTCTAGGTTGGATTGTACCCAAAATCCAACCGGGCCCGTGGAACAGAAATGCCGATAACTTTCAGACCAGACGTCCGTTTGACGAACCATCAACGACGTTGGTGATCATGTCGAGAATCGGTCCCTATGAATATACCCTATGAGATTTCGGGGTACAGTTGAGATACGGACGGGTTGGTTCATACATAAAACCAACCGGGCCCCTGGGACGAAAATGCTAATAACTCACAGACCAGGCGCCCGATTGACGCGCCGTCTGTTGCGTAGCGACCCCTATGGAGAGGCAGTGCTTTGAGATAATTCTTAGTGGGACTTTGAGATATTTGGAGTATCGACGTGTAGCTCGTGGAGCGGACCCTCCCAGAGACGAGCGTATGGAGTATAGAGACCGTGTAGCCGGCTGAGACCTGACTACTGCTTGACTGACTCGACTTGGAGTGAGTCGACTAGCCCGGTGGACAGAGCACTACAATGTTTGGGTGCAGACCCATGTAGGATGGAGCACTACTGTGTTTTGGGTGCAGACCCGCAGTACTCAACAGAAGGAGTACCTCTGCAGGCTATTAGGGGGGTGCACTATTGTGTTTTGGTGGCAGACCCCGGCGGGAAGCACTACTGTGTTTGGGTGGCTGACCCGCGATACTCGACAGGAGGAGTACCTCAGCAGTCTTAGGTTAGTGAGCAGTACCTCTAAGTCGTGACAGGATCACTATACTCATCAAAGACGTAGCTCTTCAGCAGTTATGGTTTTGATAATGAAAATCCTGGTTTGAGCTGAGTCTATGACCTTTGTGTTTACCTCATGATTGAGATGGGTAACTTGATAACTTAGGTGTATATATGGGCATATACCTAGGTAGTGGTTATCTGTTGATTTCATAACCTTTGTGCTTCCTCATGATTGAGATGGGTTACTTGATAACTTAGCTATAAGTATGGGCTTATACCTAAGTAAATGTTATTTGTTGAGATCTTTATTTGTGGTTATCCTTGTTGGATTTAGTGAGACCTTGAGGGTCTCAGGGTCCCTACTTATTATCGTATACTCACCCCTACACGGGTTATGCCCGCACCTCGTTGTGTTGGTTATAGACGACGGGCAGCGCTGACAGAGGCCGAGTGTTCGAGGACTGGACGGTACCCGGAGGTGGACCTCACGACAAGTCAGTATCCGGAGGTGGACTTCACGACGAGACGATACTCGGAGGTGGTTGACGGGAGAGAGCGTTGTGGAGGGTATATGTACCTACCCTTCAGGTAGGATCCATGGTGGACGATCCAGGAGATGCGCTATCTGTACCTACCCTTCAAGTAGGATCTGAGGTGGACGACCTAGGAGCTTCTTCTATTCTTCCAGCTGCTTGTCTTTTCTGTTGTACTTTCATTCAGTTTTATTTGTACTTTCAGTTGGGCTTGTATTCTGTCCCATTAACTTTTCAGAAATTTCTTTTTTACTTAGTGTGTTACTTCTGCTTGTACTCTGTGGTGTTTTGTTTACTTTTATAAAGGCAATGCCTTCCCAGTTATCAGGATTTATGCCTTTGGTGCTAGTCGCCAGCCCCTGGCCTATGGAAGTCGGGATTGGGGTAGTCACGGCATGGGCCCCGAGGATGGGTCGTGACACCGTGGGCCTGAGAGGTGTGGGTAAGGGGGTAGAGGTGGGGGCCTTTTATAAGAGGGCAGAGGGTCACTTTTGGAATGTCTTGAAATGTTACTCTATTATAAAGTGATTTTCGGATTTTAAAGATCCCAAAATGATATATTTTGAGGATAAGGTGATAATGTTTCATAATCCACCCAAAAAATTGTTTTTAGAGAAGTGTAAGTCTTATATTTTACCATATCTTTTCATTTTATTTAAATAGTTCATTAATGAGGTAATCACTGCATAATCATGGTTTCATAAATAAATTTATTTATTTAATGTCTAAAAATTATAAAAAAAATACAAAGATATAGGGAATCTTTTTATCTTTCCAATGAATATTTATAGACTAATTGATTATTAATGTAAACAATATTAAATTTTTTTACTTACGATATACAAACCTTTGTTATATTTCTCTTGTTTTTTAAAAATAAGGTCATAAATGCCACTATCACACCCATGTGACACCATGGGCCCTCAAGTTTGGTATAAATCTTCACATGGTTGGACAAGACTCAAAAAATAAGATTTGGACACATGTTTGGGTCAATTTATATTATTATGATATAATTTTATTACCCTTAACTACCCGATTACTAATTAATCACGATAATTAAAGATAATTGTCGTCGTTACTATTCATATTGCCCAAAAACAAAAGAGTCTTAATTACATAATTTGGACCTTATTATTAAAAATAAGGACTAAATTTTACCAAATTCCAAACACAAAAATTGCAGTAATTAAATTAAAAATAATTCCCGTTGTCAAAACCAAAGATGGGTTTTTAAGATGTAAAATCTATCAAAAGATTGATTTGTTTTTACATCCAATTTAAAAGTTAAATTACATCCAATGAACAAAATTCTTTCAAATGATAAAAAATAATTAAATTACACCTTAAAACTAATTTAAATTACAAGCAAACTATATAAATAAACTGGATGAAAAGGCAATTTGGAATTAAAATGCTGTATTTTTCACTATTCATTAAAAAATGAAAATTATCAGAAAAAATACCAAAATTTCTATCTAAGCTATATTTGATATTCTAAATTCAATAATTATTTCCATTTTACAAAATTGAAAATATATAAGTTTTATTAATAAATAATATAGTTAATTCCTGTTGTCAAAACAAATAGCAAATTTTTAAATAACAATATCTATCAAAAGATTGATACTTCTTCATGTCCATTTTCAAGGTGAAATTAATTATAATGACCACCATTGGGTCAAATGGTAAAAATATACTCTATTTAAAAATTAAAACCAATTAAAAAGATAATATTACCATATAAATAAATTCTATTAAAAAGGAGGCTTTGAATTAAAATACATCATTTTCCACTATTCATTTAAAAAGGACTTTATCAGAAAAATACCAAAAATTTACACAAAGTAAATTTTGATGTTATGATTCTAAAGAAGGATTTTATTTCTTCAAATATAAAATATAAAAGTGACAAAAATAATATTTGAAAATGCTTTTCCATAGAAAGTTCGTTAATCGACCATTTAAAGAATATTAGAATATTTAGGGTTAAAATTGGATTCATTCGCACTTTAAGCCTCTACCATTTATTGGGTAATTGTTAAAATATATAACAAACATATATAATCATTTTTTAGTAAGTTATATTCATTCACTCTATTACAACGGCTAGGCGTCTACTACCATTTAAAATAATATTATTATATTATTTGTGTGCAACATAAGATTTCAAAGAAACTCATTGTTGGGTATTGGGTATTCCATCGAACATAGAATCCCCTTTAAATTGATAATAATATTTTATTCAAAAAATATTAATAAATATGAAAATTTTATATTCTTTATTTACCTAGGATGTTAATGTTTCGCCTTGGGAAACTCCAATGCTCTTTTCTAAGAATTCAGATTGTTTATTCTAATCGTTCCTGGGATATCATAAGTTGAATCATGTTTTGGTTTAGAATATGTATCTATTTCATTATGTGGATAATTTTTTTGTCTAGCAGTTAAAGGATGAAAAGTGGATTTTGAAGGTTGTTCTTGGTCGGGTTATTGTAAATATAGAGTTTGGGAGTATGATATACTGAAGATGACTTTCAAGAATAGCTTTGTCCATTTATAAAATATATGATTCCATTTGGTATGACTAACACTCATATAGTTTTCATGGCCTTGATGATTCAAATATTCGATGAGTATCTCAACAATTTTTTGGATGTTTTCAAGGATGATATTTTGGTTTATTCGATTTCTGAGTGCAAGCACGATCACTATTTGGGTTTGGTTCTAAAAATATTGAGGTTTCATTGTTTTTATGGAAATATTTAGAAATAAAATTTCTTCATTAAATTAATGAAGTTCCCAGGACACATGATTTATAAACTTGGCTTATTAGTTGACCATGATAAGGTGAATTCTATTTTTTCTTGGGTAGATATATGTAATGTCATTGAGATTTAATGATTCTTTTGTATTTCTGGTTATTCTTGTTGTCTTGCAAAGGAATTATCAAAGTTTGTTTCACTTTTGACTTCTCTTACAAAGAAAGGATTGAAATTTTTATGGGATTAAATTTTTTTATATTATTTCGATGATCTGAAACAACATATGAAATTATCTTCTATTATTATCTTACATGATGCCGATAATGGGTATGTGGTTTTCTGTGATCCATCTGGTTCAGGTTTCGGTTTCATACATATGCAGGATGACCATGTGGTGGATTAGAGTTGTTGTCAACATCTACTACATGAGAAATATTACCCCGATCAAGATTTATATCCTTCTACATTTATTAATTCACTTAAGTGTCAGCAAAACTATATTTTTGTGGAAGAGATTCACGGTATTTTCTAACCATAAGAGTCTAAAAACATATTTTTTCTAAAATAATACAATCATTAATAGTGGAAGTGGGTGAAATACTGTTACACATTTGACTTCAACATCAACTAAACCTTAGGGATAGAGAATGTCATCGTTGGAACTCTCAATAGGAAAGTACCATCACATGCTATTCTATAATCAAAGGAAGATTAGAACCTTATAATACATTTTGATTTGTTTCACTTAGATGCTCTAGGGAATGTTTTATGAATGAATCTGACAAGTGTTTAGATATCAACATCTCTCATTGAGGCTATTATGCAGATGAGTTCATAGAAATTAAGGAAACCCTTTATAGTGGGGTGATCGTTTCTGGTTGGTCTTTCTCTTCATATGTTATTATCTATTATGGGGAATTTTTTTCATCCGATTATCTATGAGAACATTAGTTTTGTTTAACTATCATAGTTTTTGATGGGTTGATTGTCCAGTCACCATGAAGATGTATTATGACATGAGACAAGGATTATAGTGGGCGTGAATCATGTGTGATAGTGAAAATTATTTTTCTCATTATTACACCTACCAACATATAAAGGCAAAGGAATCTAAAACCATATGTTTTTCTCCAACCTAATCTCATTCCATTTTAGAAATTGGATGAGGTATCCATGTATTTTTTTGGATTACCATGAATTCTTGTGGGATAAATTCTATCTATGTGGTAATTTATCTATTAAAAATTCCAGTTAATTTCAGTTCAATCAAGGATACCACAAATGTAAATATCTGGGTATGCTTTATATAAATGTGATTTGTAGGTTGCATGCATGTTAATCTGCATTTGTTTCAAAGATAGATCTAATGTTTAGTTTTATATTCTAGAGGAGTCTCTAAGAGGTTATCAAGACTTAGGTCTGGGTGGGTTCATCTTACCATCCATAGACATACGATCATATGTTGTGTACAATTCACATCATGAAGGATATTCTCTATGCATATATATTTTATTTTGATGGATCATGAGATATAAATCTAGGGCTGACTGAATTTTCATATAAAAATAGTTATTAGCCATCTACTAGAATAGATCCTTTCAAGGATTGGTATGGTCAACCGTGTAGACCACAAATTTTTTGGGAAGAGGTGGTAAAAACATATTTGGTGGGATTGAGTATTATTAAAAATGTGTGATAAAGGAGTAAATATAT
Organism: Viscum album; assembly: GCA_963277665.1. Lineage (NCBI taxonomy): Eukaryota > Viridiplantae > Streptophyta > Magnoliopsida > Santalales > Viscaceae > Viscum > Viscum album. Next base: position 958,032,093 of record OY728158.1, on the reverse strand, counting down.
AGGTCATTATATTGTTAAATCTTAGAGTTGGTAGAATTATTATGTGGATTAGCGGTATTTCCCTTTGAAGTTTTTCATAGGTGATTGGGTTGTTTATTAAAATATATCCTCGATTGAGTCAAAATCGGCTTGGAAAGCAGTGAATGTTGGGTGTTAGATATGTTATACTATTTGAGGTAAATAAACCTTGGGTAAGTTTCTTATCAGTTGGAATTTCTAGTTCAGTTAATAGGTATTCATGATGTTTTTCACTTATCACAGCCCAGGAAATACCATCCTAATCCCTCTCTTGTTCGGAGTTGGGAAGAGGTTGTGTTATAGTTATAAGTTTCAATTGAGTAGTATATAGTTGTGATAGTTTACTTTGAAGTTAATGTCTTGCATGAGAATTTGATTCCACTATTCAATGAATTATGGTTACATGGATCAGATTCTCAAGAGACATGGGATGGTGAGTCATTGATGAGGGAGAACTGGCATCACCTCTTTACCAAACTTCATTCTTCCACATAACTTCAAATAGATGGAAATTCATATGGTGGGGAGTTTGTAACATCCCCATCTTTTAAAAATTTCCCTTATCCTAATTAATTTTCCTCCTTATTTGGGTGTATCTTCGGACTCCCAAGGATGGAAAACATTATCTGGGGAGAATGACCTAAAGATCAGGGATGTAAGTTTTTTTGAATTAATGTAGCTTCAGGAAAAAATGTAATTTATTTTTGAATTATCCCCGAGTTATGAGAACACAAAAAGTTTTTTTGGAGTTTTCTATAGAAAAACTTAATTTTAACAATCTAAAGGGGAAATATAGAATGTGTAATATGTTTATATACAATTTAATTGATGTAGGAAATATTCCATGAGTTTGGTACACAAATTCAAATGAATACACATTGTGGATTTGGTTCACGACATGTAATGGTAACAACGGGGTTTTTAATAGAAAGGAAAATCTTTTTTAAAATAAGTTGAGTTTTATGAATTATACAATGTAAAATGGGATTAAATGCTATCCATGTCGCATGGGTTGTGGTTATTTTTTCACTATATGGATAATTCCTCAACAATTCATCTGTAGGATCATGGCTCCTAACATAGGAGCTCTCATAGACAATTTTGGAGACCCCCAACCCTTAAAAATTATTTTCTTTAGTGATATATCATTGTTGGGGTTGTGATTCATTTCTCTAGGTTCAAAATACTTTATATATTCTTCATTTCCTTTGATCATAATAGAATCATTGAGTTTCATTATCAGATCCATTGATTTTAGATGATAATTCTTCATGATACCTTCTAGATGCATCATGTGAAATTCCCCTAGAGGCTATCCCATGAGTCTATTATCCTGTGGCATATGAGTTTCTTCTAGCTCTGTTGTGATCTATCCTCTTCATGGGTACTTCTTCTATATTGTAATAATTTTATGATGTATTTATTTATTATAGGGACTATGTTGTCATCATTGTGTTCTTACGTCTTGATGGATCCTATTGATAGAGTTTGTGACCTACATTTTAGGTAGGATGCTCTTTCTCTAGATAATATTTGATGAACTGCATTGATCTATTTTTGAAAAAATTGTTTTGTAAATCAAATGGAAAGATTTAATGATGATTCTATGTGTGTAGAAACTGGTTGTTGGGAAAAGATTATTTTCACTTGGTTTTACTAAATATAAAAGTTATTTTCAGATAAATTTGAAATTGATTTATAAAATGGTTTTCATAGCATGGTTTTGATGAACTAGTTTGTATAACTGAGCACATGGGAAGCCTTCGTTAATTAGGTGGATGATTAAGTAATAATCCACTTTTTTTATACTATCGAGTGGGGTCAGTCATGGGTTCTTTCTCTATTCATTGGATATATTGTTCTTGGGACTTGATAGACACATAGGTGTGGTTCAATTTATGGGGGTCTTCCTCTTCTACTAGAATTCGAAGCATATATCAAGGGTCTTGATGCATGTGTGATTATCTATGTTGGAGGTACGAGAGTCCCAACTATCCTGATCTAGAGTGATACTTTGTGTGACGTGACTTATGATTTTGTGTTGTAATATTTATATTTTACTTCCATATATTAGATATTATATGTGATACATTATTTTCTTTGATTTTATATATCAGTTTTTATAGATGCATATGAAATTATTTGAATTTTTTTACCTGAATTTATTTTTAATTGTCTAGTAATGAAAAATTAAATGATTTTCCATCCTTTTGGTATAAAAACTATAAATTTTTTATCATGCATTAATTTCTTTAAATATTAGCTTGTTCATATTATTTTATTGAGACTTGTTATAGAATACCTAGGTGGGATCTTACTGGGTCTAGTATCTCACACCTAACGCACCCCTTAAAAATGTGTAGACCATGGTAGGTCATTTGATTAAAGAAAATGAATACAGTTATAGTGAGGATGTGAGGTTTCTATTATCTTTTCTGATTAACTAGTGGTGTGATGGTGGGAGTTTTCCCATGATATCACATACAGTATTTGGTTTCCTATTTTAGTTGTCCATTAATGATTGGAATTGTACTTGGTATTTTCTAACTACTTTATGTTATATTGTTTTCCGATATCTTATTTTAGTTATGAAATATATTTATTTATTCCACTATTTCTATATGTTATACAGATATGACCTATTATTGCTTCAGGTTGGTAGAATTCAGTCCCTCTGATTGTTGTTTGATTCTAGAGTACCAGTATTTAGCCCGTAGGGATCAAGAATTCCCTTAAAGTATGTTATAATTTGGGATGGGTACAATTTGGGGCGTATCAGTGTTGGGTTCATCACATTATTAGTTATTTATCCCAATGTTATTAGAAATGTATTGGTTATGTTATATTTTGAAATACATTATACATCAATTTACTATATATGTTATTGGTGGCTCTTTACTTGGATAAACATGTGATTGCTAGTTATTTATGTTATTATTATTTGTGGAATGATTAGGATAATATTTTTTTTAATTTTATCTAAACCTAAGAGAGGATATGATATGATGGACTATTCATTTTTTATGAGACCATTTTTTGATCATGGAATACATATAATAGAAGGAAAATTTAAATGATTCCATCTTTTTCATTAGTTACAATGTTATGTTGATATGATTTTTTTGAAGGTTTTGTTTCCTTGTGCTTAGTCATAAAGATAATCTTGGTGTGGGATAGCATATATATGTGTATTTTTTTAGAAGGGTTTGATACATAGGATTCGTGTGAGTTTTAAAATTTTTCATTTAATTATAATATAAAATATTCTAGTATTATTTAATTGTCTTTGAACTATAGGGATATGCGTTCTTTTATTAGGTGAGAACTAATGTATTGTGAGACAAAACTCATGATGGTGGGAGTATTATGTGTTATTCAGTTCATACTTATTTTATATTATTTTTCTCAGAGATATTTTATTGTAGAGGGATTTTACTTTTGTTATCCCAAATATATGGATACCTTATAATGTAATGATTGGATAAATATTGTGTTTAGATGATTATTATTGTTAGACTTGTGGGTAGGTGTTATTCCAGGTATGAATACAACCCTGGGTATGAATGAGTTAAAGAATAAATTGTTTTATTAGAGGAATTTAATATGCTAGAAGGCTTGAGAAAATCATAGTCTAGTTGATGTGGCATGTGAATCTTTGTAAAATGTAATAAAACTCATTATATAAGGAGTTAAGTAGGTGTAATGCTGGTACTAGTGTGTATGATTGATTGAGAATTAAAATCCATGATCATGAGTATACACCTTTATCGTTCTCTATTTGAAAAAGTGTATGCGATGTCTTTTGTGTTTATGCTTATGTGTTTTTCTTGTGAAGAATTTTTATTAAGGGGAAATTATTTTAAAACATAAATATTTAAATGGAATTATGATTATAAGTATTTCTGAAAGTACTTTTTATGGTTAAATATTCTATTATAGGGTGATGATTGAGAAAAAATCATTTGGAGATCCCAAACCAAATAAAATGAGGAACTATCTAAGAGGTTCTGACCCTATAGTTGTGAGATTTATAAAGATATGTATATGAGTTTAATGGTTTTTAGAAAAGGATTTACAAAGGGAGAAGTAGTGGAAGATTGATCCTTCCCCAATTATTGAGGAGCAATGCTACCTAACATTTGTAAGAGATTTATCTTCCCATGATATTGATAATTGGGTTGAGATTATCCAAGAAATATTTTAGTGAATGGATAATCCTAAAGAGTTTTATGTGGTATTGGATATTTTTAATTTTGATGATGAGGCTTGTAAATGAAGGATAGCCTTCAATATGGTTAGGGATGGTGGGAGACCATATTTTATTGAATTACACACCCAAAATTGTGTAATTTTTTTCCTATATATGTTGCACTGTAGGATATTTTGGGATTTCATAGATCTCCAATAACTTGGATGACCAGTAGTAGAGTATTATACCTATTTTTAATGGGTTTTTCACATAATATTAATCTTTTGGGGGTAAATAGTTCATAAAGAATCACTACATCGATAGTGGTCTCGATGATCTATTGTGGGTGAATTCCATACCCCTATACATTGAAACATACTCATATAAAAGAATGAAGCCTGAAGAATCTGAATCTTAATCAGAATCAGATGATTTGAGGATTTAAAAACATAAATGGTATAAGAATAATAAGAAATACCTCAGTAGAATGATGAGAATTATTTTGAGAAATAAAAATCAGGATTTATCATTATGTTGTTATTTTATTAATGATCATGGTTTCCATATTCATTTAAATAAAGGAAATGTATCATCATGTAATAGAGATAATGGGGATAAAAGGAAAACATTTGAGTGAGATTTGAAAAAAAAATTACAATTCTATATGATATAGATACAATTCCTCAAGAAGGAAATTAAGAAGCATGATAAATAAAATAAAATAGTGTTTTTCAGAAATAAGATATAAGAAGGAAGGAATCTCCCTATATTGATAAGATTAAGAATAACACAATTAGAGACGATAAAAATTTAATGATTATCGTAGATCTCATAAAGGAATTGGATAAAAATGAAGAAGAACTGGCAGAGAAACAATTTCTATGTCATACAGTACAACATGAGTTGAAAAAATCTAGAGAAGGATTCAAAAAACTAGTAAAAGTTATAGGATAATATTCTCCCATTTGTGATATAAACATTTCAAATAATTTCGTAAAACTGGTACATTTCAAGTAAGATTTTTCATAACTAAAAATAAAGTTCACAAACTGATCCCTTTATAAGATTGTCCCATGAAAAGTGAGAGGAATTATTACACATAAAAGGAAGGGAAGAATATTTCATGTATTCCACAATACCGTAATCTAACTAATTCTCTATTTTCAACAACACAACAACAACACAACAACAACACAAATCTATATAAATCTAGAACTAATCTCGAAGAAACATTTTCATGGTGTTTTCTAGGGTTGTGGAAATAATGTAGATAAAGCCTAATATTTTTAGTTCAATATGTATTTATAAGGAAAGATGAATGAACTAAGGGGGTGTTTCATCAATAATATGTTGAAAAAGTTCAATAAAAATAAAACTATAACCATATTATCATCATAGCTACATATAGAATAAAAAATTCTGATTCGGTAAGAAGTTTGGGGGAGATGATTATATAATGTCATAAGGATGAGGTATTCATGAAAAGGCTGAAATGATAGGTTCCCCATGCTTTGAAAAGAATAGTTTTCAAAGGAAACATAATGAAATTTCATGTGAAGATTTTGATTAGACTGACAAGGTCAATAAAGAGAGCCATGTTATTTAGTCAAGTAAAATAAAATTCGCTAAACAATTATAGGAAGCTAAAAAATTGAAAAATCTAAAGGAATGGATTTAGTTTCAAAATGTGAGGTGAAATTTTATGTGAATTTATCGAAAATAGGAAACATTAATATTTAAAAGACCTATATTGGAATAAAAAAATGACCTAGATTGAGAGGATGCTCTCAGTTTGAATATTATTTATAAGAAACACATATTTTCATCCTTATTCTGATGTGTATATATATATATATTTGATTTTTTTCAAATATGTATAGAATTATAGGAGTTGGATACATTCCTTAATGGGGAGAATTGAAGAGTTAAATCTACTAAATATTCACTACATAGTGAATTTGTAATTTCTAATCAACTTTGTAAAATTAAAATATGTGGTCTGAAAATAACTCTATTTCCTGTATAGTGAATGAATTGATTATCAACACCAAGGGGTGATTTGATTTTAAACCAATAAGGGGGAGATATTTCTTTTTATAATCAACATTTTTATGTTCTTATTGATTTTTGTGAAGGATTTAGTATTCTATTGGTAAACCTAATTACTTGTAAACCATAAAATGTGAATTGATAATTTCGTATCATTATTTCACATGAATTTTAATTAATGCACAACATAAAAAATCTGAGTTATATCTCTCTATTTTTGAACATTGAGTTATCACACATTGAAAAAGTATTGACCAACAAAAATCTTTTTACTAAGAGAACTGTGTGATATAATCAATAACTCCAAATTGTTCAATAAAAATTCATTTATGGGATACGAACATGTTTTTGGAAAATTGATGATATGAGATGATCCCCACTTATAATTTTTATTAAATTTTTAATAAGGGGGAGAAAATAAATTTAAACTATATATTGAATTTTATGATATATTTTAAACAAATACAAAGGGAGGGATTGCTAATCCCAATCAACCTGAATTTTAATTATTTTATGTAAATGTTCAATGTATTTTGGAGATTAAAAGAAGAGAAAAAGTGAATAAGAATGGATAATTTTTGTTATCTATATCATATGTGATGATTGATGTGTTGATATTCAATGGAATACATGAAAAGTGTTAGTGGGTGTAGAAACATCTTCTACAAAACATGATTAAGGTTGGAAGGACATAGGAATTTATCGTATGATGTTTGAGAAGGCTGTGATTGATTTTGAGATAAAATTTCTACCTATGTAATGGTAATCATGGGAATTTCACTACATCTATAATGTCAAGGAATAATTTCTACTATCTATGTAAAGGTAAGTCTTACCTTGTACATGCTATGTAAAGGTACTGATGAGAACTGTGTAAGGGCAGTGATGTAAACTATAGGGACAAGTAATGGTAGTAATTTACCTATGAAAGGGTAAACTAATTTTCCAATGCTTTCTGTAAGGTTAATATTGATATTCGTAGTGGTAGCCAATGATTTTGGAAGCTTACATAAAGATAATAAGAGGGTCTGTAAGGGTATCTGGTGATTTTTGTAAGTGTAATCCGATCAATAAATAGGATTTTTAAGGGAATGTGACAACTATATAAGGGAAATGGAGGCTATTTAAGGGTATATTTATAAAGGTGTGAAGTTCTGTAATGGTATTTCGGTAAATTATATAAGGGCATCCTATCCTGCATAACATTAGTCAGAAGGATTTGTAATTGTGGATGCTGACATGAGAAAAGATGGTGCAATCTTAAGGGCATTCAAAGGGAAATTTTCTTCAAACTATGGATTTTAAAGTGTTTTTGTGAGGGAGCCAAGAAAACATGTGATCATTTGATGATTTTTTTTCTTCCAAATAAGGATATCATCATGAATATCATTTTAGGTAGTGTGGGTTCATCAGATACTGTATGTTGTCATCATCACATGGATGTAAGGTGTAGAAGAGCCAAACACAAATTCTTAGATCCTATACTAAAAACATAAACATTACATTTATATCTTTGACACCAATGAAGGTGACCCAATTTTAACCATCCCAAACATTGAACATCAAATGGAAAATATTACATCATTTACATTATCAAGGACATTTTATATTTATATTATTATATAATTAGGAAAAATCATTCCAAAACAATACCATTGTCTTTTAATTGGAATTTATCCCACATAACCTATAAATTATTATTTCAAAATAATTCATCAACATCATCATCATTCATATGGAACCCTTCAAGATATAATTAATTCAACATAATTCTTGATAACCTAGAAAAAATTAAACATAATAAGGGTGAGATAAAATGCACAGTAAGGGTAAACATAAGTTTTAACAATTGAATTTGTACGTGTAATAATAACATGATCCTAAGGGTCTGATGAAATTATCAGAGTGCAAGATCATAACATAATAGTATTCATACATATAAATACATGTGTCATAAAATATGAAAACATGGAATTATGGATTCACAAAGGCAGGGGTCATCAGAATCAATAATCATGATGCATCTGATATCAATTTATAATAAAATAAACATTTATAACCCCAAGCATCATAACAAAAATGTTTTGTAATCTTGGAACATAATCATTATAGAACCCTTACAGTACCATTACAATTGGAATAACATTATGAATGACAGCCAATATAATTATATGATGAAAATAATAATTATCAAATACATTGGAACACTATTTGGTTTCACCCATCATATAAGATATAACGGGCTCACCCAACACAATTTGGGTGCAACCAAGACCATTGATAATGTCCAAGTACCTTTCATGAATAAAGTACATCAAGAATTCATTTATTTATAATCTCATTAAAACAACCATTATCCATTTCCTAACATGATTAACCAATATAAAATAATTTATTTCTATGAAAATTTCATTAAAATTTGATTAACCCATGGAAAAGAAATGGGTTCTATAATAATCTCATTGAAATAAGATCCACCCATGGAAATGAAATGGGTTCAATAAGAATCTCTTTGAAGCATGATTAGACCATGGAAATGAAATGAGTTCCATAACAATATATTTGAATCATGATTATCCTGTGGAATAGAATATGGTTCCATAATAATCTCTTGAAAAAATGATTGACCCAAGGAAAAAAAACAAGTTCCATAAAAATATATTTAAAACATGATTAACCCATAGAAAAGAAATATGTTCCATAACAATATATTAAAAAAAATAAAAATCTATCCAGATAAAAAATAGGGATTATATCATTATAAAATATACACATATAATCACAAGTAACAATAATATTTTTAAACAATGATGGATGAAAATACCATAAAAAATCATTAAAAACTCTTTTTGAGGAAAATAATATTTTTATTTTGAAAATTTAATTTAAATTTAAAAAATTAAAAAATTAACATGAAAATATTTTTCCTTGATAATAATTTTAGAAAAATATAATGTATAATTCAAGGAAAATAATGGAAATGATGGTGTGAAAGTACATTCATGTTATAAATGTTAAAAATAAACATTATTTTCAAAATATTTTGAAAAAGGAGTCCATAGTGACCCATTTGAAAATGTTATGAAACTTACTTTTAAAACCATATACAAATTGGGTAAAATATCATGTAAAATAGTATTATAAAATCATTTATTTTTATAAAATATCATTTTTTATTTTTTTAGAAAACATGGATATAGAAGATAAAGATAAACAATCTGATATAAAATACAATATATGTATCAATTAGAAACAAATTTCTTGATATTTATTTAATAAATAATAAAGGAAATGGAAATAAAACATGTTATCCAAATTCATAAATACTTTAGAAGAAATATATTTTCTTTTTTGAAATAAGATCATATGATATCTTACAAAGGAACCTTCTATATAAACAATCTATTACAATAGGATATTATAAGAAAAATCTTTTTCCACATTCGTAACTCTTTAATTGTAAAACCCATTAAATAATTACACAAAATCATACATTAAATATGATGTAATATTTTTTTCTGATATAAAATATCAAATGGAAGAATATACGCCTAAAAATGAATATAGGCACATATCATAAATGTATGAATCAAAGAAAGAGAATTTGAGAAGAATAATCCTTACCAAAATCATACAATTGAATTTAAAAATTAATAAATGAATATATTATGCCTATAAAATCTAAATCCATATAAAAAAGTGTAAATAAAATATAATATAATAAAATTTTATCACAAACCTAATCATACAATATCAAATACAGTGAATAAGTAATATAATCCAATTAAAATAAATTAGTCTATGAATTTATTTACCATTCGGTAACATTCAAGTCAAATAAACATGGATGAAATAATTAAAATTTAAAAATAAAATACCATGATTTATGAAGGATTCATGATATTAAATGTAAAATTTTAATTAAACACACCAAATAATATAAATAATTTTTCAATATAGCATATGTCTCATAGAAATAAAAAATGAGATGAGAAACCCTCACCTCTGATTCAACTTTCTTCGTACATGTTAAAAGCACATGCATAATAAAATTATATTAATTATTTGATTTATTAAGGAAATTGTTTAGTTTAAATACCTTATACATTAATATTTTATTTAATATCTTTTTAATATCATATGTAAATACTTAATCATTCAAGCCCGCATTGAGTGTTTTGAGGATATTCAGTTCATTGTTTGAAAATGGATTTGGTGTGTTAATCTGGGTCAACGGGGTCATTATTTCAACATATATAGAATAATAATCATTTAATATTTATCAAATTTATAAATAAATTATACATTTAAAACTATTCATGAAATATGGTTATGAAAAATTAAATATGTTACAATCATCATGACAGTAGGTCGTACCTACGCATGAGTAACATGTCCATTTTTCGACAATAATTATAGAAAGAAGGTAAGTACTATTTTAACTATAAATAATTATAATTATAACTTAAATAACATATTGTTTCATTAAATATACTTATACATATAAACCATATGTTTTGGTGATGTAAAAATAATCAAATGACTTTGTGGAGACAGTAGACCACAAGTACGCACATATGACGTCATCATTTTTTAGTGTATGAAATAAAATGATAAATTATTATTAAGAATAATAAATATTAAATGAGTTTAAAAATTAGGTTATTTATATAAAAAAATTGATGAAGTTTATCCTTGTAATCTTACATGTAAATCATTAGTTAAAAAATGTATCACATCGCTTCGCGAGGCAGTAGTCTGTCATATACATGAGCGAAAATATTATATCCCTCACAGAATGGAAAGTAAGAAGGTATACATGATATAATAACTTAATAAGTATTATTATTTCAAAAATTTAATATATATATGTATATATATATTAAATAAATCATTATATTAATCGTTGAGAAGAGATGATGGAAAACAAATGACATCGGTTCCTGAGGCTGTAGTCCTCCACACACATGAATGATGATTTCGTATCACATTTGTTGGAAAATGAGATGGATATAGGTTATTAAATATACTTAATGAAATATCAGTTTATAGGATATAATTTTTTTTATTTCTTGAAAATAATTAAAGAATATTTTAAGAAGGAGGAAGATGATATAATATAACAACGCTCAGTTAAAAACAATACCTCTTCTTTGGACAACCTATTAAGTAAAGAAAAAGCCTTATTAGGTTGAATTTATGATCCCAAATATGGATATAGGATGTGGGAATATAATTAAAAAATTCCATTTGTTTGGTATTTTATGATCCAAATGGCCTTGAAGTCATTAATTAGCTAAGATACTGGTTGAGCTTTTATAACTAAGGTGAGTGGGGCACTTGTAATTTTTGAAAAAAAAGGGTTTTACCACCTTTTTAAATGAAAAAGGCATAAAAATTGAAATATAGGTAATTATACATTCTAGTTTTTAAATATGTTAATTAAATGAATTTCATATAGGTTTATAAGACACATATACCAATATAATTTCAGTTTAATCCCCGATAATCCTGTTTTTACTATAACCATGTTAATTAATTTTAATTGTTTTCAATATTAAATATGGTAAAAAATTATGTTTAATGTATTAGAAAATATAAAATATTATATTTTAATATATTTAATCCATTTTATCAAATTAAATTCATTTAATTTTAAAATTTTAATTTAAAATTAAACACACAGATGAGTCAAAAAAACGGGTTTTCAATAAGGGTAGTTTTCGTGAAAAATATGATTTTATATTAATCATAGGACTAAATATATAAATTTTATGAATATAAAATAATATAAATTTATATATAATCTATAAATTTCATTTAAATCATTCCTCATTAGTAGTTATTGTTTTAATTAAAAAGAGAAAAATTATGAACTTTAATGATGTTTTCAGAAAAATATCGTTTTGAAACTCAAACAAAACATATATTAAAATAAAATATAAATATTATTAAAATGTAATTATTTAGATTAAATATTACTAAATAATAATTAGGTTAATTTAAATAATATTAAAAACATAATGGGAATTTTATATTATTTAACTTATTGGAAAGGAATGATAGTTTTATAAAAATTGGTATTTTTCACACTTCCCTGAAAAATCAATATTTCATGAAAAATCCCAATATTCCTCCGCATATTAATTTTGATATTATTATTTTAGAAATTTTTTCATATATTCTATTATATTTTATAAATTTTATAAAAAATTAATTATAATTTCTTCTCATAAAAAAATTAAAAATATAAATGAAGAAAACTTACTTTTATGGAATAAAATTTCCTTACAAAACATTTATTGATTATTTAAAAATAATTTATCAATAATTTATATTGAGTAAGAAATATATATATATTTCATGAATTAGTTAATTGTATTCATATCGAACAATGTATTTCCACGTTTATAAGAGTTATATATTTTAGGGGTCGTTTAAGCACGTTGTTGCATTTTGTGTATGCTATCAAACAAAAAAATCATTGGGTTTCTGTTGACGCTCCTTTTCATCACATTGTCTAAAAGAATGGAAATGGAAATGACTTAGCACAAATTGATTCATCCTTTGAAGAAAACATCAAAAATCGACAAAGGCGTGAACAAGGCTTCAAATGCACAAGGGTCGCACAAGTTCCCTCACTATCGCGCAAGTATACGTGCGCACCAACTAATTCTCGCACAAGTGACTTGAACTTCCTAAGTGATAACCGCCCGGTGTCTTCTCCAGCCTATAAATAGACCCTGTGGGCCCCCATTTGAAGAAACATGTTTTCCAGAATTCAGATATAGAGCTCTTAACGCCCAAGTCTCTTCTTCAGGTCTTCCAAACACTTCTAAGGTAATTATTTACCTAGAATGGAAGGTCTAAACAGGAGGAGTAAGGTCTAAGTGTTATAATTCACTAACACTTGCGCACTTAAGGTGTTTTACCCTTAAGGGAAATGAACATACTTGCACGCCGCCCTACTTCTTCACCAAAACTTGTGCGCCTCTCTTCTGGAAGTACCTCAGGATAATTCTAAAGGCTTTGGTCAAGAATCTCCAAAGTGTTACCCTACTAGTTAACAATCGCACAAGTACCCATGTGTCACGTAGGTATACCTGCGCGACTAGGACTTGCGTGCCCACACAGTACCTACGCCCCTACCGGGACTTGCACTCCCCAACCTTTTTGGGTGTCCTTATTTCCCATTTAACCCCTCTTATACCATTCCACCTCTCCTATTCAAGATTTAGTCTTCAAGACATTCTTCAAATCCATTTATGGCTTGTTTTCTTGATTAACTTCCTTATCTGAAAGGAATTTTGTGGAATATCTCTCAAAACCTAGTGATTTACACATCATTATATCACTAAAGATTGATATTTCATTCATTCAACCTCATCCTTTAAGATGAGAGAACCCCTTAACCTGGGCCTCCTTTTTTGGAATAATCCCTAGTCATAATTCTCAAATCTAGGAATCCTCCTTAGGATTACGCCCAAAGTCCCCTAATCTGGGCATCCTATTCAGGAGTAAGCCCCAATCATAAAATTCCAAGATATGGGCATCCTCCTTAGGAGTAAGCCCCAACCATAATTCTCTTAACCTGGGATTCCTTTTCAGGAGTAATCCCCAGTCTCAAATATGGGAATCCTCTTTAGGAGTAAGCCCCAAGTCCCTTAATTTTTCAAGTCCCTTAACCTGGGCCTCCTTTTCAGGAGTAATCCCCAGTCTTAATTTCTCTTAACCAATCCTAATTTACTTTTTGATCGGGGTCTACTTCTCAGGATTAAAACCCAATCATAAGTCCCCTTTTAATTTGGGCCTCCTTTTCAGGAGTAAGCACCAAATTAGAGTATCCAAATCTCCTTAAAGTACATATACCTTTATGGACCCTTTTCTTGGATTTCTTCCCTGAAGTAAATCCTAATCCTCATCTATTTGGGCAGTCATACATACATAAGCGCCACATCATTTCTTATGATTGCAACTTTTATGGGACAATTTTATTGTTTTACCAATACCACTTGTTTCTCACTCTGAGCATGACTCATGTGATCTTAGAGTGTAAAAGTAATTATGACATCTTTCTTTGAGCCATCAATCATAAACATCATATTCCCTTACTCGAACTACGTGGGTTCTGATTCCTTTTCCTAAACAAAGGATACACAGGTAGCCCATTTGTGGGTACGATCCCAACTCTGAAATAATCCATGTCCTTATGAATGACAATAAACTTCAACTGCCCCACTGAGTGCCTTTAAAACCAGTATGGTCATCATAATGACCAAGAGAAATTTATGTATTAAAGGATACCATTGACTAAGAATCTCTAAACAAATACAGACGATTCTCTATCAATGAAGAACCTCGAATACATATAAAAGATTCTCTAAATTTCTTATATATCAATCATTGATTGTCAGATCTAAAGGAAAGCTCATTTTATACTTGGTAATGTAATAAGCATTCACAAACATAACTTAAATCTATAAAGAGAGTCCCGGAGTAGACAATAATTCCCCTAAAAAAGGTGTGATGAGTCCAACCTCCCATCCTCTCAACCAATGAAAATTCCTAAGCCTCATTAGTATACAACTAATGAGTGCCTACCTTTGGAAAGTAGGTTCAAAAGGATATGGAATCATTGGATGTTTCTGGTTCTACGAACTAACCCGTTAGAAACCACTTGGAATGTTTGAATCTTAAATCAATGAGATCATCCCCCATTCCAGAGGGAAAAAAATGGTGAACCCAACGTGGATCCTTAACCAAGTTAAAATGATGCTTTGCTCATTTGTTAGGCACCTATTTAAAACTAAATGAAAGGGCCAACAAAAACAATCACTGACATATGTGCTCATCCAAATGATTTAGTGGCTGAATTTATTTTGATTATGTCTGTTATATCAAACAGGCACTCTTTTCCAAGATTTTCTTCATTTTAAGAAATGAATGCTCTCATGTTCACACCCATGAATACGTCTACTGTGAAAACCTCTGCTGCAAATGCCACTGCTGCTACTCCTGTAAGATCATCATCCGCTCTGAGGACGACATCACCTACTCAGCGTCTTCAACGCTGGGTATCAAACACACTTGTTATGGAGTACCGTCCAAACGGTACTATTCCAACTCTGAAGGATGCCCGACAAGCCCTCCAAGTAAACAATTCACCCTGGTCATCCGGACAATGATGACCAGTGATTAAGAATAAGGCGGTGCTAACCACCATCTCCAACTGTTTTAGGTCGTTATCCTCAGAACACAATCACCACTCACTCCCTTATTCTGGGGAGGTGAGTGAGAAGATCCCTCAGGTACTTAATTCAAGCAGACATGAGTTCTTCCCAAGGGATCCTATCAACAATCGCCGCCAGACTCATGTGGCAGTGCACCCTCAACATGATGAGGGTACCGACTCCAGGTATTCAGCTCAGGTTCCTCGAACCCGAGCAGGAAAGACGAATCACCAGAGGAAAAATCCGGTTAATAGTGAGCAGGTGCTCATCTCTGCCATCTCTGGAGAAGTCCACCAACCTAACTTGGTGGCAAGCAATTAGAAGACACACACACCTACCCATTTTAATTCCGCTGTCCAGCAGACTCGTCTAGCAGCATCATGCCAATCCCGCCATGCAATTCCGGCGGAGTACTTTAGGCATGAACATATACCTGTTTATACGTCATCAGCTAGTCAACAGGCTCATATGACTACATATAATGGAGATCGTCATCCTCATTCGGTGAAGTGTAATCATCAGGCACATACACTTGCTAGTTTTGATCATGCCTACCAACAATCGCACTTGGTAGCACACAGAGAAGTCAGTCGGAATGCTCCGGCGAGAAATAGAAGGAAGACTCAACTCTCTTCCCCCACACTTGAGTACAGCCAGGATTCACTAACAGGAAATGGAGGACAGGATCAGGCACATAAACCTACTCCAAGCACAGAATGAACATATATCCCCGTTCCGGCAGCTGAAGTCACCAAGCATATTTTATCAATGGTAAAAGAGCAAGAGAAAATCCTTGCTCATATTCTGGATGCTTGCTAGGAAATTATAACAGCTTCAGCAACATCTCAGGGAAAGACACACAAAACTGTCCCTAACTATGGAGTGACACATCAATAGTTCAGTCCAGAGCAGATACACACATCTGTTCCAGTCCAAGAGGGTTGTGGGGGTATACTCCCCCATATCGTACAGACAACCACGTCAGGCACATATACCTGATTTGAGTAGAGATCGTCAGCCTAACCTATCCATCAATCTTGATAAGGCACATACACCTTCTCATAGCATCCAATTTCGTCAACAAGTGGTTTCCAAGGTGAGTAAGAAGGCGTCTAAGAAAAAGACCCACCCAACACAGTCAAAAAATAAAGAGCCAATCTGTAACAAGGCCTTGCTCGATGTTGGATTTCAAGAAGCCCTCAGACAGTTATCTATTGAAATTCAAGATTATACTCCCTCATTTCCCAATAGTGGGAACATTAATTCCTAAGGTCTTTAACAGACACTTCCTCATGAAGGATTTATTCATGACAATTCGGTTGATCTCGATGTTTTATATTCAGATGATAGCCACAGGAACCCTCTGTGTGGTCAGAAGACCAAGGAGCAAGAGATCTCATCTTTTGCTGAAACCCACCATGGTAGTCCTCCCCATGATGATGAATTTTACTGTGAAAGTCCTCTCTGCAGTAGTGATGCACATTGCCGGAAAATGCTTCAGTGGCAATGTAATACTGGGAAAGCCCTCTTATCTTGAGGCACTTGCAAATGTGAAACCATTCATGTCTGATGCTTCATCGCTAGCAGGTGAAATAATTTCTCAATCGGAAGATAGCCCAGGGTGTAGGTCATTCTCCGAACCACCCCTAAGTCATGCATCTTCTAGTTTGATCAGTGATTTCTCTACCAATCATGTTGAATCCGATGAACCAACAAGGAAGCACTAGCTCTGGTCAAAACAAGTAGAAGAATCTTTATTGAATGATAAAGAGGAAATACTGAACATGAGAAAATAACTAGTGAAAGTTGAAGTTCCAGTCATGTTTTGGCCCCTGGTTGACTCTTAGTATGACATTCCAGAGATGTTAATGGAAGATGGAAGTTATGATATTCGTCTCAACATATGGAAAACTCTTTGTTAGTTAAAAAATAAATTATTATCTTATAATTAATATAAAAATCATGTTAAGATAATAAAAGGATTACAACATCAAATTGACTTGGCATCTCTATCAGTCTCTCAATATCTGAAGGCTGAAAAGCAGCAGAGTGCCCTTCAGCATTCATGCCTTGGCGCACTAAGAATATTGAACCAGTTAATTTCCAATTCCCCATCTAGTATTCATGTCATAGGATGGGGTGTTCATGGAGCACTACATTTCACTGTGCTCTCCAGTCAACAAAGCCCGCCGAAAATGGTCTCATGCAATGTTATTTCCCATGGCAGGCCACATTCAATGGGTTTTGTTTGTAATCAAAAGCTTTCCCAAGAACAAGACTCAACTAGTTCTTCTCAAAATCAAGAATATAGAGAACAAGTTGTTGAATTACTCCCGCATCAAGAAAATGATAATATTGAACATGCCTCTCGTATGGAGCAAGCACATCATCAAGTGACAGAAGTGTCGGAAAGCATCCAACAGTCTTTTGAACCGGGTGATAAAATTGGATGCAGGTTGATGCATCCATCTAATTTCCAGACTAAGGTCCGCAAGATCAGGAGAGATTTTAAGAAAGTCTCAGACATAGCATGTTAGGAGCCACCCCAGCTCACCAGACTGGGGACTCTTTTAAACCAACCCTCAGTATCAACAAATAGGATTCGATGATTGGAGAAAAGATAGCAGGAACATCCCCAGTCCACTGGACTGTGGACTTTTTAAAATCATCAACCCCCTCCTCAGAGAAATTCTATCTTTTCTCGATTGAGGAAAAATCCTCAAGAGGAACGAAGAGCCAAATTATAAGGAGATTCTTTCCAAATTATGGTTCGCCAAGAAGTTACTAAGGGATCAAACCAACAAAAGGAAATATCTCGTCCGGGGTATGGTAGAAGACAATATCGTATAAATGCTGATAGTAGGGATGTGATGCATTATGCATCAATCAATGTCATGAATTTCGTTGTTGCTGACCCACCAGATGAGACTCACTCAGGGGATTCAGATGAAGAGGTTCCTATTCAATAAGATATACGCAAAGACACAAATGAAGAAGGTGTGCGTACACGAAATCAAAGGATTACTCAGAACCTAGGAAATCCTTCAAGTAACCCACTTCCCCCTCTCCGAAAAGGATCCAAAAAAGGGAGCGAAAAGAATCAGGTTACATATCCTTCCTCTGGAGAAGGCCAATCGCTCTCACTAGAGAAAAGTTTTGCACAACAACAGGAATATATAAAGGAATTGAGGAGGTTGAATACAGAACTACTTTAGGGTAGTTTTCTTCCTAATAGTTCAGAAGTCAGTCAACCAAGGGAATTTGTTGTAGCTACTAAAATGGATCAAGAATATCCTCCTCTATTAGTACACCCTCACAGGTCTAATCCTACGGGTCAAGTGCAACAACAGTTGGCAGTGCTACCATAAGTTGCAGCACCAGCTGACATACCTGTCCAAACTCCAGTCATTACACTTGCCTAAGTCCAAGTTCAAATGGATGTTTCTAAAAGGTTAATAACTACCATTGAGTCATTAACAGATTGGTTAGAGACTATGGAAGGGAAGCGTGCGGAGTTTCAACCAGAAAAGAAAGCTTACCCTGAATGGGTAGATTCAATCTCTCCCACATCATGTTTTGGGAACCCTGTATTCCCTATTTTCAATGGATCAGGTGATCCTGAATAGCATTTGATGCATTATGTGTCTTGTTGTGATCCTATGATGGGAACTCCAGAGCAGCAAGAAGCAGTGAAACTCAGATGCTTCGTGCGAACCTTGCAAGTACCAGCCTTTGTTTAGTACACAAGCTTGCAATCCCGGTCAATTTCCGGATGGGAAGATCTCTGTCAACGATTTATTCTTTAATTCAGCTCAACTTTACCAAAGACAACAGTTTTCGATCATACAAACTGTAAGAAAAGGGAGAATGAAACTGTCTCTGATTTCATTGCTCGCTGGAAGGGATTAACATATTTCCTGAGCTTAGCACTTCCTCAAGAGGAACTGTTGCCAATATGTGTGGAAAATCTATGTGATGAATTACGCACGCCATTGATCCCTGTGAAATACACAAGAGGGTTTCGAGACCTCACTTCAATCGCTCAACAGATTGAATATTCTCTTATACAGACTAAGGCTAAATCTCATGTAATTCCATCATCTCCAGGAAGGAGATTGGGTAAAGCATAAACTGCTATAGTTATGCTTAAACAAGCACATGTACCTGCTTCCACTTCAAAACCTTCATCTTCTTGAAGGGCTCCACCTCCTGAACACTAAAAACAGAGGCCCTTTCTTCAAGATAATCAAAGAGATCAAAGATGAAATCAATTTGAGGATTTGAAAAGAAAAGTTTACTCTTTCCGAAATGAACATGTTCCTGGATATTTCATTTCGGCTCTAGAAAATAATTTGGTTCAATTGCCAATGCCCAAGAGGCCAAGCAAGGAAGGAGATGAAGACTATCCCAATTATTTCCCATTTCATCAGATGTTGGGGCATCCCATCCAGGAGTTTTTTGTCTTCAATGTCCTCCTAAAAAATATGGTCGACTCGAGACAAGTCAAACTAAAAGGCTCCTCAACCCGGGTAGCATGTGTTACTACTACAGTTCTAGAAGAGGAAGGCGAGTGGAAAGAATTTAAAAGCAAAAATGCACAAAAATATGTTGATTGGATGGTCAGAAAGATGATCAGATGAACTCATGTTATTTTGCGAACACAATTGAAGAATCCAATTTTTCCTTCTGCAATAAATGCTACATAAAAACCCTCTTCATCTGAGGGAAAATCCTCAAAGAAATGGCACAATTCCAAGAAAGTGGAACAATCAGAAGAAGATGAGTATGTGTCAAAGCCTGAGATGTCTTTGACTCTGGAAAATTTCATGTCATCTACTTCAAAGCCATGGGCACCATCCCACCAAACGACACGGCATAAATGGGCTATTCAAGAAGAGTTCTCATTAGATGAAGAGTTAATCTTTGGTTCTATTAATATGATTCAATTAACAGATCCATATGCCAATCCCAGTTGCAATTTCGATGAGCCTGAATTCCCTATAACAAACAGAGGAATCATAGGAAGTTCCAGAGGCTCAGGATACAGGGGAAGACATGGATCTTTTAGAATCCACTATTCCAATTCTACCCCTACTAGAACTGTGTATATAGAAGAAACTCGTGACAGAGACCTTCAGCGAGCTCAACAAGAACAAGCATATTCTTCCACCAATAGAAAATTCAGTCCTAGCACAGTTATTCTGGAAGATCGGTTGAAGGTTCCATCTTCTTCCTCTCAGCAAGTAAATGGACCTAATCAGTCAAATCTTCCAATTCTACGAATATTGTCAACTCTTATCCCGATACAAGATGCATCAACTTCCGAAGCATCAACTTCCAAGACACATGCTAAAACACATGTTACTGTTGGGAAACGCAGACCTTTGGATAAAAAGTATGATGTATTGAAACACCTGGCCCATGTACCGGCCATGTTATCAATTCTGGATTCCTTGAATTTATCAAAAGATCTTCAGGAGTCACTCATCGAGGCTTTGTCATGTCCTCAAGAGTTTGAAACTAAAATTGTTGTAGCTGAAGTCTATCACAGAGAGAATAATCCTTCAGAATGCCATGCATTAATATCTTTTATTGATGAAGATGAAGATGATGTCGTGCATGTACATATTAGACCTTTGCCCTTATCTGGCAAGGTCAATGGCGTAGACGTCCGAAGAGCTTTCATTGATAATGGTTCAGGAGTCAAATTAATTCCCATTCATACACTTCGTCGATTGGGCCTCAGAGAATCTGATTTATCTCCTTCTTCCATGATGTTATAAGGATATGATAAAAATGAACAAGAACCACTTGGTGAGGTTACAATCAGAACTTAGTTTGGAGATCATGTATCCAATTCAGATTTCATGGTTGTTGATCAAGACTCAGCCTTCAACATCTTTCTTGGAAGACCCTGGCTACATCATCATGCGGCTATCCCTTCATCATACCATCAATGTCTCAAATATTGTTTCGATGGTCAAGTTGGGACATTTTATGGAGATAAGGATGCGTTCAAGACATGTGTGTCTTAATACATTGAGGTGGAATTCTATCACATGAAGGGAAAGGATAAATCCACAACCAGGGAGATTACAAAAGTTAATTCTCCATATGGTTTGGAGAAGATTCTAGTAAATCCATTTACACATGTGAGTACAGATTATGTGTTTCCTATCAGTCAAATTGAAAAGATAGACCCAAATCAAAATACTCTTATGGAAAGATCCGTAATGTCAATTATGAAAATTGAGCCAGACAACATGGGAGAAATTGGTAACCCATCAATCAGTGATGAAAGCCCAAATGGTGACGTCTTCATTTCATCTGCTGAAATTCATCAAGTCTATACTTTTTCAATCAGGCCAGCAGAAGTTATAGCAACATCGGAGGTGAACAGTGATGTCGATTCTCAATCCATTATCTACTCTTTGTTTCCCTAGGAAGACCCTTCATCATCAATCAGGTCAGAAATGGAAGCTTCTTCTTCAAGATGTCCACATTTTAACATCTCTTATGATCATGGAAATTATGATTTATCATCTACTATGCATGTAGAAATGGAAGAAATAACACATGTTGAAGAAGAAGAGGAAAATCTCAGAGATGCTCCTCCATTATTTGAAGAGGGTATCTCTAACAACGTGGATGAACATAGAGAAATAAATCTAGGTACAAAAGAATATACACGCCCCACTTTAATTAGTGCGTCCATGACTCTTGAAGAGAAAGAGATGTATATTTCCTTTCTAAATAAAAAAAGAGATATATTTTCTTAGAACTATATAGAAATTCTGGGGCTTAATCCTGATGTTGCTACTCATCATTTGGGTTTACCAGAAGAACATCGAGGATTTAAGCAAGCCGCGAGATAAACACACCCAACTTATGCTTCCAAAATTGAAGCTGAAGTGGATTAGAATATCAAAGATAACTTCATCAGAGAAGTTCAATATCCCAAGTGGTTGGCTAATATTTTCCCTATAAAGAAGAACAATAGAAAATTAGAGTTTTCATTGATTTCAGAGATCTTAATCAGCATTGTCCTAAGGATGATTTCCCAGTTCTGATTACAGAACTTTTAATTGATACAACAGGTGGATATGAAGCACTTTCCATCATGGATGGATATTCCAGATATAATCAAATACAAATGGCCCCAGAAGATGAGGAATCCACAACCTTCAGAGCCCCTCAGGGTGTGTTTTGCTACCGGGTAATTCCCTTTGGATTAAAGAATTCAGGTGAAACATATCAGCGTGTCATGCATCGTATCTTCAAACCCTTTTTAGGGAAGTTTGTTAAATTATATGTGGAAGATTTGGTGGTCAAATCCAAACAATGTTCTAATCACTTGGATGATTTAGAATTCATATTCCATAAACTTTGGCAACATAATTTGAAGATGAACCCCTTAAAATGTGCTTTTGGGGTAACCTTAAGAAAATTTCTCAGCTTTGTTGTACGCCATCGTGGTATTGAAGTCGTTCCCGAGAAGACGAAGTCAATCCTTTGTATGTCACCTCATCGAAATTTGAAAGAATTAAGAGGACTTCAAGGACACTTAACCTATATTCAGCATTTCATCGCCAATTTGGCAGGAAAAAGTTTACCCTTCAAAAAATTAATGAAGAAGGGAGTCACTTACCATTGGACTGAATAATGTCAAGAAGAGTTCGATATTCTCAAGAAATACCTCTTGATTCCACCAGTACTCATGACACCTATTGAAGGAAGACCACTTATCCTCTACGTGACAGCTTTAGAGAGATCATTGGGTGCCTTTCTTGCTCAAAAAAATGACGCTGGGAATAAAAACAGCATCTACTACCTTAGTTAGACTATGCTTGAAGCAGAAACCCGGTATTCAAGTATTGAGAAGTGCTTCCTGGCATTAATCTTTGTAGTTCCGAAGTTGATACACTACTTGAAACATCACGAGGTGCAATTGGTATCTCACAATAACCCGCTCAAATTCATCCTTAGTCATCCAATTCTTACAGGACGTCTTCCAAGGTGGGAAGTTATTTTGCAGCAATTCAACATTCAGTATGTGTCTCAAAAGGCAATAAAGGGCCAAGCTCTGGCTGATTTCCTGGCTGAACACCCTTCAGTGGAAGACACATCTTCAGATATTGAACTCCCTGATGACAAAGTCTTCTCTATTCAAGAAAGTCCTCAGGCATGGGAAATGTATTTTGATGGTGCTTCCAGAATTCCAACATGGAGGAAAATGGAAAATCATAAATTCAACAAAGTTGGCTTACGAATTGTGCTCATTTCCCCAAAAAGGCAGTGTTACCTTATTCCTTCTTATTGTGGGAAGGTGGTACCAATAATGAAGCAGAATACCAATCTCTCATCGCAGGCTTGGAATTGGTGCTTCAAACACAAGTGAATCGCATAAAGGTGAAAGGTGATTCAGACCTGGTAATAAAACAAGTCAATGGGGATTATTCTATCAGAAAAGAAGCACTAATCCCTTTGTATGATTACGTCAGAGATTTAATGTCGGAATTACCTTCAGAACCTAAATTTTATTATGTCCCAAGATCACACAATGCTCAAGCTGATGCACTCGCTAATATAGTCATAGCTTTGGAAGATCCAAATCGGGGAAAGACAACCATCAGTATTTCCCACCGTCGTGCAATTTCACCTTATGTTCGAATCAGAACAGAGGAAATTAATGAAATTAGTCCCATTCCTGAACCGTATGGTCGTACTATAGGATGGATGTCACCTATCAGGTAATACCTTCAAAATGGAACACTTCCACCTGATAGAGCCGAGAAAGAACAAATCCAATGACATGTGGTCACTTTTACTCTTTATGATAGCCCAAATCATCTAGGGAAAATTCCCTACAAACGTGGTTTTGATGGATTTCTCTTTATATGCATTGATGGGGAAGAGACAATTGCTGTCATGAATGAAGTGCATGTAGGAGTCTGTAGTGCCCACTAGTCTGGACATAGACTGTCTGATCAGATTCAAAGGCTTGGATACTATTGGCCTTCAATGATACAAGATTGTGTTGATTTCACAAATAATTGTCATTCATTCCCAGTACATGCCAAATTCATTCATCAACATCGAGAATTTCTTCATACAGCTAAATACTCGTGGCCATTTTCCACATGGGGAATGGATGTGGTGGGACCTTACCCTTCAGCTACGACCAAGCAGTTTAAGTATATTCTTACTGCCACTAATTTCTTTTCCAAATGGGAAGAGGCAATACCTCTTAAGGAAGTCAGTTCTAAATGAAATTTTAGCTTCATCAAGTCTAACATCATTACCAGATTTGGTGTCCCTCATACCATATTGGCGGACAATGGCACCAAATTTTGTTCATCTAAGGTGAAGATGTTGTATCAAGAACACAACATCAAATCCAACCATTCATCTTGGTATCATGCAGCGGCCAATGGCCAGATAGAGGCCTTCAATAAGACTCTGTCAAATATACTTCAAAATATGGTGGATAAAGTTAAGAAATCATGGCCTGATAAACTCTTTCATGTTTTATGGGCTTATCAGACTACCACTCGCACTGCAACGCGGTCAACTCCATATTCACTGGTATATGGAATGGAAGCTATCTTGCCCATTGAAATTAAACTACCCCCGCTCAGAGTAGCTATTTGTGATCAGTCACCTACAGATGAACAATCTCAAAAGCAATTGAATTATTTGGAATGGTTAGATGAGAAAATATTATGCACTTTGCACCACTTGGATGTCTATCAGAATCAAATAGCACGAGCTTTCAACAAAAAAGTTTTTCTCCATTCATTCACTTAGGGAGAATTGGTATTAGTTCTCAAAACTCCAATGATACTAGGAAAGAAACCTCCCAAGATTGAGCCAAAATGTGAAGGACCTTACTCAATACATAGGGTCTACTCCAATGGAGCTTATTCATTAATCTCGATGGATGGAGAACTCATCACTACTCTAACCAATGCCAGATTTTTGAAGAAGTATTTTGTATAAACACAAAATATATCATCATTGGTACGGTATGACCTTAAACTACACCACCATCCAGCAAGACGTTAAACTGCATATCCAATGGTCCATGCATATTACCCTAAACTATTCACATTTTTTTCGTCCAAAATGACGTTAAACTGTGAAAAAGTTCCCTAATTTGTCCAACATGATGTTAAACTATGTCCCCTTCATCGTCCTTGCTATGTGACGTTAAACTATACAGCAATAACCCATGAATATGACATTAAACTATTTTCATTTAATTCTTCCAACATGACGTTAAACTGTGACGTCCTAACTACATGACGCTAAACTGTATAGACGTCCCTTACGTCCCCCATGACATTAAACTGCACCATCCACGGTCCATGCATATGACCATAAACTATTTTCACTTTCATCCAACATGAAGCTAAACTATATCATCCCATTTTTCGTCCAACATGACGTTAAACTGTGAAAAAGTCCCTAATACGTCCAACATGACGTTAAATGGTGTACTCTTTTGTCCTCACTGCATGAAATTAAACTGCACAGTTCCCCTTTTGTCCAACATGACATTAAACTGTATTGTCCCCATCATCTTAATTACATGATGCTAAACTTTAAAAAAAGTCCATTAATACGTCCTACATGACATTAAACTGTACCTTTTCCCTACTACATGACATTAAACTGTGTAGCACCAATAGTCTTAACAGCAAGACTTTAAACTGCATAGTCCCTTTATATGTCCTACATGACATTAAATTGTGCATCTTTAGGGTTGTTACTACCACTTTTTTCTCACACCTAGTATGACTCACGTGAGCTTAGAGAAAACTTCAACCATAACACTCTCTCTGGGCTACTAACCATGTGTAAGTCCCAACACTATTTTTTATGTCATTGTCCGCAAGGACAACTTGATCAGTAATTAATTCTTTAATTGAACTATGCAGACTTTGATCCTTTCCTTCCTGGCTGGGTACGTAGTCAAACTCCCAAGGTTCAAGCCCAAAATCAATCTCTTCACATCGGTTCACCACCATGTCATATGATGTTGATTCATGCAACCACCCCTAGAATCAATATCTTTACATTGGTTCACTTCCGTCCTTGTTATAAGACTTTAAACTATGCAACACTTTTATCCAGTATGACAATAAACTACAATATTCTTTCATACCCTCACTTGAGAGGTAATCATTATTTACATTGATTTTCAATCATGATTCATTTCAAAGACTACGTGCATATATGGAAATACCTGAACCTTTTATATTGGGTTAAACTGTCATTGCACTAAAGTCCCCATTCACCCTTCACATGTACGAACCTAATTTGTAAAAAGGGTAGTTATAGAACTATGTGGGCTTGATTCCCATCCTTATGGGATACATAGGAACGTTCGAGTGTCCCTCGTATCTAGCCCCAAGTCCTTTGGGCCTAACCCCAAATTCCTATTTCAGTCCCCTGGCTGAAAAGTCCCCATGAAAACACACACTATGTATTTCTTATAATGGTCCAATCCCTATGACCCTAAGAAAAGAACTCGAATGCTTTTGTCCCAAATGACATTAAACTGTAGTTCAAGAACTACATATGGCTTGATTCCCATCCTTATGGGACACGTAGTGAAGTCCAACATTTCCATTCAGGACCCAGCCACAACATGATTATGGTTAGCATTGATCTGTGTATTTCTACATACATTGGACAATACCCATCTTTATGTGTCATAATCCTAACATTAAATATTTTCAGATATTCATAACCATTTTCTTAACTTGTAATCACAAAAGGACTGAAATTCTGAGAGTTCTTTTTCCTGACCATGCAGCATGTGCCCTTAGGTGGCCTTGCATAAACAGTCTACATAACGGACCTGTCAGCCAAAAGATGCTATTATTTGACTATGCAGTCAATTCCCTTAGGTGGCCCTGTATAATTCAACCCCCCTAATGGGTTTGTTAAATAGTTGTAACTTCATTCATGGGAGGAAAACATATTTTTTCATTATTTGTCTTGATAATATGTAGGGATCCTCAGAAAATAGCCATCCATAACATATTTGTCCCATATCCTTTTTCATGATCTGAAAGTATTCAAGTCTATGGTTTATATTCTCCTTCCCTACGTTTGGGTCAGACCTTTGTATGAGTGATATCCATCCTGTTCTTCGATAATATTGTTTGGAAATATCTTCTCCATATTCATGTACCTATTTCCATACAGAAAACTCTATAATTTGGAAAATTTGAATCTCCATACACTTTCACTGGCTTTATAGCACTAGGAAAGTAAATTTATGAGAGTTCTTTTTCCTGACTATGTAGCACATGCCCTTAGGTGGCCTTGCATAAGTTGTCCACATAACGGACCTGTCAGCCAAAAGATGATATTTATTTGACTATGCAGCCAATTCCCTTAGATGGCCCTGCATAATTCAACCAACTAACGGGTTTGTTAAATAATGGTAACTTCATTCTTGGGAACTACTTCTTCTAATGCCTTTTAGCTCTTTTTCATATCATTCCTCAGATTCAAATATTCTTAAGTCATAGTTTACATATTTTCCCTCATACTTGAGTATGGTAATATGTTTTCATATGAATTTTCAAGGAATTGAGTCAATTATAATTCATTTGGTCAAAGATATTTGGACCTTAAACAAATAGCCTCTTTATGTCTGACATGCATGACTTTAAACTGCAATATTTCTTATTTCTTCACACCTCCCCCAGGATGGATGTCCCAACTTATCTTTAAGACTTTAGATTAATCCATCTGAGCATTTCAAAAGATTGAGGATGACAATGTGGTTGCAACTCAGGCTTATGAGGTTTCAGATTTGGTGTACAAGGGCTATGATTCATCATGTGGGCCTTCTCAACTGTTCCAGCACTTATAAATACTCCTCCACATGAGATATTTGCTGAAGAAAAGTTGGTATAATTCTGAAACCATGAAAATGGGAGATAGTTCTTTGCTTCTGAAATAGTGACTTCTCGGAGATGACCATAGCCATACAAAGGCAAATAAATGCTTTGGGGGAAGTCGCAATGATATATCTTCAGATACTTACCCAAATACGGAAGAGTGATACTTTTGACGGTATAATAATTGTGGACAATGATATCTATCATATCATCAAGACATTTTCTTTCCAGTTCATCAGTTATTACAGTTCTAAGAGCCATTGATTCTGCACAAAAGTTGAATAAATTGACTCTTAAGTAAGTTGATTTTTCATAAAATTTGTGATGAAATTTCAGAAAAATGGCAAAGGCATTAAGGCGTGCAAGTCTAAACTTGGCGCCCAAGTATGGATGTGTCGTGCAAGTGTTAATGTGCCGTGCATGTTTTTGGCACGCAAGTATCACCGTTCAAGTCCTATTACCTTAACAAAAGAACGACAGTGAAGAAACAGTAGAAAATGAGTAACTTGCGTGACGAAGTTGACCTGCGCGGCGAGAGCTCGAAAATCCCAAAATCAGGTGCTATGCGTGGAAAATGATCACATATTTAAAGGCTAGGCTACCCACCTGTGCACCTACAGCCGACGCTCTCTAGACCTTGGCAACTCGTACCTACGCGATGATAGTTGCATGACTCGCACCTGTGCACCTCTTTCCATTTGGTTTTCTTCATTTCCTCTGAGTCACATCCTTATTATTTCGGATCCAACTCTAAGGGGGGACTTTTTTTTATGCTCCTTTTTGTCACATTGTCTAAAATAATGAAAACGGAAATGACTTAGCACAAATTGATCCATCCTTTGAAAAAAACATCAAAAATCGACAAAGGCATGAACAAGGCTTCAAATGCACAAGGGTCGCGAATGTTCCCTCACTGTCGCGCAAGTATACTTGCGCACCACCTAATGTTAGTGCAAGTGACTTGTGCACCCTAAGTGATAACCGCCTGGGGTCTTCTCCAGCCTATAAATAGACCCTGTGGTCCCCCCATTTGAAGAGGAATTTTTTCCAGAATTCCAATATAGAGCTCTTAACGCCCAAGTCTCTTCTGTTGGTCTTCTGAACACTTCTAAGGTAATTATTTACCTAGAATAGAAGGTCTTAACAGGAGGAGTAAGGTCTAAGTGTTATAATTCACTAACACTTACGCACCTAAGGTGTTTTACCCTTAGGGTAAATGAACATACTTGTGCGCCACCCTACTTATTCACCAACACTTGCACGCCTCTCTTCTGGAAGTACCTCAGGATAATTCTAATGGCTTTGGTCAAGGATCAGCCAAGTGTTACCCTACTAGTTAACAATCGCGCAAGTAACCATGTGTCGCGCAGGTATACCTGCGCGACTAGGACTTGTGCGCCCACGGAGTACCTGCGTGCCTGCCAAGACTTGTGCGCCCCTGCCTTATTGGGTGTCCTTCTTGCCCATTTAACCCCTCTTATACCATTCCACCTCTCCTATTCAAGATTCAGTCTTCAAGACATTATTCAAATCCATTTATGGCATGTCTTCTTGATTAACTTCCTTATCTGAAAGAAATTATATGGGATATCTCTCAAAACCTTGTGATTTACACATATTTGTATCACTTAAGATTAAGATTTCATTCATTCATCTTCATCCTTTAAGATGAGAGAACCCATTAACCTGGTCCTCCATTTCAGGAATAAGCCCCAGTCATAATTCTCAAATCTAGGCATCCTCTTTAGGAGTAAGGCCCAAGTCCCCTAATCTGGGAATCCTTTTCAAGAGTAAGCCCCAATATTAAAATTCCCAAATATGGGAATCCTCTTTAGGAGTAATCTCCAAACATAATTCTCTTAACCTAGGATTCTTTTTCAAGAGTAAGCCCCAGTCTCAAATATGGGCATCCACTTTAGGAGTAATCCCCAAGTCCCTTAATTTTTCAAGTCCCTTAACCTGGGCCTCCTTTTCAGGAGTAATACCATGTCCTAATTTCTCTTAACCTGTCCTAATTTACTTTTTGATCTGGGTCTCCTTCTTAAGATTAAAACCCAATCATAAGTCTGCTCCTAATTTGGGCCTCATTTTCAGGAGTAAGCCCCAAATTAGAGTATCCAAATCTCCATAAAGGACATATACCTTTATGGACCCTGTTCCTGGATTTATTCCCTGAAGTAAATCCTAATCTTCATCTATTTGGGAAGTCATATATACATAAGCCCCACATTATTTCTTATGATTGCATATTTTATGGTACAATTTTCTGGTTTTACCAATACCTCTTGTATCTCACAGAGAGCATGAATCATGTGAGATTGGAGTGTAAAAGTAATTATGAAATCTTTCTTTGATCCATCAATAATAAACATCATATTCCCTTACTCGAACTATGTGGGTTCTGGTTCCTTTTCCTAAACTAAGGATACGTAGGTAGCCCATCTGCAGGTACGATCCCAACTTTGAAATAATCCATGTCCTTCTGAATGATAATAAACTTTAAGTGCCCCACTGAGTGGCTTCAAAGCTAGTATGGTCATCATAATGACCATGATACATTTATGTATTAAATGATTACATTGACTAAGAATCTCTAAACAAATATAGATGATTATCTATCGATGAAGAACCTCGAATACATATAAAAGATTCTATAAATTTCCTATATATCAATCATTGATTTTCATATATAAAGGAAAGCTCATTTTATACATGGTAAAGTAATAAGGATTCACAAACATAACTTAAATCTGGAAAGAGATTCCCAGAGTAGACAATAATTCCCCTAAAAAATGTGTGATGAGTCCGACCTCCCATCCTCTCGACCAATGCAAATTCCTAAGCCTCATCAGTCAACAACTAATGAGCACCTACCTTTGGAAAGTAGGATCAAATGGATATGGAATCATTGAATGTTTCCGGATCTACGAACAAACCCGTTAGAAACCACTTGGAATGTTTGAATCTTAAATCAAGGAGATCATCCCCCATTCCAGAGGGAAATAGTTTCATGTATTGATATATCACGACTCAGTTTTACAGATTGTAAGACTTGAATCCGGAGGTTCCAGAAAACCTTCTAATTTTTTATGATCTACTTGCAAGAAGGAGTAGAGTGCACATGGAAAGGATAATTCCACATGAATGCATACATGAATACATAATAATGGAAGAAAATAACCAAAAATAAATAAATTATATATGCTAAATGAATTAAATAATAAATAGAAACATTATCTGTTCTTGGGTTTGTATGGAAATTCAATGAAATTCATGGATTGATAGAAATGGATGAGATTCAAGATAATAATATTATCCAATACTTGAAAAGTGGTTCGAGGCCAACAGACATACTACATATATATCATGATTACAATAACTAATTGTACTCAAGAAAACCTAATACTAAGGGATATTAGAGGAATACATTATTGAAAACTTTGTATATAATATTAGTTATATATTAACCCTATTATAGAGTAGAATCATTTCAATTGGTTCAAGAATCCAAATATGTATTTTGATTGGTTCTGAATGAAGTGAAGAAAGCATTATCTTGGTTTTGGTCATTGAGGGACACAGTGGGACACATTGTTGATTAGCATGGGATAGTATTTGGTTGTAATCACTTGTTTTATAGTGAAAAATATATGTTGGTGGGTGTAACCCAGACAATAAAGAGTATTCTTTTATACCAAACCTTGTAAATCTCCATGTGATTCTACCTATATTATTACGATTTCACAAGAGGTAATATTAAGATATAATATTGAGTGGATCAAGATCCACAACAAGTTTGAGACGTTTAATTTTAAGAAGTATATTTCATAAAATAAACCATTGATTCATCCCATCTAAGTTGTAAATCTATCATGGGGCTCTACATATTTCAATAATAATCATTGATAATTATCAGAAGGATTCTAGATGGAATCCCTCTCCAATTCCTAGTTTGAATATTTGTGTTACTCCGGAGGATTGTAGAAGGATTCATGGTCTCTTTTCCATTCTGACAATTAGTGATACACAATGCCAATGATCATGTACCTTAGTGGTACATGATCTTCCTTGGCATCCAAAAGACCCAGGATCAAATCCGGGTAGGGGTGAATTTCCAGGGCACTATATCAGGACACTGTGGAAGCATTGACATTGTAGCAGTTGAGTGACTGTAGCAGGCACTGTAGTATCAGGGGTACTGTAAAAATACTATTCACTGAGGGGTCCTTTGGTCTAAAAAATGGGCTTTCAAGCCTTGTATTTATGCCACTTGGCCTTCGGAATTCAGGCTAGGTAAAGGGTCACCCTCTACACATTCTAAAGAGGTATTTGTTTTAAATAATAAATTGAGGCTTTAACCACAACCTTTTAATTAGAGATACACAAAAGGATACAAGATGGAATCCTCGTCTAATTTACAATTTTATAATTAAAAATATTCAATATCATGTTAGATAACACCATAAATCATTTCTAGTATAAACATTAGTAAAACTCACGTCCCAACTATCATATTAGATATAGGACTTCAATTATGGAAGTAGCTTTGCATCCCAACATAGATTAATAATCAAATAATCATGGAATATACACCTAATCTTTAAAAAAACATCTAGTATGTATCATACTCCTACCCCAAGCTAGTGATAAGCCCATATTGGGCCTCTAATATATGAATCGACATTTTTTATGTCTTCTTCTTTCTAGATTAATCATTAGAATGCTTATATTATTAATTAACCATAAAATATCCAAATAGTTACCACCATTTTCATTATCCAAACAATAATGTCATGCTAAGTTGAACCCATCAACCACCCCATCTCCCATAGTGTTGTCTGACCCACCATATATCTTGGCACCCTATCTTATTCCCAACCACGGTTTCTAATTTAGATAATCACCCAATGTCCATACCTAATATCAACAGCCACTGATGATATAGATAGATCCATCACCAAGATATCTGATCTTTTAACCCTTAAGTATATCACTCCCCAAACACACTTATCTGTATAAAAAACTCTACTCAAATAATAATCCTAAATTTTTTATAACTTTTATTTCATTAACAGAAATCCATGTCCTTAGAAATTACATTCTCTACTTTAATGGTGCAGACAAGGTGGTCCTTTTTAGCTCAATGTGTGGAAATTCTCTAAACCGCCCACATTATCTCAATATTACAATGCTCCCAATTATTTCCACTCAATTCATAACCCAATCCATCTATTCATCTTAAATAGGGATGTTCAAAATCCAATAGGTTACCCATTCTACTCATATAACTCTGACAAGGAAATTCATTCAAAAATACATTCCAAATATTTTCCTTAATTTAGAAAGGAACATAGGATATATATACATATAAAAGGACCCTTATACTTCACTTTATCCTCCAATGATTACTTCCATGTCTTATAATCCTTTTTCAACTCATTATCTATGTAATCTAATACTTGTTTGACCAAAAAACCTAGACAGATGTGTCTTAATGGAACTTGACCTATGAAAACTACACACAAGAGTCCATCATTGGACTCTTATGATTAATCAGTCACTTAATGTACTATAGATGGAACACTATATGAAATTAGTCTACTTCCTAATTAATGATTTGTTCACCATGTATTCAGAAAAATGCCCAACCAATCATAAAAATACTATTATATCTCTAATTGGATCTAAATATAATCTATAAAGAAGCCCCACAATCTTAGTGCCCTTTCGGGTCTCTTAACCTATATTCCTAACACTGAAGCAGATAGAACAAATGAAAAACAAACATATTGGTTCATGTATTAGGTACTGATTACCTCATTGACATATGAGTTATCCCGTATAGTATCATCAACAGATTCATCCAAATTCATTAGTAATCAAATAAAATAATAGAAACCATAAAATAAAATAATTTAAATGACCAAGGTGATGGAATAACAAACAAAAAGATAAACCACAAGTAAAAAGTCACAAAAGGTAATAAAAAACTACATATGACCACTTTCCTACAAACCTCATGAATTAGATGATGATCAGATACTTAAAAGATGTGGGAAGGGGAGAAAAGTGGGGAATTCCCCCCTCCCCCTCCCCCCTGTGAGTCGAGTTCCTATCCAAAGGTCAGACTCTTACCCCTTTTGTAAAATTTTATATTTTTAGAATACAAAATAGATATAGAGGGACACTGGGTACTCATTCCATGGCCACAAGTGATGGATATATATGAGGACCACATCCCCTAGGTAGAAAATTGGATAATCAGTTCATTATACCTTGTATCTAATGTAATATATTTCATAATGCACCATATAACTGAACATTTAATTTCCCTTGGTCCATCAAACCTCCACCAAACATCCAAACATACATCAAATTGTCTCAAAAACAAGATATATTAATTTTAAATATCTATGCATTTCATAAAATTTAAAACACACTTGCTCTCATTCATATTTTCTCAATTTCCTCACAATTTCATAGACCCATAACAACATGGGTCATTATAAACTCTTAACCATATATATTCTCAAACACAATAACTATTTGTGTAAATATATCGTGAATCACACCTTTTTGTGAGACACGATATCTTCTTCCCATTCTAAACTCCATACTGGTCACAATCATGAAATCCATGTACTTAGAATATAAGATTATCCATCTTTTAAGAACCACATCAGTCCAATTCTATCACATGTACCCATCACTTCCTGAATTAACTGTTTAACAACCATTTCCTATATATCCCTCATGATAATTTGAGGAATGTGATAGTTGCTAACTCAGTGTAACTATTTCCTCTAAAATACCCCCATCTCATACACTTCTATTCTTATTCCCCATGTTGATCATGATGCATTATATATGGAGGAATTTTAAAGTCAATCCATAATTATCATTCAAATATACTTATCAGAAACATGAGTGTATTGATAAATACTAATAACTCCATGTTAAGATTGATAACCACATACAATTCACACCTAAATCCTAAAACTATCCTAGATCATGTTTTTATGACACTATATCAATTTAATAACCTGATGTAAAATTCTCTCTATGAGAAATGATATTGTTTTTAGTCCATGTACATATTTGATCCATACATCATATCCATATACAAGCAAATTGAATATCATTGAATCTATCTGATAACTTGAAATCAGATAAAATATATTTCCCACGATTGAAATCCATAACAACACCCAAATAACATTTTTCTATTTTTAAAAATAACACAGTCATAGGTATTAATTAAAATCCACCCTACTCTAGGGCCATATTTTTAAATAATTGATTGAATTCTCCCCGTATTAGAATTTTTTATATTTCCTTTCTTCTAAAATAAACATTCTTAAAATTAAAATATTAAGAAGAAAATATCAATCACAAGTCTCAATCATTAAAACGCAATACTATCACCCCATGAGCATTTCTATAGAGTATAGAAAAATAATGATTTCTTAAGACAAAAATATCTAATAAGTTTACCATCCATCATTATAGTTTATATGCATTAGACATGGTTCCAATAGACATATTACATAATATTTATGAGAAGATAACCTAAAATCTTTCACACTAAAGGAATATCTTAACACTAATGAAAAATCATCACCACTATGTCCTTTCAATGACCAACTTATGACCAATTCCACGCTTCCCTCTTATAAGGTGTAAAATAATTCATAGATTCCAAACTCACAATGATTGAAACATCCATACACCATTCCCATATGTTAAAGACGTATACTAACTCCATTTACATATTTTTTATTTTGGAACATATCAAATCAGTTACCATGGAATGACATTTGAACATTGAAGATTGAGGTCCAAATATATATCATTTTAGATATTATAAATTAAGTGTTTTATATGAACACATGGGATAATATGACCCATTCAAAGATCATACATAGTTTTGACCATTGATATTTACTTATTCATATTGTAATGCATGAGTAAAAAAATGGGGATTGAAAAAATCTATAAGGTATTATGTAAATTGAAAAGGCCAGGAAAATATTGTGTGTAATACTGATTCATGTTCTTGAAAAAAACACTTCCTTCGTTGCATCATTATTTCTCCACCACTCGTTTCCCATGAAAGATACTTTAATTTCATGGGTGTGAGGAGAATCCCATCCATATGATAGGTGATTTGGTATAACCCATGGATTCAACATTTAGGAGAGAATTTTATGGACATAACATGGTTTTATTTATCAATAATGTGACTGATGACAAGAATAGTGACCATAAATGATAAAAGGAACCAAAATATTTTTCTCCATTTTTTTAATTTCCATGGTTTTGTAAATTCAGACATGGTAGATCTTTGTATTTAGTTATTCTTATTGATTATTATAATAATAAAAAGTATTTTTTAATCTTAATAATCCCAATTATGTTATCTAAGCATTAGAATGTTCTTATGATTAGAAAATCACGATGAGAAATTAAGAAAAATGATCGTTTCAAAATGTAAAATTATATGTTTTGTGTGGTTATAGAATATGATAGGAAGATCATTATCATGTGATTTATAAAGACACTCATTATTTTTTTTCTAAAGTGTGAGATAGTGTGAAGTCTATCGTTTTCCACAAAAAATAATTCAGTTTGTGAAATTTATGGGAACATAATGTAAATATGATATTCCATATATCATATTTTATGACTGGTGTAGATTTGATGTATGAATGGCCATTCCCATGACTGTAAAAAATATTAACACATACAAAATTGGTAGATATGTATTGAAACTACTTAAGGAGAGATAAGTAATTATAATACACACATTATATTAAGGAGGCCCACTTTGTTGATGATTCTTATTGTAAGTCATGGTTTGTATCACCATGAAAGTTATTTATTCACATATATTTTGTATTTTTTAAAACATTTTGATATAAAATTTTTAATTTTTCAATCCTTTCACAAATCAATTAATTTATTTATTTAAATTTTTGTGATTTCATTTGAATAATTAATTAGAATTATTTGTTTTTGAAATTATAAAATATTAAGATTAATTTTGAAAATTCATTTTTTTGGATGATTTTATATACCATTACACATGGAATAGGGGATGAGTAATGGTAATGTGTGCTCTATATTTACACAAGTTAATTTTTCAAGAGATAATTAAGGGTATGTGGACTAATTCATGTGCTGTGTAAATGTGAAAAAAACTTTGTGTAAGGGTAAAACTCCGCCTAAGAATCTGTGTAAGGGTCAGTTACAAGTTGTGTAAGGGTAACTATGGATTTCAAATTGGTATATAAAGGCATGTAATATACTACCTAAACGTAGAGGATCTATTGTGTAAAAATAGAAGCCACTCTGTAATGGTTAGTGATCCTTTTCAAAGCATGCAAAAAGGTACATGTTGCACTGCATAAAGGCAACGCCATTATCTCAAAGGTTACGTAGAGTTACTTTTTGAGATGGATAAAGGTAACACAATGCTATATAGGGGTATCTAAAGTAGGGTAAGGGTAACCTCATGTGTATATATGATATTTAAAAGTATTATATATATTTAAAATGTTGTGTAAGGATAAGAAAAACCTGCATAAGGGTATCACAGGGTAAAAAGAGTTGTATAAGGGTCACCATACCACCAATATCTCACTATATTCCTTTATATCCACCACTAAATGATATTGAGATTGCTCAAAATACCACTATAAGGGTCCCAAATCACCATGGAAACCACATCCAACTCAGAATACCACCATGGTGCATAGAAGAATCTTGAATCAAGAGTAGAGATGACCATGGGATTTGATCACCTTGCTATGATATGATGAATCCTATACTACACATGCGGTCTAGGATTTGAAAATATAAGAGTAAAATGCTTACATTTCACATCATCTACATGTATTACCTACATATAAAAAATTGATATATCACACATCCACTCTCATGCATGAATCATGATGAAATGAGATTAATCTTTAAAGAATGGTACATGAATATTTTAAGGAGATAAGATTGTAGATTTATGATATAATAATAGGAGATTCAAAATGAAGTAATATCTCTTCAGTATATAAAATAAGGATATATTTCCACCGATTTAAAAGAAGAAAACATTGACTGATTTCAAAATAGTATATTTAAATTTCTAAGACCGGATCTTGGATGGTCCGATGACTATAAATACTAAATACATATTGCTATCAAGGGGATAATCCATTCCACTAAGGAATTAGGCTAATTAATTTGGATAATCCATTCCACTCAGGGTATGATGCCTATAAATACTAAATTTATGCTACTATCAAGGGGTTACTAAATCCATTACAATTTTCTTGAATTCTACTCTATAATATTTTATATTTTATATTTTTTAGGGGGAATGGTAGATATGAGTAAGGGTTTGGTTATCACCCTCCATGACAAAACTCTCAAATTAATTTGGATTTTTTATTTATATCATTCCATCCCTTATGTTGGAAGAACTTTTTATATGATGGAGTTGAGTTTATCAAATGGATGACATGAGATATGATGGGGTTAGGTCTAGGAAGGTTCCAAAATATTAATTGAGGTGTTCCATTAACCTTGATTATAGGTGGATGTTCAGGTTGGTAAAATAATGTAGTCTCTTGGTTATTTAAAGTTTTACACTCAATAAAAAAAGGTTATTAATTTATAAATGTGATTTCACAAATGAATTATCAAACAGACTAATGAATAATGAAGGATCCAGAGTATCTTACAAATGAACCAACCATTTTTTTTCTAATTTCATTCTATTAGAATTGTATATTTAGGTTTTTTATATTTTCAATACATTCTCTTTCTCCCATTTTTTTATTATTTTAAAAAGATATAAAAAATCAAAAATAAATAATAAGTGAATTATGATTAGTGAGTGAACCACTGTGAAGATCTATAAATTTGATAACCATATTCATCCACCATTATAAACTAGGAAAATATTAGTACCTTGTTCACCACCACATGCCTGGTTTTTCAAATGATAGAACTATTTATGGGGAGCCAAAAAACATTTTTAATATTATTTTCATATTGTATATTTTTTAGATTTATATAAAAAAATCATTTTAAATGATGTTTCCAAACTACCCATATTGATGATGGACAAATTACTCACATGTGAAACAATAATAACAAGAGTTTAATGAATATATGAAGGATCAAATTCAATGAACTAAATAAAATATATAGTTAGTGAAGAGAAAAATAGAAAAATAACTTATGAGTATCTGGAAAAACGTAAACCATATATAGTTGTAGAAAAGTTTACCCATCAGGATCCATGTATCATTGAGAGGGGCAGGGGGTGAATCAGTGATATATTTTTATTTCATGTTTCCTTATTTTTTATATAACATTAACCTGTTATTAAATATTTATTTCCCTACTAAACACAATCCAAACACACATTCAAAAGAACACTATAATTTACAAGATTCACTACTCAACAAGAGTAGCTACATCCTTAGTATAGTGTAGAAACAATAAAATACCACACTATACACTATAAAACAAACCTTTTATATGAAATAACACAAGTATGATATACCCTTACAATCATGCATAACATGGAAAACAATCTTCAAGTGTGTGTGCTACCCCTTAACAGAAATAGGGAACACAAATCTTCAGTGCTTCTTGATGAACATTCACAACTCTGGTCTGTCAAATCAATTATTCTCCTTCCTACCCAGAAGCTAGTATGAAAATCATCCTACACATATTAAAACTTTCAAGGAGTTTAAATTAGTCACACACAACTTTCATTTTTCCTTCACACAAATTTGTTCCCTTGCACAAAATATTCAGCTTTTGTCGCAAAAAACCACATATGTGCAATTTTAATCTATCTCGCAACTCTCTTCTTACATTAAACTTCTTCAGATTATGTTAGAATGTTTTTCTTTCTTGAAAATCCCTTTAATTAAAATTCCTCAATTCTTTAAATATCATGATCTCTCTATGTGTCATGATTTGTAAATGATGGGGGGGGTCACCTATTATTTACATGAATCATTAAACCCTATGCGCAAAACCCATGACGTGTCGTACGAGATATTGCTGCATCATGCATGATCATCTTCGATCACACAAAAATAATTTGACGTTACATTGGGCACATAAACATATTTCGTGCCAACCTAATCGTTCACTCACTTTCATGAAACATTCATGCACTTCATGCATTTTCCATTTCTAGATTTTTTGATCCAGAAACATTACTTGTGCACAACATTCCAAAACACATTCAATGTTTCATGGAAAAACTAATCTTTCATGAACATTATGGATCATTTATTCGTCATCCTTTTCAAAAAATACATGTCCTCCTCTCCTAATTTTAAGGCCCACAAATTTGGAAAATTCCAGAAAACAAAGCCACATTAAACATGTTCTTTCGTAATGCCTTCAGATCATCCATTATATTGTCAAGTTTCACTCTAATCCATTCAAAAAAAACTATTCTACTTTCATCATAAAATCCACTATCATGATATATATACATTGATCAATCAGCTTTATCATCGTTATATTTTAATAAGATGGTAATACAACATCCCTTTCTTCTAACTATATCATTCCTTCCAATCAAAACAAATTCTGATTGGAATCACCTATTCTCCCCCTTTCCTTCATTAGGAATGCATAAAAAGATATTTAAACCTATGTTATTTGTGAAATAAAAATCAGAAAATCATCATCTATTTTACCAAGGCTTTTTCAAAGTGAATTAATTTAATTTCTTTCATAATAAAATATAACACTCTAAAAAAGGTATCTCTTATTACTTCCTTCTCAATCCAACCTAGTACCACCAATCTTACCCTATGGGTTTTTTCAATAGATATTCTTAAATAATTTAAATTTTTGACCTTAAGAAAAGGATTACTTATCAATAATTATAATACCACATTAGCTAACTCATTATAGGAAACAAGAATTTTCGAAATAAAAACCTTACTGTCAAAAACTAGTGACTATGAAATCTCTTCATCATTTCATTCTCATCCTTCTCCAAAACATAAACACCATTCTTCCACATCATTCTTCCTCAATATTCAATACTTTGTAAAATATCTTGGAATACATAAATTCTATTTCCTATAACCACTTCCCACAAATAGTTATAATAATTTACACACATACATTCTTAATTCACATATTACCCATAAATCCCCTTTATTTATGGTTCTATAGAAAATATTTATGACTCTATCCTCACCCTCGAAAAAAATATCCAAAGGTAAGACAAGAGAGCGGATAAAAACACGTACCATAGCCTTTATGAGAAGGGGGATGGACTCCCATGTTCAACCTCAAGTTGGAAAATGGTTCCTTCGAAAACAGTTTTGTGAATAAGTCATAAACTTGTTTTTATGTATGAAAATATTCTAGAATCAACTACTTATTCTCAAAATTCACTTTGGTGAAGTTGTAATTTATTTCAATATGTTTTGAATGATAATTTAGTAATGGATTTTCTATAATATTGATTTGAGATTGATTATCACATCCCAAGAGAAAGGGAAAAATTACTTCTATAACTAAGCCTTCCAACTGAATCTTTATCCACATAAGTTGAGTAACAGATTGAGTGGAAGAAACATACTAAGATTCACTTATTCAAAGAGTTACTAAATTCTATTTATTTGTATTCCAACTGACAAAAATTTTCCCTAGAAATAATACTCCACCAGATGTAGATCTTATATCATTAATGTTTCTTTCCCAATCAGCCTCTAAATACCCAAACAGATCAATATTTTTTTAGCCATCATATCTGATTACAAAATTTGTTGTGCCTTTGATATATCTAAGAATCCTTTTTCCATCAATTAAATAGTATTTATTAGGATCACTCTAGAATATTTTACATATGGTAACATCATTGGCAGTGTAGGGTCATGAGGTAGTCAAATAAAAAAACATCAAATCATCATTTGAAACAATTTCTGATCAACTTTCTTGCCTCGTCATATTTAGTCAACTTGGTTCCCACTAAAATCAATGTGGAAACTGGTTTCAAATTTTCTATGAAAAATTTCTTTAGAGGTTCCTTATCATATTTTTCTTGAGAAAGAAAAATGTGATTATTATTTTGTAAAATGTTTCACTGATGAATGTATTTCATTTCTCCCAGTATAGACATATCAAAAAAAAATTCATCTCCCCACCAAATAATTCACATGATCTTTCATCATTTCCTGCAAAGATAATATCATCAACATAATCAATTACGATGAGAGAAAACTCCTTCTTCACTTTAATGTAGATATTTCTATCTACCCTACCTTTATTAAAATTCTTATTCCTCATGAAATTATAAAAATTTCAATACCATTCCATTGAATCTTGTTATAGTATATACATAGACTTCTTCTTATTTTACACATAACTTTCACCATTCCAATTAAAAAATCCACAAGGTTGTTCAATGTACACTTCTTTATCAAGACCACCATTCAAGAATATGGATTTAACATCCATTTGAAATATATCATACCCTCATTGTGCAGAAATAGTAAGAAAGTATCTAATTGTTTCTAACCTTTCAACTAGAGAAAAGGTTTCATAAAAATAAATACCTTTAATTTGTGAATACCCATTTCAAACCAATATTTCTTTGTTTCTTATCACGTCACCTTCTTCATTTAGCTTGATCAAGAAAACCCACATAGTAATAATAATGGTTTCTTTATCTGGGTTTGATACAAGTTCCCAAGTAACATTCATTTCTATCTTATTAATCTATTAATTCATAGATTGAACTAATTCAGGATTCTTGAAAGATTCAT
The DNA here is from genome assembly GCA_963277665.1 of Viscum album. Classification (NCBI taxonomy): domain Eukaryota; kingdom Viridiplantae; phylum Streptophyta; class Magnoliopsida; order Santalales; family Viscaceae; genus Viscum; species Viscum album. The sequence continues at coordinate 957,988,871 of OY728158.1, read as the reverse complement.
TAACATCATTAGGATCCACTTTTGAATACAAAGAAGTATGTTTAAGAACATTCATTGTCATTCTTATTTCAACCCTATGATGTTGATCACAAATTATGTTCTGAACCTCCACATGATTCCTCATCCTAGGATGAGCTGTTTGAATTTAATCCTAATCACTTGAAATTTTAGAGTCTAATTCTTCTTCTTGAGTAGGATTACCATTATAGGTAGTATTATTTGAATTGTTAAAAAAATTGTCCTTATCTTTCTCAAATTATGTATTAGTAAAAGTCTAATTTTCTTTTTCAATATTTTCAATAATGCTCACATCATCAGAATAAATAATTATTTATATTTCTTTGTTGAAACATTTATATTCTCTCACTTCTTGATCATATCAAATAAAAAGTCCATCATCTCATCTTTTCTCATTCATTCTTCGGATTCCACCTTTCTTATTTATCATGAACAGAATCTGAAAAACACTTAATTGCTTTAAATGTGTAGTTTTCCCATAAAATATTTCATATGGAGTCATATTTGATTTTGGCCTATAGAAATAATGGTTCTGAATATACACAACATAACTCATGGATTGCCTCTAATAGTAATAAGAGAGACCATGTTCAAGACACATAGTTCACCTCAGTTCCAATAAACCCATATTATTTCTTTCAGAAACCCCATTTTGTTGAGGTGTATAAAGTGAACTGAACTCAAGTCGAATTCATTGATTCTCAAGATAGTTTTAAAAATTTTCTTTCTTATACTCACCCCCATTATCAGTTCTCAAATTCTTCACTGCACATTCACATTCCTTCTATGCTTTCCTCTTGAAAATCTTATTCATTTTCAGAGCATCTGACATATATTTCATATACATAACACATATAATGTGAGTAATGTCATCAATAAATGTGATGAAGTACTTATATCTATTTTCTGGTTTCTTACTCATTGGCCCACATATATCATAGTGAATAAGTTATAGGGCTCATTTTGAAAAAATGTCAACTCTCTTATGAATTAATTTATAATCTTTCCTTTCTGAAAAGTAGTTGAACACCATTCTCTTCTGGACAGACACATATATCAGTACATGCACAACAGCAGTAAGAAAGGGAAAATGGTCCTCTAGTTGAAGACTCAGTATAGTCTGTATATTGTGAATGAGAAATATTTATGGGTTTCCATTGCAAAAAACTAGTAAATTCCTTCCTTTAATTTGGCCGTTGAGAATTAAAAAAATAAAATTGTTTTGTATTTCCCCAACATGGAATAAGATCACTTTTTTATGTTTTCCTCTTGTAAATACCATTCCATCATATTCACTTTTCAGAAAAAAAAAACCCATCTTTTCTGAATATTTTTTGTTAAGCTCATAAAAAAGATGTTAAACAGTTAGCAGGTTGTGTTTCAGTCTAACAACATATAATATTTTCCTGGATTTTGACTTTTTATTCCCAATTATGGCTGATCCAACAACTTTAATCCTCAGAGATTCATTATTTCAAAAATTAACTATTCCTACTTTGAAGACTTTCACATTTTTTAACAACATTATGTCTCCTATCATATGAGAGGAACACCCACTATCAAGAATCTATGGACATTCTCATTTTGTATCTTTCAATGTGGTTTCAACAACAAGAGAATTCTGTTTTTTACTTTTAATTCATCACCTCTAACTTTGTATATTTGTTATGAACCTTTTTTTGTGTTGAAAAAAATACAAGATATCCCTTAGAAATATTTCCAGGTTTTTCACATTATTCCAAAATAGTTTCCAGTAGTTGGAACCTATTCTCAACATTCACACAAACTTTCTCAAATTTCTTCAGAACATATATCTCATACATCTTCTTTTGAGAGGATTGAATCCCCCAAAATCCTTTCCTTCTATAACATGTGGAATAGTAGTTTTGTTGGTAGTTGAAACAACACATATTTTCCATGTGTCCAAATCCACCACAATACCAAAAGTATCCATAGAATGAATATTTCCCTCTGAAAAATCCATACTAACTGGAGTTGTGGACACACTTCTAAACAACCTTCTTAATAGAACTCTACTGACCATCAAACTTCATTATTTAAATCATAAATTTAATCTTTAGGTCAGATTTATATTCATAATTATTAGAACTAAAAGTAGAATATATTTATATCGACTAATTATTTTTGATACTTTTGATTTTTAAGCAGTGTTATCTTTGGCCACATACATAGCCTTTATGACTTTTTTCTTATCAGATCCATCTCTATCATTCATCAAAACCTTTAAAGATAAATTTTATTTATCCTTATTATACTCATCCTTAATAAAACTTCCACCAACTTCTGAAATAGATTGTTTGAAACTTATCTTCCTTTCATCTATATTAGAAAGTTTCTATTGGATAAGTTTTAAATATTATTTTTTTCATTATTATTTACTTTAAGATGATCATTATGATTATTTTTATTCTTAAGAGAATTCATCAGATCATCAATATACTTTTCCATATTGATGTTCTCATTAGGAAAACTTTCTTTATTTTATAATGAGTAATTTTCATTTACTAACAGCTTGTTTTCCTTATGAATCCTTCTGATTTTATTCAAAAATTCTTTAAAAAATTCCTTTAGATAATATTCGAGTTTAGTCTCTTCATCTTCAGAACAACTGCTCCCGCAATCTTCATTGTTCACTAATGAAATAATGGTTTTATCTCTAGAATTTTCACCAAAATATTTTTTTTGATTTATCTTTTCTATCTTCTTCTTTATCATCATTATAGAAAAATATTCTTCTTTTTTATTTGAATAACTTTTTATCCTTCCCATTATAAATATACTTATTTTCTTCACCCTATTTCTTCCCTGACCTTCTTGACCTTCTTTCATATTCATCATTGTATTTTTATTTAAATATGGGAGGATAATTAGCTGCAATGTTCCCAACAGCTCCTAATTATAAACATTTCAAGGGGTTTTCCCCTCGTATTTCCATGTACCTATTTTCACATTCCTGGAAAACAAGGATAAAATTTAATTTAAATTCTGAAATAACTCATCTTCAGAACTACATTCACTAGATTCATCTTAAATATGATTATTTTTCAGATTCTCTTTCTTTTTAGCCGTGAATGAAATTTCTTTATCAGTTTTTTTTCACTTCATAGTCTTCTCTTTTATCATTCCATAAGTTCTAATAGTTCTACGAAAATCATCTGGAGATAATGTATCATGGTCTCTTTCATCCAGTGATGAAACTTTTCCATCAAACTTATCAGGCATAATTCTCAAGATATTTTAAAAAACTATAGAATCCTACAAATTTTCAGTAATACATATTACTGTACTGATAATGCCATTCACCCTAGTAATGAAGTGACCAACAAATTCAAGCTCACCCATTTTCTAGTCTTCAAACTTCAGCCTCCAGATTTATTTTTTTTCTTTATTCACTTTTTTATTTCCTTTATAGATGTTTTTCAAATTATCCATGATGCCTTCAAATATAGAGAAACATTTCACTATTAAAAACTCACTCTCAGAAAGATATGAGAGTAATAATTTATTATCTCTTCCATAATTCTCAAGATCAATCTTATCAGTAGGTGTAAGAAGAACCTTGTGATCAATAAGAGGAAATACATTTGTTGTAACTTCAAGAACATCATACCAAAGAGACATAAGATAAAGCATCATTATGTATTTACAAATATAATATTTCTTCCCATAAAATATAGGAATCCTTTTAATATTATGGAAATTCTGATTCTCCATCACAACTTCTCTGCATTACATCAGCAATGATTAAATGAAGGGAACATATCCCTCTAATACCAATTGATGTCTCCTAGCCAGGATCCAATTATCACTGAGAGATAGAGGGGGTGAATTATTGATATATTTTTCTTTTATGTTTCCTGATTCTTGAATTAACCTTCCCCTCCTGTTAAAGAGTTCTTTCCCTGCTAAACACAATCCAAATACACATCCATAGGAACACTGGAATGTACAAGTTTCAGTACTCAACAAGAGTAGATATTCCCATGGTATGGTATGAAAAAAATACAATACAATACATTACACTAGAAAAAAAATCCTTTGATGTGGAATAAAATGAGTATGATATACCCTTACACTCATGTAGCACTTAGAAAACAATCGGAAAGTGTGTGTCCACCCTATTAGCACAAATATGGTAATGAAATGTTTCTGTGCTTCTTGAAAAACATTCAAAAATACAATCTCTAAAATAAATTATTCTCTTTCTTACCTATAAGCTAGTAAGAAAATCTTACCACACAACTTACTTCTTGTAAGGAGATTCAATATTTCACGTGCCCATTTTGGGTATCATGCATGTAACTTTGTTTCCTTGCACACAAGATTCGCCATTTGTCTCAAATAACCTCTTTCATGGAACATCAATCATGTGTAAATATCTATTCTTACATGAATCTTCTACTTATTTAATGAAACACTATTTCTTTAATGAAAATTCCATTACATAAACTCATTCTTCACTTTAGATCTGGGTATTTCTCCTTAATTTGTGCTATTTTAATGATGGTCAACATCTCTTATTTATGGGAATTGTTGACCCCTATGTGTAAAACCCCGGAAATGTCACTAAAGATCATGAAACATCACAAAATATCTCCTAAGAGTTCACAAAACTCATTTGACATCACATTTGGTTTGAAAACCTCTTTCACGCCTACCTCATCTTTCACACACATTCTAGAATCATTTAGGCACTTCATGCCTTTTCCATTTTTAGATGTTTTTATCCAAAAACATGACTTGAACAAAACATTCCCAAACACCTTCAATATTTAACACAAAAAATAATCATTCTCCCACATTTCAAAAACTTTTACGCACCTAAATTTTCCAAAAATACATGTATCCATCTCCCAATTTTCAACCCCAAAAATTTGGAAAAAAACATGAAAACAACACCACCATAAATACATTCTTTTGTACTACCTCCAGATCCTCTATTCATTTTTCACGGATCACTCCACTATATTCAAAAACAACTATTCTTCTTTCATCATGAACTCCACTATCATGATATATATCCTTTGATCGATATGTTGTATAATTATCATATTTTCATTGTAAAGTTTTACAACTTCCCTGTGTTCTGAAAACATCATTCTTTATAATGAAAAATGAATATTATTAGCATCACCTATTATCCCCCTTTTCCATCATTAGGCTTGCATAAAAAGCTCTTAGAAATTTTGATATTTGTTAAATAAAAATTTGTAAAGTATCATCTTTTTACTAGAGATATTACAATGTGAATTGATTTATCTTCTTTGACAATAAATGAAAACACTCTACAAAAAAACTCTTCTAACTTACCTCCACATCCAACCCATTGCCAAAAATTTGGAGACATTTCCCCACTCAATTTTAAATTTAATTATCCAAAGGAGGAAAAGGATGAGATACATAATGATCCATTCAACATATCTCAACCATTACTGGTGGGTATATATGAAGAAAACTATATCAGTGATGTATGTATTGGAGATCAATTAGATTTGGATAAATTCTGGAAAGAATATGAATTGTAATATGATATTCCCATTTGTGAAAAAAAATACAGCAACCCAATATTTGTCTATTGTTTTGGAGGAAAAAAATACCACCTGAGTTGTGTAATTTTTAGAAAAGATGAAGGATCGCAACTACCTACCTCTATATAGTGAAATTTAACTACAAGAGGCACTTCCCACTAAAAAAGAATTGAATCTAAACTAACTCTAGGAGATGATACTATATTAAGATCATTATATTATAATTTTATTAAAATAGACATTATTATCAACCATCATTATTTTGAATTTTTAGATTCAGATAACTCTTAAATTTCCTTGGATAAAGATAAATAAAAAGAATATATGCCTGATGTGGAACACAATGTTCTCCTTGATAATGTAAAACATTTATTAGATGATTCCCATAAATATATTTAGGTGGATGAACCTACGGAAACCATGATGCACGATTCTTATACTGAGGGGGGAAAATTGATATTAAATATTTATGATTAAATTTTTTGCATATAAAATTACACTCTAACTATTCATTTAAAAAATCCATTAATAAAATGTACATTTATAAATCATAAGAGAGTGAAGAAAATGTTTTGTAAGTGATGGTAAAAAAGAAAAAGGATCCATATTTCAGATTAACCCAATTATACTAGTAATATATTATTTCAATAGGGATGGTTTTTGTGTAATTTATCTTTGCGGCCCTCAATAATAAGGAAAAAGTAATGTAAGATGGCATAAAGAAGTTTTGGTGGTTAAAATAGTAATGTTTTTGAATTATTTCAAGTGTAATATAATTGATACCTATCAAAGAACTCTATGGGAGTCTACACCTGGCAGGACACACCACCTTCCCTAGTGGCATCCCTTTTCTCATGAAGCCCTTGGGTGGAGAGTCATTCTTTTTCCAAAGTTCACACATGAGAGTTACCAAGGATTCGATGACTTCCTTTACTCTAATACCAAATATAATTACCCTATGATTACAAACATAGAAATTACAAAAAAAATCAGAATAATTAAAATATTACACAAAAAACGCAAAAAATAGTATTATTGTAGTTCCTTTGGAAACATTGAAACATAAACAACTAGTTCATAAGTGAGCTAAATTATCTCCCACTAGGTTCTTCATGACTAAAAATATTCTTAGATAGATCATAATTAATACATATCTTTATAACATAGGAAATGAAACATAAAAATGGTTGATCATAGATGCACAGTAAGGGAAAACAAGGGATACATGTAGGCATGAACAAGAGGATAGGTGTATGCGAACATGATCATAAAATTAGAAGATCATGTCCTGTATATCAAAGATCATAAACATGACTCTAGGCATAAAGATTTATATTCCATAACACATGAATCATAAATATATAAAGAACATAATTCATGAATGTATAAAATATGAATAATACATGGAATTATGGTAGACACATAAGCATATAAAATGATTTCCATAATAGTGAAGTCATCACTACCGAGGCTGTATTTGTAGTATAGGTTTAGTCCCTATATATTTTTTTTTGTCATGTTTAACTATCCTTTCTATCTTAGTTGTATGATTTCACTCCTAAAACTATCTTAGTTATCAGGGTTCATTCGCATGGCCATATTAGTAGTAAAATTTCATTTCCAATACCATCATAGCGGGCAAAGTCCTTTACTAAACTGAGTTCACTCCTCATTGAAGCCCTCTATTACTGAAATGTGTTTACTTCCCATTCCTGTCCTATATTACTATACCGAGCTCATTTCTTATTCCAGTCCTGTCTATATAATGAGATATAAATCTTTACCTAATGAATTTGAGAGAGATATAGGTCCCAACTATTATATAATGAAAACAATACATATGTTCACCACAAGAACATACATCATTGATCATATAATAACCCATGAAAATAAATTGGATTCTTAATAATCATTCAATCATAAAATAAACCATTGAAAAGAAAGGGGAATCATAAATATCATTTCACCATAAACATAAATCATTCATAGAAAGAGTAAGAATGGAAACATTGAAACATACCCCCAGTAAAACATAAGTACCAGTATTAGATAGAAAATAATTTTGAGATATCACTTGAAAACAATTTTTTAGTAAAATATCCTTTCTTATTTTAAAACATTTCATTTACATGAAATGTCACACATTTTAAAAAGAAAACATTTTCTTTGAAAATAACCTCAAAAGCTTATAAGGACTCCGTAAGTGCATCCAATTGACCATGGATCATACCTTTTCCAAAAAAAATCAATTAGTTACCTATTAAAAAAATGACAAAAGATTCCTTTCAAACCATTTCATAAAAACTCATGCTTTGGTAAAAATGACATTAAATAATTTTAGAAGAATAGTGAAATTATTTTACAAAAAAAAATTAAACAACATGTAAAAAGATGATAAATATACCCCTTGTAAATAATTACATATAAAATATCTCATTAAGTTACAAGATTATGAAATTTACCCCATGTTCATTGAAAAGCACTTTTTAGAACATGAATCATTTTTGATGAAGATTTTTTTCTCAAATAGATTTGGAAAATTGTAATGGAATATTTAAAAAACACATTAAAATATAAAACATTTCTTTATAATCTATTTCCTTGAAAGAGAGATTAAGATATATTTTAAAAATATTTTTTGAGGAAAATAATCTTCAAACATTTCAATGTGTCCCATACCTCTTTGAAACATTTGAATCATAATATCAACAAAGAATAATATTAAAAAATATTAAAATATAAATAAAATATCTAGATTATTGATATAAAAGGTAAATTGGAAATATGTACACCATATAAAATAATATAGGTTCATAACTAAACATGTGTCTAAAATAAGGGAAATTGAGAAAAAAACTACCTTACTCAATTGGTAACTTTTAAACCATCAAACCCCCTAAAATAGATTTCGTCAAATTAAAATTTGAATACCAATAAATTAATTTTTAAAAGTCATATAATAAATTTATATACAATATGTACACCTAATAAAAGAACTGAGTTGTGCATATGTCATGTATATCACAGAAATAAAGAGTGAGACAAAATTCCTTTACCATATCTCTCGACTCTATTTGAAATCATAAAAAAAATCATGTATAAAAAGTATAAGTTTATTATTAATATATAAAATAACCATATTCATATATATATTACCACATTTGATTTAATTAATACATTATATTACCCGTTTATAATTAAATCCATGTTTAAGTTACATTTAGGTGACATTTTCTTTGTTAACCATACATGTTCTTACTTTTTATTATTGTTTATAAATATTGAATTATTTATTAATAAAAAATGATATAAAAATCTAATATATTCGATATATAATTTTTATAATAATCTCTAAAGATAAATTTAAAACACCATTCATGGAGATGGCATGCCATACCTATGCATGAATGTTATATTTATTTTATTGTGGTACAGAAAGAAATAAAGTTAATGAAATGTATGTAAATATTTATATATACAATATAGTTTATTAAAATTAATATGTAATTAATACAATATATTTTCTCCAAAACAATTTTTAATACATTTCATGTGAATTTTGAATGAATCACATTGCTTTGAGTATGCAGTAGTCCACATGTTTGCAAATGATGTTATTATATTTCCACAATATGGAATGCATGAAGGTATTTTTATTATTACATTTAATGAATATGAAATATTTTATAATATACATATTAAATTATTATTTAACAATACTAATATTTTTAATTCCATCAATTAAGGAGTTAATGGAAAAATTACAAAAACATTTTTCATGGAGGTGATTAACCGACATAAGTTGGACAATAATTTCATTTCATTGAATAAGAGAATATAATAAATGAAATGGACATGATATATTAAATAAAAACCATAAAATTCTAGTATATACATTATTCTTTTGTTATCATGAATTTATATATGAATTCAGATAGGAGATATTATAAAAATAAAATAAATTAAGAGAGGAACTTTTGGAAAATTACCTATTGAATATAAACATCCGTAAGAGACCCTTAAAGAACTCGAATTTGGTCTTTTGGTGACAATAGTAGAACATAGAAGTGTATAGAGTGAGTAAGAGATGTTTGGTCTGATATTTATGGATATAAAAGGCTTTTGTGTCGAAATGGGGTGTTACTTTTACTTACGGAGTGGTGGGTTTAACTGATTAATTAAAGAATATTTTATATTTAAAGCCGACCATTTTGAGGTGGCATTAAATTAAAATACATGGGATAGATATTAATATTTTGTATGATGTATACGGTCAATAAAAACATCAAACAAACTTTAAATGTTTTATTTTTTAGGTATTTTATGCCTTAAAGCTTTTTACATCAACATGTTTCAATGTTTTACATATAGCGCCCTAAATAATTTTTTTACCGAGGTAAAATTTCTATACCTAAAAATGAAATTGACCAAAAAACATAATTTGGAAATAATGGGTCCAAATATGGAATCTATTTTACTTAAATATATTCACACAATAGTAAAAATTAAATTTAAAACTAATCCCGTAGACACAATGAAAAAGTTGGTTTTAAATATGAAACGTTCGAAAGTTAAAAATGTTCTTATATATAATTTTAATTAGAAATGGATTAAAATGAATTTAAGTTATTTTAATGATGTATAATTGAACTTATTATACTCTAAATATAATAAAAAACTATTATTTAACTATATAAATATTGTATATGAAAATGATGTTTTGAACTAAAATGCAGTATTTTCACTATTTATCCAAAAAATAATGTTTCTCTGAAAAATACCAAAAATAAATCAAAAGTAAATTTTTAAATACCTATTTCATTATTTTTAATAAATAATTTTAATTAATTTAATTTATTAATGAAAAATGACTTTGTGAGTATAAAAATGAAATTATTTCCTTTATAATCAACTGGTATATATTTTTATTTCAAATTAATTTATAACCAATGAAATTATATTACAAACCTTATATTTTCATAATTATGTTATTATTATTCATAACCTCTAATTTAATGGCTAGGTTATATCTTATTATATATTAAATAATAATTTATTAATAATTTCTTATTTTTCAATAAAACTCGATGTTGCGTGTAATGAAAGCTATCGAGGGTATTTGAACTTAAATGTAACGCAACCAAAAAAGAGTTTTTTTACCGCAAGATAACTTGGTGTTTCTTGTAGCACAATATTATCTCATTTTTCTTCATAACATAATCTAAACATAGTTTTTTCATATAACAATATCTCGGTTCAGCATTGTTTGAAATGGAAAATATCAAAATGATTAAATTAATTCAAAAAAATATTTCACAAAATCTCAGGGTGTTTTATTCTATCCCTAGAATAAATTTCTCCCTCTAAATTCCTCTAGGTTAATAAGGATTAATAATTGAAAATTACTTTGATACAAACCCACATCGTAAAAATGAATATTAAAATTTTCTTTTAAAAAGGAAAATATGGAAAATAAAGATTACCTAATGTATATCATAACTACCTAGGAGAACATTCGTGAATATTTAAGAATGGGGGAAAAGCTTAAATAATCATACAGATCTATAAATGTCATTGATCACTAGAAATTTTTTGATCTAGATAATGTTAAAAATCATAAAACCATAAAGTAAAGAAGCGCTAAAGAGTTCATTTCTGTCTTAGAAGATGATGATAACAGGATAACATTTTACATCACTATCTATTTTCCTAATATTGAATAATTTTCATGAGAAGATATACTTAATTGGTTTTAGGACAATCTTACCCTTTTCTTGTGCGATTAACATTTCCACCTCATGTTTTATTCAAGGATATTATGGTGAATTTTTTATTCATAGAGTATTAGAAGATCATGAAATCCATAAATATAATGATAGGTCGTTCCATCTATCTTTATCACACAAAAAGGTTAGAATAAGTAATCCAATATTCTTAATCATAAAATGAAGAGATAATATTTTAATCTCTAAAACCCCACTTAATATTTAACACAATCCAATCCATAAATTATTAAACTTATAATCCTTCCTAAATCTATAAGTCCAAAACATTATAATGAAGTGTACGAAATCAAAATAACATTTATCTCTCATAAATCATAAGTTAGCTCTTGGTTTTCACATTCCAATCAGGTGAATTTGTTTATCATATATTCTCTTGAAAAATTTTAAAAATTCTAATAATCATACATCCTTATTGAAAACATTCATGTCTCCTAATTCCAAATTTTATTGTATATATTCCTTAAGTCCAAAAAAGTTATAAAATTCATGCATTATAGTATAACCCACTTGTCAACATGTCCTTAAATAACACGTATCTTCTAATAAATTTATTCATATACATTATATCTCTATCCAAACTACATTACCACAACATAAGAACCATATTAAGGGTTATCTTCTATCAGTAAAAATCTCACCTCTCCATAAAATCTCCATTCCAGTCTATGAGAAACATAAACATAAACTAGTAAATCATGATTGAATAACACAAACTAAAAAATCCTTATCAATTTCATCATCCATATAACATAATTATTGAATCCAAATACATAAACGCTCAGATTATTTCACTACATCCTTAATCCATTAAAAAGGATACCTCATCCTATTAATTAATAACTCTTTCAATTCACAGGTCATCTATAGTATCACCATCATTATTAACAAAAACATTACTAGTACCACCTTGCAGATTCTCATTGGTAGATTTCACCTTATTACATAGATTTTTATAATGACCATTCATTCCACACATAAATAATTTGACCTTCAATGATGTCATAGGGAGGCCAATATTCCTATCCATTTCATTAACCATACCCTTTATCTTTAATTTATAGTTAATTTCATTGTGTCATTATTTTCCATAGTAAAAACACTATATTTTTCCTATCATACATTTATATAGGTAATTATTTCCACATTCTTGACATAAGGGAAACAAGATCATCATTCCATAGTGGTCTCAATTACCTAAACTCTCAAAAACCCATTTCTTCTCTTCCTTGGAGAGTCCAAGTGTTGGTAAAGCTAAACATTGTTGATCATGTTCACTGAAAACTTATTAGGCATGATCACAAAATCCTTCACTCCAGTGATCATCCCATTTTACTTTCTTCAACAGTTTTTCCATCATACCGAATGATAATCCAATTTTTTCCAGTTCCCTGAATTGAATAAAACTAAGAAGTAAAGTGTGAGAAACATTGATCATAATGGAAAATCACATAATCATGTAAAATTTCTTACAGTATGTCTAATTCATGATACCTACTTTTAAATATATGAAAACTTATTCTTATCCTTAGAGACGTCCAATGAAATGTACTTTTAAATATTTCTAGGGATATCAGTATGTTTTGTCATCCAAGAATCGAAAGGTCGACTAAAAATTTTATTTGATACCAACTGTAACAGTATGAAAATATTTTCAGTGGACTATAATGGATACCTATCAATGCACTCTATTAGAGGATACAACACTTTTGTGGGACACACCACTGTGCCCAGTGGTAGACCATTCCTCTTTATTCCCTTGGGTGGATATCTATGATTCATCCAACATTCACATGTATGATTTCCTAAGGATTAGATGAATTACCTTTATCTAATACCAACTATAACGACCCTATTTTTACGTACATAGAAATTACATAACATTTTTGGAATACTGAATACATTACACACAAAAAATGACCAATTAATGTATCATATTAGTCCCTTTGGAAACATAGAAACATAAAAACTAGTTCGTAATCGAGTTATATTCTCTCCCACTATGTTTTTCATGACTTTCACCCTTATAAGAAAAACCATTCCTAATAAATATCTCATAACCTAGGGATTGAATAAAGGGGTGATCTATCATGCTCCGTAAAAGAATAATAGGTATATATAAGCATGAATAAGAGCATATGGTATGAGAACATGATCAGAAATTTCTTAGATCATACCATACAAATCAAAAATCATAAAAATGAATCATGGAATAAATCTTGATAGTTCATATGACATTATTGATAAGGAAATAAAGAAAATAATCCATAAAGGTATAACATGGTAATAAGAAATGGAAATTTGGGTGACACATAAGCATATAAAATGACTTTCATAGTACTTATGGAATCACTTCGAAGGCCATCTTGGTAGTATGGGTTCACTCAATATACTATATTTGAACTCATGGTTCACTCCCCTGGCCATATTACTATTATGAGTTCACTCCTAAAAAACTCTTGGAAGTCATGGTTCACTCCCTTGGCCAAATTAGTAGTCAAGGTTCATTTCTGGGAACATAATAGTGGAAAACGTTATATACTGAACTGAGTTCACTCCTTATTACAGACCTATGTTACTGAGCCAGGTTTTCCTCTAATTATAATCATGTATTAATCAATAGTGATAATTTCTTATTCCATCTCTGTCAGTCTCCTGAGATATAAATCTTTACCCAATTAATTGAAGGTAGGTATAGTTCTCTAACATAAAATAATGAAAATGATACATATGTGTTCCACAATAACATAAATAATTATCATATAATAACACATGAAAATATATGGGTTTCTTAAACAACATTCAATCATAACATTACAGATAGAAAATAAATGGGTATGATAAATATAATTTCATTGTATATGCAAATTATTCATAGAAATAATAACAATGGAATCAATGAAACATAATCCTAGTAAAACAAATGTAACATAAAATAATAAAATCTTAGATGAAAAATAATTTTGAGATATTACTTGAAAACAATTCTTGAGGAATATATCATTCCTCCATTTAAAACATTTTAATTACATGAAATTCTAAACTCTTTTAAAAGAAAACATTTTATTTGAAATTAACATTTAATGATTACAAGGTATGATTTAAGACATTAAGGAATCATGAAAGTATAAACACCCCTTCATTACATATAATATAAATAATACATTCTTTGCATACATTTTCTAAAAATGCCAAGACGTACCTCATTAAGAAAACGATAATAGAATCCTTTCAAACTGTTCAATAAAAAATCATACCTTAGTAAAAATGACATTAAAGAATCATATAATAATAGTAAAAATATTATAGAGAATATTTTTAGAGAAAAAATTACATAGTTGATAAATATACCCTAGTAAAAACTTATGTAAAAACAATTTCATAAAGTAATGAGATTGTGAAATTAACTACTTTTTATTTGAAAATCTCTTTTCAGATCATAATAAATTTGTGAAAAACCGTTTTATATAATAATATATTTTGAAAATTATAATTTAATAATTGACAAAAAACCATTACACCATTAAATAATTATTTCGAATCCTTTTCCATAAAAATGGTTTTAATAGATCTTTTAGAAACATTTCTTATGGAAAATAATATTCAAAAATTTCAAAGTGTCCCATACCTCTTAGAAACATTTGAATCATAATCACCATGAAAAATAACATTAATTGAAGCATAAAATATCTTGAATTTAAGAATATTCCAAATATAAAATGTAAATTGGAAATATGTACACATTGTAATGGAATATAGGTTAATAACAAAACATGTGTCTCAAAAAAGGAAAATTGAGACAAAACTTCCTTACTCATTCATTAACTTTTGAAAGGTAAAACCCCCTTAAATAAAGATAAAAATATAAAAATGTAAATATACATAAATTTAATTTTAAAAGTCATATAATAAATTAATGGATAATATTTACACCTCACAAATTAAACAAGTTGTGAATAAGGCATGTATCTTACGGAAATAAAAAGTGAGATGAAATTTCCTTACCTTTTTTCTTGAATAAACTCACACTCGTAAAAAAATTCCATATAATAATTTAAAATTTATTATTCCTATATAAAAAAACATATTCATATATATAATACAATATATTATTTACTGAATACATTATATTACCCTTTTATTATTAACTCCATGTTTAAGTTATGTTTCAGGTGATATTTTCATTGTTAGTCGTACGTGTCTTGACATGTTATTCTTGATTATCAAGATTTAATTATTTATATAATATAAATAATTATATAAATATATTTTTTATTTAATATATAATTATTTATAATAATATTTAATGATAAATTAAAAAGGCCATTTATTGAGACGGTTGGTTGTACGTTCGCGTGAACGCTTGGTTCCTATCATTATCATATTGAAAGAACAAAAGTAAATAAAAAGTATATATGTAATTATAATATAAATATAGTAACATTTATATGTCATTAATATCATATATTTTTACTAAAATAATCCCTAATACATTCCATGTTGAGTGTGAACGAATCACATTGCTTTGAGGAGGGAGTAGTCCACATGTCCTCAAATGAAGTTTTCATATATTCACAATATGTAAAGCATTAAAGTATTTTTTATATAACTTATCAAAAACATAAATTAGTTATAATATATATATTAAATTATTATTTAACCATAAAAATATTTTAAATTCCATCCATGAAGGTGGTAATGGAAAAAAACAAAAACATTATTCATGGAGGCGATTAACCTGCATAAATTAGAATATAATTTTATTCCCTTGAATAAGAGGATATAGGAAATGAAATGGACATTAAATACTTAATTATAAATATAAAAAACCAATATAAACATTAATATGGATTTATAATTATTTTATGGATGAAGGAGGTGATGAAAAAGTATAAAAGGAAATGAAATTATGAGAGGTACTTTGGGAAAATTATACCTTCAATATAACCTCCTTGAGAGACCCTTGAGGGCCTTGGATTTGGTCATTGGTAAGGCCATAAAAAATTGGATGTGGATATAGTGAGTAAGATAGGATTGGAAAGATATTTGAGGAGATAAAAGGCTTTTGGTTTGAAATGGTGTGGTGGGTGGTATTTATACTTGATGAGAGGTGGGTTTAAGTGAATAACTGATGAATATTTTATATTTATAGATAACCATTTGATGTGGAAATATGTTGAATTGATTAGGATTGAAATTAATATTTTGTATTCTATATATGGTAGATATATGCATCAAAAAACCTTTAAATAAGGTATTTATATATATTTTAAGACTTATACCTTTAAACTGTAACAAGTTTCATTTTTTACCTATACCACGGTAAATAAATTATTTACCATGGTAAAATGTTTATACCTAAAATTTAAATTAAATTTAAAACTTAATTATACCTTTTTATTCCAAATATTTAATCTATTTTACCTAATTAAATTCACATAATTGAAAAAATTAGATTTAAAACTAATCCCATAGACATTATAAAAAAGAGGTTTTTTAAAGTGAAACGTTCAAAAGATTAAAATGTTATTATATTTAATTTCACAACGAAATTGATTAAAATGATATTAATAGGTTTTATTGGTGTATAATGGAACTAATTATACTATAATACCAATAAAAAATATCATTCAAATAATTAAATAATGTAGATAAAAATTCATTTTTGATCATTATTCAGTATTTTCACAATTTGTTCAAAAATATTTTTTCTATAAAAATTACAAAATATTCATCAAATGTAATTTTTTTAACCCAATTCCAAATAATAAGTTTATTGTTTCATATAAAAAATATAAAGGTGTCAAAATTTATATTTTAAATTGGTTATTGATTCAAAGGAGGTAAAATTACACTTTTAAAAGATATAGGGTTCTGTGGGTAAAATTTGTTTTGTCATTCCCTTATTCCTATAAAATCTATTAGATGTATATAAAAAAATATTTAATTGAATATATAACATATATATTTCAATAGCCTCATTCACAAAATTTTATTTAATTTATTAAGAAAAAATTGTTTTGGGAGCATAAAAATAAAACAAATTCCTCTAAAATCAATCAGTATATATTTTCATTTATAATTAATCAGTTGCCAATGAATTCATATTATAATCCTTGTATTTTCATAATTTAGTTATTACTATTCATAACCACTAATTTAATAGCTATGTTATATCTTACTATATACTAAATTATAATATTTTAAAAATATATTATTGTTTGATAAAACATGGTCTTGTTTGTATCACTTGCAATCTTGGGTACTCAACATTGTCTGTAACGCAAGCCATGAATGGTGTTTAATATACCTCAAGATAAGACGATGTTTCATGTAGAACAATCATATCTTTTTGTTCTATATAAAGTAGTCAAAACATCATGTTTTTCGTATAACAAAATCTATATCTAGTATTGTCTGAAATGGAGAATATCAAAAAGATAAAATTAACTCAAAAAATATATATTTCCCAAAAATATCATGGTGTTATAAAAATAATAGATACTCCACTAAACATATAATTTTGGATAACAATGGGTACCACCTTTCTAGAGGTAGTCAAAACAGAGAGTTCACTTAGGGGATTAAACCAAGAATTATCATTCTTTTTTATTATTTTCCTTAAAGGAATATTATTTCAATTTATTTCTTAGTAGTTTGTTCTAGGAATATATTTTCATGGAACAAAATCCTACTAATTCATCTTAACCTTATTTGAACATGTTGCTGACACTTAAATAATTTATTTTCATTTATAAGACCATAAAGATTGCACGAGTAATCTGAAAAACAAAAATAAAAAGGAGGGGGACTAAATATTCATCGAAAAGGAGTGTTCATTCATAATTTCTATATCCTTTATCCCCCTATTTTTCTAAAAATATCTTCTATCATTTAAACTGGAATTTGCATTCCCACACTAAGACATTTTTATATACTTGAATTATCAATTCATCATGTGTTTATGAGAAATACCATGATATGATTATTTATATTTATAAGATAATGAGACTAAATTAATAAAGATGTAAATTGAATGATTAGTGTGAATCATTATTATTAATTTTATGGAATCACAATTTGATTAAATTAGTTTATTATGTTAATGAAATTTCCAAACCATTTTTCATTCTTTGAATTTCTGAATTTCATGTGGATTGTTTTTATTTTATTATCCATTCATTAAGTGATTTTTAAATTTCATATGTGTTATTACACAAAGGATTTGTATGCTAAATTTTTACAATCGTCTATTGATCATATTTCATAAGTGATCATTGGTAATTTCACATACAAGAACTTATGTTGGATGTTTTTGAATCTATAATCTTGAGAAGTCACATTTAATATGATTGATGAATTTTTATTCATTTAACCCTTACACTTGATGAAAACTTTTACATAAATTCTAATTTATCCCATATACTTTCCAAATAAACATGTTTGGAATGATCGACATTGTAATGTCCCGGAATTTCCATGTAAATGTTTTTAAAAAAAATTATGGGATAAGTTTGAGACAATACATTGAGACGACACATGATTTCAAGGCCTAAGGTGATAAAAATAAATATTTGAACAATTTTTAAGATTATTAAAAATATCATGCATGATCACTTATTGTATCATTTAAATGATTGCTTGGATTGGAAATTTGAGGACACCATTGGGTTATAAGTAGTGGGTTTTACTTAGGCAGGACCTAACCTTGACCTTCAAGGGTCAACTGCAGAAAATATTTTTAAAAAGCTTAAAAGAAGAATAAAAATATACTCATAAACATTATTTTATTTTTTTAATGACCCTTGAAAATGCATAAATGCTGCGACACAACAACAAGTTATCTATTTTCTTTTATAAAGGAAATATAGTTACAATGCTCTAATGTAGCAAAATAGTGACGCTGAAACGTGTTTCTTCATTTAATAGCTTGGCAGGGATTCATGCTCACATTCATGATCCCTAGAGGATGTTGAAAAAAAGGAAGAAAAATGCATTGTAAAAACCTCTTGTCAAAGAACGAAGAACATTGATGGATCGATCAGCGGATTTGGAACAAATGTTGGCAGATTGTTAAATGACAAACACATGACTCACACTTCATCAATGATTGATCCAATAATCGATATAGTGGGTTTGATTTCTGTGTGAGTTTCATTCCCCATTCTTGCTTCCAACGGCGAACACGTCATAATCCATGATTAGGTTTATCTACGGTTCGATCATTTATACGGGATGGTTAAAATTGAGGGATTAATGTGGGAATTAGATCTTTGTGATTTTAATACATTTTTCGTGATCCAACAACAATAATGAATTCGGGATGACACAAAAAAGTCATGGACCATTCTAAAGAGTGTTCTTGATGCCTTTATTATCCTCATTCTTGGGATCTTCATAGGCAGACCCCATGGTCATGTCGTGATTTTTTAGGAGGTTCTGAACATGACCTCAATCCCTGAGTGATGAAAAGATGATTTGAAGTCCAAGGTGATGAAGAACATGGACCGATAGTTTTAGGTGTGATTGTTTTTCAAAAAATGGAGCACCGTTGTGCAACAAAAGTCATGAAGAAGGAGGGTCTATGTTAGTGACACGACCACCTAGTAGCAAACGGATGCCAACTCAATGGCCGGTGGTGGAGGGGCCCACAGTGGCATGGCCACTGGGGAAGATGAAGAGCAGTAGTAGTGATCCATGATGGTTAGAGGAATCAGCTCCCTAAGACTCATTAGATGAAGAACCCATGGTTGAGCTATGGGTGTAACTGATCATTCAGACACGGAAATCGCAGAGTCCGAGTGAATCGAACCGGTCCGCTTAAGAGGACTGGGCTGGGCCAACAGATCGGACCAACAGTAGGTTGGGCCCATGGGATAGGTTGGGTTGGACCCAGTAGGTTGGTTCGGGTGGGACCTGGGTTCGGTCGGGTCGGTCCGAAAGGGACAGACCAAACCCAAACCTAACTGACCCCTTTTTACTTAAAAGCTCATAACTCTCAAACTGTGAGTTCGTTTGATGATCTGTTTGTGGAACTGGGACCCTCCCTAATATCTGGACCTTTTGAGATAATCTCATTATGTTTTAATGGAATATGGAATATGAAATATTGTATTTAAGAGTAGGTGGTCCTGAAATGAGCGTTCTAAGGATGGAATCCAGTAGGTAGCTACGACCTGGAAGCGATGTGATTACCTAGAATGTGTGTCTTATCTATTCTGTGTGTCTTACCTGGAATATAGTTTTACTCTATTATCCTACAAGGGTGCATGTCCTCTTGTCTTTAACAACACTTCACGTTTTTTCGACAATCCATGATTTACCTACACTTCGTGTGTTACTACTTGAGGTTACTGTGGAATCTTGAGACAATATTATGTATATACCATAGACCTATATTTGGTGTGATATGATTCTAGTAACTCTTTTTATCATTATACTTAAAGCCTACACTTCATGTACCTCTTTGGTAGTCTACATGGTTCATTTCATAGTGATTCTATTGTGATATATTTCTTAGTGATTCATTTGTGGTATATTTCTTAGTGATATCCATAGTGGTTTACATTGTGTAATTTCTTTATGGTTTGGGGTCCCTACTGGGTATTGTTTTACTCACCCCTATATGATATTTGCCCATATGTTTCAAGTCTTATATAGATGACTGACATCTTTGATAGATTCTTTGGGGGGCTAGAGACAAGTGGTTCTTTAGGGTGACCCGGCAGACATGGTGTGCTTTAACGGCGTTTAGAAAACTTATTGTACCTACCCTTCAGGTTGGTCTTTCTATAGATGAGATCTTAGAGCTTGTAAATTTCTATTTCAGTTAGGCTTTTATAATAGGCCCATTTTTGTTTTTTTTTTATTTTATTATGAGTAGGTTTCCCTAGTGGTTTTCATCAATGATTATATAGTGTTTTTAGTTCCTTATATTTCGTGGAGATGGGTGTGTGCATAATGGTACTAAGGAAAATGCCTCCCACTGGTGGGATATTTCTACTCAGTGATACTAACCATCCCCTAGACTATGGGAGGGGGGATTGGGGTAGTCATGGAATGGGCCTCAGGGGATGGGTCATGAGACACATTACAATCCATTTTTATCCATTCCCACCATTCTCTATTTATTTTGCATGATACTTTAAAGTTGATGTGTGTATCTAAGGGAATTCATTGTAAAATGGATGCACTATATGACAAATAATAAATTTCGGAGTCATATTTTTGTTTTTATGAGATGCCATGAGTTTTTCATTGTCATTTTTCTTTTTTCCATTCTTGAAAAAAAATAATTAAAAAAATAAATAAAAAATGAAAAAATATAATGGTTTGTGACGTGGGAGAAGAAAAAATCACTATTACTAGAATAGTTACTTTTATCTTATAGGGTTATCTAGTGAATGTGATATTCATTCCAAACCTATATTTTTAAAAATAATATAACCTAAAAACATAGTTTGAAGAAATAGAGAAAATTCAAGTGGTTGTAAAATTTTCTTTATACTTATGTTGTTCATGGCCCACATTGAGTTCTATGAATAATGAGTTTTCGATTTAAAGGATATAATTTCAGTGATATTTTACTTTGGATATAATGCATTATGATTTAGAGATAAACCTAATCTTGGATCATTTACATTTTGAACATCAATACATAATAACCTTAATCCCCAGTGTCAATAGAACCTTAAATTCAACGTCCTGATGATTTTTTTTTAATTTTTTCTTTACAAAGTATAGAATGTAAATCATTTTCAAGACTAATTAAAATAATCAAGTTCTCATAGTATGAGTATAAATCTAATTGAATCTTAATCATTATATATGTGGGGAAAAACATCAAAGTTAGTTATATCATGACTTGTAATGTTTAAAAATATTTAACTGAGAAACATGAATAGAAGTGAAGATAACACCCTCCATTTTCTAATGAATGAAAGTAAAATACACGTGTTGATTTATATTTTGAAAACTATGAAGTTAAATTTTTATTTTGTATGGATCTTGAAATTTTAGTTTACAATTGATTTTTTTTTTGATTTTTTATCATTTTCGTCAATTACAATTTATGTTGAGATTCCTGTCTTGAGGAAAAGAATTGATCGAGTGTGGGGTATTTGTTTCTAATATTTTTCATGATTTTTTTAAAAAAATTATATATTTAAGGACTTTCCACATGAATTAATTTATTTATATTAATTTTTTTTATTTTAATTTGAATTATTAATTTGGATTAAAAGATGTGGATGTTCTAAATTAAGAAGTTTAATTTTGAAAATTATTTTTTGATGTTTTTGTTTTCCATTACGCATGGTCTAGGGGATTCCTAAGGGTAATATATACTCTACCATTATGAATTAGACATTTTAAAAAGATATATATTGGTACGTTTACTATATACATAAAATTGAAAAAAAATATATGAAAGGGAAAACCTTTGGTTCGTCCACTACTTAAGGGTAACTGTGTTTTTCCAAGGAGTGAATAATGTTTAGTGACATGCTTTGTCAAGATAGATGAGATGTTGGGTAAAAGTAAGAGCCATAAAATAAAGATTAATGATTCATTTCAAAGGACCTAATAAGGTAAATTTTTCTCTACATAAAGGTAAATCCAAATTCTAAAAGGTGGAATTAAGGTAGTTCATGAGCAATTTAATGGTCACACAATGTAATGAAAGGGTGACTTAAGATACATAAGGGTAAACTCAGGTTTCCAATATCTATGTAAAGGTAGTGCAAAGATTTTTAATGTTTCATAAAAGTATGAAAGAACATATATAATTATAACTTTGAAAAAAGGGTTTTTTAAGGGTCCCTAGACCACCAGAGAGTTCATTAGATTCCTTAATCACCATCGTTTCATGAGATAATGATTGATTAAAGTAAAACTTTGAGGGGCTAGGATCCCCATTGTTGAAATTATGAAGTCAAAAAAACACTATAATACACTAAGGGATATTAAAGCTTGATTTAGGATGTCAATGATCTATGATCATCATGCTATAATGTGTTGAAGCCCATACTACACACATGGAATAGGGTTTACAAATAAAAAAATAATATAACTACACCTCACATTGGCCACATGGGTTCCCTGAGTAGAAAAAATGCTTATGTTGTACATACACCCCTATGTATTAGATCCGGTTGAAAATTGTTTTATTTTAAAAGAATAATGAAGTGAGATTTATAGAATATTTTTACCAAATATTTACAATACAATGATATGTAATTAAAACCATGTACCCCCCTTAAATTGTTAAAAGATGGATATTTTCGTGTGGATTTAAAAGATGGAAATGCTAACAAATTTGAAGAAAAAATATTTGAGATTAAAATATCAGATATGGGAGGGTTTGATACCAATAAATATCAGATCCATAAAAATGTGAAATAGATAGGCCACTACAATGAGGAAATAAGGCACTTATTTTGTTTTATTTTATACTATTTCTTAGCATTATTCATTTATCTTTGTATCTCGTTCTGAATATTTTAATTAATGTGTTTCCTTCCTTTCAAGTTATCTTTATTTTTTTATATTTCCTATCTTTATCAATTTTTTCACTATCATATCATACACTCCAAAAGGTGAGTGATTGAATGGAGTCTTGGCTTTGGAAGAGTTATGTGGTGTTACAAAATTCTGATTTTCAATATTTTACATTTTAATTCTTTTTGTGGTGAATGAGAGATATGTTTATAAATAAGATGATCTTCCAACATGACAAAAATCTAAATATTATTTTTATTTTTTCATTAACATATTTCCTTCCTATGTGTTTGAAAAATCATTTCAAATGATGTTGTTGATTTTATCCAACATATGAAATGAGATATGATAGATTTGGGTCTTAGAAGGTTCCACACTCTCAGTTTAGGTATTCCATTACCCTTGATTAATGGAGGTTTAGTTTGGTATTCCAAAGGAGTCTTATAGGTATGAAAAATTTCACATTAAATAAATTAAATAATAGTAATTGTAGAAATATATTTCAAAAATGAATTATCAAAAAGGACAATGAATAATTAAGGAACACGAGTGACAAACCCTAGGACCAAAAACATTTCATCGATCTTCTTTTGTTATCATTGCATCTTCATATTAGTTTAGATTTTCATTTCCTTCCCTTTTCCAAACCTTTTTAGTTTTTTTTAAAACTTTTAAAATGCCAAAAAGAAACCATATTGAATTAGGGCTAGTGAGTGAGCTGCATTGAAGCTCTTCAAGTGAGATGACCCTGGTTTTCCACTATGCCACACTTGGGAAAATTTAGTATCTTTTGTACAATACTACAAAAATAATCCCATTTATCATATAATGGTTATTTAGTAATACATTAATGTGATGCAAACCATCTTGAAAACTAATTTAATCTCATACAAGTGACTTTAATAGGTTAGTATTGATAAGTTTCAATTGGTACACAACCAACTGAGACCTGCGTTATTGCCATGTCAGTCCTCTCTCACAATATTAACCATATGAAAGCTACATAAATGATGAAGTTATCTTACACAACTCATTTTATCAACAGAAATACAATATTAACAAAGCATTAGTGAGGTTTTCACATGTCATAACTATCAATTTTATATTACTATTGAACTCATATACATAATAAAAATATTGAAGTATAATATTTTTTTCATTAATTTAAATTATGAATTAACTTATCAAGTTTATAAAATGTTCATAAAAAATATTAATATTTATTTTTTCATATTTCTTAATTTATAATGTGGATTGAAATCAATCAATTATATGTTTTTTATAATAATTAATAAATTATTATGAGACATTTGTTAAACAAATAACCATTAATTTAAATTTTTTATTTTTAATTACCTTATTGATACTATATTGAGTGACATATAATTCTGATATAAAATGTATATATAAAAATTATAAGTTTATTTTATAATGGTTTTTTCAATTACAATATAATGAAAATTTTAAAGATCTTTATATTTAATATACAATTTTAATCAAAATTAATTTGAATTAGAAAAATTAAATTATTAAAAAAAATATTTAGACCACACAGGGACAAGATTTCATAATTTTTCAAAGTTTTAAAAAATATTTTATATGTGATATTTAGAATATATAAATTTTATGCATAATGGAATTCGAATATAAAATTATTATATTTTATTTAATATGTTATATTTTAGTAAATTCCATATCAAGAAAAAAAATAAGAATATGTTCATATTAGAAATAAATATAAGTAGTTTATATATATTTATTTATTTATGAAATGTCCATATTTAAAAGAATAATTATAAAATATTTATAATTAAATTTATTGATGAATTCTTCATAAATTGTTTATCTCATGTTTATATCTATGAATTGTTCATTTATTTTATTCCCTTTATTGTTATTTATGAATATTAATTTTATATTATAAACAAAAATATTCTTTAGTTTAAAGTATTAATGTAAATTTAAAAATTGTTAGACATGAACATAGGTAGTTACATGAAATGTAAGATAATTGATTATGTTTTCATAAAAATTAAATTTAGTTTATATTAAGATATAATATTGATTTTAAATGATAGTTATAGTATATATATACATAGAGTTTAAATTATTAGGGAATTTATATATATATTGAGTAAATTATCCTTGGTTATACAAACCTAGGTAAGGATTCTCAAAATTCTAGAGGTTTATATATTGTCTGGAAAATTATTGGTTATTATATGATTTTTAAAGCTTACTAAAGTAGGGATTGGTGATTTCATATTATAAAAATCCTTTAAATGAAATAATTTCAAATAAATTATCCATGAAATAAATTGGGAAGTGTACAAGTATAGAAGAATTTTAATTTTCAGAGTCCTAGTAGGATCATGTAGACACACTAGAGTTGTGGGTGAATCGGGTGTGAACATATTTTATTAAAACAAATTACTTCTTGTATGTTCATTCCAATCATTTTATCTTCTAATATAGTATCACATATTATGATGTAAATTTATATAATTTAATTTACATGGGAATACACCAATATATAATTAAGATCATAACAAAAAATATAAATCAAGTATTTTTACAAGGTTCAACCCCAAAGTGGGAAATACACTCCTTGATGTGTTCAACTCTTTTTTGATAAAAATATTCTCCACTAATAATATTGTTATCAATTATAGTTGGTTGGCTAGGGATTATCCTGAAATATGGTTCACCATATTACATAGGCGAGTTCACAATATGGAACATGTGAGAAAATTCATCAAAATTTTTAAAATGTGAATGCGCCATTATAATGCACCCCAAAGACATAAAATTGTAATAACATCAACTAGTTTATTCGATTACTTCTATTTATTTATGTAAAAAAATGAAGCATTGGGTTGTATTCATCATAAAAAAACTCATTCTTCATCAAGACAGTCTTAGACTGATTATAATTCATCAAAAAAACTCATGTAACTTAATCATTGTTTTTTGAAGAATCTATTTTTTTTGGAATTTGTTTGATGGACGCTCTCATCTTAATTGTCTATTTACTAAATTACAATTGAATATTCATAATATCCTCCAACTAGTGAGTATATCTCAGCCTTCTCTTATTCTTATTTTTATTTAAAAAATAATAGACTCTAACTCTTTAGTATAGTATCGTTTCCCTATTTCTTCCTCTCTACATTTTGAAGTGGATCCTCCTCCTCATCCTCCTTCTTCCTTGAAAGTCTTGTATTCATAGCGTACTCACTGTGCTCTTCTTTCATAGGATGTGTTTTTTTATATCTATCTCTATACTTCTCAGTATCTTAATTAACACAAATAGATTCTTCTATTCTAATTTTTATTTTTCCCTTTCCTGATTTTCTCATTAACACATAGAGATACATTAAAATCCTCATTTCATTTTCAATATCAATAAACAGAATTTTGAGAGTACATTTTCACTACCATCCAAAATAACCATCATAAAATACCCAATTTTAAATTCACACAATTTTATTTTTTAACTAAATGAATATTATAAAATACCAATTTTTAATATACCTCACATGAAAAAATATATTTTTATTTTATTCTTTAATTGTATTTGGCATCAAATTTTTCTTCAACTCAAAACATCTCTACTTTTAACTATTTATCTAATATGTATAAAATATAGTAGACAAATTCTAATGGGCGGAGCTTCCTCATTATTAGCATGAGGGATTATTTAATCTTTTTTAAAATTTCAACAATAAACTCATTAAAAAAATAATGTTCACATGATTGAATCAAAATTAATCTTATAATGTTTATATGATGGTTTAAATTCAAGATTATATAAATATTAATCTAAATTATTCATGAAAACTAAGTTTCTTCATTAATTTATATTTCTCAATATTTTTTGAATCTAATTTTTGGATCATGTATTTTAAAAGAATTATGATATTTATGAAAATATTGAATAAATATAAAATGATCATGAATTGAATTTTTTTAGGGATTAAATATGGAAAATTCTTTTTTCATATATTAGAAGATAAAAAATTATTCTATGTAGAAAATCATATGAGGATAAAATATCACATGAGATTAAAATTGCCTATGCGTTCAGCATTTATAGAAATACAGTAAAATCAAATATCCTATGGGATCTTGATATATCTTACATATTGTTCAATGTTTTTATATAACAGAAAATATTGTACATGGAAAACATTATACATGGAAAAAAATATCCTTCACATCATATAATTACATTTTGTGTATATAACAAAAATAATAATAGTAAAATTATTCTACATGGAAAAATGGGAATAACCAATGAAAATATTCTATATGATTCTCAAATATACTTGTGTGTAGATGAAACAACTTATAAACTATCAAATTCACTTCTGTGAAGATGAAATATCATAAAATAAGTTCAATTAACTAGTTCATAAATCAAATTAATAACGTACATCTCAAATTAAATATGTGTTGGCTAGAATCTATTATGTATAGAGAAAATAGATTTCCAATATCTTTGACCACAACACAACAATGTAGAAATTCCCTTGAATAAATTCTGAAAACATTAAAATTAGCTCTAACCCTTTACAATCAATAAAAATAACATCATAATCACTTCAAACAATTTTCGTTACTATAAAAATAATTCCAAATCCCATTAATATTGTTCCCAATTCTTTCGACATTATAAACACTCAAGTTTTGTTATTTTAATCACTGAACTAACTTCTCCAAAACAACCTCATTTTATCCTTTATAAATCACCACCTGATATATATAAAACACTATAATCTTCATAGATCACACATGATCACTCTATAATGGATTATCTAAAATTCCAAAAATATTCCTTTGAAACATTAAACCTTTATAAACTTTTAAAACACAACTATACAATCTATACTTTTTAGATTCTATAACTAGATATTTTTATATTCTAAAATTCACTTGTAATATTAATAAGTAATATTTTTATACCTTCAAAACATGACTTTTACTTGAATAATATATCAACAAACATCTAATTTCATATTCCCTTTGAATATATCCAACTAGTAATTAATGGGATGCTTAACTTTACTCTTATCCATCTCCATTTATAATGGAATTACATTTAACCTCATTCACTTTTTGGATACTAACTCTATCACTTAAGACATAACCATTACATAGTTCCATTGAAAATTAAAATAAATCCAATTAAAAAAATATTACTTAAACCCACATGGTCTTAAATCTTACCATTTTATTCAATTACAAAATTACTCAAATAGTCAATATAATTATAACCAAACATATTAAAAACAAAGGAAAAGAAATAATAATTTTTCTCCCCCTAAATGAATGTTTTTTGTATACAGGATAGTGTTCTTCTTCTCTTAAAGTGATCTTATAACATCAAAGGGACGATTTTCTCACCTAAAACTCACTCTTGTAAATTTATGAAACTTATCTTTCCCCTATATATCAATCCATTTACCATGTAATCTATTAAATTCATGAGAGATGGGGTGAATCACAATTTTCATAATAATGTGGCCTAACCCTATCAACTTCACTTCCACATGGGATAACCATTATATTAAAAACAAGAGTAAAAATATTAGATAAAAAGATATTAAAAAATAAGCCACCATGTGATACATTAAATAATATTTTATCTATAGGGTTTATTCAAAAATATTTTCAAAATGAGTAATAAACAAGCAATCAATTTAACACACACATTAAAACATTTCAACTATAATATTATTTATTACCAATTTAGTTAGATACGAACCCCCACTAAAAGATAATATTCAACATGAACCAGAACCAGGTTAAGAAAGTGAAAAAAATATCTCATAATTTAATGTTTTAATGGGATTTAAAAATTTCGTTATAAGTCATAAAATGCTAACTCTATTGAAACATGGTTATTTTTAATTAATAACCATCAAGTGGGGATCTCTAAAATTCTTCTACTTTAATTCCTAACATTTAAGAACAACCACACTAATGTTGGAATAGGGTAGTTACTCCATTACCTCATAAACATGAAAAATGTGCTAAGATTGGTTTTCGTAACCTAGTAACTCCCTTATTTTACGGTCTAACTTATGAGAACCTCTTTAAATATGATTAACCTTTGATTTTGTAATTTTTATAAAATTTGGAATAATTTTTCTCTTTCTAGTTTCAGCATTTTCCTTAGGTAGATTGGCCTTCTTAATCATCGCATGTAGAGATATTTATTTCTTTTCCTATTTCTCCATACTCTTAAACTTTTCCAACCATTGTGTCCATATGGTAATGAATTATTTCTTTATATAAAAAAACTTAATTTTGTGCGTTGAATAACTTTTAACATTATACTTCTTTATTAAAGGAATCATTGATGATTTTCCCTTGTTAGTTATTATTCTAGGAAAAAAATTCATACCTATATAATCCTCATGTATTATATACATTCATATAATATTCACTTCAATTTATATTTTAAGCTACCTCTCTTAGTTGAAATTTCATACTCCTCTTTTATGATATCCACCACCATTCCAATCTTTCCATACCTTTATTGGAATGAGTATTTTCTTTAGGATTATTTATTTATCCCATTCACCTTAAAATTCAAGGATATTTTCCATTTTTCCATGATGTGGCCTCTATTTCCATTTTAGAAACACTTATTTCTTACTGGATGAACATCATGTTCAACTTCCTTCATTGGAATCATTGGAGGATTTGTGTCAATAACCTTCTTTATTGATTTATATCCCAATATTGACTCACATTCACTCTCCACATACATTAATATCTATTGAGGATTTATCTTCACATAGATATGGTATTTTTTGGGTTGGTAGATACCAATACTCCTTATAACAATGGCTATATATGTTGAAAAGTTCATAGAAAAATTCCTTGTTTTAAATTATATTTTTCAATGTTATATTCTTTATTCTCTATAAAATATGATTATGTACTACAAGTTGTGTTTTTGTTTTATCTTTACTCCTCTTTCTATAGGTCTACTATACTATTTATATGATGAAATATTATAGTATAAATCAATAGACCTATGCCCAAATCTCATAAATCACCAACATCTTCCTGTTGATCTATTTATTTTTCTACAAAAACCAGTATGTAAAGATTTGGTGCCTTGTTTATTTTAAGTGGAAACCCATTCTTTTATACTCTATTTTGAGGAACATTTTTCTAGGACGTAATCAACTTATCCCTTGATGATTTTATTGGTGTTTAAAAATTTTCATTCTTATTAATTTGTATATTTTTGTTTTTTCCCTACTCTTACATAAAAAACTAATTCATTAAAAAGAACCTTGTATGAATAACTAGATAACTTATTATAAGGGAATGAGGCGGATGATTATCCACATGTTTTAATGATTTATTTTAAATAATTAAGACTATTATTTGAATAAAAACACCTTTTTAAATGTTTGTTTGGTGGAAATTCTCCTTTCATCATGGTTGTGAAGTACTATCTTAAGTGGTTTCTAGATTTATTATATTTACCTCTAACTCTAAATGGTTCGTATCAAGAATATATTTTTGGTATTAAATAGTTTTACCCATTTCTTCACAATTTCTCTCTAAATACAGTAACTAATCCCCATGTCTTATAGCCCACCATGATCCACTCTATTATAACAGGGTCAGAGCCTATAGGGACCTCAGTCATTCCTTCCTATATGTGAGATAAATCTCACAAGAATCATGGGTATAGTGTGTTAACATGAAGATACTATATCCCCATATAAAATAATACAATAATAGAAAAATAACAAAACGTAATAAATAAATAATAAACGTAAGAGTATATATAAATAATAGACATAACATCTTATATTAGATTTAAAATGTGAATCATGCCAGCGCCAAACAACTAATCCCCCAAAAGGCTGACTACACATTAAAAAATATGATAAATACAAGTATAATGATCTAAAAATATCTTCAAGGACCCATAACACCCTTTTAGGGAATGAGTGAATCTGGGTATCAAATATTATTTTGGATGCGATGGATCTTGTACACATATTGGTAACAGCTTGTTAAATCAGTCTAATGAAAACTTGCAGTTACCAAACTCCCATATTCCTAAATAGAAACACAACAAAACAGTTTTACCTGGCTCACCACTAAGTACAATTCCATGGAGAATAGGTCCAAAGTGTGTCAGTTATACCCGATTCCATAGTGATTCACTAGATATTTTAGTATAAAATGATTAAAACATTGTCACTCCATTCCATTCACACTTACATTAAAATAATTTTAGCGATAAAGAACTTCCTTCCTTAGATCACTTATATCAACCCCCCCCCCCCCCCATTCTCACTATTTTGGGTGAAATATTTCTTATTATATCGACTTGAATGTCACATTAATAAATTGGGAACAAAATGATTTCTCCTTCATTAAAACAAGAAACTAATTGAACGATATTTTTTAATCATTGTACTTAAATTCACTACCCCCTCAAAATCATATATAAAAAGAATATCCAGATATACTCAACATAGACACATAGTCTCAAGATAATGTCACAACCATACTACTAGACTTATATTTTCTCTCAATGTTTTCCTATTGAACTCTTCTGAGATAACACACTTTATGAGTTCAATAGATCTGATGACATCTGTCTGAAATTTCATGCACATCGGGGCTCACCAAAATAATCACATGCTTGATTTCTAAAGAGAACAATACATATATGAGGATCACACCCATGGCCATGGGGTATACTAACTACTCAATTTGGAATAAACCACTATGTATAGGATCATCACCCATGTAGTTTTGGTCACTACAATACTATGAAATATGCATAGAAAAAGTATGATGAGTGAAGATCTTACTCTAGACATCCCAAAATGACTGCAACAACTCAATACAAGAAAAAATTCCCTACGAAGGGATCACGATCCTAGGTATAAAATGTGTTTCCATAAAAAAACCATAGGAAAAAATGGATCAAGGTAAAACACCCTAACAAAACATATCCAAGATGAAGAGGACAAGGGTTCTAACACTTCTTTTACAGATTATATGGTGTGTACTAGAAGTACATGATGTGTCCCTTCGGCATCGGGTCTTATACGTGGGTCATGGATCGTGCCCGTGTTCATATATATTCTTGAGTAAATGACTTTTCTGAGTTTGTTTAATCCTAGTTGTGTTTATTTCTGGATGGCTGAATCTATTTACGTCTAGCTATTTCTATTTTAGATCACCTTTGTTATTACACACTGGGCTTCCAGGTAAGGGTAACACACCGCATGACATGGGTCACATGCTATGTGATACTTAACTCTCTATAAAAACCCTAATGCCCCATCCAGGGCCCCATACAAAGCATGTTACGATTCGTATCGAAGGAGGATCTAGTGAAGGCGTGGTCCGGTCCTCTGTGCAGCTGCAATGGATTTCGGTTCTACCTCTTCCGATGGTCATATGATTTCCACATGAATCATGACTCCTCTAAAGCTTCTATTTGGGTAAGATTCCTGGAACTTCCCTAACCATTTCAAAATCCCGTGATTTTGAGAATGTTAGGAAAACTTGTCGGTAGATTTTTGTGTTCGGATTCTAGAACCAAAGATCTCTGTCACCAGGTTTATCCCCCGAAATTTGTGGAAATTGATGTCTCCAAAATTCCTCCCATGTTCATGTGGATTATAGTGGAGTAAGAGTTCTTTCACAAGAAACTGGTGGTCAATGAGACATGGTTCAACTTCTGTTCCTTCTATAAAAAACCTAGACACCCTCTAGAAGTCTACAAACGTGGTAGGAAGGAATCCCATCATTAAATGGATGCGAGTTCAGCGGACATCAGCAAGGGGTTGGGTTGTGGTGGGGGTGTGTCTGGACAGAGTCAATTAGCGGCCCCAATTTTTGTCAAGGAGGTGAAAATTGGGTCACAGGGGGGAAACCCATTTTTGGATGAGGTACTCTAATGCTTGCACAATGACCTGAGTCCTAATGTTCCTGTGTATGATACTTTAAAACAGTAGGGTTCTGATGTGATGCTTGAAGGGATTAAAGGAGGCGTTGTGTTATGTGACAGTGGCAATTTTCCAGATGATGAGACAGTGATGGAAACAGTTATAGGATCTAGGACCCCCTTGACTTCTTCTTATAAAGAGGCAGTGCGTGCAGGAAGTGGTTATATTGAAAGAGGTAAATCTCATATGATTGGAAGAGATGGAGATTTATTAGGTGAAATGGGACAGGATCGGGACATAGAGGGTGGTCTACCGATACATTCTTGCTCAATGAGGGAGGTTCCAGCTATTAAAATGGGTAACCTCTTTAAAGGGTTGGTGAATAATGATCTGGTTCTGGACTTAGATGTAGCTCAAACTGATGAGTAGTGGGAGTCCAGTGATGAGTCTGCTGAGTTCTCACTAGGTGATACTACTGATGACCTTCATGATAGAGGGCCTCCTCGCCTAAGGAGGAGGAAAACATGAAGGGGAAAGGGAAAAAACTATTCACACTTACCTCTCCCTATGGAAACAAGATCTATCAACAATTCGAAGGACAAGATTATTGCAGGTGACTCCAAAACCTCTAGTGTCCATGTTGAGTCCGTGGATCATGGTACTGCATCCCTTTAGCTGTGGGAGTTACGTGCGGCCCATGACCAATCCTTTGAGATTCTATTACATTCGGATGAAGAGACAGTGGAAAGTATTTTGGTGATTGATGCCTCTGACGAAGAAGCTTACAAGATGATGGGAAGGTTGCTTAAAGTATCAACCTATGAAGAGCAGAGTCCATGGATTGACAATGAAAGACCTTATATTTATAAGGGGATAGAATGAATGTACTATTAATCAAGAATAGTACATGCAAACATGGGATAAGTTGGTGTCTCGTTTTGATGACTTATTAGAGGATGTTTCAGACACATAGGTATCTTCTGTCTCTTGGAAACTTTTTAAGGATAATTCTTCAAGCGGGATCAAGTATCATTTCAATGGCTCTATAATTTCTCTTGATGCTTGAACTTGTTGGTTTCTCACTTTTACCTTACAAGTGTTTTTGAAATAAAAAAAAGTTACTTTAGGATTTCTTCATATCATGGGGAAAATAAACATAAGAATGGGTGATCTCAGATGACCCACAAGGGTAAACAATGGAGAGATAAAAAATAGCTTAATAATAAAGAATATGCACAAAAAACATTTGAAAATCATATCATGAATATCAAAGATCCTAATACATTTTAGGGAATAAATCTTAGATGGTCATAAAAATAAAAGAACATATTCTATAAAAGTACAACATGAGTGATGGAATTGGGTATACATATGAGAATATAAATTATTTCTATAGCATTAAAGGAATAATAGACAAGGATGTATTAGTTGCATGAGTTCACTCCGTATACCGTATTGGTAGTCATGGTTCACACCCATGAAAATTTTAGTCGTCAAGGTTCACTCCTGAGACAATCTTACCAGACAATGCCCTTTTCTGAGCCAAGTTCACTCCCTATTCCAATCATGTGTATCTCATGAGATAGAAATAATTATTTAATGGATTGGAGGGAGATATAGGTCCCAACTATCAAATAATTAATATTGTACATATGTGTACTACAAAAACATACATCATTCATCATATTAGAACCTATTGAATGAAATGGTTTTCATAATCATCATTTGATTATTAAATAACCATGGATAAAAACAGGTTTCATTAATATCCTTCCATCATAAACAGAAATATTCATTAAAATAATATGAATAGATGAATTTAATCATATCCCCATTGAAGCATACATAACTTCAAATAATATTTTACTAAATAGAAAATAATTCTGTGAAATATTTTTAAAACATTCTTTCAGGAAAATATCCTTTCCCTTATGAAAAAATATTTCTAATTAATAAAACATTTAAAAAACATTTATTTGAAAATATACCTGAAAAATTATAGAGTACTCTTTGAAAACTATTTTAAACATATATGAAATATTTTTTCCATAATATAATATAATAGATCAATTAAAACATGTTTACAAATTTTTTAGAAAAAATTGATTTGAAGGGACACAGATTTCCAACCGAAGAGAGAATAAAATTACATGAATCTTATAATAGGATTAAAAGAATGAAATTAATCATAAATAATTTGAAATTTCATTATATTCACCTTATAAAATAATATAGGTTCATAACCAAACATGCGTCTCAAATAATGAAAATTTAGACAAAATTTCCTTACCGATTTGGTAACTTTTGAACCGAAAACCCTATGAAAATGAGATCATAAAATGGATATGTAAATATTAATATTTCTTTATAAAAATACTCATAAAATACATTCAGGGTCATTATATACACCATAGAAAATAAACAAGTAGTTTATAAGTCATTCATCCCACATAAATAAAAGTGAGATAAAATATCTTACCTTATATATTGACTCTCATCTTACTCATAAAAATATCATATAAAATAATTATAAGCTTATTATAAATTTATTATATAACCATATTCATAAATATATTACCATATATGATTTACTTATTACTATATATTTTCCACTTATTAACAATTCCAATTTTTTTTGTTTTTTTGTGTGTAGTAACCATTTTTTTCTCGAACATGTTTTGAATTATTATACTTGGTACTCATATTTAGATAATAATTTAATTATCTAAAAAATTATCAAAATGATTAAAATATCATAAATATTCATTACATATTTATTTTTGTTTATCGGTAAAAAATAGAAATAGAAAATTAAACACACCATTCATGGAGATGGTAGGTCATACAAATGCGTGAACACTACTTCCATTTCAAAAGAATAATTTATAATAAAATCAATATCAGTTAAAAAACCTCCAAAATCACATTTATTTTAGGATAATATAGGATAAGGTTAAAATATCAAAAACCAATATATTTTATATTGGATTTGGTGTTATTTTAAACCATTATCATTTTAATTAACCCTTAGTTAAGCCACTTTAATTTTAGCTATGGTATCATTGTTTTCAATATTAAGAGGGTGTAATTTTTACATATAAAGTTTTAAATGGATTGTAATAAATATAAAATTTATGATATTATTGACAATATATAATCCAATTTGAACACATTTAATATTTTTATTATTTATAAATAATTTAAAAAATTATTATTATCATAAAGTATCATATGTGTAACTTTTTACAATATTAATTAATTTGACTTCAAGAAAATCAATAAACAAAGATACATTAAAACCAATTTCTTTAATACTCTCCTAAAAGGTCATATTCCTCTATATAATTCATGTATAACATTAATTAAGTCGAATAATATTTATTTTAAAATATTTTTATATCATTTATTTGGTTCATCCCTTAATTAAACAATTGCTTCATCATCATTGTGTCAATAGTTAATGTAATAAATTTCTCCCTAAAAATTATAAATTAATTAATATGATATAGATAAACATTTTATACTTCTAAATTATATTTATTGTAAAAAATATACCATATATTACACCACATTAAAAATATTTCTCTTGTTAAAAACAAAAATATGAAAAAATTGGCTTTCCTTTGAATATAATATTACAGAAGTTGTATAATCATCTATAAGGCCATAAATGGTCTCATAACAAGTTATTTAATTATTATAGATACAAATATACATTTAAAGGAATTAGTAAAAGCTTTATGGTAATAGTGTAATATTTAGAACATTAGGTTTAACCTTAATTACCTGATTTACATCTAATAGTGCTAGTAAAAATTACCAAAGTTACTATTCATATTTTCTTATAAAATTAAAAGGTTCATATTTAATAAATTCTTAATTTATGATTCCAAATATATAATATATTTTTAAAAATAATAATTTTCATAAATGAATTTAAAATTAATCTTTTTGACTGATAATGAAAATAAGTTTTAAAGTAAAAATTCCAAAAATATTAAAATGTTTTTTAAAAAAAAATCAGTGTGAAATGTATTATAATTAATATAATTGTATTAAATTATAAAATTCATATCTAATTATAATTTTAAACCAATATAATATATAATCTATCAAATATGAAAAAATATGATGAAAAATATGTTTTCAATAAAAATATAATATTTTTCACAATTCAAAAAAACTATCTCATAAAAAAATACCAAAAATTAAAAAAAAAAGTAAAATTTGAAGCTCTATTATCCATGAACAAGTTTATTTTTTCTAATATAATTTATAAATGTTTCAAAAACTATATTTAAAAAAGTGTTCCATCAAAAAGTGGAAGAATTTCTCTTCTGAAAAATACTACTTTTATTTTTAAAATTTGATCTTTCATTATATAATTTCTTGAAAACAAATAAAATAAAATAAATATTATATTTAATATATTATATATATGTAATTAATATATTTCCACAATATTTATCAGTTTATTATTTGTTATAAAACAAACTTTATTACATTTAAATAATTTTTCGAGAAAAATATCATTTTATTTTCAAAAAGTGTATACATTAATTTATAAATAATTGGTCAAAGAATAATGTGTAAACCATAATTTCCTAATTTATTTAATCATGGTGATAACTTCCATTCTAATGGTTGGGTTATAATTTTATATTTCAAATAATTATAATAAAAAAATTATGTTTCTTAGAAACTCAGTGTTCCATGTAAATCAAGCTAAGATGTTGTTTCATGTAACACAAACTTAACATTGTGCAGCGTATAACACAATACATCAAAAAAATTATTTAAAAAAAAGGTTCATAAAAAAATTGGGGGTTACATTCCACCCCCTGTAATATGAGTTTATTACTCAAAATTCTTCATTCTAATAAAAACAAATGAGGATAGTTATACCTCATCATATCCTAAAGATGCATCAATGCTTCTTAAAACATGTTGTTTTCTCAAGAAAAAACATTAACTATGGTATTTGTCCTATTTTAATGAACTTAATCTCTACAATCCAAAATTTATACTTGTTTCTATTAATAATAAGGTTATTTCTCCACTGGTATGAATTCTAAGTTTAGTATATGTGAAGGATCATGTATGTACTTACACAAAAGAGATACATAGAACATATCCTGAACATGAGAGAGATTTTGTGGAAGTGCCAATGGATCAGCTACCATTCCAATATGATAACAAATTTAAAAATTAAATTTCATCCCTAAAATTTCAAATTGCACTTAGAAAATAAAAGGTGGATATTTGAGAATTAATTTGTGGGAATCCCACATTGTAATAAGGGCCAATAATACTTCTTAAATATATGGAATGTAAAAGCTAAAGATCACCACATAACTTGGATTAGTGGAAAGTGAAAACATGTACATGGAAGAGAATTAAAACTTTCATGTTCTGATGGAATTTGAATGAGAACATGGTTATTATTAAGTTAATCATCACAGAATGATAAATATGTGATGATCTAAGAGGGCCATTTGATTCATAAAAAATGAATGTACATGGATAATATTTTTATTTCAAGATAATTGTTCAAAAATATGAATAATTTTTAAAAAAACATATACTTACTTGATTTCACTCAATTTTTTAAGCACTATACCATCCATTAGTTGTGACATGATCAATTTTTTCTTAATCACTTACTCCAAGAAAGTAGTTTGAAATTGTAATGCCTGAAGAACTAGTGGATCAGAAAATTCATAATGAGATGATAAGTCATTCCTTTAGTCTCTAGTTATCCTAAAACAAGGTTATAACATGTCATCAAATACTCATAAATCAAAAAACATTAACATCTAAAACCTAAAAAAATTTCAATTCAGAAATAGTTACCCTTATGAACCATACAAAAGAATAAAATCCAATAATTTTGAAAAAAGGTTACTAAAATTAGAATTTATCTCTCAAAAACATGATGTAGCTCTTAATTTTCATAGAAAAAACATATAAATACCATTATACATTTTTCTATTGAAACATGGTAAAGACCCGAGTTATCAGAAAACCATAGTGAAAACATGAATGATTTCAAAAACTAACTCATTCCTCATACCATAAATCCAAAAAGTCAATAAAATTAATCCATGATATCATAAACCATATTTTAATCTTATCAATCCCAAGGTTATGAGAAATATTCTATTTATAAACAAGCTAACCTATATTCTCTTAATATTAGGTTAATAATAAGGGTTACATTCCCAACATGATGTGTTTTCCAAAAAAAATATAACAGTTCCTTTAAATCAATTTTCTAGGCCATCAGTACCGTTTAAAATATTCTTTTAAATACATAACAAAAAATTATAATGTATAATCATTATATATTTCATAATTCATAATTCTTGAATCCAAATACATAAATACTTAAATCATTACACTTTAATGATATCATATAATATATACTTCCTTGGTCTCGAAGTTAATTATTGTTTTAGGGAATTGATTTGGATAATTCACATTTCCCCCATTCATAATAAATTTACCTCATTGATAATTTTTAACTTTATGAACTTCCTTTTCACATAGATAACATATCCCCCCCCATTTGTTATATTTCTATAGGTTCTTATTCCCACCTTTTTGACATATGAAAAGTCGAATATTCTATACTCTATGTTTAAAACCACATGAAAATTGAAAAACATCCCATATTCCTC
The DNA here is from genome assembly GCA_963277665.1 of Viscum album. Lineage (NCBI taxonomy): Eukaryota > Viridiplantae > Streptophyta > Magnoliopsida > Santalales > Viscaceae > Viscum > Viscum album. The sequence continues at coordinate 957,948,399 of OY728158.1, read as the reverse complement.
TTATTATATGTTTTAGAAATATCATATTGGGTCATGTTGTTGATAATATATCATGTAGTTGATTATAAATAATCAAAATATCATTCTTTCTAGTTATCATATAATTTGGTTACTCACAGTCACTAAACATTCCATCAGATTCAATGTTAACATGATCCCTTCTGGTTCTGACCATCTACTAAAACTAGAAGTATAATTTGAGAAAGTCTAATCATATAGAAGTATCCACATAATCTAAGGAAAGTACTTATAATGATTCAATCTATTACAAATTAGGTTTAATAATAGTTTATTCATGGTGATTATTAAAACTCTAGGATTGTAACTAGAATTCAACATATCCTAAGAGATATCCTTAGACATATCCTTAGAAATATCTATAGGGATCTCACTATAGTTTTATCATATTAGTTTATAATGGTTGACTAAACCTTTTCTCTAATACCAATAATAACTACCCATTCTTTTCATACATGGATATTATGTCATTTTTTCAGAACATTTCATACATTTGAAAAATACATACCCAAAGAAAATATTAGTTTAGTTCATTTGGTATCTTTGAAACATAAACTACAGGTTCATGACACATCAACTTCTTTTCCCGCCTATTGTTTCATATAGAGAAAACTTTTTTACATATCACACTTAATACCATTCATCATATCTTGGGAAGAAGAAAAATAAGAATGGGTGAGCTCAGAAGCTCGGTAAGGGTAAAAAAGGAGAGATCGATAACAAAATAATCATAAAGAATATGTAAATAATAAAAACATTTGAAAATAGTATATTGTATATAAAATATATTATTATGAGGTCATTAAAAATATTATAGAAGTTTGTAACCAATCAATGAACATATTCTGTGAGAATAAAACATAAGATGTGGAATTGTGGCACATAGATAATCATATAAAATGATTTCCATAGTAGTTAAAGAATCATAGAGAAGGATTTATTAGTATTATGAGTTCACTCCCCATAACATCATATAATTCATGGTTCACTCCCATGAAAATCTTAGTAGTAAAGGTTAACTCCCAAGACCATCATAGAAGACAAAGTTCTTTAATAAACCAAGCTCATATCCCATTCCATCCATGTCTATCTCAAGAGATATAAATATCTACCAAATTCATTGGGGGAGATATAGGTCCCTACCATCACAAAAACAAAATCATACATATGTGTTCCACAAGAACATAAATCATATATCATATCAGAACCAATGGAATGAAATGGGGTTTACAAACATCATTAAATCATAAAATAACCATGGAAAACAAATAGTTTTTATAATTATAATTACATCATAAACATAAACGATTATTAGAAAGCATAATAATGGAATAATTCAATCATATCTCTAATGAAGAATATGTAAAATCAAATAATGTTATCTTAGATAGAAAATTATTTCGATATATTTTTTTAAAAAAATTCTCAAGGAGAAAACCAATTCCATTATTAAAAATGATTTCATATAATAAAACATTTTGTAAAACAAGATTAAAATATTTTTATAAGTCAGTGATTTGAATTAATATAGGTTTCCATCCTAATATAGAGTAATATTAAATGAAACATATAATAGCATGAATCGAATTAAATTCAGGATAAATTATTTAAAATAGTAGTATATGAATTTTTTAAATGAATATAGGTTCATATCATAACATGTGTCTCAAAGAATGTTAATTGAGACAACATTACCTTACCGATTTGGTAACTTTTGAACCATAAAACCAATGGAAAAGAGATCATCAAATGAATATTTAAATAAAAAAAATTCATAATTATACCTATAAAATACATTCATTAACATTATATACACCACACAAAATAAAAAGTATCATATAAGGTGTGCTACCTACAAAAATAAAATTGAGAAAAAATCCATTACTCTGTATCTTGAATCTCATTGTAATAATGAATAAATCTTGAAAAAAAAATATAAGTTTTTTAAAAATCTATTACAGAAAAAGATTCATATATATAATACCATATATGATTTACTTATGACCTTATATTATCATCTTATTAACCATTCTAGGTTTAATTTTTTGTTATGGGTAATAACCAATTTGTTTCTCATACATGTTTTGACTTTTTATTCATGGTCCTCATAATTATATCATGATTTAATTATATAAATAATAATATAAATGATAAAAATATCATATAAATTCATTATATATTTATTTATAGTTATCTATAAAACATATAAAAAGAAAATTAAATACACCATTCATAGAGATGGTACGCCGTACACACACATAAATACTACTTCCATTTCATATCGTATTGATAGAAATAAAGTAAATAAAATATATATATATAATTTTATTCTAGTATAATTATTTTTCCATATATATCATATAATTTCACTAAACACATCTTTAATAAATTCCATGTATAGTGTGAACGAATCACGTCACTTTGAGGAGGTTTTAGTCCACACGTCCACAAACAAGATTATCCTATTTTCAAAAAAGGGAATGGATGAAGGAATGTTTTATATAATAATTAATGAATCATAATGGAATAATTAATACCATATATATAAAGTATAAATAGATTGTGTATCATAATTCCCAACCATGAGAGGCAGTAAAGGAAAAATGAACTATATCGTTTCGTGAGGCGGTTGTTCTCCGTACATAAAATCATTACGTTTGTTACCCATTTGATGTAAGTGTGTGTGAGTGTAGGTTGAAATATTAATATAACAACATATAAGTACACAATGTATACTGATAATATTATATAAAAATTAAATAAAAATAATATAAGTGGTTTGAGGAAATAATAAAACAAAAACATTTGTTGATGAATGCTACCTTTTCTTAGGATATGTCCTTTTGATTTAAAAAGTTGACTTCCATTGAAGGATTTATGTAAAAATTAAGGTTTATAGGTGAATTGGGTAGATTTTATTTGAACCAAATAGGTTCCTATGTATGAATAATAGATGAGATAATGTTTCCTTTTATAAGAGAGGGGATGGGCAGTCTTGGAATTTCTCAAAAGAATAATTTATAATAAAATAAATATCAATACAAATACCAAAAAATTTAAATTTTTTATATGATAATATAAAATAAGCATGTAATATCAATAAAAAATATATTTTATACAAGTCTTGATGTTATTTTTAACCTTGTCATTTAAATTCACCTGTAGTCAACACATTTTAATTTTAACTATTATAATAATGTTTTCACTATTAAGAGGACGTAATTTTTACATATAAAGGGTAACTTGAAGCATAAATGGTCAATTTATGATATCTTAGACCATATATAATCTGTTTTTTTCTTTTTTAATATTTTTTGAATTTCTAAATAATTTAATGAAATATTATTTTTATAAAATATCATAAGTGTCAATTTTTAAACTATTCATTACTTCGACTTTAAGAAAATCAATACAAAAAGATAACATATAAAAAATTCATTTAATATAACTATTACATGTAATATAGACCTATAAAATTCGTGTATCACCTTAATTAAGTCATATTTTATTTATTTTAATATTTATAATATCATTTATTTGATTCTTTTGTTAATTTAACAGATAATTCATCAACATCGTGTTGCCATTAAAGGTAATCATTTTATCACTAAAAATTATATATAAATTACCATGATTTAGATAAAAAATTTATATTTATAAAATAAAATTTATAGTCTAACATATCCCTTATATGACCCGAAATTAAATATATTTCTCTTCTTAAAAACACGAGTATAGAAAAATTGACTTTCCATTGAATATAACATTATAAAGGTTATATTATAATCCAAAATTCCATAAATGGTCCAATAAACGGTATTTTAATTATTATGGATTAAAAATATTATTCCAATAAAATTGGGAAAAGTGTTGTTGTAATTTTATAATATTTATAATATTATTTTTACCCTTAATTACCCGATTTACCCTTAACCGCGGTAATAAAAATTACCAAAGTTAATATTTATAATTTGTCCAAAAAATAGAACTATTTAATAAATATAAAACATATAATAAAAAATAAGAAATCCAATTCTCAAAATTAAAATCACAGAATTTGTAAAAAATATTTAAAAATTAACACTGTTAACGGAATGATAAAATAAATTTTTAAAGTAAAAACCTTTAAAAGATTGAAATGTGATTATATCAAAATTTATTTTAAATTTTATTAAAATTTAATTATTTCGATTAAATGATAAAATATTTATCTAATTATACTTTAAAAAAATTCCAAAATAGAACCTATCCATGTCAATATATTTGGAAAAAAAATTGTTTTCAATTAAAAGCCAACATTTTTCAGTGTTTGTCACAAAAATCATCTTATCACACAAATATGAAAAAATAAACCAAATTAAATTTTAACACTATTATTTAAAATAATATTATAATTTTCTCAAATAATCATTAAATAAGTGAAAAAATGGATTTGAAATAATAGCACCATTAAAAGGTATTAAAATTGATTTTTTAGAAAAATTATTATTTTATATTTAAATTTGGACTTGTTCTTATATCATGTAGTAAAAATACATAATATGGATGTTAAATATTATATTTAATTTATTATATTTATGTCATTAATGTAACTATAAATTACTTATTTTTTATTTATTGGTATAAAATACACTTGTGCACATTTTAATAAATTTTCACAAAAACCATTCCTTTTGTTATTAAAAAGATTATACATTCATTTTTAATTAATTGGTAAAAATATTATATGCAAAAACTAATTTCCTATTTCATTTAATCTTGTTTATATCTTTAATTATTATAGATATGTTATAATTTTCTATTTTAAATAAGTATAATAAAATAATAATGTTTCGTAGAAACTCAGTGCTGTTAGTAAAGCAAGCTAACATGGTGTTATGTGTAGAACAAGCTTAACATGTTGTAGCATATAACACAAGACATGAAAGAAAATTAATTTATTCACAAAAAGAAAAGGTTCATAAAAACTCAGGGTGTTACAATCATTGTCTGCTCTTTCGGACTTTGATCCAGTCATGAATCACACTAGAGAGTATGAATTTGGTATGGTTGATCAATGTTGGTGTCCCTCTCTAGAATCAGGCCACAAAATCTCATGGTAAAACCCTTCATCGCATCTCCTTGAATCGACATTTCAAAAAACTGATAAATTCTGATCGAGTCGTTATCCATTGTCGTAGTTCTATTATTTCACTAATCTAAACCCTTATCTATGAGATCAATTCATTTCCCCAAGAAATGGGTTTACAATGACTGATTAATCTGTATTTTGTTGAACCACCATCCAAAATGAATTTCAGTGATGATCACATAAAAGAATGGTGGGAGAAATCCAATAATCATTAAAAATATGAAAAATTTTGAATTTTTTTCAGTTGGCCTTGATCTGTTTCCAATCGAATGATGAATGAATATAAAACTTAAATAAAAAATTATCTATATAATCACCAATGAGTAAATAAATAACTTGTAATATGAATGAACTGTGAATCGATATATAGGATGATTGATTTTCATTCATTTTAGGATAACAAAATGGGGATAAATCATCAAAATAAAAATTTCCTACCTAGATTTGGATGAATCTCTTACGAATAATGATTTCACATTGAAGCTATTTGTGAGACAATCGAGTTCAATTGCAAACAAATCGTCGATCCAAGATCTGGTCGTCATTCATACATATAAGCTTTTCTAATGCTCTATCTGAAATCTCCAATGTTATACAGATATGCCAAGGATTTTTTGATAGCATCGTATATATTAAAAAAAATAAGTCATAACAATTAAATAAATAAATAAAACATTTTCAATTAATTTATTAAAACATTCTCCCATGACCGTGCCCAACCCAAACATCTAACTCACTCGAAGGTTATATAACAGCTATGGTTGACCACATTCATTGAACTCAACTAAACCCTCAAAATTCTAATTTGATCCTCCATTTTAGAGTTATTACATTTTTTCATAAAAAAATTTGCATGATGGATATTTAATATTTTTAATATATTTTAGAAATTAATTCTGGGTACACCGAGCCTTAGAAACAAACACTATCTTAGCTCTTAGCCCCATAAATATTGTATATAATATTAAAAAAAACATGGAAAAATCAAAGTCATTACATTCTCCCCCCATTGGGGCTTTACATCCTAAAGATGACAAACAAAGGCTACACAAAGTGGTGTGGGTACTGAGAACACATCTAAGTCTCCCACTCCTAGGTGCTCTACTAAAGATTACTATGCTACCACCAGAGAAGCCCTAAGGAAGTAAATCACCCATTAAGGATCCTCTTATAATGATCCCCAATATCTATTAGGTACTCAATAATGGTAGATAATCCTTAATGTCATGATTACCCTAGTAGATAACATGTGACGGTTCGTACACATACCTCCTCATCCATGACACGTGGAAGACATCATGTACCACGTCTAACTACAACAGTAGAGCTAAGAGGTATGCCACCTCATCAACTAGACATTGTAACCTAATAGACCAATGAATCTTAGAGATATATTTCCATCCTGAACAAATCTCTATAATCTAGTCATGGTGAGACTCCAAGGAAAACACAGTCTACATCCTCGAACTCCAAAGGCATCCATCATCTGTTCGCATAGAACATATGATGGATCTATGCACTCCATAAATTCTCCATGATGATTTTATCTTTATCGATAGTGGATCACACTAACTCTAGGACCATATGCATTACTACTTTTCTGTTCATTGATCATAGTGGAGACATATAGGGTTGTGCATAAAAGGCATCAAATTTTGTCATAACGATTATGGAATGGTAGTTATTAATGTAGTCAGACACCAAAAATGGCTGGTGATCCTACAAACTATGGACAATTTATAATATGAATGAACATAGAATTTCCTCCATGTCCTGAATGGTATGATCAATATGGACATCATTATGGTGACGAAACATAGTTCTCAAACACAGTTCTCCCCCAACAGACTCATGTAATACCTTCTATAACTATGATTTGAAGCGAGCATCCCTATCAAACATGGGTTTTGGGGTAACTAAATGAATTAAAACTATATTCTTCATGTATAGGAATTTAAAAATAACTATTGAACTCTAATTCCAAATATTTATGATGTGGTCCGACTTAGTGAGTCGGTCAGCGATCAACCAGATTGAATCATGTCCCATGGACGTATGTGGTAACCCCATCATGATGTTTTTGGATATCCCATTCCAACTTCAACTATAGATCATCAAAGTAATGACCAAATTCTAATGTAACATAGTACTCACCCTTTTACTACTTATAAGTTAATAATCATGAGAAAAATTCAGCAGATAACTTTGTAACTATGTCCACCAAAACTTCCACAAAAGGTCTTGGTACGTCTTCACCAAACCTGGATTTACCACTAAGGGTGATGTATGAAACTACCACTCAAACTCGTATCTGAGTAAAATTGGTACCATCTCCCATCTTCCAAAAATAATGACATTCGCACAAAATTCAGAAATCCATCATGAACATGTCCAATGGATATCTGTGTACGTAGAGTCTCATTGTCGATATCACCTTGTTGAGCCTCCAAGACTCACTGTAAATGTAGTGTTGTAATGAAAAACAATTAGTGGTAAGATGTTCCATCCACATTAATAAATGATAACTGTAAAGATGCTAACTAGTATTATTCCTCTCCCAATAACAATGAACAACATCTCTCACTTAGAGTATCTTCTACCACATTCCCCTTTTGTGGAGTACACATAATCATGATGTCATAATCCTAGTGGAACTCTAGCCATCACATCCTTTTAATGTTAATATCCATCTAAGAGAAGATATATATGATACAATTGTGGTATGAATAGATGATAAGCCACTCACCCATAAGGTAGTGTCACTGCATATTCAATCTGAGGACTACCACTGCTAAATCAAGGTCATGGGTCTCGTAGTTCTTCTCATATGGTATCAAATGATGTAAACCATAGGCAATCACTTCCTACCTCTACATCATAACACAACCAAGTGAATTCCCTAATGTGTTGTAGAACACTACGTACTCGACACCCTCATCTTTCAGTCTCAATATGGGAGATCTTATAAATATCTGCCTCAACTATTGGAAATCCAAATAAAACCTCTCTATACATTCGAAAGGATTCCAATTTCTTGTAAAATATGTAAAAGGAGATGATATGCTGGATAAATTAGTTATAAAACATAATTATTATCTTTCTATCCCAAGGAAGCTCTGCACCTCCATCACGCTCTTTGGTGTATCATGTGATAACACTGGATAGATAACCTTTGGGTCTATTTCCACACCATATATTGAGATAAACCATCCTAGAAAGTGGACCTATTGAATATAGAACTAGAATGTAGATAATGTTTTGTAAATATGGTTATTTCAGACTATATCTGTACCAATCCTCAAGTGTCTCGTGTTCTCCTCCTTGGATGCCAGGTACAATAGGATACTGTCAAGAATACTTCCAAATATTAGTCTAATAAAGTCACGATCATATACTTTATGAGTATCATGAAAAATGAATGGGAATTTTTCACACCAATGGGAATCACCAAGAAATCATAGATATCATAGAAACATATAAAAGTCATCTTCTGGATATCCTCATGCCGTACTTGCAACTGGTATTACCTTGTTCTGAGACCATCTTCGAGAACCATCATGTACCTCCCAATTGATCAATGAGATCATAGATTATCATTAGTGGATAATTCTTCTTTATGGGCTTATGGTTTAGGTTAAGTTAATCCAAACATAACCTCAAGCTCCCATCCACCTTCATCGAGAACAACACAGTGGATTCCTAGGGTGAAACACTGGGAATGAAGATGAACTTCCTCTGTAGGTCTTCCAACTACATCTTTATTTCTTGAAGCTCTATAGGAACAATCCAATACTATTACATAGATATTAGGTTTTTCTATGGATTAGATTAATGAAAAAGTCTATATCTCGGTAGTGAGGTAAGCCTAGAACATCCACAGGAAATACATCCTCATACTATTTCACCGATGAAAGAAATTGTAAACTCATAGAATCCACTACAGCAACGGTCATGATAGGAATTTGTTAAGTAATTGGATTCATCTTCTTATGAGTGATTCTATTCTTCTCTTCATATGATTCTTTTGAACTATAAAAAAAACTTATCCCATCATTGTGGAACCACAACATCCTCTACATGAGGAAATATATCTAGTCATGAACTGTATATAACTAGTCCATAGATATGATAAAATAATAAGGCCTCGTCAATTGTATGGAGACATCCAAAATGAAATTATTACCTCTAAGTGTCATTTCACACCATAGATATAAGTGTGTGATAAAATATACACATTTATTTGGAATCTCCACGCCCAAGGGATGAGCCAAATGATTAACCAGAAACTGTATGTCTCAAATAAGAAAAGTGGTAATAAACAAATGACTCATAACCGTGTCTATCAATACATCTAATAAGATATAAAATACTTAGATCCTACCAAATATCATCATTAGATCCTCTGATCCATAAGCCTCAACTTCCTACTGCTGCCCTTTCCTTAGTCCCCCAACATCCAAAGCATGTCATGGGCTACCTAGTGGTGGAAGATGTAACTAATAAAGAAGTATTTCACCTGAATCTAATCTCTAGCTGCTATGCCACATCCATTTCCCTAAGGACCAGCCTACCCTTGTCACATCCTATAACTAGGTTTCCCATCCACTATATCTTTATCTGCTATATGATGGTCAAACAATCCCGAAAAATATATCCTCTACCAGTATAAGAGTAGCACCGCTTCTCCCTTTGCTGAAAGAACCCATAATTTGTGCCCATAACTACAGAACCTCTATCATGGTATTTCCTCCTAAAACATCTCAAACATTCTCATCTTTGATTCTGACATCATCTCCCTACCACCAATTTCTATGCTTCTATGTTCCCACTACCAATTAAAAATACCACTGTCTTCTCATCCATGAAAGTCTCAACCACTAAAGAATTTTGTAACACCCAATCATTAGTAAGATTTCATAGAGGTATCATGTTGGTTCGAATTCTATTTATTATTCCTCTCTCAAAGTTTTGATCCCAAAATTACTAATTAAACATAATTTCCATTGAATATCAAGAGACATTGTTGAACCTATATTAAAACTAAACCACAATTACACTACCTTGATGAATCCATTGAAACTCTTGTATGCACAAATCATTCAACATAGATCAACCGAACTCTTCATTGAAATTGAGATCAAAATATGACCATTAGAGAGTTGTTTCATAATATGAATGAGTTTTTAATCCCCTAATTTTTCCTAAAAATCCATGAATAATTCTCTTTTCCATGACTACTATCTGATCTACTGACTTCCCAAAAATATTGAAAAATTAATTCACCACCTAAATCCATTACTCATCATCATAAGGTTTGGGTTTTTCTTAGAACATGATGAGTTTCTGTTTCTGAAACTCATGAAATATGATATGCATGTGCAGCACATCTACTGGTACTTCCAGTACAATTAGCTTGGGAGTATAACTAATGTACCCCAAAGAGGTGAAACCACTTTAACTTGTCCCTATATTAAAGCCTGATCAGTCATGGATCATCCTCATGTTTCGGATGATTTATACTGGTGTAACACAATTAAGAGGCCTCCTAAAATAAACTACATGTTCCATAGTCAATGAAAATATCTAGACAGTCGACTCTAGACGGAAATGGAAACCATAACCCATTCTTATAGGATGCATTGACCAATGTTTTCTATAAAGCTAGTTCCAATTTTAATCTAGTAAAAAGATATTTTATTAATGTCCTAGTGTATGGATACGTCGTCCACTACACCAACACAAGAGTCCATAGCATGAATGTCAAATTAGAAACACTTAACACTATTTCCCATAACAATATCCAAAACACAAATCCTATGGTTGAACTTACTACTTTGGTATAACTCAATCATGATCCATCCCAATAGGGCCCATTCCATGACTACCCCAATCTTGGATTCAATAGGTTAGTGTTTGGAGTCCAGAACTGAGTTGGAATATCACTCACATGGGAGTTCTTAGTCAAATTTAACTATACAAAAGCACACATCTCTAGGACCATAAAATTTTGACATATAAAACAAATGATAACAAGTAATGGAAAGAAAAATATCATGCCATAAAGAAATATAAACGAAGTCCAACCTGTATAATGGGTGAGGACTATTATTGATGTAACAAAAAAACACACCTCATTATTTCCAACTCACTAAGATCTTCTTGGTCAGTGTCCCTCTAGTACTATTTCAGAATTTTCGTCATCTTCTCAAGACACGACACATGCAGGAAATTACTATGTAGGGGTGAGTATAAAAAAACCTAGTAAGGCACCCCAAAATAACTAAACATATAGAATCAAGAACAACAAACAACTCACCACATATATAAGTCCCCAGCACGTATAATAAGAATATATAGATATAATCAACATAGACACATATTCATAAGTTAATTTCACAATTTAACTTCCAATCTATTATTCCCACTTAAAGGATATATATTCAACTCATCAGAGAGAACATACACCATGAGTCAAATAGAATTGATAGAGTTCATCCAATATTTCATTCTCATCAGGTCTCTTTATAATAATTACATACTGGAAGCCTAAAGAGAATGATACACAGATGAGGAAGTCACCCAGGGACATAGGGTATACAAAAAAAGCAATCTAGATTAACCCTCTAAGAGGGGATCATTTCCCTGGTAGAGTTGTCATGATGACACCATGAACTACACCGTGGGTACTGATGATGATAGTGGATCCACTCTGGACCTCACATAAGGATTCCAACAACTCTATGAAAGAACGAAGTTCCCCTTAATATATCACCATACTAGGTATATGATGCGATTCTACAACAAATCCTCATGAAAAAATGGATCAAAGGAACACACCTTAACGAAACATGTCCATGATAAAGAGAACTAGAGTTCCATTCCTTCTTTAAATGAGTACAAAAAATTTACTTGTAGTAAAAAACCATGTCCCTTCAGTACCAGGTCCTACCCATTTATCATGGATCATGACTAAGTACATGGAATGTCTTAGTCCATGTACTCCTGGTTATGTTCCTATCTTACTGGTTATTCCCATGATCAACTAGTCATGTATATGTTTGTGTACCTCCCCAGGTACATTCAAAGCTTCTAGGTAAGGGTAACATGATGTCTGATAGGGGTCACATACTGAGTGATATTTAACTCTCTACAGAACCCTAGTGCCACTTCCATGGCCCCATACAGGGCATGTGGTTATACGTTACACACTGTGCAGTACAGAATTTATAGAAACCCATGAATCTTCCATCTTTATTGTTTTCCACTCCTCGAGCCTCTGATCTAGAATTAAGTCTTGATTGAGAGTATGGATCTGGTATGAACGATCCTTTCTATCATCCCTAACTAAAATATAACCCCCATATCACATAAGAAATCCCTCTTTCACATCTCTGGGTTACCGCACTTCAAAACCCACTAAAAGAACTCTGATATATTCTTGAACCATCACTGTAGCTTGATCCTATCATTAACCCAAACCCAAATATGTGATATCATTCTACTATGTTAGTATTTGGGTGTGTCATTATTGATTATTTGGTATTTTATTGAACCAACATCCTAAACATATGTTGGAGATGATCTCCCAAAGAATGGTGGAATAAATCCAAGAAACATAAAAAGGGGGAATGCACCTCAGCCATGTTCGGTTGTCCTTGATCCATTTCCATTAGAACAATGAACTAATATCATAATTAAATAAAACATTCTCATAATAATCCACATATAATAAACCTCCACCCCCAAAACATCTGAACTATGCATTAATTCATTGGTTGATTGATTTTTGTTTGTATTAGGGTAAGAAAACACATATAATTCCGCAAAATACAATCTTTATACCTCCATTTGGAACAATTGTTGGAAAATAACAATCATAAATAATTATTGTTATACATATCCTTGAGTTTAATCATGAAACTATCATCGATTAGTGATCTAATCATCAATCATCCATAGATGTTCCTCCAACGCCCTCTCTCAAATCTCAAGGGTTATGTGGATAACCCTGTGATTTTTTCAAATCAATGTATATATAGACAAAAATATATTTAATTTTCCTCCTATAACTGCACCCAACACAAACATCCAATTATCTCCAAGTTCATATCATGCCTAGTGTAAAACTCCCACTCTGAACTGAATAGTTTCCTCATATTTATAACATGAGACTCTATTTAGTATTTTTTTCACTTTTTAAGGAGAAATATGAATATATGATATTTAATATATTTCATAAATTAAATCTGAGCACACTAGGCCTCGGGATATCAAGCCATCCCAGCACCTATCCTAGTAAATATTTAAAATTATATTTCAAAAAAAAAAGAAAATTTGGAGTTGTTATAACTGACCCTTCACCCAACTACCTTACACACCATTAACTTTGTGTGTAACCTACCATGGGAATTGGACTTTGATGTTTTGAAATATACTTTAGCACCAAACTCATTGCCTTCATGAAACATAACAACTTTTTCATGGGAGGTCACAATTATTCTTTTTTAACACAACTCTAACTTTCAAAATGTTTTAAAAAATGAACGAAACACTATCATTTTTTTTATTTTGATTCAATGACATTGAATATTCCCATGCACAAAACTCTAGAAGACACTTTATTTCTTTTGTGAAAATATTATATTTATTATACAATATTCCCTCTTCCAAAACTGAATCAACCTACATTGTAATATTACGAGGCGTGAAAACTCACTGATTAACATAATGTGGATTGAAAAGAAACACCAATTGAAATATATCTCCTTCTATGAAAATCCTTGGTTCCAATAATCTCCCCATTTTGGTTTTCTGTAAATCTATAGAAAATTAAATATATCACCAACTTCAAAAAAGATGATTGGCATGAAATAACTCATCCAACACATTAATTCTACCTGAGAAAATTTTGTTGTAGAAAAAAATAGTTTCAATAGAAAAATTCATTTCTGAAGAGGAAACTGATGTATCCTACAAACCATTCATACAATACATTGAAGTGAATTTCACCCATTCACCATGATAATAAACCCAAATAAATTTATTTTTCCCTTGGTTCTCAAGAAACACCCCTGGATCATATCTCTCGTAGTTACATGTATCAAATCCACAAATAGATTAAAAACCCTAATACAAATGGGGAGAGGGGATGTTCCTTATCCTATTAATGAAGTAGGGTTTGGATAATCACTGAGGTTTCTCTTCTATTTCCTAAACATTATTTCTTCCAATGGATTAGACATAATATAAGCTAGTTGATCATTAGATCCAAAATGATCTATTTGAATCACATATTGGTCAAAATTTTATTTAATGTAGTAATATTAGATATCAACATGTTTTCTACAAGAGTGTTGAATTTTATTTTATTAAGATAGACTGCACACTTATATTCATAGTGTTTCATCATAACCTATTTCACCTCATCACTGATATTAGTGATTTGTTTCTTGATCCAAAAATAATTTAGTTCATGAATTTTTCATAGTGATAAACTCTACTTTATTCATACTAAGATATGCTATTTATTGTTTTGTTCTCATCCAACCCTCAAATTTTTATTCAATGAAGAATTCATAATAACGTTTTGACATTCAATCGATCACGTCACTATCTTTGTTAGCATTAGAAAATTCCAATAATTCGTTATCCTTTCCTACTAATAAGTACAATCCAAAATTAATAGTGCCACAAATATTCTTCGTGATTATTTTAACTATTGTAAAATTATCTTCCATCAGATTAGTTTGGATGGGAGCCTCTAAACATGTTCTAAAGAAAATTTCATGACATGTTGAATTCAAATATATTAATCTTCCAATGATACTCCTTTACAAGTTTGGATCCATAGATTTCCCATTTTTATTCTTTCATTGTCTTTTTCCAACCACAATCGGAGTCAAAATTTGATTGGAGGCATGCATGTTAAATTTAATCCTATGATATCTTGTAAAATTTCCAACATAAATTGAGGTGAGGTACTCATTTTTAATCATCTACCTACCCAAAAAGAATGTCAGTTCAAAAATCATGGACAATTCAAAATTATGATTTCACATCATTAGAATGTTATCCCACTAATATATAACTTTATCTTCCAAATATAATATCATCCATAAAAAATGACAATAAATTAATCTCCATGAGAATTTTTCACATATATATTATGTTCAAACCATTTTCATTTAAAATTATATCCACTTCAGATAATCATCTAGTTGAGAATACTATGCTCATAGTTTCTTCTCTAGATCATAATATTACTTCGTTAATCTATAAACCTTTTTTATCATTTCCAATCAGAAATTTCATTGGTTATTCAATGTATATTTCCTCTTCAATAACACCATTTATGAATGTTATTTTGACATCCAATAATAAACCGTATAAATTCTTTTAATATCCTTGGATAGAAAGATCATAATCAACTCTAGTTGGGTTATTATAGAAAACATCTCTTCATCATCAATGACTCAAAAATGTTAAAAGAATTTAGACCCAAATAATGACTTTTTTATGATCACATTTCCTAGCACATAGAATTTTTTTATAAATATACACTGTATTTAAATTAAATTGTTAATTTTGATCTCCTAACCAGATCCCAAGTCTAATTTTTATCAATCTAATCCAATTCATAATTCATGATATTATTTTATGATTCCTCCTTCGCTACTTCCAAAAATGAGGTTGGTTCCAAAATTGATAGGATATAATAATGTGATTCATTCCTATTTTGGATTATCTATATAGGTGTGGTCCAATCTCCAATGATGTTCTATTTTCTACTTATGTTCTTATAATCCAACTATGATGTCCTAGTAGAGTTTCTTCAGTAATAGTTTCCAATATTGAATGTACTTATTAATCATTATAATTTGGTTAACCTAGAATGTTAGAAAATCCTTCCACAATTTTGGTATTTGAAAATTTCAATTTTATACTTTAATTATTATCTTCATTAATTTCAATATATATGTTATATGATTTATTAATAATTTTATCCAAAATTATCTTGGAATAATTTCTCCCAAAAATCTTTCTATGATGATTATTTTATCATTTATAGGTTCTATACATCATTGAGTATCCATGTAATATTCCCTCATTCACATCATCATCATACGTTACATAATTCATTATTTTTTTGGATGAAAATTTTACTACAAAAAGAAAAAAATACTTTAATTATGGATTACTTCTATACCATATCTCATATGGTGTCCTTCCCTCTCTTAGAAACATCAATGATTGAATTTGAGTGTACAAAAAAACTTGAATAACCTCATTCCATTAATAATGGGAATCCCAACTATCAATCAACATAATATTTTCTATATTATTCTCACTTTGATTTATACATTATATGAACCAATTTTTTTGAGGTGTTCTATCTTAATACATCTCATGATTGATCCCATTTTTTTAGGTAATTTTAAAATTCAATGGATATGTATTCCGTTCCATTATCATATTGTAATATATTGACTGTGTGCTCAGTTTCGTTTTCATTTCTTCATAGATATTTTTTAATACATTCAGTCAATCCTCATTTAAACAACATAAACATCACATAGTCTATTATACTATAAAAATTAATAAAAATAATGAATTACTTCTCCCCATATATTCTAACCGCATTCATTAGGATAAACACATCTATGAAGAATAAATCAAGGACATTTGATTCCATTTTATTACCTGGCTGATTAAAATTCGGGATAATAATTCCATCCATAAAATCTACACATGTATTTCATCAATCACACGTTATATTGGGAATATTGAAAACAACATTTAACCTGGATAATATTTCCATTCACTTTTTATTAATGTAACCCAAACTTCAGTGCCACAAATTGCTTCCATCTTTAATTATTAAGAAAAAAGTGTTTTATTTATTGTATACCTAGTATAAATTGATATTTTCTTCCATAATTTCATGATATAATTACATGTATTTTAATTTCTATTTCACCCTTTCTAAATAAATTTCACTAAATGTTACGAGTCATTGAATTCACTTGGATTGAGTTGATTGTGACATGTTATACACATAGAGAAATTCTTTTTTTTCTTTAGCTAATCATTTTTTAATTCTATATCTAAACTACATTTGATACTTATTTAACCACGACTGTTCAATATCACTGTTCTATAAACACTTTATTTAACAATTTTTAAGAAATTTTTATTTCTAGTCATCTGGTATGGAATCTGCTATTAAGAATCTGGGTGCTACTATTCATTGTATCATAGAAAGTGATCTCTGCCAGGTTGACTTTCTCAATATTATTATTTTCCATCCATGAGATAACTAATTGAGTGGAGGAATAATATATCCTCTAAAATATCGTTTCAACATGAATGGTTGAATCATACTCATATTCTTCTTCCAAATGAGAATACTTATTTTCAATGGTAATTCTACACAGTTGACCCGTAATGACTTGTATCTCTATTATATAGTAATGGTTTCCACCTTTCCTCTACCTGAAATGATTAACTTTATTGTCAAATTTAGAATACTGAAAAAAAACATCCATGTAAATTCTTCCTTCTATATGATGAATGATACGATATTATTATCATTTATTGAGTTCAATGATCTTCCATATTTATACATCTCTTTGCTACTTCACAGTAATACATGTTGTGGGACATAAGGCCATATAATTGACATTTCCTATGAGGAAATATCCTATCATTCCATTTCTCAACATGTACCATTATTTTGTAAGTGTATTTTATCAATTATCATCTCAAAATAATTGAAGATTATAATAATCATTCTTATCTATTTGGTTAGAATTTTTGTTTGTTAAGACATCATGAGTCTTTAAGATATGTCTAACTTTCTATTACCCTTTTCCTTGAATGATCTCATTTCTAGACATTGATCCTTCAATAACACATCCAATTACCCTTCCTCCAATAAAATTAGATCTTTGATCATTCAAGGCTTTCTCTAATCATTTCTAACCATGATTAATTCTATAAAAAGTTAAATATCTAAAACCCTTCCAAACTATACGTTATTCTTCATTTCCATCAATTTGGATTCCATTTCTAGATTAATACATAAAGAAATGACTTATTCATTATGTACCTAAACAATCATATCTTTTTCTTCTAATCATTATAAAATGTAAATGATATATTTTTCATCACCTTGAACCACTAGTTTAAATTCTACAACCTCTTTAATGGTTTCAAGAGTTTTCAAATTGTATTCAGTATCTCCATGATGTTTTTAAATATATGTTTCAAAGTGATCCATATACTCTAATAACACTATCAAAAAATCTCCCACATACCTATTTTTATTTATCAGAATTTCTAGCTCATCAAGATCATCCTCAAGTTCGACATTGGATCAAAAACTCTATCTGACTAATTCTTGTCCTCCTTCAATGTTTGTACCTTCTCAGATATGGCTAACTTAGAGTCTTGAACATCATATTTAATCTCTATATTTACATTATCCAAATATATTTATCATCATATTCCTTTTTTTTAATGAATCTCTTCCTATATAATTTATTTCCTAATGTGATGTATCTCTTTTTTGAGAACATCCTCTAAGGACTCTAAATGATTTTTGATTCACTTTCTACACCATTTATTTTTAATGATCACTAAGAAGCAATGTTAACTACCTTACCATAGAAATATAAAGCTAGAGGAATCCTGAATTCAAATCTCCCTTTTCCTCTCTAGAATTTTATATCAAAACAAGAAAGAATTTCATCATCCACCTCATCTATATAATCATTATATTTTGAAATGTTATGTTTTTATGCATTTGAATGTAATTTTTTAGTTTACTCTATTTTTTTCATCTTCTAGTTTGACTCAAATTTCATATTCCCCTAGGATAATTATTATATTATCTACAAAATCTATTATAGATCCATTTCTACAAGGGATGAAAATTTTAGATTTTATCGACGTGTAATCCTTCTTAAGAATTTAACCACAATGTCAATATCCCTAATTTCATCCCCAAGTCCTCGAGTTTCTCAATTAACATATATAATATAATTAAAGAAACTATCTAAATTTTTATATGGATTCATTTTCAAATTATTAAACCAATTTTTCAAAACATGAAGTTTGGCCTCCTGCACTTTTTTATCACCATCATATATATTTTACTATTTCTCCTACATGGACTTGTCTTTAGTAAAAATCATTACCTTTAAACATATTTAATCAAATAGTTATGTAGTAAGAGAAATTTTTATCTTTTTTATATGCATCATGAATTTTATTATATGTTTCATTCATAGAAAAAAATATCTAATCATTGACCTAAATGACTTAGAATGTGGCATAGAGAACATCAATCCCATGATATCACATATGAGATCTAATTATATTCTTCCAAAATCTATAAGTTTCTTCCATAAATTGGGAAACTCCATTAGCATTCAATGGTTTCTCCAAAAAAAATTGAGGATTGATATAACACCTTCAACCTATATCCTATGATACCACTTGTAAGGCCCCATAACAATCTAAGAGGGGAGGGGTGGATTATCGTGTCAAATTTTTATTTTAATTATATTTATCTTTTCTCTATGCTGGTAGGAAATTTTCAATTCACTCTGATGGAATCGTGTAGTTATTAAGCATGAATATGATAAAATAGAAACACAACACAACAATTTTATTTGGTTCCCCACTAAGGGATAGTCCATGGATAATACACCAATAATGTGTTAGTCATATCAAAATTCACTAAGAATCACTAGATATTGTGGATTAAATTTTTTTAATCACGGTCACTCCATGTCAAGTACAGTACATGTACAAGTATTTTAGGGAAAACACAAATCATTCCTCATATCACTTCTGTCAACTCCCCTTGATCACTAATTTTGGTGAAGTATTTCTAAGTTTATCAACTTAAAGGTTTTGTCAATATATTAGGAACAAAAATTTTTTCCTTGATTATATTAAATCAATCATTACACCATATTCAGAAATCGTCTCTCTTGAATAATCTGTTCACCCAAAATAGAGTTTCAAAACCTATAGTTCAAGTAAATCTTTCACATGTGAAATACTTTTATACTTTCATGAAACTCCTTAGTTTTCACACAATATTTTTACGTTCAAGGAATACGTAATTTTTAATAAATCTTTTGTGCTTTCGTGTAACACCACAGTTTTGAGACTAATTTTATACTTTCTCCCAACACCTATATTTTGTGTGAAGTTTTTTTACTTTTTTAAAACAACTGAGTTTACACATAAATTTTTTTCAAGAAACTCTAAGATTCACAAAAAGTTGTGTCACAAATCTCACTTGGTCTTGATAGAAACTAGTTCCATTATTTCTGGAACTCCACGTCACTTAAATATTTCTTGAAGTAGAGGTGCAATATCTTTGTTGAGGGTCCCATCCAAATGAAGGATGTAGCCACCAATTTATAGATGTGAATAAAACTTAGGGAAACTGACCTTTTCACCTCTTATTAAGCATAAACATTCCCATGGGCATTGAAATTTATCATTTTGAAATCACTGTTATCATGCTACTCACTACCTTCGTGTAATTTTAACTCTATTTTTTGGGTGAACACAACACTTCCTATGATACAAAACATTAAATTTAGTGAACTTGTAGAACATGAATGAAACACTACCCTTTTAAATATTTTGATTTGATGGACCTAAATATTCCATTGTGCATAACTCTAGAATCCTCCTTTATCCTTTCACACAACTATTGTATTTATGTTCCAAAAATTCTTTTGTCAAAACTGAATCCACCTAAAAGTAACATCACTTGTCATTAAAAGTCCATGATCAACCCAGTGTGTACTGACAAAAAACAAAAATTTTAAATCCATTTCTATATATAAAAATTATTGGTTCTAACACAATCCCTGATCAATAAATTATCCATATTATATCTCTATAAATTTTATACAACTAAATGTTCAGATCTCAGGCCTATTCCCTACCTAATCCTATGAATTGTGAGATCTTCTCAGGTACCCATGTTCTATAGAAACCTTATTAGGATGTGAGTATAAATAAATAGGGAATAATTATAACAAACTTCTATATATCCAACAGTGTAGTTTATATTCATGTGACATGATCAACTAAATAAATAATTTATTTTAGAAGAGTAAATAAATAAGGATTATCGATCCTTAGGTTCTAAAGTGACACCCAAGATCAACCCAAACCATCTTGAACCCATTTCAAAGTGCTTATATGCATGTCAGAAAACCATTAAACCATTATCAATCCCATGATTGATTCTTAAAAGAAATATCTAGGTAATACAATAGCCTCAGGATTAATGATTAAATACTTTGAGAAAGTCCCACGAAACCATTGATCTATTGATCAATCTGGGGAAAGTAAAACGCTCATAGATCATGACACGTATATATCCCAAGGGGTAGTGTGTCCCTCCCTTACATACCATATATTAAATCAAGGTTAGTGTCTCCCTCTCTAACATTACATAGTATTAGGAACAAATTCTTGATCCAAGAAGACTAAATAAGGCCTCCCATGCATCTCAACATATCTTAGGGGACAATTCATCCCACCAAAATCAGCCCATATGATACAAATCACCAGGTCCAACCATCCTCCTTGACCCATTACACATATCTGAGGTAAAAAAATTAAATTTCTGACCTACCACCATTACACAACAATGTCAATCAAACAAAACCGATTCTGGTTCTATGGTGACACCAATAATTTTCTATACCCATTACCCCCACACAACCTCTCTTGGGTCTATATATTACCAGGTAACCCTTTGGGTTGACCTATGTTACACCATAATCAAAACCCCACACATAGAATCCTCAGTAATTTTCCCATATATTATGTCCATGCCCATCAATTAGATGAAATAATATCCCTCCACTAATCGCAGTCATCACATGACCTCATAGTCCTCGTAGGTAACATGATATGGGTATCACACAAGGTATATAGCCATAGGCCCATCGCATTCTAATGTCAACTTAGGTTATCCTCACAACCAAACCGTAGATCAATCATCGTGGGTTCTACCCTCCTATGTAATCACATATTAGGGGGTGGGGAATATCTTAACCATGATTATCTCTACTATCCACAATGTTCTAAGACAACACAAATTTCATGCATTACCTACTCATGTCATATAATTCAATCCCATCACATACCTCTAATTGAAGTTCAAAAGGGCACCAAAACTAAGGTCCACAACTATTAGATAACTCATCTAGGTTCTCATCTATATGAGTGAATATATCACAAGGATTATATTTATAATCATGGTCTTAACCGTCAATAACCACATCATTGTTCCATTGCATAAGGTTCTATTATGGCCCTTATCAGTTTTGTTATTCCATAAAAACAATACTTTACTTAAAAAAATTCATTTAAATAAAAATATAGTCACCTTTGTTTGTAAGACAACACACCACATTCATACATAATGATGTGTATTTACTAAAGGGGTATGATTAATGGAAAAACATCCTCAATTATAATGATATTCCCTTTTTAATTCACCACCCAATAGCTCTCATGAAAGATTTTCTAGGACTAACATGTCATTAATCATACCCGGGAGGCATCATATCATGACAAGAAATTTCAAATTAATAAATTATAATAAATTATAAATAAATACGAACATTATAACTAATTCATCTGTAAAATTCAAAATTGAATAATTTCCTAAACAGTCATCAAATGACCTCACCACACCAAAATCATACCCAACCACCTATTAGAGGTCCATAGTATCCAAACACCACCATCCTAGAAATAATAAATAACATCAAAAGATATTAATTACCATCAATTTCAACACTAATGTATAAAATACCCTTACAGATACATATGATGATGTTCTTTCCTCAAAATTACATGAAACAATGTGAATACGACATTTTAGAAATCCTATAGCTGCACCATATAAAATGCATACCATATTTGATGACTTCCACCTTGATATATAATAAACCTACATCAAAACCTAATCAAACCACCCAATAATAGAGGGAGAATAAGGGGAATTAAAAAATGAAGAGGAAATAGGTGTTCCCAACTTAAAATACTAATGAAATTCATAAGAAATGAACCCTTAGTTAAATAGAATCAAAGGGAATACGTGTAAGTATCCCATTGGACATCACACATGTGAGAGGAGAACAAGAGGGGGGTTTGGGTTTAAAATCCCATAGGGTAATTTTGATAAATTCGAAATTTCATTAAAAAATGCATTGGATGCATGGTTTAATCACATGATTTGGAAAGATGTGTGAAATTCATGTGGTTGTAATTGTCTAACCAACACACCCTTGCCTAGTTTGGAAAAATGGTTTACCGAACTATAAAACAACTTTAAAATCACTAATGCAACTAAATTTTATTTTTTACACAGTTTCTATATGACTATATAAAAACTATGCATCAAGACATATATTAAACCCAAAGTGCACTGATTTCTTGGAAATCGGCATAGTTAACCCTCAACCAAGTGATAATAATTTTTGATAACCATTCATGATCAAAATAAATTGAAAAAATACACACACATGGGGAATTGAAATTTTTTTTCTAAACACTACACATCAATCCATTCATCAAGGAATAATACTCCAAAAACACTTAAAATTAATCATGAGGCTTCCATGATTATCTTAAAAACCTTAAGCACATTCCAAAACTCATTCCATATCCAAAACATCATCTTGAAATACACCAACTCGCAAAATTCTGATCAAAATATCCAATATAAAAATGACCCATACTCCAGAAAAACAAAATTAAAACAACCCCTATAATTCATAAACAATAGCGAGGAAGGGTTTTACAACCCCCCCCCCCCCCACTATAACACTTTATATCATGAAAAATCCTAATTTGTATTCTAGTAATTAATCTCATCATATCCCGATCATTAATTCTAAACATGATTCTCATGCTCAACTCCAGAACAAAACCAAACATTCCACTATAAAACTCCAAACATGATATGCATGATTTATCAAAACTAGATACACTGATCATCAATATCACAAACAAACTGAGATGATTCTTTCCCACACCCTTCTTTTTAGAGACACGATGGATTCACTAAAAAATTTATCCATGAGCTTATTGTGATCTCCACTATAAGACTCAGTTCATAAGGGATGAATAAAATCCATGATTATCTCATCCATAATAATATATAGTAAAAAATGAATTATTAGTGTTCCAATGACATTATTAGTCTGGTTTCTATCTCACCACATCCAATTGCACATGAATTTACTAGCTAGACATTCTCTAGTTGACCATTATAATGAACTCTCTATCTCATATACTCATCCACTATCATATTCACCCAATCATGATTCCTAAATCCTCACTATAGTAATAGATTTTATAAAAATTCATTTCTAAAGACTAAACCAGTAACTCGGTATCATTCTATAGTTGTATTACCAACCACTCACATCCACCATCAAGATCTCACCATGAGAACTGACACACCCCTGATCCAAATCACACTTGGATTATATCAAATTCATCACAAGTCAAAAAATAATGAATGAAATATGTTCATCATTACATCAGAATATTAAATATGTTATTGAATGTGTTACCAAATAAAATAGATTCACCTACACCCAAACCATAAAACACAACATCAACCATCCAAAAAATTTCCTTATGACACCCATAACCCTACCCACGTAGGGTCAATTGTAAATTTTCAATGATAAATCCTTTACTATGTTCAATGATAGTATAGATCCTTCCAACTCATATACATGTGATAACCTGAAGCATAATCTGCTACCCATCTTCGAATAATGGGAACATCAATCTTGGTACATTTAGACATTCCATTTACAACAAGGATCACACCCTTTATGGACAATGATGCATAGACCTCCATATGGATTTACTAATATCACTCTTCAATAAAAACCTCAATAGATTCTTTCATCACCACATACCATTCCTCTTGAATGACACTCACTTCTTGTTAACTCCAAACACTATGGATCCAGGGTCTCATCATCATAATAGAGGATTTTATCATTATTATCAACAAAACCACAACCTACTATGCACGCAATTTCATACTAAAATCATTATACCTTGATACTCACACAACCAATCATTGATTACCAATTACAATGGTACCACTCAAAAAAATAAATACCCCCTCAGTCTCACCCCAACCCAATGAGCATACGCTCCCATACAACCCATTCACATAGCCCGAATCACAACTACATGAGTTGCACATCATCAATCCTAGGATAAAACACTTAACTAGATAGCCATGATCATGACATGTCAATATCATCAATATGGATTCACATTAATTCATCCTCTTTAACATAAATTATTTCAAAAATTGAATTGTATATCACATGATAAACCTTCATCCAATACATCATTCTAAAATTAGATGAATTTACTGATGCTCTATCCATTCTAGATCTAGCCATCCCATATCACAATCCATATTATCATTAGAAGCCATGTTTGAAATATATAGTATCAGGAATCCTATAGATCATAATATTTTAAAACGTTCCTCAATACCAAAACTAATCATGTGATTTACATTATAAAATCCTATGGAATCTCCTCACTTACACCATATACCTTGTAAAACAACACATGTACTGATCATATAACCTAATGAATATACCTGTGATTCCCATATCTATAATACTAAAAAACCTGGTATAACCCCTATATTAGGTTATCTTTACACATCCCATATCATATAGACCATAATAGCTGACACACAAATATTTTGATCCATATCTCAAACTCATTATGATACACCACCAAGACAATATACTATTTATCACATAGACTACAACTAACATGGAAATATATCTACTCACATATATAACATTAAATTCAAACTGAAATTACAAAAAACACTATATCTCCTAACATATACATCTCAAGAATCACATTCCAAGTCACCACATACTAGGGCACTATTTCTCACTGGGCATCTTCATATGAGACTTCCCTCACAAGAATCGTGATCTCAACCATATATATATATATATATATATATATAAACACCATTATAGATGATCCATATTGAGGAAACCATAATCACATGGTTTTTTATATATAATTCCACTAATAATATATATTTGAAACCGCCTTATAGTTTTTTTTAACACATTTAATAACTATGATTATTTTCACTCCCACCCACAAGGAGTTCATTAAAAAGGCATCACATGCTTGTACCAGCCTACATAGGGGATCTGTACATACCACACATCAAGGAACTATATATCCATTATGAAAAACCTCACTGATTTTCCACATGATCGATCTTTAGTGAAAACATATTGTGTTTCATCTGAGTAAAATTCCACCAAGAAGTTATAAGGGATAACGCCATATAACTTTTAATAAAAGCTTTAAAATATTGTACCTTTATTTCAGTGATATCAATTTCACTGAAAAAAATCCTTTAAATACTATGTTCTAATTATGATTCATGTACAGTAGGGTCATTCCATTAGTCAAAGATACAAAATATTTTAAATCATAAATCTCAAAACTCAAGTGTGTATCTCTAGGTGGAATCATATAACCATGAAATAAAAAACAATGAATAAAAATCTCATATAAATTTTAACATGGAATTCCTACTAGAAATGGTGTTTATGATGAACCAAACTCATATCAATCATAAGCTACAACACATTCTTATGTCACCTATCTACCATCTCTGTAAATAGTATGAAAAAATAAAAATCTAATACAATATATGATATCATTCACATAATTTATCATAAATAAGTTTGTAATTCCCCAACCTAGTTGAATGTAGAGTAATCAGTAATAGGATACTAGGAGATTAGGCATACCTCCTGGTGCAATTCATGTTTCTGACTAATAGTGGGGGTCTGGGGTGTTATTGTGGGGATACTATAGCCCCATATTCAGAAAAATAAATTAAAAATAACCAAACATCAACCACAAAAAATATTCATTAGGTTATATGTATGAAATAAACAAATCATTTTATAACAAATGTAAAAGTGGAAATAAACATTGAAACATATTCATGGTATTTCTAGTACACAATAGATGATCACCCACTAGGCTGATCACAGATACACTAAAAAAATAAAATTGTAAAGATCTTATGTTATCCTCAATCCATAACTCATATATCTCCTAACTCTATATAATTTATCTAGTTTAATGATAAAATAATATACCTCTATCCAAACTATACATCTTAACAATGATATCGTCCCATGTACCCAAATAAAATGAAGACCTAAGAAGGGTGTGAGTATAACTCAGTTGGGAACCATAATTTTATCCTCATAAAAAATGTATAATGTAGTGTTTGTTCATGTGATATGATCATATGAATAAAAAATGATTAAAAATGTGTAAATAAATAACCACTTTTGATCCTCATGTTTTTGAATGAATCTCAAGATTGACCCTATCCAACTTTGGAATGTTACACAATGTCTGTGAGCATTTCACAAAACCCTAAAAATGAAGATCAGTCACATGGAAAATTCAAAAGATAATTTAATCTGAAATCCAATATTATTAGGATCAATTATTTGAATATATATATCTCAACCCATTACAGTTATTTATGTTTAGTTTATCATGTTAATGACCTCTTATAATGGAATAATTATATTAGGATCAAAAAATTCATTTTGGTGCTATTGTTACACCCACAACTGTGACAATACATTACCCACACATAGCTTATCTGGGGTCAAAATATCAATGGGGGAATCCTCTAGCATCTCCATGGTCAAATTGTAATCTATACCACTAAAATTGGTTCCTTATTATTAGTCTCATCTCTCAGGTAGATACCCATCCTTTAGAGGTAATTCCATCACATGTCTCATTGTAATCAACACATGGCCTCATTAGACTCATATGTGGTCCCAGATTGGTATCACACATGGGATATTTCCTCAAGCTCATCCACTTCCTGAGTCACCTTATGTCATCCTTGCACCCAAGTTTTCCATTAAACTCTATATAATCATTCCACTTAGATAATCACTTCCCAATGGGGGAGGAAACCCCCCCCCCATGATTATCTTGACTTTCCCCAAGGATCTGAGAAATAATCAGGTTATGACATTGAATATTAGGGATGTACGATCCAATCCCATTGTATCCCAATACTCATAGGTCACCAAGGAACCTACACTAATGGATACAAAAATTACATAACTCATCTATGTTCTCACACCTGGGTTCATATATCATAAGGAATACCTTTATAATCACTACCTTCATCACTAGTGGTTAATGAATCAATATAGTGAATAATGGTCAAGCATGTCCCTTGACACTTTTTTTAGTCCATATACTTTTTTCATTAATTTTAAAAAATTAATTTAAATAAATGGTTAATCTCCCTTAGTGTTGAGACAACATACTACATGAATACTTAATAAATAATATTTAATATAGGAGAATTCTCAATATACCACAAACCTAAATTATGAATCCATTGATGTTTTAATTCACAACCCATATTCTTTACCAAAAGATCATCTTGGTGTAACTATCCATCACCCATACTCATGAGTCTCTATCTCTTTCCAACAAATCCAAAATTAATTAATTATAAAAATTTATAATTAATTAAAAAATTTATAAAAAATTATTAAATTTAATTCTAAAATGAATATTTTTCAAAACACTCACTAAACCAACTTGTAACCCCAAAACCATAGCCAACCACCTTTTAATGTCGATGATTCCATGTTGTCACCATCTTGAAAAAAAACCTAATGTACAACACATGGATAACTGAATATTTCAATAATTAAGTCCAAAAATCCATAGATAAATCCATTTGATATTTTACCTACATCAAAATTACATGAAATAACTTGTAGACCTCATCTTGGGACATCATTTAGCCACAATATACAAAAACCTGGAATTATAAGTCAATTACCATCCTACCCTGGTGGAGATTTCCATCAAACCTTAATCTAAATGCCTAAAATTATAGGGTAAAAAATGTGATGGAATGAAGGAGTAGAAAAGAGGGAATATCACCTTAAAAACTATATAAATCTATCAAAATTCTCCCCTAGCTAAATATAATATAAATAAAGAAGGGAGAGGAGCCCCTTATCCATTGTGAATGAGAGGCGAGAAAGAGAGGGGGTTTGGGGTTAAATGATAATAAGTGTTTTTTGGTAAATTCCCACTATTTTACAATTTTTTTAGATTTCATGGTTTTTACTCATGATCATCCAAACCATGAACTAAAAATTACGTTCAAACTATTTATCCAATACACCCTCACCTAATTTGGATACACGGTTTACCAAACCCTACACCCACCATTCAAGTAAAATCTATAAAAAAAATTAGATCATTCATTGTTTCCCTACAAACATTATTCAATCCATATATAAAACCTAAGACACATGGTTTTCTTATTAATCTATATAGTTAACCCTTAACTATGTTCGAACTATGAATTTTAACCATATGACAAACTGTAACTTCTAAATATTTTATTTCATGATTTATTAAATAAAGTAACACATGATACAACCCCAAAAGATCTTGAGGCCTAGTGTATTCTGTTAATTATATGAAAAATAAAATAATATGAAATATGGTAATGATGAAATTATTTAAAAACATCAAAACATGCAATTTTGTTTCATTTATCTTCTAATACTAAATCAGATAACCCAAGGAAATATATAAGAAATGGGTGAGCTATAAAGTTGAGTAATGAAATAATTAAACAACCAAATTATTAAAGTAATACAAGTTATTCAAGGGGCATATCACGGTGACATATAATGGTGATAATGATAAACATAAACATCAAATAAGGATATATGATGACAACATAAAGTGAACATAGTAATATGGAAACAACATAAAACATGAAATAATAGGCATAAGTCAAAGATAACCACCAAAATATCATAACATAGTGTTCATAGGATAACCTCACATTCACAACACATCGTACCTCATGAGATAGAAAGAGTCCCCAATGAATTGGATAGATATATAACTTCTGTCCCACTCATCACTTTCATATAATGTACATAAATAATTGTGCCACATAGATCATACAACATAAGAAAACTTTACATCACTTTTTTCAGAGTGTGTATCTTAAGAGAGGGGGTTAATTGAGTACCCAATAAAAATTTATGTATAAAATGGATTATTTTGAAATCCCCAAAATGTTTAAATACAACCCTTTTTATCACAATATGTATTATGATTTAGATCTTAATATTTCTAAAAATTTCTATAAATATTTATTAGGTCTTGGAGGAATAATATAATATATTATTAGATCCTTTTAAAACAATTTACCTAATTAAAATACTATCTGATCACAAATTGAGATAAACTATAAAAATAAATATTTTTTAGTGTAAAAAAATATTACACTTTTAAAGTGGAAATAATGGAAAAAACACAAATAAAAAATTTTAGTTACAAGAGGTTCATTCTCTAGTTGAGACTTATTCAAATCCATTTCATGATCATCTTCTTCCATGAAGTTTATATAAATAAGCAATTTGATCCCAAACTTTGATTGGATTTTTTAGTAGTTTCAAACTATCCATGTCACACAGGACCTCTTCCATAGTTATAAGTGTTGAGAAATAACAAATAGGCCATACAAAGACCTCTATTACTATTATCCCTAGGAGTATAGGTAAAACATATCATAAGATATCAAATATATTTTAGTATAGTATAATATACAATATGAATATACAAAATAGTGTATAACACACACTGATCAATACATAAAAATAAATTAATATAGCTAAAAAATCTTAGAGTATAGAGTTTGGAAATGCTAAATTTGTTGAAATGCATCTTATGACTCTTGATTTGATTATGTAGTGAATATTTATTTGGGTTCTCTTGAGAAATTTAGGAAAACAGAGTGTTGTAGACTCCTGTTCTTTGACAATAGGAATGTAGCTAATGGGTATGTACTTCGGCTTCATCAAAGGATGTTGTTTTTGATGTTGTAATTTTTCTCTTCAACTCAATGAGTATGTTCAGTAAGCTTGATCTCTCTTCTTGCTAACCTTTTTCTGTGTGGTCCTATTTTATTTTTTTCTAGAGAGAGTCTACTACAATTCATAATAGTAATAGTGGGGAGAATATTCACATGCATTTGGGTATTTTTGTTCCTTGTAAACCATGTATGACATCCTCTACAATGAGTTCTTTCGGACATTTAAAAGGCAAAAATAAAGATAACAATTTGAATTAACTTCAATTATATAACCATTATAAAAAATATAAATTAAATATGTTATGTAAATAAAAAATTTGTGGTGGCTTTGTCTAGCGGTGTCTCATGATGATGGTGTATTTGGATAATGGTGTCTTATCTTATTGGTATGACACTGGTGTTGTCTAAGACATAGTCAAATTTTGACTTCTCTAATGGTGTGTATACTGAAATTGTCTAGTATATAAGTGTCTTAGACTTAGAAAAGAGTATGAGTTGCATTATGACACTGAAGATGCCTCATCTAGTGGTATCTCATAAATAGCTAAAGTTACCTTTTGGAAGTATGAAATCTTGACGGCGTGTCATCTGACATTGTCTAATATATAGTGAGATATCCATACTAACAGTGAGTCATGGGCAATGGTGAATCAATATGGAGGTGTTAGTATTAATTATTTCTCATCCTTTTCAGTGACTGGAAGTGACTTAGACAATTTAATCATATTTATCAAAGATATAATGATTAAAAACAGAAATTATATAAACCATAAAGTTCTCCCAAACAACCAAAACAAATATTCCATGATAATTATAACCATTTTGGGATTATAAAAAAAGGTAATGAATTGGTAGAGTAAATAAATGAGGTGCACAAATAATAAATAGAATAAGAGTTAGTAAATCAATCAAAATGATTATCAAAAAAGATTTTACAAACCATGTCCTATCAAAGACAAACTGTATAATCATATAAAAGATAAGGTTTAAGGATTATTAGAGGGTTCCATTGGTTTTTTCCCTCAACAATGTATTTCAAAAAATATTAGCTAGAATGGTAATCAAATTCTGTTGGAGCTCGAGGTATAAGAGATGGAACCCCATTAGATAGTACAACTATAGCCTGAAGATGATCTCCTATAAAAAAACTGACTAAATCCACTTCAATGATTAATTAGGAGAATAGAAAAAAGTTGAAATCTAGTAGTTATATGTTCTAGTAGATCATGATAAACTCTTGGTCTAAGATATTACTGAGGTTTAATAGGATTGAATTCCTGAGAAACAACTTCTTGGCCATGAACATGAAGAAACGACTTCATTATATTTATAAAATCCATTATAATATTGGGACCTGTTTCTATTGTAGTGAATAAATTTTCCTTCTCTTCCATAAACTGGGGCATCACTAGATTCATCTCTTTAAATTTACATACCTTCTCTTTAAAACCCTGAGAAACTGGATGCATCCACAAATTTTCATATAAGAACATGAAATTTTCTTGCATAGCATGCTTTTTGTAGATCCTCGATAGATAATACTTGATATACTTGGTTATTGTTTCTTTAGTAGTATCCATACCCTAATCATACTTTCTAATTATCATATGATCATTCCCAATTCCTTGATCAACCATCCTCATAATTTCCAAAGGAATCACAGGTTCTCCATTAGATGGTCCACTAAAGGAAAGTACAATTCACTCTTAGAAAACTATTTTGAACTAATCAATATCCACTACTGAAGAAGAAAGAGTATAAGTATATGAAGATGTATCCTAAATAATTTTTTAGGTTTCCATCTATAGAGGTAGAAACAATTTACATTTGGCCTTCAACCATAGCCTTTAAAAATTCAAAATCACTTCTAATCCATTAATTTTTTGTCTCTTCTTCTCATAAGTTATTCATCATTTTTATTTGATGTGTTGGATCACCAACTCAAAAAGGTACATAGAATCATTTCCACTAAGTTTGGTCTGATGAGGAGATTTAATTCTCAACATCTCATTGAAATATGAAATTATATTATCACTAATGTCATTCAAGTAACACTTTCTAACTAAGTCAACTTGTATAATAGGGGATGTTGGATCAATAGGTGAAGGTTTAGGTACATGAGTTATAACAGAAGAAACTTTTTCAAATAAACCTTAAAAGTCTACTTGACTAATTTTAGATCCCTTAGGATCTCCCTAAATTTTAACCTTAGGTCCACCATTATTTGGTGGAATCCTTACAACACTGCAGTACATTCCCTATTATCCTTCCATAGGATCAAACCATCAATCTAGAAATATAACTAAGGTAAATGGAGTTGAAGGAGGTATGCCATTGATAAGTAAAACTGACACTTAAAGACGCCTATGCCCATATGAACTCTATGCAGCTGAGGTGTGTTCAACTCTAAAATATTTATCATCTATTTTTATATCAACATGATGTTCCACTATCATCTGATCATCATTATTTTGAACAAAAATAGATGATTGTACTTCCATAAGGATATCAACTGAAGGCTCATGAGTATCCAAAACATCAAAATAAAAATCATTTCCTTTATCAAAATAAGGAATATAAATTTTATCTTACTCAGTCAAATGATGTTCCACAATAGCATGATGGAAGATTCAGAAACCATATGACCTTCACCAGCTAAACTCATTTCAGTTCCATAAATACCCTTATATTTTTGAATAACAAATAAGGATGGGGATTTCTCCCCATCAACAAGTGCTTCTGGTTTGTTAGGCTTTGGGTCCACAACTCCAGTCAAATACCATTTTTCAAAAGATTCATCAGGTGAAGAAAAAAGTTCTTTAGAAATATCCACTTACTTCATCTTAAATCATCCACGTTTATCATTAGGTTCAGAGTAGTCTTCATCATCATCATCATCACATCCAGCATATTCATCCCTTTCATCTTTATTACCATATTTACCATTTTATTCTTCCTCTTTTTCATCACTATTCTCATCTTCGTCATTAGTTTTGAAATTAATTTGAACCGATCTTCTCCTAAAACCTATGTTTCATCTTTATTACTTTAAACAAGATTTTCTATTTTTTATAATATTATAGGTGGGATAAAATCTCCAAATGTGATGGGAGAATATTTGGTAGAAAATTAAAGATCACTCCCTTCATCATAATAAGGTTCCTTTTCTTATTTTTCATTAATAGCTTATTTTTTATCATCATAAGAGTATTCAACTATCCCATCAGGCTATAGACATAAATAAAAAACATTCCTTAGCCTAGTTGGATGATCAACTGGGATTAACTCATCATACCCTTTATCATTATCTGTAACCCATTATCTATTATAGGGGCTCCAACCAATATTAATCCTTGAACAAGAATATCTTGAAATATAGAAACCACCATAGTCTGAAATAGACTCTTCATACTCATCTACTAGGCCCTTGTCCTTTAACATGGAAGAAATGTATGTGGGGTAGATCATAGAATTATATCTGGAAGATAGATTGATCATCTCACACATATGAACCATGAGAGATATATATAAATATTTCCTATGAACATCTTTTATAATATATAAAAGTTAAACATCTTGGTTCCTAATAGTTGTAAAACTGACCTTTCTTGGGAATAACATGTGATGAAAAACATAAAGAGAAAAATATATTCCCCATCTAGATCTGCATGAACTATTCTTTAGGTTATTTCATCTCTTGTTAGTTTTGAAAAAGCCTCATCATACAAAAACAACTCATTGTCTTAATAAATGGTGCCCTAGTAATCTTGATATATTACATCATGTGGTACATGAAAAAATTTATCCCATTGTTTCACCTCGGAATTTCGGGATGACCTCCTTGATGGGAGGTTCAAACATTCCGATCGGTTTCTAACAGGTTTGTTCGTAGAACCAAAAACATCCAATTATTCCATTTCCATTTGGACCTACCTTCCAAAGGTAGGTGATCATAAGTTCTTGGACTGATGAGGCTTAGGAATTTGCATTGGTCGAGAGGATGGGACGTCAGACTCATCACAGCTTTTTTAGGGAATTATTGTCTACTTAGGGACTCTCTTTATATATTTAAGTTATGTTCGTGAATCCTTATTACATTACCAAGTATAAAATGAGTTTTCCTTTAGATCTGACAATCAATGATTGATACGTAGGAAATTTAGAGAATATATGTATTCGAGGTTCTTCACTGATGAAGATTCATCTGTATTTGTTATAAATTCTTAGTAAATGGTATCCTCTGATACGTAAAAGTCTGTTGGTCCTTATGATGACCCTACTAGTTTTAAAGCCACTCAGTGGGGCACTTGAAGTTTATTGTCATTCAGAAGGACATGAATTATTTTAGAGTTGGGATCAAACCCGCAGATGGGCTACCTACGTATCCTTTGTTTATAAAAGGAATTAGAACCCACGTTGTTCGAGTAAGGGAGTATGATGTTTATGATTGATGGCTCAAAGAAGGATTTCATAATTACTTTTACACTCTAAGATCACGTGAGTCAAGCTCGGTGTGAGAAACAAGAGGTATTGGTAAAAATTAGAAAACTGTGCTATGAAAGATGCAATCATAAAAAATAATGTGGGCCTTATGTATGTATGACTGCCCAGATAAATGAAGATTAGGATTTACTTTAGGAAATAAATCCAGAAACAAGGTCCATTAAGGTATATGTGCTTCATGGAGATTTGAATACTCTAACTTGGGGCTTACTCTTGAAAAGGAGGCCCAAATTAGGAGAGGACTTATGATTGGGTTTAACTCCTGAAAAGGAATCCCAGATCAAAGGTAAATTAGGACTGGTTAAGAGAAATTAATACTGGGGATTACTCCTTAAAAGGAGGCCCATATTAGTGGACTGTGGCTTACTCCTAAGGAGGATTTCTAGGTTAATGAGTTCTCTCATCATAAAGGACGAGGTTGAATGAATGAAATATCAATTTTTAGTGACATAAGGATGTGTAAATCACTAGATTTTGAGAGTTATTCCACAAAATTCCTTTCAGATAAGGATTTCAAATCAAGAAATCATGCCATAAATGGATTTGAAGAGTTTCTTGAAGACTGAATCTGGAATAGGAGAGGTGGAATGAAATAAGAGGGGTGAAATGGGAAAGAAGGGCACCCATGGAGGCAGAGGCGTGCAAGTCCTGGTAGGCGTGCAAGTACTGCATGGGCGCACAAGTCCCGGTCGCGTAGGTATACATGCGCGACACATGGGTACTTGTGCGACGGTTAACCAGCAGGGTAATACTTGAGATACTCTTGGTTAAAGCCTTTATAATCATCATGAGATTCTTCCAGAAGCGGGGCGCGCAAGTTCTATTGAAGGAGTAAGGCGGCGCGCAAGTGTGTCCATTTCCCTTAAGGGCTGGCCACTTAGGCGCACAAGTGTTGATGAGTTTCAACACTTAGTCATTTCTCCCACTCTTTAGATCATCCGTTCTAGGTAAGAAATTACCTTAGAAGTGTTTTGGAAGCTTTGAGAAGAGACTAGGGCGCCGGGAGCTCAAATCTGAGTTTCTGGAAAAAAATTCTTCCCTGAATGGGGGGACCATAGGGTCTAATTATAGGCTAGAGAAGACCCCGGGCGGTTATCCTTTAGGGTGCTCAAGTCACTTGTGCGACCATTAGGCATCATGCAAGTGGACTTGTGTTACAGTGACGGAACATGCGCAGCGTATGGGAAATGTTCTCTTTGTTCATCCCTTTGTTGATTTTTTTGATGTTTCTTCAAAGGATGAATCAATTTGTGCTAAGTCATTTCCTTTTTCATTCCTTTAGAAAATGTGAAGAAAAGGAGCGTCAACAAAAGTCCCCCCTCAGAGTTGGATCCGGAGAGAAAAGATGATTTGACTCTGAGGTGAGACGAAATCTGGAAGTTTAATGTCATGCATGTTGGACTATAAAAATGCTAATGTTTAAGGTCAAAATATCTGTGACCGAATGAATTATAATTGACTCAATTACTTGACAATTCATCTGAAAACATAGTACCATACTCAAGTTATGAGGGAAAATATTTAAACTATGACTTAAGAATATTTTAATCTGAGGAATGATATGAAAAAGAGCTAAAAGGAATTAGAAAAAGTAGTTCCCAAGAATGAAGTTACCATTATTTAACAAACCCGTTAGGGGGTTGAATTATGCAGGGCCACCTAAGGGCATTGGCTGCATAGTTAAATAAATAGTATATTTTGGCTAACAATTCTGTTATGTAGACTATTTATGCAACTCCGCCTATGGGCACGTGCTGCATAGTCAGCCAAAAGAACTCTCAGAAATTTACCTTTCTACTGCTAAAATCCAGTGAAAGTTTATGGAGTTTCAAATATTCCAATGTATATAGTTTGCTATATGGAAAGAGTTACTTGAATATGGAGAAGATATTTCCAAACAAGATTATCGAAGAACTGGATGAATATCACTCCTACGAAGGTCTGACCCAAACGTAGGGAAGGAGAATATGAACCATATACTTGAATACTTTCAGATCATGAAAATGGATATGGGACAAATATGTTAAGGATGGCTACTTTTTCGGATCCCTACATACTGTCATTTAAGACAAATAAGGACAAAAGAGGCATTCTTCCCACGAATGAAGTTACCAATATCTGAAAAACCCGTTAGGGGGTTGAATTATGCAGGGCCACCTAAGGGAATTGGCTGCATAGTCAGATAATAGTTTCTTTTGGCTAACAAGTTTGTTATGTGGAATGTTTATGCAAGGCTGCCTATGGGCACGTGTTGCATAGTCAAGCAAAATAATACTCATAAGTTTGACATTTTTGTGACCTATAAGTCATGAAAAGGGTTTATGAAGATCTGAAAATATTTAAGGTTAGGATCATGACACATAAAGATGGGTATTGTTCAATGTATATAGAGATACACAGATCAATTCTAACCATAATCATGTTGTGGCTGGGTCCTGAATTGAAATATTAGACTTCACTATGTATCCCATAAGGATGGGAATCAAGCTCATATGTAGTTCTTAAATTATAGTTTAACGTCGTGTGGGAAAAGGGGATTAGAGATCTTAGTTTAGGGTCATAGAGATTGGACCATTGTAAGAAATACACAGTGTGTGTTTTCATAGGGACTTTTTAGCCAGGGAACTGAAAGTGGAATTTGGGGTTAGGCCCAAAGACTTGGGGCTAGATTTGAGGGACACTCGAACATTCCTACGTATCCCATAAGAATGGGAATCAAGCCCACGTAGTTCTTGAAATACCCATTGTACAAATTTGGTTCGTACATGTGAAGGGTGAAAGGGGACTTTAGTACAATTATGGTTTAACCCAAGATAAAAGGTTTAGGCATTTCCATGTATGCACGCAGTCTTTGAAATGAAACATGATTGAAAATAAATGAAAATAATGATTCCCTCTCAAGTGAGGGTATCAAAGATTATTGTAGTTTATTGTCATACTGTACAAAAGTGTAGTATAGTTTAACGTCGTATAACAAGGACGAAAGTGAACTAATGTAAAGATATTGATTATAGGGGCAGTTTCATGAATCAAAATCATATGAGATGGAGTTGAACCGATGTGAAGAGATTGATTTTGGGCTTGAACCTTGGGAGGTTTCCTACGTACCCATCGTGGAAGGCAAGGATCAAAGTCCACGTAGTTCAATTAAACAATGAATTAATGATCAAGTTTTTCTTGGGGACAATGACCTAAAAATGATGTTGGGAATTACACATGGTTAGATGTCCAGAGAGAGTGTTATGGCTGAGGTTTGCTCTAAGCTCACATGAGTCATACTCGGTATGAGAAACAAGAGGTAACAAAAACCTTAACGATACATAGATTAATTTCATGTAGGACATATAAAGGGACTATGCAGTTTAAAGTCTTACAGATAAGACTATTGGTACTACACAGTTTAGTGTCATGTAGCAGGGACAAAGTACAGTTTAATGTCGTGTAGGATGTATCACGGACTTTCTATACATTTTAGCGTCATGTAGTTAGGACGATGTGGATAATATAGTTTAACGTCATGTTGGACGAAAGGGGGACTGTTCAGTTTAATGTCATGCAGTGAGGACCCAAGAGTACACCATTTAACATCATGTTGGATGTATTAGGGACTTTTTCACATTTTAGCATCATTTTGTACGAAAGTGCGAATAGTTTAAGGTCATATGCATGGACCGTTAACGAGGCAGTTTAACGTCTTGCTGGACGGTGGTGTAGTTTAAGGTCATACAGGAGCTTTGATGATGATGTAGTTTAACGTCTTTCCAGATGAAAGGGAATTTTTCACAGTTTAGCATCATGTTGGATGAAAGTGAGAAATGTTTAAGGTCATATTCTTGGACCATTGATGATGCATTTTAAGGTCATATAGGACTTAGTTGCAGTTTAAGGTCATACTAGACCATTTAGGGAACTTTTTCACAGTTTAAGGTCATGTGGGATGAAAGTACAATTAGTTTAAGGTCATATGCATGGACCATTGCTCTATAGTTTAACGGCATAGAGCATGGAAAATGAAGGTTTTGTGTTTATACAAAATAATTCTTCAAAAATCTGGCATTGGTTGGAGAAGTGATGAGTTCTCCATCCATCGAGATTAATGAATAAGCTCCATTAGATTAGACCCTATGTATTGAATAAGGTCTTTTCCATTTTGGCTCAAGCTTGGAATTTTTCTTTCCTGGTATCATTGGAGTTCTGAGAACTAATACCAATTCTCCATGAGTGAATGAACGAAGATGAACTTTTTTGTTAAAAGCTCGTGCTATTCGATTCTGATAGACTTCCAAGTGGTGAAAAGAGCACAATCTTTCCTCATCTAACCATTCCAATTCATTCAATCGCTTTTGAGATTGTTCATCTGTAGATGATTGATCACAAATGAAAACTCTGAGTGAGGGTAGTTGAACTTCAATGGGCAAGACGACATCCATTCCATATACCAATGAATATGGAGTTGACTGAGTTGTAGTGCGGGTGGTAGTCCGATAAGCCCATAAAGCATGAAAGAGTTTATCAGGTTATGACCTCTTATCTTTATCCACCATATTTTACCATATATTTGAAAGAGTCTTGTTAAAGGCTTCTATCCGTCCGTTGGATGTTGCATGATACCGAGATGAATGGTTGGAATTGATGTTGTATTTTTCATACAACTTCTTCACCTCAGATGAACAGAAGGTTGTTCCATTGTCCGTCAATATGGTATGAGGGACACCAAATCTAGTAATGATTCTAGATTTGATGAAGCTAACAACGCATTTAGAACTAACTTCCTTGAGCGGTATTGTCTCTACCCATTCGAAAAAGAAGTGAGTAGCAGTATGAATGTACTTAAACCTCTTGGCCGTAGCCGAAGGGTATGGTCCCACCACATCCATTCCCCATGTGGAAAATGGCCAGGAGTATTTAGCTGTATGAAGAAACTCTGGAGGTTTATAAAGGAAGTTGGCATGTACTTGGCATGAATGACACTTCTTTGTGAAATCGACACAATCTTTTATCATTGAAGGCCAAAAGTTTCGAAGCCTTCGAATCTGATCAGACAGTCTATGTCCAGACTGGTGGGCACCATAGACTCCTGCATGCACTTCTTTCATGACAGCCATTGTCTCTTCACCATCAATGCATCTGAAGAGAACTCCATCAAAACCACGTTTGTAGAGAATTTTATCTAGGTGATCTGGGATATCATAAAGAGTAAAATTGACCACACATCGCCGGATTTGTTCTTTCTCAGCTCTATCAGGTGGAAGTGTTCCATTTTGAAGGTATTCTCTGATAGGTTACATCCATCCTATAGTGTGACCATACGATTCAGGAATGGGACTAATTTCATTAATTTCCTCTGTTCTGATTCAAACATAAGGTAAAATTGCACGACGGTGGGAAATACTGATGGTTGTTTCGTCCCAATTTGGATCTTCCCGAGCTGTGGCTATATTAGCCAGTGCATCAGCTTGAGCATTTTGTGATCTTGGGACATAAGAAAATTTCGGTTCCAATGGGAATTTCGCTATTAAATCTCTGACGTAATCATACAAAGGGATTAGTTCTTCTTTTCTGATGGCATAATCCCCATTGACTTTTTTGATTACCAGGTCTGAATCACCTTTCACCTTTAAGTGATTCACTTGTTCTTGAAGTGCTAATTCCAAGCCTATGATGAGAGCTTGGTATTCTGCTTCATTATTGGTACCACCTTCCCACAATAAGAAGGAATAAGGTAACACTGCCTTTTCTGGAGAAATGAGCAAAATTCCTAATCCAACTTTGTTGAATTTAGGATTTTCCATTTTCCTCCCTGTTGGACTTCTGGAAGCACCATCAAAATAAATTTCCCATGCATGAGGACTTTCTTGAATAGAGAAGACTTCCTCATCAGGGAGTTCAATATCTGAAGATGTGTCTTCCACTAAAGGGTGTTCAGCCAGGAAATCAGCCAGATCTTGGCCCTTTATCGCCTTTTGAGACACATACTGAATGTCAAATTGCTGCAAAATAACTTCCCACCTTTCCAGGTATCATGTAAGCATTGGACGATTAAGGATGAATTTGAGTGGGTTATTGCGAGATACCAATTAGACCTCCTGATGTTGTAGGTAGTGTCTCAACTTCTGAACTGTAAAGATTAATCCCAGGAAGCACTTCTCAATACTTGAATACAGGGTTTCTACTTCAAGCATAGTTCGACTGAGATATTAGAGGCTGTTTTCATTCCCAGCATCATTCTTTTGAGCAACAAAGGCACCCAATGATTGCTCTAGAGTTGTCACGTAGAGGATAAGTGGTCTTCCTTCAACAGGTGGCTTGAGTACCCGTGGACTCAAGAGGTATTTCTTGAGAATATTGAATGCTTCTTGACATTCATCAGTCCAGTAGTAAGTGACTCCCTTCTTCATCAATTTGGTGAAGGGTAAACTTTTTCCTGATAAATTGGCGATGAAACTCCGAATATAGGCTAAGTATCCTTGAAGTCCTCTTAATTATTTCAAATTTTGAGGAGGTGACATACCAAGGATTGACTTGGTCTTCTCAGGATCGACTTCAATACCACGATGGCGTACAAAAAAGCCGAGAAAATTTCCAGAGGGTACCCCAAAAGCAAATTTTAAGGGGTTCATCTTCAAATTATGTTGTCGAATCATGCGGAGTATGACTTCCAAATCATCCAAGTGATTAGAACGTTGTTTGGATTTAACTACAAAATCATCTACATAGAATTCAACAAACTTCCCTAAGAAGGGTTTGAAGATAAGATGCATGGCATGATGATAAGTTGCACCTGCATTCTTTAAGCCAAAGGGCATTACCCGGTAGCAAAACACACCCTGAGGGGATCTGAAGGATATGGATTCCTCATCATCTGGGGCCATTCAGATATTATTATATCTATAATATCCATCCATAAAAGAAAGTTCTTCATAGCTAGCTGTTGCATCAATTAAAAATTATGTAATCGGAACTGGGAAATCATCCTTTGGACAATGCCGATTAAGATCTCTGAAATCGATGCAAACTCTAATTTGTCTGTTATTTTCTTTATAGGGACAATATTAGCCAACCACTTGGGATATTTATCTTCTCTTAAGAAGTTAGCTTTGATAATATTATCCACTTCAGCTTCACTTTTGGAAGCATATGTTGGGTGTGTTCTCCTTACGGCTTGCTTAAATCCTCAATGTTCTTCTGGTAAACCCAAATGATGAGTAGCAACATCAGGATCAAGACCGGGAATTTTTGTATAGTTTTAGGAAAATATATCTCTATTTTGCTTTAGAAAATAAATATACATCTCTTGCTCTTCAAGATTCATGGCCGCACTGATTAAAGTGGGGCGTGGATCTTCCTTTGAACCCAGATTTAATTCTTTAAGTTCATCCACAGTAGTAAAGATACCCTCTTCAAATTATATAGGAGAATCTCTGAGATCTTCCTCTTCTTCTTCATCATGTGTTATTTCTTCCGTTTCTACTTGTATAGTAGATGATAAAGTATAATTTTTATGATTAGAAGAGATGTCAAAATTTGCATATCTTGAAGAAGAAGCTTCCATTTCTGACCTGACTAATGATGAAGGGTCTTTTTTGGGTAGTAAAGAAGAGATGATGGATTGAGAATCGACATCATTATTCACCTCCGATGTTGCTATAACTCCTTCTAGTATAATTGGTGAAGCATAGGCTTTTTGGATTTCAGAAGATGAAATGAAGACGTCACCATTTGTGCTCTCATCACTGCTTGGTAGATTACCAATTTCTCCCATGTTGTCTGGCTCGATTGCCATAATTGACAGTATGGATCTTTCAATAAGAGTATTTTGATTTGGGTCTATCTTGTCAATTTGACTGATAGGAAACACATAATCTGTACTCACATGTGTAAATGGATTTACTGTAATTTTCTCCAAACCATATGGAGCATTAACTGTTGTAATCTCCTTTGTTGTGGATTTCTCCCTTCCCTTCATGTGATAGAATTCCGCCTCAATGTATTGAGACTCACATGTTTTGAACAGGGCCTTATCACTATACAATGTCCCAACATGACCATTGAAACAATATTTGATACATTGATGGTATGATGAAGGGATATCCGCATGTTGATTTAGCCAGGGTCTTCCAAGCAAGATGTTGAAGGCTGAGTCTTGATCAACAACCATGAAATCTAAATTGGATACAAGATCTCCAAACTACGTTCTGAGTGTAACTTTGCCCAGTGGTTCTTGTTCATTTTTATCATATACTTGTAACATCATGGTATAAGGAGATAAAATCAGATTCTGTGAGGCCCAATTGACGATGTGTACGAATGGACAAGAGGTTCACTCTCGAACCATTGTCAATGAAAGTTCTTCGGACGTCTACGCCATTTACCTTGCTAGACAAGTACAATGGTCTAATATGTCCATGCACAACATCATCTTCATCTTCATTAGTAAAATATATTATTGTATGGAATTATGCATGAATATTATCTATGTGATAGACTTCAGCTGCAGGAATTTTAGTTTCAAACTCTTGAGGACTTGACAAAGCCTCGATGAGTGCTTCCTGAAGATCTTTTGACAGATTCAGAGCATCCAGAATTGATAACATGGCTGGTACTTGGGCCACGTGTTTCAATATATCATACTTTTGATCGAGAGGTTTGTGTTTCGCAATTGGAATATGTGGTTTAGCAGGTAACTTCGATGCAGATGCTTTGGAAGTTGATGCATCTTGTATCGGGATATGAGTTGGCAATATTCCTGGTT
This sequence comes from Viscum album, assembly GCA_963277665.1. Classification (NCBI taxonomy): domain Eukaryota; kingdom Viridiplantae; phylum Streptophyta; class Magnoliopsida; order Santalales; family Viscaceae; genus Viscum; species Viscum album. Next base: position 957,903,948 of record OY728158.1, on the reverse strand, counting down.
TTGGAAGAATAGACCGATTATATCCATTTACTTACTAAGAGGAAGAATATAGAACCTTAAACCAGTCTTCCAAAATAACTGTGCCAGGACTGAATTTTCTATTGGTAGAAGAACTTGCTTGTTCTTGCTGAGCTCACCGAAGGGCTCTACCATGAGTTTCTGATGCATACACAGTTCTAGCAGGGGTAGAATTGGAATAGTGGCTTCTGAAAGATCCACATCTTCCCCTGTATCCTGATCCCCTAGAACTTCCTTTGATTCCCCTGTTTGATATAGGGAATTCAAGCTCATTGAAATCAAAACTGCGACTGGCATATGGATATGTTAATGGAATCATATTAACAGAACGAAAGATTAACTCTTCGTCTGATGAAGACTCTGCCTGATTAGCCTATTTAGGTTGTGCCGTTTGGTGGGGCGGTGCCCATGGCTTTGAAGTAGATGGCATGAAGTCCGCCAGAGTCAAACAAAACTTAGGATTTGACACATACTCATCTTCTTCTGATTCTTTTCCTTTCTTTGAATAGTGTCATTTATTTGAGGACTTTCCCTCTGACGAAGAGGTTTTTGCTGAAACATTAATGGAAGAAGACACAATTGGTTTCTTTAATTGTGTTCACAAAATAGTATTAGTTCGATTTATTGTCTTTATGACTCTAAAATCATCATACATCTATGCATTTTTGCTTTTGACTTCTTACCATTAACCATTCTCCTCTGGAACTGTAGCAGTAACACATGCTGCCTGAGCTGAAGAGCCTTTCAGTTTGACTTGTCCTGAGTCGACCATATTTTGTAGGAGGTCATTGAAGGAAAAAAACTCCTGGATGGGATGCCCCAACATTTGATGAAAAGGAAAATAATTGGGATGATCTTCATATCCTTTCTTGTTTGGCCTCTTGGGCATTGGCAATTGAACCAAATTGTTTTCCAGAGCCGAAATGAAATAATCAGGAACTTGTTCATTTTTGAAAGAGTATGTTTTTATCTTCATATCCTCAAATTGTTTTCATCTTTGATCTCTTTGATCGTCTGGACAAAATGACCTCTGTTTTTGGTGCTCAGGAAGTGGAACCCTTCGAGAAGATGAAGGTTTTGAGGTAGAAACAGGTACAGGTGCTTGTTTAAGCATAACTGTAGTAGTTTCTGCTTTACCAATTCTCCTTCCTAGAGATGATGGAATTACATGAGATTTAGCCTTAGCTTGTATAAGGGAATCTTCAATCTGCTGAGCGATTGAAGTAAGGTCTCAAAACCCTCCTGTGTATTTCATAGGGATTAACAGCATGAGTAATTCGTCACGCAGATTTGCCACACATATTGGCAACAATTATTTTTGAGGGATTGCTAAGCTCAAGGAATATGTTAATCCCTTCCAGCGAGCAATGAAATCAGAGACCCTTTCATTCTCCCTTTTCTTACAGTTTGTAAGATCAAAAACTGTTGTCTTTGGAAAAGTTGAGCTGAAATGAAGGAGGAATTTTTGGCGAAGATCCTCCCATCCGATAATTGACCGGGATTGGAAGCTTGTATACCAGACAAAAGCTGGTCCTTGCAAGGTTCGCACGAAGCATCTGAGTTTCACTACTTCTTGCTGCTCCGGAGTTCCTATCATAGGATCGCAACAAGACACGTAATGCGTCAATTGAGGTTCGGGATCACCTGATCCATTGAAAATAGGGAATACAGGGTTCCCAAAACTGGATGGAGGAGAGATTGAATCTACCCATTTAGGGTAAACTTTCTTTTTTGGTTGAACTTGCGCATGTTTCCCTTCCATAGTTTCTAACCGAGCTATTAATGACTCAATAGTAGTTATTAACTTTTGAGAAACATCTAGTTGAACTTGGAATTTAGTAGGTACAATGACTGGAGCTTGGACAAATGTGGTGGTTGGTGCTGTAACTGATGGTAGCACTACCAACTGTTGTTGCACTTGACCCATAGGATTAGACCTGTGAGGGTGTAATAATAGAGGAGGATATTCTTGATCCATCTCAGTTACTGGAACAAATTCCTTTGGCTGACTGACTCCAGCATGCTTAAGAAGAAGACTACACTGAAGTAGTTCTGCATTTAATCTTCTTAATTCCTTCATATCTTCCTCCTGTTGTGAAAACCTTTGCTCTAGTTGGAGCGATTGACCTTCTCCAGAGGAAGGATATGTAACCTGGTTCTTTCCCTTCCCTTTGTTGGATCCTTTTCGGAGAGGGGGAAGTGGGTTACTCGAAGGATTACCTAGGTATTGAGTAATCCTTTGATTTTGTGTATGCACACCTTCTTCATTTGTGTTGGTGCATACATATTCTTGAGCAGGAACCTCTTCATCTGAGTCCCCTAAGTGAGCCTCATCTGGTGGATCAACAACAACAGCATTGATGACATTGATTGATGCATAACGCATCGTATCCCTTCTATCAGCATTTCTGTGATATTGTCTTCTTCCATGTCTTTGATGAGACATTGCCTTTTATTGATTCGATCCCTCAGGAACTTCTTGACGAACTATAATATGGAGGGAATCTCCTGATAATTTGGATCTTCATTCCTCTTGAGGGTTCTTCCCCAATTGAGAAAAGACCGAATTTCTCTGAGGAGGGGATTGATTATTTGAAAAAGTCCACAGTCTAGTGGACTGGGGCTGTTCCTTCTCAACTCCTCGAACCTTATTTGTTGATTCCGAGGGTTGGTTTAAAAGAGTCCCCAGTCTGGTGAGCTGGGATGGCTCTTGACATGCTATGTCGGAGACTTTCTTAAAAGCTCTCCTGATCTTGCGAACCGTAGTCCAGAAATTAGCTGGATGCATTAACCTGTATCCACTTTTATCACCCGGTTCAAAAGACCGTTGGATGATTTCTGACACTTCTGTCACTTAGTGACTTGCTTTCTCCAAATGAGAGCCCTGTTCAATATTCTTGTTTGCTTGATGCAAGAGTATTTCAACAACTTGTCCTCTGTATTCTTGATTTTGAGAGGAACTAGTTGAAGCCTGTTCTTGGGAAAGCATTTGATTACAAACAAATCCCATTGACTGTGGCCAGCCATGGGCAATAACATTTCATGATACCATTTTCGGTGGGCTTTGCTGACTGGAGAGCACCGTAAAAGGAAGTGCTCCATGAACACCCCATCCTCTGACACGAATACCAGATGGGGCATTGGCAATTAACTGATGAAATCTTCTTAGTGCGCCAAATCATGAACGTTGAAGGGATCTCTGGTGCTTTTTAGCCTTCAGATATCGAGAGACTGATAGAGATACCAAATCAATCTCACGTTGTAATCCTTCTATTATCTTAAGATGGTTTTCATATTCATCATAAGATAATACTTTCTTTTTCAACTGAAAAAGAGTTTTCCATATGTTTAGATGAATATCATGAATTTCATCTTCCATCAACATTTCTGGAATGTCATACTAAGAGTCAGCCAGATCCCAAAACACGACTATCACTTCACCTTTCGCCAGTTGTTTTTGCAGATTCAGTATTTCCTCTTTATCATTTGATGAAGATTCTTCTAGCTGATTTGACCATAGTTGGTGTTTCCTTGTTACTTCATTGGATTCAATAGGATTGGTAGAGAAATCATTGATCAAACTAGAAAATGCATGACTTAGGGGTGGTTAGTAGAATGACATACACCCTAGGCTATCTTCTGATTGAGAAAGTAATTCACCTGCTAGCGATGAAGCATCAGACATGACTCGTTTCGCATTTGCAAGTGCCTCAAGATAAGAGGGCTTTCTCGGCACTACATTGTCCACTAGATCATTTTCCGGGAAATGTGTATCACTAATGTGGAGAGGACTTTCCCAGAAAAATTCATCATCATGGGGAGGGCCACCATAATGGGTTACAACAAAAGATGAGATATCTTGCTCCTCGGTCTTCTGACCACACAGAGGGTTCCTGTGGCTCTCAACTGAAGATAAAACTTCGAGATTGACTGAATTGTCATGAAGCAAGCCTTCATGATGAAGTGTCTATTGAAGACCTTCGGAATTAATGTTCCTAATATTGTGAAATGATAGAGTAGAATCCTGAATTTCAACAGATAATTGTCTGACGGATTCATGAACTCTAGCATCGAGCAAGGCCTTGTTACAGATTGGATCTTGATCTCCTGACTGTGCTGGGAGGGTCTTTTCTTAGATTCCTTCTTACTCACTTTGGAAACCACTTGTTGACGAAAGTGGATTCTCTGAGCAGGTGTATGTGCCTGATCAAGAATGATGGTCAGGTTAGGCTGACGATCTCCACTAAAATCAGGTCTATGTGCCTGACTTGGTTGTCCGTATGATATGGAGGAGTATGCCCCACAACCCTCTTGGACTGGAACAGATGTGTGTGTCTGTTCCGGAGTGAATTGTTGATGTGTCACTCCACTGGTAGGGATAGATTTATGTGTCTTTCCCTGAGATGTTGCTGAAGTTGTTATAATATCCTAGCATGCATCCAGAATATGAGCAGGGATTTGCTTCTGCTCTTTCACCATTGATAGAATATTCTTTGTGACTTTAGCTGCCGGAACGGGAATATACGTCCATTCCGGGCTTGGAGTAGGTGTATGTGCCTGCTCTTGTCCTCCTTTTCCTGTTAGTGAATCCTGATAGTACTCAAGTGTGGGGGTAGAGAGTTGATTTTGCCTCATATTTCTTGTCGGGGCTTTCCGACTAACTTCTACGAATTCTACCAAGTGAGACTGTTAGTAGGCTTGATTAGTACTAGCAGGAGTATGTGCCTGCTGATTACACTTTGCCAAACGTAGTTGATGAGATACATCATATGTAGTCAGACAAGCCTGCTGACTAGATGATGATGTATAAATAGGTGTATGTTCTTGCCTATAGTACTCTGCCGGAATTTCCTGGTGGGATTGGCGTGATGCTTCCAGACGAGTCTCCTAGACAACGGAATGAAAACGGGTAGGCGTGTGTGCCTGCTCATTGCTTGCCACCAAGACAGGTTGGTGGACTTCTCTGGAGATGGAAGAGATGAGAACTTGCTCACTGTTAACCGGCCTTCACCTCTGGTGATTCGTCTTGCCTGCTCGGGTTTGAGGAAAATGAGCTGAACGCCTGGAGTCGGTACCCTCATCATGTTGAGGATGCACTGTAGTAGGACTCTGGCGGCGATTGTTGGTGGGAGCCCTCAAGAAGGACTCATGTTTTCTTGAATTAAGGCCCTAAGGGACCTAATCATTCACCTCCCTAGAATAAGGGATCGAATGGTGATTGTGTTCCGAGGATAACGACGCAAAACGGTTGGAGACGGTAGTCAGCACCACCCGTTTCTTGATCATTAGTCGTCATTGTCCAGATGACCGGTGTGAGTTGTTCACTTGGAGGGCTTGTCGGGTAGCCTCCAAAGTTGGGATGGTACCGTGTTGACGGTACTCCTTAACTAGTGTGTTTGATACCCAGCGTTGAAGACGCTGAGTAGGTGATATCATCCTCAGAGTGGACAATGATCTAGCAGGAGTAGCAGCAGTGGCATTTGCAGCAGCAGTATTCATAGGTGTGAACTTGAGAGCAGGCATTCTAAAAATGCAGATGATCTTGGAAAAGAGTGAATTTTTGATATAACAGACGTAATGAAGATAAATTCAGCCACTACATCTTTTGGATGAGCACATATGTCAATTGATTTTTTTTCCCTCTTATTGAGTTTTAAATAGGTTCCTAACAAATAGGTAAAATGTCATTTTAACTTGGTTAAGGATTCACGTCGGGTTCACCATTTTTGTTTCCCCTCAGAATTTCGGGATAACCTCCTTGATGGGAGGGTCAAACATTTTGATCGGTTTCTGACGGGTTTGTTCATAGAACCAGAAACATCCAATGATTCCACATCCATTTGGACCTACTTTCCAAAGGTAGGTGCTCATAAGTTTGTGGACTGATGAGCCTTAGGAATTTGTATTGGTCGAGAGGATGGGAGGTCGAACTCATCACACCTTTTTTAGGGTAATTATTGTCTACTCCGGGACTCTCTTTATAGATTTATGTTTTGTTCGTGAATCCTTATTACATTACCAAGTATAAAATGAGTTTTCCTTTAGATATAACAATCAATGATAGATACTTAGGAAATTTAGAGAATATATGTATTCGAGGTTCTTCGCTGATAAAGAATCATCTGTATTTGTTAGAGATTCTTAGTCAATGGTATCCTTTGATACGTGAAAGTATCTTGGTCCTTATGATGACTATACTGGTTTTAAATCCACTCAGTGGGGCACTAGAAGTTTATTGTCATTCAGAAGGGCATGAATTATTTCAGAGTTGGGATCGAACCCGCAGATGGACTACCTACGTATCCTTTGTTTATAAAAGGAATTAGAACCCATGTAGTTTGAGTAAGGGAGTATGATGTTTATGATTGATGGCTCAGAGAAAGATTTCATAATTACCTTTACACTCTATGCTCACGTGAGTCATGCTCGGTGTGAGTAACAAGAGGTATTGGTAAAAATCAGACAATTCTTCTATGAATGATGCAATCATAAGAAATAATGTGGGGCTTATGTATGTATGACTGCCCAGATAAATGAAGATTTGTATTTACTTCAGGGAAGAAATCCTGGAATAGGGTCCATAAAGGTATATGTTCTTTATGGAGATTTGAATACTCTATCTTGGGGCTTACTCCTGAAAAGGAGGCCCAAATTAGGAAAGGACTTATGATTGGGTCTAACTCCTGAAAATGAATCCTAGATCAAAGGTAAATTAGGACTGGTTAAGAGAAATTAAGACTAGGGCTTACTTCTGAAAAGGAGGCCCAAATTAGGGGACTAGGGCTTACTCCTAAGGAGGATGCCTAGGTTAATGAGTTCTCTCGTCGTAAAGGATGAGATTGAATGAATGAAATATCAATTTTTAGTGAAATAAGGATGTGTAAATCACTAGATTTTGAGAGTTATTCCACATAATTCCTTTCAAATAAGGATTTCAAATCAAGAAATCATGCCATAAATGGATTTGAAGAGTGTCTTGAAGACTGAATCTTGAATAGGAGATATGGAATGAAATAAGAGGGTGAAATGGGAAATAAGGGCTCCCATGGAGGCAGAGGCACACAAGTCCTGGCAGGTGCGCAAGTACTGCGTTGGCACGCAAGTCCCGGTCGCGCAGGTATACCTGCGCGACACATGGGTACTTGCACGACGGTTAACCGGCAGGGTAATACTTGAGAAACTCTTGGTTAAAGCCTTTAGAATCATCTTGATATTCTTCTAGAAGAGGGGCGCGCAAGTTCTATTGAAGGAGTAAGGCGGTGCGCAAGTGTGTCCATTTCCCTTAAGGGCTGGCCACTCAGGTGCGCAAGTGTTGATGAGTTTCAATACTTAGGCATTCCTCCCCCTCTTTAGATCTTCTCTTCTAGGCAAGAAATTACCTTAGAAGTGTTTCAGAAGCATTGAGAAGAGACTAGGGTGCCGGGAGCTCAAATCTGAGTTTCTGGAAAAAATTTCCTCCTCGAATGGGGGGCCCGCATGGTCTATTTATAGGCTGGAGAAGACCTCGGGTGGTTATCCTTTAAGGTGTGCAAGTCACTTGCGCGACCATTAGGCGTCGCGCAAGTGGACTTGCGTTATAATGATGGAACCTGCGGGACCTATGCTCAATGTTCTCTTTGTTCATCCCTTTCTTGATTTTTTTTATGTTTCTTCAAAGGATGAATCAATTTGTGCTAAGTCATTACACTTTTCATTCCTTTAGACATTGTGATGAAAAGGAGCATCAACACCCATTTCTTCAAAAAAATATTATGTTTCCCTTTACATGACCTCTTACCCAAGCATCACAATCTTGATCAAAGGAAAATAATACATGATAATAGAATTCATAATCCAACATAGGGTAGAAGGGTCTTTTGTTTGATGAGAACCACTTTAACCACACTTGGTTATAGTGTATTATTCTTAATAGATACTTTTTGGACAACTAAAACATTAATTAAACTTCTATTTTAGAAACTAAAACTCTATTTTAAAGATCAGGAATAACCAGTGCAACTAGAGAAGGTATATTAAATACATTGTTCTACTTCTTAGAAGATCACAACTCGCAACTCACCTAGAGAATAATTGGAAGGTTAATTCAACCTTTTCATACATATCAGTTTGGTTTGATCAATAAGAGGCTAATAGAAATGTTACATGTTTAGGGTTTGGAGAAGAGAGGTAGCTCGAGACTCGTGAGTACCATGTTGGGATCGAGAGTACCATGCTAGGATCATTGTGTGTCTGAAGTATATATAGATTTTTTTTGTATCATTTGGATTTTAGGTATATGAGAAATAGAAATAATACTGAAAAAAATAGAAATATTAATATTATAAAACATAAACATTTGGTTTTGAAAAAGATATAAACTAAAAAAATAAACTGGGCAGTTCAAAATACTAAGAAATAGAAAAATTTTCAAAAGCATGAAATAGTAATAGCATAACAAGCCAACAACATAATAACACAATAGTGTGACACCACAACATCCAATTACAATAATGGTGTGTCACCATAGTTTTGTGTCATAGAAAATTAAACATAACAAAAATTTATCATTCCTAACTCATGTTTGATATAGTTCATTCCCTCATTATTAGAAGGCTTAGTATATATGTCCGTAAACTGATGAATTGTACCAATAAAATCAAGAATGATATGTCATTTTTGGAAAATATATCTCGAAATGTGATTCCTTATATCAATATTTTTTTCCTAGAATTGGAAATTGGATTCTTTGTAATTTTAATAGTACATGTGTTCTTGCAGTCTATGGATATATGTCGGAATTGATATTCATAGTCTAGTAGAGTGTGTTTCATCAAAAATATTTGTGCACAAAAAATAGAAGAAGCTATGTATTCAGCTTCATTAATTGATAATCCTAATTATTTTTTATTCCTACTAGACCATGAAACTATATAAATTCTCAAAATGTGACATGTTACAGAGCTGATTTTTCTATCTAACTTGTATCCATAAAAATCAACATAAAAAAAGCTCAAATAATCAAATTCTTTTTCTCTATTTTAAAATAATCCTAAAATGGTTGAATACATGAGGTATTTGAAAATTATTTTAAATACATTTAAACATAACTATTTAGGTTTTTATTGAAAATGAGTACACATACAGAAACTAAAAACAATATCTGGTCAGTTATCTTTCAAGTAGAGAAGCCTACCAAGCATCCCTCTCTAACTAGTTTTATCCACTTATTTCTCAGCTTCATCAAGATCCAATTTACAAGTGTTACTCATAGGTGCTTCACTAATAATAATGATATCCATGTTAAAATGTTTTATAATATATTATCTATATTTAATTTGATTTAATATAATTCTATTTTTTTTTGAAATATTTCAATGTCAAGAAATAATTTGATTTCACCGATTAACTCATTTCAAACTCAGTTTGAATCATTTTAGAAAAATGAACACATAAAAAATTTCTTCAAAATAGGGAAATAATATCATCATCGTATATCTTGACTAATAAAACAAATTTTGAAATTATTTTTATAAAAAATTTAGTATTAGCTATACCTTATGAAAATACTTTTGATATACGAAAATTGATGAGCCTGTCATACAAAGCTCTAGAAGGTTGTTTTAAACCATATAATGTTTTAGTTAATTTTAAAACATGAATTTTAAAATCATGGTTTTGAAAACCAAAGGATTGTTCAACCAAAACAAATTCAACTATAAAACAATTCAAGAATGCACTCTTGATATCCATTTGATAAAGCCTAAAATCTAGATGAGCTCAATAATCATGTAGGATTCTTATGGACTCAAGTCTGTATAAAAGTTTAAAGATTTCCCCATAGTCTATTACATCCATTTTACTATATATTCTTTCAAAAAGTCTATCATTGTTCCTAACTATAGTACACTACTCATAAACATTGTTCCTAAACACCCTTTTAGTGCTAATAGTCATGGTTTCCTTGGGTCTATCTACATGTTCTGATAAATTTTTTATTTCAATTTTATTCAGTTATTTTTATATGTATATCACCCAGAATTCATCATTAATTTATTATTTAAAGTTCTTAGTTCATGGTAAGACCATAAATCTTAATTTCCAACCTAATTTATTATAGATTCCCAAGTCTGAGTTCCTATTTTTAGGACTCCCACAGCAGAATCTATAGGAATAAACATAATGGTTCTAATAACTAGAGAAAAAGTTGGAATGGTCACTTTAGGTTAAATAGATTCAGGTTAATGATCTTTTGGAAATTCTTCATAACTATATGATTTCTTTAATTGTTTTATAGTACAGTCTAAAGGGTTAAAATTTTAGTTCATATAAGAGAAATTATAATCAAGGTTTTCTAAGGAATTTTTAGGTTCATGTGGATTAGTTCCATCAAATTTCAAATGGAATGATTTTTTCATATATTGTTCTTTTTTCTAAAAACATTAGAGGCTTTGATAGAGATTGAATAAACAATAAAAATTACCTCATCCCTTTTGGAAGAAAATTCATCCAAATTATCCTTGGTCTTAAGAATAAAGACTTTTCAACCAAAAACTATAATGTAATTAACTATAGGATTCATACTATTCCACATCTAATAATGGTTTATCTTAAGAATATTTCTAATCAAGATTATATTTATGATTTAACATGCCGAATTGACATCTTATGCCAGAAAATAGATTGGTAGGTTATACTCATTTAACGTTTCCAGAGCTATCTCTTGTGAAGTTCTATTTCTCCTTTTTATTACCATATTATGTCGAGGGGCCCTGGGAGCTTATAAGTTATGAGTGTATCCATTTTATGAGCAAAAAAGATTCAAAATATTTATTCTCAAACTTATGGACATGGTAACTCCTTATGTTCATAATTATAAGTCCACTAATATTTTTTATAGACATAGCATTTCTTTTAAAGTAAGAGAAAGCTTCACTTTTGTGAGATAGAAAATATACACAAGTATACCTAAAGAAATCATCTACAAGACCATAAACATAATGCTTACCATTAATAAATTAATATATAGATTGTCCAAATAAATCCATGTTACCAAACTAATGAGGTTAAGAAGCAGACACTTCGTTCTTTAATTTTAAAAAAAACTTCGTGTTGTTTCCTTTTTTGACAGGGGTTACAGACATTATCAGTTGGGATCTTAGGCTTAGGTAGATCCCTTACTAACCCTTTTCTACTTATATTCCTAAGTGAGTGAATATTTCAATGTCCTAGTATCCTATAAAAATTCCATGATTATTTGTGAAAGGAACTCAAGCATGAAACTTTTTGAGAAACAAACGAATTTAAATCAACGACATAAATATTATCAAGTCTAAAAGTTGTAAAAACTAATTTTTTTTAATCATAAACATTAATAAATTATTTTCAAATGTAATATAAAATCCATAATCACATAACTGTAAAATACTAAGTAGGTTATATTTTAGATCATCAACAAATATGAATTTAGAAATTAAAACTGAATTATTGTTATCTATTGAGACTAGGTCAATGGTTTTTCCTTTAGAATTGTCACCAAAGGTGACATGGACACCATCAACATTGATAGGGATCTTTAACCCTAAATAATCCAATTTAATATTTCTTGAATACACATTTTTTATGTACTATATATTTATAATGGATTTCTTCAATCATTTTTCTTATAAAATAACTTTTAAACAATAAATACTTTTGGTACCCAAATATGTTTATGTCCAAAAATGTCTGTAATAAATGATTTGGGAGCCCAAATTTTCCAAATGGGTATACAATATATAGATTCAATATTTTTGATATAAATAATTTGTTCGGTACCTTAGGAAAATATTTTTCAGAAGAACTCTCTATTTTGGATTTAGGAACAAAAGTACTTTGTTATTTTCCTCTCTCTAGGTTGATATCCTATTACAGTTACATAATTAGGTGAGATTGGATTACCTATTGTTTGAGTAATCTTTTCTCTATAATTTGTAAGATTTTATAGATATTTATTTAATCACACATTTAAATGTTTTAGTTCAGTGTTCTCTTTGAGAATTTTATCATTTTTCAATTTATATATAGACGGTTTAGGTTTTCTACTTGTAGTTATAGCGTGATTTCTTTTGAGAATTTTATATTTCCTATTTTGTTCATTAAATGTATCTTCTAACAAGTTGAAATCTTCAAATAACTTCTTATTTGACATAGTTTTATCATAGAGTTGTTCATTGTGAGGATTATCAGAATTATACACAAGTATAATCTTAGAAATAGTAGGTAATGCAGATACCTCACTAACTTTAGTCATGAAATAAAAAATGTCTCTATCAGGTTTCTCTACCTGTGAAGAATTTGAATCACTAAATCTATCATCAAAAGAAGTCTGGGTGTAATTCATAGTGTTTTTGTATCATCTTTTCATTTTCCTTATATTTCATTCTATACATCAAATTTATACACTTTGATTTCAGAGGTCATTCTTTTATTACAATCATAGTAGACGAATTTTTTTGAATCATCATCCTTATTCCAATATTTCCTTCATGTTCCTTTGATATCATATTTTACTGTGTAGTTGGCTTTCTAAAAAACATATGTTTCCTATAAAAAACATAAACCTTCTTTCTAGGTGAGTCATCTCTTAATCACTATCTGGTGGAGATTCGCTGTCACTCGAATTTATATCTTCGACATTCTATTTTTTCCCTTCTCTTTATGTCTAGATACATTATTCTTAAAGGCTACTAATTCTATTTTAGGTTCATCATATTCTTCAAGAGTTACATTTATTTACTCTTCATACATCATAATCATACCTATCAATTCCTCGACTGACATCTTGCTAATGTCACAAGATTCTCTGATTGATAAAAATGTCCCTCTCTATACTTTCAGAAGACATCATAATCATACCATGATTTGATCCTCGTTCAATATAGTTTTTCCAAGAAATATCATTGTGTTAAAATTTTCATTAAACCTAGGGTACATGTCAAAAATACATTCATTAGGGTTTATTTTGAAGTTACCATATTTAATAGTAGATATATTAGTCCTCGTCTCCTAAATATTAGTAGTTACCTCATGGGAACATACAATGTGTCCCAAATATATTATGTAGTTTAAAGAGATTGGGAAGACAACATTATGGATTCAATGAGATATAGGGAGAGTAATTTAATTCTCAATGGGTTTTGAGTGAATATGAGTGGGTGTTTGGGTGGATATTTATATAAAAATAGAGGTAAATTCATTATTAATGTCTAAACATTGGTTTAAGGCTCTATACGATAAAATAATCCAAGAAAAAAAATTCCAATAGTTCTATCCCTATTTTCTACAAAAGGGGAGTGGTTTTTAGTATTTCATAAGTCAAAGAACCAAAATCCATAATATATTACCATCGGTGATGATAAAGTGAGTTATGTTTATAAATAAATGATTTTAAAACCTTAAAATCTATTATAGGTTTCTTAGATTTCATTAAGGGTTTATAAAATTTAACAAATAATTTCAATAATGCATTATTTTAAAGGAGAAATATATAATTGTTTGTGGATTCCGGTAATGGAATTTATTACATCTCTTTTGGGCCATTATGATTTTATAATATAGACTCTATATTTATATCATATTTAATTTTTACCAAAAAACTTGATTTTTTATTAAAAGTATGAAAAATAACCATTAGATAATTTTTATATTATGATTTAAAAAATATTTATTTTTTAAAAATAATTTTATAAATATGTTAATTTTCCAATTTGAAAAAACCCAAATTACTAAAAGTACTAGTTTTTATGATATTAATCACTTTTCGAACCTTATATAAATTACACTGGACTTCATTGAATTATATTTTCATTTATATAAATATAATCATATATTTTTTTAATTAAAGTATTTTTTTTAATTTATTTATTTATTTAAAATAGATTATTAATTGAAACTATATATTTTCCAAAAACACAATTTTCATCAAAATAATTTTTTTACATATAAATTATATAATCATGGATAAAATATTAATAAAATTTTTTAAATATAATAATTAAATCATTACAAAGGAAATATAAAAATTCATGCCACTAGGGTCTAGATAGACAACTCATTATTTCACCAGTGTACACCATTTTGTTAAGAAGTGTGATTGTGGTTCTATCATGGGGTGGTTCGATGGACCTAATTTGGGATGTGATTTCGATAAGATTGATCTTATCTAGTAAACAGTTTAACAAAATAATTAATTATTTAACATCAGATTGATCTTGGTGAAAGGAAGAGATCAGTGATGTCATATACCTATAAAGCTCTAATAGATGGGCTTCATAGGGTACAATCCTACCAGTTCAGGAAATCACTTTTTTGAATGTTTCAATTTGACTTTATCATAACCCTTAGTAAATAATAATCTTTGTGGACATTGCACAATTATTATATTATGAATGGTTAAGAAGATTAATGAAATTTTAAACCTAATAGGATATATCAGATGTAGTGCATGTTTTTTCTATAACCATAAGAAATTTCCTCAATCAGAAGGGAATGTAATTTATAAAACGAAGTTAATTGAATTATTCACTCATGAAATTTCACCCTCAAAATTTTATGTCATACACTATGATAGAGGATTGTATTTTTATTTATTTACCTATTCTACTTCCCATGTTCTTTCCTCAAACATCTGGTTCCACCTGGACAGTTTGACTTGCATTTTTTCTTGTTTCATTGAAAAATGTCTATGTGATCTAAGATCTTTACACACAACTCTTCCTGAGAAAGATAATTTTCTAAAGGTAAAACATCTAAATTTATAACATGTGTGGGGACTATTATTTACTTTCTTAAGAGGTATACATGAAACACATCAAGTAATTTAGATAGGTTATGTAGGACTGAAAGTATATAGGCCACAAATCTGACGTGAATAGTGATCTAAAAGAGTCTGATGTACCATAGAATAGACTTCCCTTCTTACCAAACCTCATGAGTTTCCTCCCTGGTGATATATGAAGGAATAAATTATCTCCACCCTCAGACTCTAGGTCTCATATAATGATTATATATAGATACTCTCTATTATATTATCATA
The DNA here is from genome assembly GCA_963277665.1 of Viscum album. Lineage (NCBI taxonomy): Eukaryota > Viridiplantae > Streptophyta > Magnoliopsida > Santalales > Viscaceae > Viscum > Viscum album. The sequence goes on along the minus strand of OY728158.1, from coordinate 957,888,878 downwards.
TATTTCATATGAAAATGAATTTTTTAAACCATCTTTGTCATCACTAGGATTAGATCAGTTCCCATTTGTTTTTTCATTTAAATGAAGATGTGATATCAATGTCGCGAATTATTTTACCCTAATTAGTATAGTACAAGTAAGGGGTATATCCAGAGGGAGAAAATATGTTATTCTTGTATTGCTTAATTAATTCATGTTTTTGTCTTAGGGAAGTGTAGTAAATATAGATTAATATTTTAATGTTTGGATAAAAAGGTAATAGAACTTAAATTTATTTATCAAATTACTTAACAGATAAAAAAAGATACAGGAAATTTATTTTGGTGAAAATATGGAGGAAAATGCATTGGGGTTCAGGATTCTTAAGAGGATATTTATTAAAATAAATTTTTTATGAGGTTGTGTTGTTCATAATAACCCAACTCTCTGGGTTTTTATTTGTAACAAGGTTTCCTTGGTCTGGTAAACTTATTTTTTGAGATGAGGAAACTCTCTATTCTGGTAGTCAGTGTTTCATAGTTTCTTTATTTTTCTTTGTCTATTTTTTAGTTGATTAATACTTCCAATGACCATGACAGTATTCATCATTATTTTTCCTTCGAATACCTGAAAATTCTACCCCTGTTCTAGCTTAGAATTTTATGTAATAAAATTAAGTGATTAAAGAAAATAAGAAGAGGATAACAGAACAGACACATTCATAAAAACTAATCTAAATTATAACTTTTTCATCACCCACAACCCCAAAACACTAGGTATTTATATACACATAAAAGAGAAGATAAATACAGAACCCTCAATACCTGATGTGATCATCGCAAAAACATCAAGGGGAGATTGACTCTTTGGTAAGATGGTAGGATGGATAAGTAGTTGAATGGAGGTAGCCCGACATCAAAGTAGCAAAACTTCTTTCCTTTAGACCTTTACCCTTTTATCCACACCCTGGAACTGGATACCATGGCCTCTATTTATAGAAAATTAAATTTCATGATGTGTAGAAAAAGTACACGGTGTGTAATTATATCAACGTAATTTTGTCATTTGTTTCTCCATCGGTAGGTGGCCTAACACGCCATCTTTTACATGGAACGCAGCGCCGCACGGTAGCTGAATGTAAACAGCGTGTAGGGCCACCACACATGACATTTATGCTCTTAATCGGTCACCAACCACATCTAGAAGACTATACACGACATATAGATGCTTTACATGGTGTGTAACCATCAGGAAGCCACATGGGCGTGTAGATGTTTTCACAACCAACAACCACTTCTTGAAGACTATACATGACATTTAGTGTTCATACAAAGCGTGTATGTGCTTCTGGTAACTGGGGAATGTACTTGTCCAAGCTAGTCCATGTTTGAGTCTGAATGTTCATAACATGTATATATGTACACACTGTGTAGTTGTAGATTTTACTCAGTTTTCGGCTAGTTTGTGAGTTTGGCTAGAAATAACCTTAAAATGAACAAGATCAGAAAAATCAAATTATTTTTCCACTAAGGATTTGGTAATTACTAAAATCCTTTTCATTTTTTCAATAATGTTTTTGAAAATGTTTACACAAATCAGGAGCATCAAACTCCCCCATACTTAGTAATTTTCTTTCCCTCGAACAAATCTCAACATCTAATTAAAGGAGTCTATATTTTTAAAGGAAGGTATTTAATTAATCATAAATCTAAATGACATAGTCACGGGAGAAAATTATAAAAAAGGGTACAAAATATTTTAAATTCATAAGATATTCTAATCATGCCTCATATATAATTTAGATTAACTAATTTAATCCTCCTATAAACACATATTTCATTATTTCAAAAATAAGAAATCCACATAATGATCTACCTCACCAATAATATACTCACACTCAAGATATTTTAAATCAATGTTATGCTCAATCAAAGATATAAACACTCTATCCATAGGTTTGTAAGAAATCTAGTTCTCTACTTCAGAAAATTGATTTACAAAAATCATAAGGTCTTTTCAATAAGGATCAGATGTCTTTGTGCCTAAGGGTTTGTAGGTATATATGTGAAAAATAAATATGAGGCTTTTAAAAGGAGGCTAACTTATTTAAATAACAGTACATTATATTCAAAGTTAAGCTCAGTAAAAAAAATCCTCAACAAGCTCTGTCAAATGATCTCATTACCATTATCTCATTTAGTTAGGTATTATTATCATACTAATATGTTAGTAAAGGTTCCTCCGTCTGTATCATCATTTCATTTTTTATAGAATAAAGGGGACCTTTTATAATATCCAAAAATAGAAGTTTGGAACCGTGTTTCCCCAAATGATCATGAAAGTATCCCCTCTAATTAATTCCACATTAATTCAAAAAAATATACCATGTACTTCCAATTCATTATCTTATGATCGAGTGATTAATCATGAAAAATCAAAAACTAATTAGGGTAGGAAGGTAATGAGGTTTGTAAAATGGATTCTTATAATGTTTGTTCATGGTTTCTAGGGGCTTCTTGAAATCAAATGTATGGTAGGTCTCAAGATTAAGGGGTTGAAACAATATAATTCCTAAATAATTTTAATGTAATTCAAAACTTCTTCATGTTTCGAAAAGAAAACTAGAAAATTCTGGTGGTTATGTTTATTCTAAGAATCTCTCAAGAAAAAGGGTATTAGAAATAATATGATGAAGGGCATAGAATACCTCCCAGGAGTAGAAAAAACAAATAGAGAGACAATAAATTCATGGATTAAAAAATATTTATTAGCCTAAAAAATGTAATTATCAATGTATTAAAAGTTTCAATTTAAAATATATCAGCAATCATTTTAAAATACATGAAAAAACCAAAATAAGCATGGATTTTTTTAAAAAAAATCCCCAATTTTAGATTTATTATTTAAAATTATGATTGACCAAAATTTCTTCACGTTTTTCAAATATATCTTCTAATAATGATGTCTCCTAGATGATGATAAGGGAAAAGACTAATGGGGTCAGGAGAGGCGCCCCCATAAAAAATATCGCACATGGTCTACCAAGTGCCGCATAAAGGGGAAGAAGGAAATGTTGGGACACAACAGTTGACCAGAACAATGGGATGTAATGAAATAAGTAAACCAAGAAAGAAAACAAAAATAACATAAAATAAAAAAACAATACTGCCCTCAAGTCCAGGTGAAGAAATGGGAGAAGTGGGGAATAATTACAGACCAAAGCATGCCAGAGTACCTGTAATGGTAGGGGAGAGAGATCACTACAAACATACTCAAAATATAGATCCATGTGATATTAAAAATATATATAATGAAAAACATGTGTCCAAAAACCAGTCCAGAGGTCGCCTCAGAATATGTATCATTCAGAACGAAAACAGAAGCGACAGAAGGATCAGGATGTGTGGAAATCAGAGGCTTGGAATCTACACTTAGAAAAGAAGTAGTAGGTTTCAGAGGCACATGAGCTAGACTCAAAATAGGAGGATCGACAGCGATCCCTGGACTGGAAGCCGTAGTTGCATATGCGGGGACCGTAGTGGAGATGAGAACCGGATCTATGGCCAGTGTAGTAAATGGTGGTGGAGTAGCAGATGAAGGTCTGGGAGCCGAGGCAGGGGTAGACGGTGGGGGTAGTGGAATACCATGATGCTGAAGAAGAAGCCCCAACTTCTTCTTGATCTGGTCTAGACGTCGACTGAGACCAACCAAGTTGTTCTCCACCATGTCTTGGTGGAGGGAAAAGGATAGATCGACCGAGGGTGCAGAGGTATGTGGGGCAGTAGAGTGAATAGAAGAAGAAAGGTTAGAATAAGGGGGTGGGGTGGGGAAACTATGAGGGGTGGGGAAGGAGGATCAGGTACATCGGTGGGGGCAGGAGGGTCAGCAGGTGGTCAGGGTGGTTCCTAGGCAAGGACGTAAGCACCCAGTGCTTCCAGACCAATCCCATGAAAATAAGCATGAGAAATTCCATCTACTGGGGGGAACCTAACTGGTCATGGGGAATAGAAGGCTCAAAAACTCCGAGGTGGTGGGCGAGGCGGGTGGCATAAATCCCACCATACAGTTTTCCCTAACAGCTGGTAAATATGGTGTGGAAATAAGAGGTGGAAAGGTAAAGGTGGTCCGAGTATTCCTGCCGGATGACACAGGTGAGGATCTCCATGTCATGGCCAGTAATGGCACCCATATCCTCATGGAGGGGAAGAGAAATAGCTCTAAATCACTGGTGGGTTATGCGGAGGATAGGATCATCAATGAGGGTAGTATTCCGGGTTGTGGGGGAGTATCAATGGTCAGGCCCAGCAATATCCTACCACATGCAAATGAGTTCAAAGCGTTCGGGTTAGGTCTGGGTGGAGACAAGGGGTGGGGTGATGACATGAGGATAGAAACTACACCTTTGGCCAAACATGGTCAACGTATGGTAGAAGGGTCATCCGCTTACCTGAAATCGGACCACCGAGACCATATTGCCATACATCTCTCGGTACTCAGGCTCATCAAACTCAATGGAAGCCACAAACTCCAAAAATAAATCTCAGAAAATAAGATTCATGTCTTGTAAAATCATGTGTAATGGAGTGTGCCCAAGAGATCCTCTAACTCTTCCCATATTTCCAGCTATTGAGGGACGCTGCTATCAAGATAGCACCTGGTCAGTGGTATCGGGTGGCGTGAGAAACAACGGACTCTGTTGTGGGCCATGTCAGTGACCGGGAACACAATGCAAGGGTATGGGACAGCTGCAGGGTCTGGCCTAGGTGGTACATCAACAGGGGATGGTGGTGGTGGCGTAGTGGCTACAAAAGATGAAGGCTCTCTGAATGGTGTGGCTGATGATGGACTAGTGGTGACTGAAGAGGGAGAGGGAGGTGTGGCAGCTGGTGGAGAAGAAATAATGGTTCTCGGAGGCTCTGTGTGGGATAGTGGAGGTGCGGCAGTACTAGGACCTGCCTCTATATAAAAGGCTGGTGGTGCAAGGATGGCTAGTGGAGGAGTTAAATACACCAGATAGTCCGGAGATGATAGTGTCATGGGTCGGAGTCGGATCTGTGAAAAATGGGCCTGTCTCCCTCAGTGGCGGAGGCAGGCCGCTTCCCACATGAAGAATATCTTTTTTTCATATCATAAAAAAGAAATAAAAACAAAACAAAAGAAGAAAAAGGAAAAGGGAAAGAAGAAAATGTGAGAAAAATGAAAAATAAAGAGTGCACGGTGTGTAGATCCAGAGTATACGGCATGTAGTGAAAAGGGGTTAGCATCCCATGTTCTCTGGAGAGACACGTCGAGTGAGAATAGAAGAGACCGAGGAAGGATACACAACTTGTAACGAACGTACATGTCATGTTTGTGAAAAGTGGTCCTGGTCCTATGTTGGAAAAGACACGACCACCGTTTAGCAGAGATGAAAACACAGAACACGCCGTGTGAGAGGACAACATAGCATGTACAGGAGTAGAGTTTATATAGCTATGTGAAGTTCCAGACACGGGCTGGCTAAAAGAAATGGTATACACGGCGTGTACTGAATATAAATGTCATGTATGTGAACATGGTGTGCAATGCCATGGGAAAAAGGTACATGGGCATGAAGGGGGTTGGTACATGGTGAGTACTGAACATACACACCGTGTATTTTCAAATTGCGAAGAATTCAGTGTGTGGTCAGGTATATATGTACAGGTCATGTGTTCTTCAAATCATGCTCGTGTATCATGGAAACTGAACAGTCGGCCAATCCACAATTCACCCTAAACTCCTATGAAAACTTGAAATAATGGGTGTAGAAGGGCGTACCTAGGTGGAGGATCATAATGCAGTAGAAATCAGAATATAAAGAGCCCAAAATATGTGGATTTGGGAACTAGGATACCGAGTGGCATGTGGGAGAAAAATCTAGGATAAAGGGGGTTCTGCGAGACATGGGCTGAATGTAACACCCCGAGCTTCCACGATACACTTCTCATTCAATAATGCAATAGCTTGCATTGTACACAACTTCGAGTTCTAAAACACCGCGACTAATCAAAGTAGCTGTTATGAATAGTAATAACCACTTTTTAAAATTATAGAAATTTTATATTTTAAAATGGACTTCATTTTTGAATTCAGAATATCAATTATACCTTAGGGTGAAATTTTGGCATTGTTCTGAAAGACTTCAGTTTTTGATGAATAGTGAAACCACTAAGTGGTAGTTAAATAACTGATTTTTCGTTTAAATGAAATATTACCACTTCTGTGATTTGATTTTCAAAAATCCGACATACATGGTTGTCATTAAGAAGTAAAATGTGGTTCAATGAGATTAAAATAATTTTTTGCTGAATAGTAACTTTTAAGTTCTTAATCGCGATTAGAGGTAATTAGTGTAGTTTAATGTAAAAATAATGTTTTAATAATATGAGATGAGCATGACACTTGTCCTAATCCTATTGGATGAGTCATGGCCGACCAAGACAACCCATGGGTCAACTTGGGGACCCCATGGAGCCACTTTAGTTGGAAAATGACATTAATATATATTTATTTAATGTTAAAATTAAATCGACACAAACATGAGTTGTTATACTAAAACAGTTTTTAAGTGGGGTTACACAAGTCCAAATTTTAACTATAAATATTCATTAGAAAGCTAAAACTATTTCCTACATCATAGTATTTTGTTTATAATTTTTATACATTAAATAAATTAAATTATTTATGACATCATTATGATGCAGTGATGACCTCATTATTTAACGATTTAAATAAAATGAGAAGATAATGAAAAATCCAAGGCTTACACTTGTCCAAATCCTATTGGATGAAGAGATTTAGAACCCTTATCACCTTAGCCACGAATTATATAAGTTTTGGACCTTTAGAATCCTAAAAGCATGGTATAATAATGTAACATTTCAATCTTTCCAAAAGAGCCCCTCCTCTGCTCTTATAAAAGGCCCCCACCTCTACCACCTTATTCACACTTTCAAGCCATTTGGTTCGGCCAACCTCTGCCCAAATACTCTCCTAACTTCTCTACCTTCATCCTAGAAGCTTTACTTTAGTCATAAAGCCATCCTAAGGAGTCCTTTTGATCAAATCAAAAGGAAGAACCCGAAGAAGAGGTAACATTTTCATCACCCTCTTTCATGTTTCATTCTTCTTCCACTCCCTCTTTGTTTATTATTTCAATTCTAAAATTATAACTCCAATATCGTCTATATAATGTGATGTTATTATAAATATGGAACAACCATATTCAGTATTCTACCCATCATTTGAATGACATGTCACCATACGTGCGTACGTACGGCTTACCGTCTCCACGTCGTGGTGTAATTGTTATTCAATATATTATTATTTAGGTGGGTATAATAATGATATGTAATTCATGTAAATAATAAATATAACATGATAATGATTCTGTATATATGATATAATATCCAATTATATGTTATTTTAATATCAAAATAATGATATTGTCGCTCGTGCGTACGTACGGACTACCGTCTCCACGAACGCGATGAGATTCATTCTCCGTCGTATCCATTCAAGTATAATTATCATTTGATGATTTAAAGATAATGTTTAAGGACATGATATAATTCTGGATATGAGTAAGATACAACCTATCCCTGAAAAACACGACTTACGTAACAAAACATATAAAAGAAAACGAGTAAGTTAACACCCAAAACAACGATAAATCTAAGATATTGTTAACAAAGAAATGTTAAAAGATCATATATGATATCATATGAATGTATATGATTCTTGTATAATTTAATAACAATTATTTCACTATTATACAGGAGGTTAACCTACCCCAACCAAGGAAAAGTACAAGGTAAGGGAATTTCTTAACCCAACTTCCATTCTTTGGGTTAATCTCCTACTTTCAAATTATGTCATGATATTATTATATCCTATTTTGTATTTTTACTTTCTTCATGTGTACATATAGTGAATACACATAATAGATCTATTTTATTTTAAAAATGATCTTTTTAAGGACGTCGTCTCAATCCCCTTTCATTGAGTCATATTTGGATTTATACACAACTTTCCTTTTATACAGTGTATAAAACCCTTTGACTTTTACGTTTATTCAAAAGGAATCTTTTTATACGAAGAGTTTTGCTAAACGACAAAAGGGAATGTTTTTCTTTCCGTACTTATGCGGCGACAATGACTTCTCCAACGCCGTGACCATTATTTGAGTTTCGGCTTCCTCTACAAGCCATCACATTTTTTTAATGAAAAATAAATACAAAGTTTTAACATTCTTTTATTTTAGTATTGAAAATGGTTTTGAGAGCATTTTTACTATATCAATGTGTTGTATTGATATCTTGTGATTGAAATGTGGAAATGTTATGTTTCCTTCATGCATGTTTTATGTGATACGATTATGTTATGGTTTATGATATGTTATTCATATGAGGAATGCATTGGACTTAATAAGTGACAGGTGGAGCCCGCTATAGCTCCTCGATGCATCGGTAGGTCTCATGAGACAAACTAGTGACTTGGCATAAGGCCTTGACAAAATCTTATTTGTAGTCTTGGCACGAGGCCTTGGCTATGTGGTTATGATAGTCTGGCATTATGCATTCCAACATTATGAAAGTGGTTAGTGATTTTGTATGTGACTATTCGATTAGTAGAATATCCATGTGAATGAGTAAATGGCATTATTTCATTTTATTTATGCCATACAATGTTGAAAGTTAAAGTTTGAAAGGCTTTTGTTTCAGTTATACATTGCCTTAAATGTTTATTCTTATTTATGAAAGTTTCTGCTATAATGTTATCCTTAATGGGCATTTGAGCTCACCCCTTTTCTATGTTTTATTTTTCCCAGGAAGTGAAGAAGTAAATTATGAATGACCTGTAGGGATATTATGAGGGGATAATAGTGTGGACTATTGAGACATTATGTTGTTGTAGTAGTTTTTCATTTTATGATGTAATGTAAAACTTATGAATATATCTAGTGTTTACAAGGCTACTAAACCAATCGATCTTTCGAGATTTGATCATTCTTGTGATCATGCCAATGTTACGAAGTAATGCACCGACTCTGGGTAGCTGGGGTCGGGGCATTACAGTTGGTATCAGAGGCAGTTTAGTACTATACTTGGAAGCTAGATTTAGATAAACTCTGATTAGAGCACATATCCCAAAGATTGACTTTGAAGATTAGTATTGAAGAACTTCTTAGAATTTTTTTATTATAGAGATGTTATGAGTTTTCCGAGCAATACATCCCTGTCTGGATACGAGCAGGTAGAGGCGGCTCTGGAACAGATATACCTAGGGGTAAAACCCGAAAACACCGCTTTGAGCTAGACTCGAACGGGAACTGGTGCACGACAACGGGCCTTGCTGCACTCTTGGTTACGACACTCTCGGGGGATATGCTTAGGATAATTCTCATTTTATTTACAAACCACTATGAAGGGTTATGAGTATATACTTCCTCAAAGAAAACATTTCTTTTTATGATTATGGATTATATCCATAAATAGTTCAATTTATGTAAAGTGTTTTACAAGTATGGAATTATGTATTTTGATTCATAAACTAATCTAGTTTATGCCATTGTTTAGAAATGGCGCCTAGTGGAAGGAATGGAAACCGTATCAATGCACGAAATCCGTGTAGGGATTGTCCTCCTGCTCAAGATAATTATTGTGGATCTGGAGATACAACTGGTGCTGATCAACTTATTACCATACTGGGACAACTCACTCAGGTTATGAATAATAACCTTACTCGTATGGAGCACCCTGATCCGCAACGTGGAGGATCAATGCTAGACCGTTTCATGAGGCAACAACCACCAACCTTCAATGGGAGTACAAATCCTATAGTAGCTGAGCAATGGATAAATTCCTTAAAAGAAAATATTCCATGCCTGGGGGAGTAGTGAAAGGGAGAAGGTTGTCATGGCAGTTTACCGCCTCACTGGAGATGCCGATCAGTGGTGGTCGCTGATTCAAAACACAAAGGAAGATGATGATGTATCGAATATGGAATGGAGGGAGTTCAAAGAGCTTTTCTTAGAAAAATACTTTCCTCGTGACCATCGAGCAGATATGGAAAGGCAATTTCTGAGTCTGAAACAAAAGGAGGATGAGAATGTCGCAAAGTATGAGGCCAACTTTACAAGGTTAGCGAGGTATGCTGTAGATTATATACGTAACCCAAGAGGTAAGATTGATCGATTATTTGATGGGTTAAAACCATTTCCCCGTCGAGCTTTAGTATCACAATCCTTCTCATCATACGAAGATATTGTCTCGTGTGCTATCAAGACAGAAAAGGAATTCTCTAAGTCTTATGACAACAAAGTAAAGCAAGAGAAGAAGAGAACGGGGGAACAAGAGACAGATAAAGGGAAAAAGGGAAAGAAGGATTTTCCATTATGTGATAATTGTGGGAAGAATCACCCTGGTACGTGCCTAAAAGGAATGGGAGTTTGTTATAAATGTGGAGAAAAGGGTCACCAGGCTCGTGATTGCAAGGGAAAGAAAGAGGCTTTTAAAGTTGAATGCTACAATTGTAGAGAAATGGGGAATTATGCAAATGAATGTCCTAAGCGTCAAGGAAACCTCAGAAAAGGCCAAGGGATCAAGGCCTATCTTATGCTGTGACTACAGTTGAAGCGGAATAATTAATGTATTGGTGCTTTCGGACTCAAGGATTATATTCTGGTTATAAGAATAATGTGATATATATAAAGATTGTACTACAATACTTTTTGATTTTATTAAGGTTTTAATATGATTAAGGTAATCATATTTTTAGTATGTGACAATAAGAGAAACTTTTCTTCGTTTGGGGAATCTAATGTTACAATTGATTTTGGAATTTAGAGACCTTTTAGAGAAAGTCTGGACAGAGGTATTTTGGATAACTATTAAGGTTGGAATGGATTAAGTTGAACCATGGATAGTATTGTTTAAGGTTAAATCATTTCTGAATATTATTTTTGGAATATTATAATACTATAGTTTTAGGAAAAGGACAACCTGTAGGGTGGGGAATAACCCGTCGCGTCGGACAAAGCTGCAGGAATTGAACCCACAACCATAGTGCGACAAGACTTTATTTCCTACCACTAGCCTACAGGAAGTCCCTGGTTATTACAAAATAGTTTTACTAATCTAAATGGTATGTGTTAATATTTGGAACCTTATACAATTAGGATAAAAAAATATTTTTGAGTTCCGTTACCATTTGGAGTAAAAGATGGGTTTGTGGTAAAAATTTATTAACGAATGAAAGTATACATAACAAGTATGTATATTCCCTTACGTTCTTAGTAAATCTCCTAAATAAATTCCTCAACATTATAAAAGGTAACTTAAAACAAAAATGTTGTCGGTTAACTTTTCCAACTGGGGATTCAATGACCGTTTAACCAATCACAAGTTTGAGATTTTCTTGTAGTTAAACTTTCTCCTAATCATGTTTTCTATAACTCTCCATTAGACATTGATGGTTTGTTTCTCCTCCATATCCATATTTTCATATAATCCTAGAATTGGCTATATCGGGTGACCTTTGTACTTATCTTGCTTTCTTTTAATCTTATATATTTATTAAACTTATTTCCGATGTGGGTTTTCCTCAAAGGAATTTTATCTTATCTACCTTTTATTTTCAAAGAAAAATTTCAAATTGCGAGGACGCAATTTATTGAAGGAGGGGATAATGTAACACCCCGAGCTTCCACGACACGCTTCTCATTCAATAATGCAATAGATTGCATTGTACGCAACGTCGAGTTCTAAAACACCGCGACTAATCAAAGTAGCCGTTATGAATAGTAATAAAAACTTTTTAAAATTATAAAAATTTTATATTTCAAAATGGACTTCATTTTTGAATTCGGAATATCAATTATAGCTTAGGGTGAAATTTTTGCATTGTTCTGAAAAACTTCAGTTTTTGATGAATAGTGAAACCACTAAGTGGAAGTTAAATAACTGATTTTTCGTTTAAATGAAATATTACCACTTCTGTGATTTGATTTTCAAAAATCCGACATACATGGTTGTAATTAAGAAGTAAAATGTGGTTCAATGAGATTAAAATAATTTTTTGCTGAATAGTAACTTTTAAGTTCTTAATCGCGATTAGAGGTAATTAGTGTAGTTTAAGGTAAAAATAATGTTTTAATAATATGAGATGAGCCTGAAACATGTCCTACTACTATTGGATGAGTCATGGCCGACCACGACAACCCATGGGTCAACTTGGGGACCCCATGGATCAACTTTAGTTGGAAAATGACATTAATATATATTTATTTAATGTTAAAATTAAATTGACACAAACATGAGTTGTTTTACTAAAACAGTTTTTAAGTGGGGTTACACAGGTCCAAATTTTTACTATAAATATTCATTAGAAAGCTAAAAAGATTTCCTACATCATAGTATTTTTTTATAATTTTTAGACATTAAATAAATTAAAGTATTTAGGACATCATTATGATGCAGCGATGACATCATTATTTAACGATTTAAATAAAATGAGAAGATAATGCAAAATCCAAGGATTACACTTGTCCAAAGCCTATTGGATGAAGATATTTAGAACCCTTATCACCTTATCCACTAATTATATAAGTTTGGGACATTTAGAATCCGAAATGCATGGTATAATAGTGTAACATTTTAATCTTTCCAAAAGAGCCCCTCCTCTCCTCTTATAAAAGGCCCCCACCTCTACCACCTTATTCACACTTTCAAGCCTTTTTGTTCGGCCAACCTCTGCCCAGATACTCTCCCAACTTCCCTCCCTTCATCCTAGAAGCTTTACTTTAGTCAGAAAGACATCCTAAGGAGTCCTTTTGATCAAATCAAAAGGAAGAACCCGAAGAAGAGGTAACATTTTCATCACCCTATTTCACGTTTCTTTCTTCTTCCACTCCCTCTTTGTTTATTATTTCAATTCTAAAATTATAACTCCAGTATCTTCTATATACTGTGATGTTATTATAAATATGTAACAACCATATTCAGTATTCTACCAATCATTTGAATGACATGTCACCATACGTGCGTACGTACGGCTTACCGTCTCCACGTCGTGGTGTAATTGTTATTCAATATATTATTATTTAGGTGGGTATAATAATGATATGTAATTCATGTAAATAATAAATATAACATGATAATTATTCTGTATATATGATATACTATCCAATTATATATTATTTTAATATCAAAATAATGATATTGTCGCTCGTGCGTACGTACGGACTACCCTCTCCACGAACGCGATGAGATTCATTCTCCGTTGTGTCCATTAAAATATAATTATCATTTGATGATTTAAAGATAATTATTAAGGACATTATATCATTCTGGATATGAGTAAGATACAACCTATCCATGAAAAACACGACTTACATAACAAAACATATAAAAGAAAACGAGTATGTTAACACCCAAAACAACGATAAATCTAAGATATTGTTAACAAAGCAATGTTAAAAGATCATATATGATATCATATGAATGTATATGATTCTTGTATAATTTAATAACAATTATTTCACCATTATACAAGAGGTTAACCTACCCCAACCAAGGAAAAGTACAAGGTAAGGGAATTTCTTAACCCAACTTCCATTCTTTGGGTTAATCTCCTACTTTCAAATTATGTCATGATATTATTATATCCTATTTTGTATTTTTACATTATTTATGTGTACCTATAGTGAATACACATAATAGATCTATTTTATTTTAAAAATGATCTTTTTAAGGACTTCATCTCAATCCCCTTTCATTGAGGCATATTTGGCTTTATACACAACTTTCCTTTTATACGGTGTATAAAACCCTTTGACTTTTACGTGTATTCAAAAGGAATCTTTTTATACGAAGCGTTTTGCTAAACGACAAAAGGGAATGTTTTTCTTTCCGTACTTATGCGGCGACAACGACATCTCCACCGCCGTGACCATTATTTGAGTTTCGGCTTCCTCTACAAGCCATCACATTTTTTTAATGAAAAATAAATACAAATTATTAACATTCATTTATTTTGGTATTGAAAATGGTTTTGAGAGCATTTTTACTATATCAATGTGTTGTATTGATATCTTGTGATTGAAATGTGGAAATGTTATGTTTCCTTCATGCATGTTTTATGTGATACGATTATGTTATGGTTTATGATATTTTTAAACCTATTCATATGAGGAATGCATTGGAATTAATAAGTGACGGGTGGAGCCCGCTATAGCTCCTCGATGCATCGGTAGGTCTCATGAGACAAACTAGTGTCTTGGCACAAGGCCTTGACAAAATATTATATGTAGTCTTGGCACGAGGCCTTGGCTATGTGGTTATGATAGTCTGGCATTATGCATTCTAACATTATGAAAGTGGTTAGTGATTTTGTATGTGACTATTCGATTAGTAGAATATCCATGTGAATGAGTAAATGGCATTATTTCATTTTATTTATGCCATAAAATGTTGAATGTTAATGTTTGAAAGGCTTTTGTTTTAGTTATACATTGCCTTAAATGTTTATTCTTATTTAAGAAAGTTTCCGCTATAATGTTATCCTTACTGGGCATTTGAGCTCACCCCTTTTATATGTTTTATTTTTCCCAGGAAGTGAAGAAGTGAATTATGAATGACCTGCAGGGATATTATGAGGGGATAATAGTGTGGACTGTGGAGACATTATGTTTTTGTAGTAGTTTTTCATTTTATGATGTAATGTAAAACTTATGAATATATCTAGTGTTTCCAAGGCTACTAAACCAATCGATCTTTCAAGATTTGATCTTTCTTTTGATCATGCCAATGTTACTAAGTAATGCACCGTCTCTGGGTAGCTGGGGTCTGGGCGTTACACTGAAGCCGGGTGGGGCGTGACTTTTATAGCCGAGATACATGGTGTGTAGTCTATTGATACACACGGTGTACCATAATTTTATTTAAAACATATAAAAAGTATAATTATTATAGTAAACTATATAATAATTATTATTATTAATTTAAAGAAATAGAAATATATATATATATATACATAATTGATCAAGAATAAAACAATACTCGTAATGTATCTGAAAATAGAGGTCGTGTGTTCTAAAATTGGAAAAAGAGAAGTGCAACCTTGGGTCTAGTGCTTGGGGCGAGGTTCGAACCGGTGATCGGTCGTTCCGAACAGAATCCCTCAACCACTGGAGAAAAGGTTATACTGCTGCTCTTATGTATTATTTAAATATATTTATTGTAAAATAAATATAGTACATGAAAAAAAAGGAAATGCATGACATGTGGTTTTTTAATTGTAAAAAAAGGGATAAAGCAGGGAGATTAGCGGAGTTCGAACCCAGGCCTTTTGGATCCATGGCCGAGACTCTTCCAATCTTCCAACTTCATTCGCTTTTTATTTCATTATGTTGAAAATCCTTTCCGTTTAGTGATGAAAACATGGTGCACTCAACATTTATCGAAAGAAACACCGTGTGGTTTTATTATATAGAAAAATGATGGAAATGGGGCAGTTGTTTGGATTCGAACCTAGGTCTTTTGGAACCGGGATACGAACATGGCCAACAGATCCATCCCCACCATGGGTTTTATTATAAGAATATATATATATATATACCACACACACCGTGTAAGAAAACATGAAGATAAAGAGGAGGAACCCCGGGATGATGGTAGGTCTGGAGGGATTTGAACTGCTGACGGCTCGAATAAACTCCAGAAATATTACCATAAATACTTGCATCATCCCTATTTATTGATTAGTTAAACTATATATTTATAATATTAAGAATATAAATGAAAATGAAAAAGTACACCCCCTGTAGATATGTGGAACATGGTGTGAATCTTCTGGGTTTCTTCCTAGAATGTGTATTTGTTTTTAGGTTGTTCGCTCAACCGACTTACCTCTTCTTACCTGAGATATATGGTGGACAACGTTCCCACCGTGACTTCCATGTGATGGTAAGTCTTCAACTGCTGCTCAATAACCTTGAACAATTGACCATAATCTATAGAAATTTCCACCACTCTATGATGGAATACTCATATATCTCAAGATAGTCTTGACCATCTTGACTTAAACATGCATAGAAATAATCAAAGACGATAGTTAAATAGGAGTACATGATCATCGAGTTGGATGGATTTTCTTGAAATCATTAGGTCTTGAATTAGTTTTGTATCCTCCTTGTATATCTTGGCGTTATCATATGCCTCTAATCTAATTTCATCATGTTCCAATAGTTGGAACTTACGCTTCTCTTCAGCAGCCTTTAGATCAAAATTCAGGGCCAAGATTTCCTTGTAGGATTTTTGCTCCTACTTTACTGGAAGATGGCATAGATTTACATATGTGAGGAGGAATGGGGACATCTCCAGTGGTGTTTTGAAATCAGTCAGATATGACCATAAAGCATCATCTAGCTTCTTAGAACTGTCTTTCCTCGAATTGTACAATGTTTTCTATAGAATTTGTTTGAGCTCACATTTGGAGAGCTCCAATGGTCCACCGGACTGGGGATGATGTGGTGTCCCTATATGATGCTTCACTCCATATTTCAATAGTATTCCTTTCTTCATTGTATTGTTGAATTGGGTCCCTATGTCGCTGATTAGTACATGGGAAATGTCGAATCTGCTGAAAATATGTTTCATTAAGAAGGCCACAACTACCTTGGTCCTATCATGTGTTGTAGTAGTGGATTCTACACACTTGTAGTTGTAGTCGACACAGACCAGGATATAAGTGGTCCTGAAAGATGAGGGAATTGGTCCCATGAAATCTATTCACCAGACGTTGAAGATATCGACCTATAGGACAGGGTGCTAGGGAATCTCAGCTCTACTCCTCACATTACCTGTCCTCTAGTAGCGATCACAACTGGAAACAAAGGCTCGAGCATCTCTATGCATGGTTGGCTAGAAAATCCCAGATTGCAAAATCTTTTCTATCGTACGGTCAGGCCCATGATGTCCCCCCAACTGGCGAGGTGTGACAGAATTCCAGGATTCCATATACATCAGTTTCTGGGATGCAACGACAAATCACCCCATCTCCACAGGATCGAAATACAAGAGGATCTTCCCAGAAGTACCTATTTACATCAGAAAAACAACTTTTCTTTTTCTCAAAGGATATATCGGGATACACGAAAACTGTAACCTGAAAATTAGAAATGTCATCATACCAAGGTCTTGGTGTTTTGTTGAGCAAAAACAGTTGCTCATCGGGGAAATCCTCCCTGATCTCTCGATCATCCTCCTTCTCCAAATGAGGCAGCTCTAAGCGAGAGAGATGATCAGAAACAATGTTTTTTCTCCCTTTCTTATAGCGGATCTCCAGATCAAATTCTTGTAGGAGGATTACCCATCAGATCATTCTTGTCTTCACATATTTCTTATTCGGCAGGTACTTTAGTGCTACATGATCAATATAAACAATAACTTTTGATAGCACTATGTAAGAATGGAACCTATCAAATGGAAAAACCACTGCTAGCATCTCATTTTCTATGGTAGTGTAATTCATCTTTTCCTCATTGAGTATCCTGTAGGCATAATAGATGGGTAAAAAAATTCAATCAAGCTGCTTGCCTCGGACTGCTCCCACTACATAGTCACTGGAATCACACATCACTTCAAATTGTTCCTCCCAGTTGGGAGCAATCATCAATGGAGCTTCCACCATGGGCTCCTTCAGGTGCTCAAATGTTGGGGTGCATGGCTGATAGAACTCAAATATGGCATCCTCGATCAGAATATTTGTGAGGGCTGACCAATTTTTGAGAAGTCATCGAAAAACTACCTGTAGAATCCCACATGGCCCTAGAAGCTACGGATGACTCTAATGGAAGTCAGAATAGGAAATCATGAAATGACTTATATCATTTTAGGGTCCCCCTCTATCAACTTTGATGAGATTCTGTGACCAAGGACGATTCCACTTTGCACCATGAAATGTCACTTTTCCCAGTTCAAAACCAGGTTAGTGTTATCACATCATTCCAGAACTAGCTCTAGGTGTCACAAACAAGTGGTGAATGATTTTCCGTAAACAGAAAAATTATCCATGAAAAACTATAGCATTTGTTCTCCCATGTCATGGAAGATAGCTAGCATACAGTGTTGGAAGGTTATAGGAACGTTGCACATGCCAAAGTACATCCTTCGGTAAGAAAACAGACTATAGGGACAAGTACATGTGATTTTCTCTTGATCCTCTAGAGAAATGGAAATCAGATTGTTTCTGGAATAGCTATTGGGAAAGCAATAGAATTTATGACTCGGTAGTCTCTCTAGAATCTGATCCTTGAAGGGCAGGGGAAATGATCCTTCCTCATGGCGTAATTATGCTTCATGTATTCCACACAAACTATCCAGCCTGTGATAGTGCATGTGGGGATAAGCTTATTCTTATCATTTTAAATCACAGTGATACCACCCTTTTTGGGTACCACTTGTAGAGGACTCGCCCACGAACTATCCAAGATGGGATAAATTATTCCTACATCCAATAACATAATTACCTCTTTTTTCATATCTTCCTTCATGGGGGGGAGGTTCAGGCATCAATGTGGTTGTCGATATTGCTTCAAACCTTCTTCAAGAAGCACATTGTGGGTGAAAATGGTAGGGATGATGCCTTTAAAATCTACAATTGACTACCTAATAGTGTGCTTCTGTTGTTCCAAAATCTTCAAAAGTGCATTCTCCTGCATCTGTGATAGTGCTGCACTAAGTATGACAGGTAATGTTTTATGGTCTCCCAAATACTCGTACTTTAGAGAAGATGAAATAGAATTAATTTATAGTTTAGGCACCTTTAAAATTGATTTTACAAGTGGTTGCACCTTTTCCCAATCCAGAATATCAGGTATAACTACATGTTGCATGTAGTGGCTGCACTGGCCTTCCAGGAATTACAGATCCACTGGTTCTTTTTCAACTAAATTTTTTTGGAATAATAATGTTATCTGATGTAAAAAAAAATACTAGATCATACCTTTCTTTACTCAAGTTATCATCCATGGTTGTAGCTTCATAACATCACTCATTCCCTAACAATGATGCATGATTGACGGCTTTGAGGAAATTGTAGGAGACTCTCTCGTCTCCTTCCTTAAAAATCAGCTTCTCTGGTCCACATCTATCAGTACCTTCTCAGTGGCCAGGAAAGGCCTTCCCAATATGAGATGTTCCTCTTGGGTTGTCTCCATGTCGAGGATGCTGAAATCTACTTGGAGGATTAGCATACCCACTTAGACCAGCACGTCCTATAGCAGCCCCTTCAGATATTTAATGGATCAGTCTACAAGTTGAAGGGTACACAGGTAGGCTTCATGTCATTGAGTACTAGCTTTTTAAAAAACCCCAAGGGGAATGAGGTTAACACTAACCCCTATGTCGTAGAGGGCCTTCCCAAATTCAAATTGTTCAATAGTGCATGAAATAGTGAATCTACCTAGATCCTAAGGTATTGAAGGAATCAAATACTGGATTACCACCGAGAATTACTTGGTTAGAGAAATGGAGCCAAGATCCTCCATCATTCTTTTGTTGTAGGTTATTTCCTTCATGAATTTCACATAAGTTGGCATCTGTGACAGTGCCTCTACAAATGGAATATTAATGTTCGTCTTCTTATATATGTCCATGAATTTTCTGAACTGGTGGTCCAACATTCTTTGATACATTCTCTCTAGAAAAAGTGTGGCAGGCTCAAAGGGTTTGAAAACCTTCATTATTTTATTCTGTGAAGCCTCGTCCAGTGGGATTTTGGATGACGAGGGGTTGTAACTATACCTTTATCCTTAGAGGGGGGTGTAGGTGCGCATGGATATTCTGGTTGGTTCTGTTTTAGCTTCCTTCCACTCTATAGTGTGACGGAATGGGCCTCCTCCCTCGACTTCTTCTCAGTGTTACCCAGTAGTGTACTGGGTTGCCTCTCCGAGAGTCGGTTTGCCAACTGGACAATTTCGTTCTCTAGGACTCAAAAGGAAGCCTCATGATTCTGGAATTTGGTCTCATCAAAAGATAGAAATTTTTTCTTGAGCTCCTCTAACCATGAGGTATTCTTCTACTGAGGTGGTTGTGTAGCTGGTGGTTATCGTGGCTACTATGGCCGAGGGTTTTGATACCCTTACTACTGATAAGAGCCTTGTTGGTGATGTTGTTGTCTCGGTTACTAGTTCTGATTAGCGGAATTACCATAGATGGGTGGTTGATGGGGAGGAGGATTTTACTGTTGTTGGCCCCAGCCTGTGTTCTGTTGATCATGTCGTGCCAGGTTTTGGTACTACTAGTACTAGTTTGGCCCTCGGTTTTGGAAAAAATATCTCAAATCTCTCATCGAAGGGCCGACTACAGAACCCGAGAATTATCCCATGATGTGGTTATCACCACATTCGATGCATGCTGGATGGTTTTCCGCATGTACATGGGACGTACCCTTCATATTGAGTGCATCGATATTTTTGGACATAGCTTCCAACTGGGCCGCTAGCATAGTAGTGAAATCAATGTTATGCATACCTCATTTCTATTTTCCCCACCCAGAATTCCATTAGAAGCTATTTGCATACATGTCTTCTAGATGTTCAAAAAGTTTTTCAGGAGACTTCCCCATAATTTTACACCCAGCAGAAGCATCTACCACAGACTTTGTATTTATCATCAGCCCTCCGTAAATGGTTTAGACCTGCATCCAATGTGGGAGTCCGTGGTGTGGTAATTTACACAACATCTCCTTGAAGAACTCCCAAGAATCTTTCAATGAATCTGAGTCGTTCTACTAGAATTTGTGTATTTCATTCTGTAGAGTCACCGTTTTCAAGGTTGGGAAGTATTTAGACAGAAATTCATGGGTTAGCTCCTCCCATGTGAGAATATATTATTGCAGCAAACCTTTAATCTAGTCTTTCGCCTTATCCCTTAGTGGGAAGGGGAAACGCTAATACAAATGGAGTCCTTGTACACTTTGAGGTAGCAGAACGTGTCACAGACCTCCAGAAAATTGGAGAGGTCAGAATTGTGGTCCTCGCTGGGCAAACCGCCAAACTGAGTAGTGTTTTGGACCAGCTGCATGATATCATGCTTGATCTCAGATTGATGGGCCTGCACTGGTGGACAAACGATGCCCATGTTAGCTCTGTGAATATATGGAAGGCTATACTCTTTGAGAGTTATGCATGGAGGTGTATTATTGTAACACCTCGACCCCAGAATCCCATAGTCAGTGCATTATTATGTATCATTGGCTGGATCATAAAATATCAAGTCTTGAAAGACAGATTTGTTTATTAGTATTGTAATCACTAGATAAATTCATAAGGATTACATTACATCATAAAATGAAAAACTACAACAAAATCTTGTCTCCATAGACCACACTCATATCCCATCATACTATCCCTACAGGTCATTTATAAAATACTTATTCACATCCTGGGAAAAATAAAACAAACAAAGGGGTGATCTCAGATGCCCAGAAAGGATAACAACATAGAGGATAATTTCATAAATAAGAATAATGATTTAAGGAAATGTGTAACTAAAACAAAAGCCTTTTAAACATGAACATCAGCATAAAATGGCAGAAATAAATTGAAATAATGCCATTTACTTATTCACATGGATATTCTACTAATCGAATAATCACATGCAATATCAATAACCATATTCATAATGATAGAATGCATAATGCCAGACTATCATAACCACATAGTTAAGGTCTTGTGCCAAGACTACAAATAAGATTTTGTCATGGCCTTGTGCCAAGACACTAGTTTGTCTCATGAGACCTACCGATGCATCGAGGGGATATAGCAGTCTCCACCCGTCATTATTTAGTCCAATTCATTCCTCATATGAACATATTTAAACATAACATAAAAATTCGTATTAAAACTAGCATACGAAATGTCAATACTTTCTCCATAAACCATGAATGGTATAAAAATAAAACATCCACAATCAGGTATATCACAAATCCTTCAATACTATATAGAAGTTTTTTATCATAATAAATCAACTTCAAATAAGCTTAAAATCCATCAAAGGATGTTAACATAGATGAAATCAAGACTATTTCAGAGAAATATCTATTTTTTGAAATCATTTAAAAGTCACATAATTATAAAAGAAAACATTTACTTTGAAAATATTCTTATATGCTTGTAGGGGCAGCTTCAGAGATTTTATAATGGTAGAAAATAGCCACACCCACCATATAAGTTAAAAAGCATTCTTACCTTAATTTTGTCGAAAAGTTTAAAAAGGACCTTGTTTGGAAAACGGCGGAAAGATTCTTTTCAAACCATTTTATAAAAAGTCAAGAAATTGTATAAATGACTTTAACCCATATTCTATTAATTAGTAAAAATGTTTTGGAATACATTTTTAAGAAAATGGATGTGGATGATAAAGAGGTCCCATTATATAATTATGTATAAACAACCTCGAATAATAAAGAGATTGTGAAATAAACCCTTACCTTGTACTTTTCCCTGGTATAGTGTAGGTGAAACTCCTGTATAATGGTGAAATAATTATTATTATATTATTCCAGAATCATATATATTAATATGATATCACATATGATCTTTTATCATTGTTTTGTTAATAATATCTTAGTATTATCGTTGTTTCAGGTGTTCACTTACCCATTTTCTTTTTTATGTTTTGTAACATAAACTGTGTTTTTTAACTATAGGTTGTATCTTATTCATATCCAAAATGATATCAAGTCCTTAAAAATTATTTATAATCATAAAATGAAATTTATTCTTGAATGGATACGATGGGGAATGAATCTCATGGTGTTGGTGGAGACGGTAGTCTGTACGTATGCACAAACGACAATATCATTTTTTGATATTAAAATATAATATAATTGGATGATATATCATATATACAGAATCATTATAATGTAATATTTATTATTTACATCAATTACACATCATTATCATACCCATACAAATAATAATATTTTGAATAACAATTACAGCACGATGTGGAGATGGTAAGCCGCACATACGCACCTATGGTGACATGTCATTCAAATGATGGATAGAAAACAGAAAATGGTTGTACCATATTTATAATAACATCACAGTATAAAGAAGATACTGGATTTATTATTTTATAATGGAAATAACAAAGAAAGAAGAAGTGGAAGAACAAAGGAACTTGAAAGAGGGTGGTGAAAACATTACCTCTTCTTCAGGTTCTTCCTTTTTGATTTGATCAAATGGGATCCTTAGGCTAGCTTTCTGATCAAACTATGGCCTCTAGATTGAATTGATGGATGTTTGGAGGATATTTGGGCAGGGAATGGTCGATCCAAATGGCTTTTAAGGTGTTAATTATAGAGAAGGGTGAGAGACCTTTTATAAGAGGGTGAGTGCCACCTTAGAAAAAACATAAAATATTATTTTATAATAAATTCATATTCAGTTTATAATGGATAAAAATTAATTTATTTAGAGTCTAAGGTGGGGATGGGTCGAAATCCACTCAACCAATATGATTTAGATATGTTTGGGTCACTATATTAACCTTATCATTTATATTTAACCCTTAGTTAAATAGTTTGACATTTACCATGTCTCTTTGTATTTTTGTTTTTTATGGTAAATAAACTTACTATATACTTCAAAGCGAACCCCAAGTGGTTCATTAATGATACAACTATAATTATATAAGTCCTATGGCCTAACCTTTGGTTTTTAAGAATAGAATATCAATTAATAATATAATATTTTTTTAAACTCATTTATGTCAATTTTGACACTATTTGGAATTTGATTTTTGTGAAAATCATAACACCATTATTACATCGAATAAAGTTAATTAAATCAGTCCTAACATGTCTTATTATCCTATAAAAGTATTTTAATTCATAAAAGGTCTAAAATTACATTTATTTGGGTATTTATAATATCATTTATCTTAATCTATAATTAATACGATAATTACTGCATCACTATTGTGTCATAAATAAATTAAATTACTTAATGTCTAAAAATTATAAATAAAATACCATTATGTAGGAAATATTTCTATATTTATAATGAATATTTATAATCTAATTTATCTTAGGAATAACCCTATATTAAAAATGTTATAGTTATTAAACTTTCATTTTAACTCTTTTAACGCTTCTTTGAATTAAATAATAATAAATGTCCTAATCTAATCCAAGTGGACCTAAATGATAATATTCGTTTCCTTAGGTTGTTATTAGTCAAGATAAAATTTTCCAATAGAATTATGACATGTGTTAGAGTAATATTAATACCATTTTTACCCTTAATTACCATATTAACTTTTAACCGTGGTAAATAAAAGTAAAAAAGTTACTATTCACCATAAATTATTTTTATCTTATTGAACCACATTTTACCCTTTGATATTAACCGTTTCTCTTTGATTTTTGAAAATTCACTCACAAAACCGGTAAAATTAAGTTTTATGTGAATTCGCAAATTCTCTTAGGAGGTGGGTAAAAGACGGTGAATAGCTAAATAAAATTTTTATATATCTAAAATTAGAATAAACTGACCCCATGAATTACATTAAAGTTATATAGTTATTATGTTTCTATTTTGATCTATAATAAATTCAAATTAAATAAATAATTATTTAAATAAAATTTTGTTTTTAAACTATAACTCAGTGTTTTTCACTATTCATAAAAAATTGAAAGTTTTCAGAAAAATAACAAAAATTCACCCTAAGCTAAATTCGATATTCCAAATCCCAAAATGAAGTCCATTTTGAAATATAAAATTTATGAAATTCTAAAAAGTGGGTATTAATATTCATAACGGCTAGTTTGATTGGTTGTGGTGTGTTAGAACATGAAGTTGCGTACAACACACGCTACTGCATTATTCAAAGGGAAACGTACCATGGAAGCTTGGGGTGTTACATTCTCCCCTCCTTCAAATAATTTTGTCCTCAAAATTTCTAGGATATTACTGCATAAAAATACTTCGGTGGTTCTTCATCATAAGTTCCTTGGGTTCCAACGATGCTTATTCCATCTTATGGTTTCTCCATAGAACATTTACCAGACGAGTCGTTCGGTTTCTCAGCACTTGTTCTCTGGTATCAAGAGTCCTAATGGGATATTCACAATAAGACAGATTGAGTTCCAGTTCTACTTCCTCATAGGTGAGTACATGCATTGGGTCAGGTATGTATTTTCTCAACAGTGATACATGGAACACATCGTGAACTTTAGAGGTACTTGGCAGAATTTCCAAA
The DNA here is from genome assembly GCA_963277665.1 of Viscum album. Classification (NCBI taxonomy): domain Eukaryota; kingdom Viridiplantae; phylum Streptophyta; class Magnoliopsida; order Santalales; family Viscaceae; genus Viscum; species Viscum album. Next base: position 957,863,607 of record OY728158.1, on the reverse strand, counting down.
CGGAAAGATACAACCCCAATTCGTTCTATAATTTCAAAAGTTCCTATATAGCTGGGACTCAATTTACCTTTCTTTCCAAAATGTATAACTCCCTTCCATGTAGATACCTTCAAAAAAATGATCGCCTACCTAAAATTCCAAATCCTTCCTTTGGTTGTCAGCATTGCTCTTCTGCCTACTTTGAGATGCTTTGATGTGGCTTTGGATTACCTTCACCTTTTCCATCGTTTCCTCCACCAGTTCTGGGACTATGAGTTTTCTTTCACAAACATCATCCCAACAGGTTGTTGTGTGACATCTCTTTCTGTATAACGCTTTATACGGTGCCATCTGAATACTTGAATGAAAGCTATTGTTATAGGAAAATTCTACCAGAGGTAAATATTGATCCCACATACCGTGAAAGTCAAGTGAGCAAGAGCTCAACATGTCTTCTAAGGTTTGAATAGTCCTTTCTGATTGCCCATCAGTTTAGGGGTGGTAGACAGTGTTCAAACAAAGTTCAGTACTTAGGGATTTTTGAAGACTTTTCCAGAATCATGAAGTAAAACGGGGATCATGATCATAAACAATTGATATGGGTACTCCATGAAGTCTCACAACATCATTAATATATAGTCTTGTTAGATGTTCAAGTGGTAGATCTTCTTTTATGGCAAGAAAATGTGCTGACTTGGTAAGATGATCAATAATGACCCATATTGCATTGTTCCTTCTAAGAGTCTTTGGTAGTCCCAGGACAAAGTCCATCGTGATATTATCCCATTTCCACTCAGGTTTGGGAAGAGGTTTCCTGACTCCTCCAGGCTATAGCCTTCCAGGTTTCACTTGTTGATAAACCATACATCTTGACACAAAATCAAAAATCTACCTCTTCATGTTGTCCCATCAAAAATTTTCCTTCAAATATCTATAAATTTTGGTGCTCCCAGGGTGTATAGAGAAATTGGAACTATGAGCATCATCCAACAATTCCGTTTTTATATCAGGTATATCGAGAACACAAAGTCTCTTCCAAAATTTCAAAATTCCATCTTTATACACAAAGTCACTCAATCTCTTATCATTCACAGATTTAATCATCTTTTGAAACTCTTCATCATCAGTCTAAGAATTCTTAATCCTTTATAGTAAAGATAGTTTGGATACCATTTGAAATATAATTGATGTTTCACCTTCAATGGTTATTCCCATGTCTATCTTTACTAGATCCATGAAAAATAGAATCCCTTTCAATTATCATCTTGTTCAAAACTCCTTGATTCTTTCTGCTCAAAGCATATTACACCTTATTTGCATTCCCTGGGTGGTAGTGTATCATGCAATCATAATCCTTTAGTAGTTCAAGCAATCTTCTTTGCCTCATGTTGAGTTCTTTCTGTGAGAAAATATACTTCAAACTCTTGTGATCAGTATAAATCTCACATTTTACAAATAGAGATAGTGTCTCCAAATATTTATAGAAAAAATTACAGATGCTAACTCAAGATCATGAGTATGATAGTTTTTCTCATGAATTTATAGCTGTCGTGATGCATAGACAATAACCATATCATTTTTCATAAGGACACAACCAAGTCCTTTCTTCGATGCATCACTATAAATAAAGAACCCTTCATTCCCCGATGGAAGAGTCAATATAGGATCATTGACTAATATTTTCTTCAGTTATTCGAAACATTATTCACACTATTTTGTCCAAACAAATTTAACCACTTTACGTGTGATCTTTGTTAATGGGTTAGCCAACCGGGCAAAATTCTGGACGAAACGTCAATAATAACCTGCTAAACCAATAAAACTTCATAACTCGGTTATACTCAGTGGTTATGGACATTCTTGGATTTCCCTTTCCTTATAAGGATCAACATAGATTCCATACTTAGAGGAAATATGGCCATGAAAAGAAATCCCATGAAGCTAGAATTCACATTTTCTAAACTTCTCATATAATTCATGTCTTCTCAGAGTCTTCAAGATAATGTATAAGTGATTTTCAAGATCATTGTAGCTTTTATAGTATACCAAGTTATCATCAATAAATACCACTATATATTCCTTGAAAACTATGGTCATTATATCCATGAAAACAGAGGGTTCATTAGTCAGCCCAAAAGGCATTTCTGTAAACTCATAATTCCCGTACCTAGTTTGAAATGCTGTCTTCGGAATGTCTTCCTTATTCACACACAAATGATGGTATCCAAATCAAAGGTCAATCTTTGAAAATACCATGCATTTGGTCAAATAAGTCTTCAATGCGAGGCAGGGGATACTTTTTCTTTATTGTTATAGCCTTGATTTCACAGTAGTCGGTACATAACCTCATAGATCAATCTTTCTTCACATCAAAAATAACAGGGGATTCCCATGGAGAAACACTAGGGTGAATCAATTACTTATTACTCAATTCCTCTAGTTGTTTCATTAGTTCCACTAATTTCATAGTGGACATTCTCTAAGGGGTCTTCGATATGGGCCTTGAACCAGGAATTAAATCAATGGAAAACTCAATTTGTCATCCTGGAGGATGACCAGGTAAATCTTTGAGAAACACATCTACATATTCTTTTAAAATAGGTACATCCTCTATTTGAACAATCCTTTCTACACACAAAACTATTTCATTCTCTTCCTCTCCGATAATTGAATTAATTTGAGCTACTTTGGGTGGATCTAGATAAGAATCATGTGGTGACGATTCTGCTCTAAAGATAACGTGTTCCTTATCATCATCATCAAAAATCGAAACCTCCTCCTTCTTACAATAAATCTTAACATCATGGTATGAAATTCAATCCATACTAAGGGTTATATCAAACTCAATCATAGGTTTGACGATGTGATTAGTAGATAATGAACATTTATATGCTCTAATGGGGACTGATTCAAAAAACTTTGTTGCAATGATACTTCCCTAAGGAGTTTAAACTGACAACTTCCTTGTTAAATCAAACTGAAAATATCTAATATTCTTATAAAACTATGATGATATTAAACAATGTGATGATCCAGAATCAAATAAAGCATTTTCTAAACTTAAGGAAACCATTAAATTAACAGCCACCATGTCTTTCAGAGCTTCTACCTCAGCAGTATTGATAGCATAAAATTAGCCTTGATCCCTTGGCCTTTTATGAGGTATGTTCCCCTGACACTTAGGAAATTCATTTGCATAATTTCTTATCTTGCTGTAATTGTCGCATTGGGCATCAGAAGCTTTTTTCTTCCCCTTGCAATCATGAGATTGGTGGCGTTTTTCACCACACTTGTAATAGACTCCCATTCCCTTCATGCAAGTACCCGGCTGTTTCTTCCCACATTTACTGCTGGATAGATATTCAACATTTCCCTTCTTTCCCTTATTTCCATTCTAGAGTGATCAGTAGATCTTTTCTTCTCTTGCTTTGCTTTAAAGTCATAAGAATTAGAGAATTCTTTTTCAGTCTTGATAGCACAAGAGACAATATCTTCGTTCAACGAGAAGGATTGTGAGACTAATGCTCGATGGAGAAATGGTTTAAACCCATCAAAGAAATGATCAATCTTACTCCTTAGGTTATGTATATAATCTGCCGCATGCCTTTCTATCCTTGTAAAGTTAGCCTCATTCTTTCAACATTCTCATCCTACTTTTTACTTAGACTCAAAAATTGCCTTTCCATATATGCTCGATGGTCACGAGAAAATTTTCATTCTAAGAAAATCTCTTTAAAATACCTCCATTCCATATTTGATACTTCATCATCTTTTTTTTGTGTTTTGAATCAATGACCACCATTGATCAGCATCTCCAGTGAGGCGGTAAACTGCCATGACAACTTTTTCCCTTTCGCTACTCCAAAGGTGTGGAATATTTTATCTAAAGAACTTATCCATTGCTCAGATAACAATGGATTTATACTCCCATTCAATGTTGGTGGTTTTTACCTCATGAAGAAATATATCATTGATCCTCCATGCTACGGATCAGGGTACTCCATACGGGTAAGGTTATTATTCATAACCTGAGTGAGTTCTCCCAGTATGGTGATTAGCTGATCAACACCAGTTGCATCACCAGCTCCACAATAGTTATCTTGAGCAGGAGGGAAATCCCTACACAGAGTGCGTGCAATGGTACGATTTCCATTCCTTCAACTAGGAAACATTTCTAAAAAAAATGGTGTACACTATATTAGTTTATGAATTTCAATACATAAATCCAAACTTGTAAAACACTTAACATGAATTGAACAATTTAGGGATATAATCAATAATCATAAAATTGTTTTATTTAAGAAATTATATACTCATAAACCCATAATAATGGTTTGTAAATAAAATGAAAATTATCCTAATCATATCCCTCAGGAGTGTCATAACCAAGAGTACAGCAAGGCCTGTTGTCATACACTAGTTCTCGTTCGATTCTAGCTCAATAGGGTGTTTCTGGGTTTTACCCCTACATACATATGTTCCAGATCCGCCTCTACCTGCTCATATCCAGATAGGGATGTATTTCTCAGAAAACTCACAAAATCTCTACAATACCAAAATTCTAGGAAATTCTTCTATATTAATCCTCAAATTCTATCTTAGGGTTATGTGATCTAATAAAAGTTTATCTAAATATAACTTTCAAGGTTTGTACTAAACTTCCTCTGATACCAACTATAATGCCCTGACCCTAAAATCCTAGTGTTAGTGCATTATTACGTATAATTGGAATGATTATAAAAGATCATGTCTCAAAAGACCGATTAGTTTAGTAGCATTGGAATCACTAGATATATTTATAAGGTTTACATTACATCATAAAATGAAAAACTACAACAACATCTTGTCTCCATAGACCACACTTATATCCCCTCATAATATCCCTATAGGTCATTCATAAAATACTTCTTCGCATCCTGTAAAAAATTAAACATATAAAGGGGCGAGCTTAGATTCCCAGTAAGGATAACAATATAGCGGAAACATTCATAAATAAGCATAAACATTTAAGGCAATGTATAACTAAAACAAAAGTCTTTTAAATGTGAACTTCAGCATAATATGGTAGAAATAAAATTAAATAATTCCATTTATTTATTCACATTGATATTATACTAATCAAATAATCACATGTAATATCATTAACCACTTTCATAATTATGGAAAGCATAATGCCAGACTATCATAACCACATAGTCAAGGCCTTGTTCCAAGAATACAAATAAGATTTTTTCAAGGCCTTGTTCCAAGAAACTAGTTTGTCTCATGAGACCTACCGATGCATTGAAGAGCTATAGTGGTCTCCACCCATCACTTATTAAGTCCAATGTATTACTCATATGAACAGGTTTAAACATAACATAAACATTTGTATTAAAACTAGCATATGAAATGTCAATACTTTCTCCATAAACCATGAATGGTATAAACATAACACATCCACAGTCAAACATATCACAAATCCTTCAATACAATATTGAAGTTTTGTATCATAATAAATCAACTTCAAATAAGCATAAAATCCATCAAAGGATGTTGACATAGATGAAATAAAAACTATTTGAGAGAAATATCTCTTTTTTTTTAATCATTTAAAAGTCACGTAATTATAAAAGAAAACATTTAATTTGAAAATACTCTTATATTCTTGTAAGGAAAGCTTCAGCAATTTTATAATGGTGGAAAATAGTCGCACCCGCTGTAAAAGTTAAAAATGCATTCTTAATTTAATTTTGTCGAAAAGGTTAAAAAGGACCTTGTTTGGAAAACGACGCAAAGATTCCTTTCAAACAATTTTCTAAAAAGTTAAAAAATGGTATAAATTACTTTAACCCATATTCTAGTAAGTAGTAAAAATGTTTTGGAATACATTTTTAAGAAACATGGATGTGGATGATAAAGGGGTCCCAATAGATAATTACGTATAAACAACCTTGGATAATAAAGAGATTTTGAAATAAACCTTTAACTTGTACTTTTACTTGGATGAGGGTAGGTTAACCTCCTGTATAGTGGTGAAATAATTGTTATTAAATTATCCATGAATTATATACATTAATATGATATCATATATGATCATTTAACATTTTTTTGTTAATAATATCTTAGTATTATCGTCGTTTCAGGTTTTCACTTACTCATTTTATTTTATATGTTTTGTTACATAAGTCGTGTTTATTATCCATAGGTTGTATATTATTCATATACATAATTATATCAAGTCCTTAAACATTATTTATAAGCATAAAATGAAATTTAGACTTGAATGGATACGATGGGGAAGTAATCTCCTCGCGTTCGTGGAGACGGTAGTTCGTACGTATGCACAAGAGACAATATCATTCTATTGATATTAAAATCATATATAATTGGATGGTATATCATATATATACAGAATAATTATAATGTTATAATTATTATTTACTTCAATTAAACATCATTATCATTCCCATACAAATAATAATGTTTTGAATAACAATTACACCACGACTTGGAGACGGTAAGCCATACGTACGCATGTATGGTGACATGTCATTCAAAGGATGGATAGAATACTGAATATGGTTGTACCATATTTATAATAACATCACAGTATATATAATATACTAGATTTATTACTTTAAAATAGAAATAACAAAGAAATAATAAGTGGAATTAGAAAGAACTTGAAAGAGGGTGGTGAAAACATTACCTCTTCTTCGGGTTCTTCCATTTGATTTGATCAAAAGGGATCCTTAGGTTGGCTTTCTGATCAAACTAAGGACTATAGGTTGAATTAAGGTAAGTTGGGAGGATATTTTGGAAGGTTTTGGCTGAGCCAAATGGCTTTGAAGGTGTCAATTAGATAGAAGGGGGTGTGCCCTTTTATAAGAGGGGTGAGGGGCACCTTAGGAAAAACTTAAAATATTATTTTATAATGAATTCATATTCGGTTTATAATGGCTTAAAATTGATTTATTTCGTGGATAAGGTGGTTTTGGGTCGAAATCCACTCAACCAATAGGTTTTAGACAGGTTTGGGTCACTATATTAACTTTATCATTTATATTTAACCCTTAGTTAAATAGTTTGACATTTACCACGTCTCTTTGTATTTTTATATTATATTGTTATTAAACCTACTATATACTTCCAAGAGATTCCCAAGTTGTTAATTAATGATACAAATATAATTATATAATTATTTTACTGAACATTAGATTTTTATGAACAGAATATCAATTAATTATATAATATTTGATTTAAAAACTCTTTTATGTCAATTTTGTCACTATTTGGAATTTGATTTTTGTAAAAATCATAACTGCATGATTACTTCGAACAATGTTAATTAAACCAATCCTAACATGTCATATAATACTATAAAATTAGTTCAATTCATAAAATGTCTAAAATTACATTTATTTGGATATTTATAATATCAATTATCTTAATCTTTCATTAATACGGTAATTAATGCATCATCATTGTGTCATAAATAAATTAAAATTTTTAATGTCTAAAAATTATAAATAAACTACCATTGTGTAGGAAATATTTTAATCTTTCTAATTAATATTTATAATCTATTTTATCTTATGTATAACCCTATATTAAAAATGTTTTACTTATTAAACATTGATTTTAACTCTTTTAACTCTTCTTTGAATTAAATTCAAATAAATGTCCTAATCTAATCCAGGTGGGCCTAAATGAAAATATTTTATTCCTAATGTTATTTTTTAGTTGATATACACTTGTCCAATAGAATTAGGACATGTGTTAGGGTAATATTAATATCATTATTACCCTTAATTGCCCTATTTACTTTTAACAGTGGTAAATAAAAATAAAAGTTACTATTCACCATAAATTATATTTATCTTATTGAACAACATTATACTACTTGATATTAACCATGTCTCTCAGATTTTCAAAATTCCACTCACAGAAGTGGTAAAATTATGTTTTGTGGGTAAAAGACGGTGAAAAGTTCAATAAAATTTATATATAAAAAAATTACTATAAAATGACTCAAATGAATTACATTGAACTTATATAGGTATTATGTATCTATTTTGACCTAAAATAAATTTAAATTAAATAAATAATTATTTAAATAAAATTTCAGTTTTAAACTATAACTTAGTGTTTTTCACTATTTATCAAAAATTAAATGTTTTCAGAAAAATACCAAAAAATCACCCTAAGATAATTTTGATATTCTGAATCCAAAAATGAAGTCCATTTTGAAAGATAGAATTTATAAAATTTCAAAAAGTGGGTATTACTATTCATAATGGCTAGTTTGATTGTTTGTGGTGTGTTAGAACTCCAAGTTGCGTACAACACACTCTACTGCATTATTCAAAGGGAAACGTACCATGGAAGCTTGGGGTGTTACACTGATGAGGGATTGAAGCTGGAATGTATTTTTGTTCCTGAGGGGTGAAGTACGGCCCCTGACCTGGCTGTAAAAATGGTATCTTCTCTGGTTGGAACTATTGGAGCTATTGCGAGCCATACCCTGGAGCATGTGCAGCCTGCTGGTACTGGTTGTCATCTGGACCCAATGACTGTCTAGCTCCTTGGATAGTAGCTAGAATTCATTCTTCATTCTTTTCCATTGTATTGGTTAGGTTTTTCTCGTTCATGAGTGCTCATTGTCGCCTCAAGAGAGTATGTTCGATCTCTGGGTCAATTGGGAAAATCCCCAATGACTCAGTATTCTTGGAATGAGTGAGGTAGCTTATCATACACCTATAGACATGCACAATACAAGCCACACCAAACATAAACGAAGAAGAATATGGATAAACCGAAATGAGATTATAAAACATGTTTTTGGGAATTTTTAATTTTTATTGCCACTAAAATTTGATACAAACTAAATTAAAACAGGGTTAATTTTATTTTCATTTATTCCCTAAAAAAAGTGCCAAAATTTGTTCTTTTGTTTTACTGAAGGTGTGTTATCGGTGTCCCAAATTTTTTTACCCTAACAAGTATTGTACCAGCAAGGGTTTGATCCACAGGGGAAAAAAAGTTATTCTTGTCTTGCTTAATTAATTTATATTTTTGTGTTAGTGAAGTGTACTAAATTTAGTGTCAATATTTAATGTTTGGATAAAAAGATAATTTAAATTAAATTTCTTTAGAAAATTAATTAACAGATAAAGGAAAATACAAGAAATTGGTTTTGGAGATAATATAGAGGAAAAATGAATTGGGGTTGTGGATTATTAATAGTTTTTTTATTACATAAAATTTCTTATGAGATTGTGTTTTTCATAATAACCCAAATCTCTGGGTTACAATATGTAACAAGGATTCCTTGGTCCGGTATACTTATGTTTTGAGCCGAGGAGACTGACTCATTGGTCTGGTAGCCATTGTTTCACAGTTCTTTATTTTTCTTAGTCCATTTTTGAGTTTATGAATACTTCTAATGATCATGATAGTATTCAGCATTATTTTTATTTTGAATCCATGAAAATTCTTTCCTTGGTCTGGCTCAGAATGTTCAGTGATTAAATGAAGTGATTAAAGAAGAATAAGAAGAGGTTAACAGAACAAACACATTCATAAAAACTAATATCAATTACTAAATTTTCATCACCCATAACCCCAACACACTAGGTATTTAGCTCCACATAAAAGAGAAGATAAATATAGAACACTTGGTACCTGATGTGATCATCACAAAAACATTGAGGTGAGATAAACTCTTTTGTAAGATGGTCAGATGGAGAAGTAGTTAGATAGAGGTAGCAGGGTAGTATAGTAGTAGAACATCATTCCTTCGGACCTTTTCCATTTTCTTCACACTCTGGAACTGGAGGCCATGGCCTATATTTATGGAAAATAAAAGTACACGACATGTGGAAAAAGTTCACGGAATGTACTTTTATCAACGGGTTTCTGTAATTTCATTCTCCACCAGTAGGTGGCCTAACACACCGTCTTTTACTTGGAACATGGCGCTGCCTTGTAGGTGAATGTAAACGGCATGTAGCGCCACCACACATGGCGTATATGCTCCTTAATCAGCCACCAACAAACTTTAGAAGACTATAAACAGCGTGCAGATCATTTCTCTGACTATGAGTATCTCTATACTACAATAGTCCCTCAGTCTAATTTCCACCTAGCCTTATACAACCTTTTCTCTATTCATCACAAATATTTGAGATTTGACAACATAATTGAATTGTTGAGTGATTTTTCTCATTTCTCTTTTACACCTCACCCTACACCTCATGGAGCATTGGCAGATCATGTAAGGGTCTATTCATAAGAACATTCATATATCATTGATCTACGAGACATAATTGTGACTACTCCCATAGATAAAATAAAAATTTATAAAAATTATACTCCTTATATATTTTTCAAGCAATTCATATGCTTGCAGTAGGTCAAATTTATCCTAGTTACCCAGGTTAAAAAGGAATCTCTCCCAGTGATGCTTTTCCAACTGTGGCTTATGATAATGCATGAAGACTCAGGTATTAAATGATTTAGTCCTCTAGAAATAGTTTCAACATATATATCATTATAGTATACTCAAATTTGGGTGCCTTTCTATCCCAATGGATAATTAGAAAGGTTTGTCCAATGAGTTCAATGACCATTGGATTCTCTTAGTCTTGTACAATCTGCACCATCTTCCTTCATTCATACTATATGAAGACGTTCTATTATACATCTCACGAGTTTGGAGGGGGCTTCATCTACATATCCTATACCCATGGTGAGTGACCCAGATTACATATCGTTGACCAATATTGATGGTGGTCCTACTAGGGCCAGTCCAAGTGGAACATCACAAAGAATTCCTAAAATCTAATTCAACATTATATGATTAGTATCGGATATTGAACCACCTACAAAGAGTTATGATTCTATTTCTTGGGAAAATAAACCTAGGGAAACTACATATGTATTTATGGGTCTTTTAGATTATATTCCCATCAAGGTGGAGGGGATAAGCCGATGTTAGAATGCTGTTAGGGGTTTTCAGAAAGTGCCAAGATGGGCATGGCATCGAACTTCTACTATCATCACGAAAAGCCGTGGGAGAATTTGATGATGATGAGGACACCCTTCGAATATTCTTAATTGATTTGGTATTATATGGAATTAACTATAAACACTTGAACCTTCTAACATACCAAATAATTACAGCTCGAGAGGATATAGCTTCTCATAAAGGAAACATTGTTCAATTCATTGCCTCCCATAATCAAGATGAGACTTTTTAAGATATTACCAAGGAGTTTCTTCACCTGTTGGATGAGGAGGAAAATGATTATGAACAAATGAATGCCCAAAATAGAGTTATAGGAGTATGAGGCTCATGTGTCCAGGATGAAGGTGAAAATTTCAGCAAGAAGCACCAATTTTGAAACCATAATATAGAAAGAATGAGATCTCAGGGCCATTTATAAACAATTATATCCCATAATTGAAGATGAGGCTTATCAGAAGGCTTCTCAAGAACATTCCCTTGATGGCCCATATCAAACAATTATTGATTTTTTGTCCCATGAAATATGAGATTCATTGAAATAATTTTAGTATATCCTATATATCCCCCTTATTTAACTTTTGGGGATGCTCCAGGGTGTAGATTCTCCTTCATTCTTACATAATTGAATGATAATAAGCATTCTCTCTAGTGCTTCTCCTTTATCTTTTATGATGTTTCCAATCAATTAGAATTAACTATACTTTGAAAAATAATCTCCATCAGATATTAATTTGAATCATGATCTAGGATAATTAAATCGAAATGATCAATTCATGATATCATATTTTCCAGAGCTTGGGAGTCAGTGAGCATAGTTTTACTTTTTCTATTGTTATTTAAAAACCCTACAATCTTTGTGACTTTTATACGAGTACCCTGATTTTTTAACTAAGTAAATTTTGTGTGGGATTAGTGGGTATAGCCTGACTTTTTCTTAGGTCACCTTTTGTTGGTTTTCAACCTAAAAAATTTTGTGTGTTTTTAATTCTTTATTTATCGATATTTTTCCTAAATCGTAAAAAGTGTAGGTTTAGAGAGCTGACACTCAAATATTTTATAGGATGCCCATTGCGGGTTTTCTTACTGTCGAGTATTGTGTCTCTTTTCAGGGGATGTTTAAAGTATTTTCAACCATACTATCATTAATGAAGTTTTATATCATATATTTCTGAACATGAATTTCGGGGTGAGGGCCCCAATCGGGACATATTTACTAAGGATGTCGTAATACATTTCAGACATGAATAAGAGATTTTTCATGACCCTGAGTTATTTGTTTCAAGATATAGGATTGGATATGGGTTATGGAATCTATTGAGCATATAGAGGTAGGAAACTCTCATCCTGTGGATGAATTTTTCTTTTTAATGACAAGAATTTTTTATGGGAAACTTATGCAGTGTCGCCAAGGAATGTTGTGCATAGTTAAACAAAGGTGTCCTTTGGAAAATGACCTCCCATTTTTGATAACCAGTTATTTTTTAGGAAACTTGTATTGTTTTTTTAAAATCCCACATTGGTTGTTAGATCGATGAAATGATGTCTAAAAATAATAGGGGCATCTATGTAAACTTAAGGTGAGAAACCATTCCCAAACTAATTTGACTTGTCTAAGAGAGGGATGGAGCATGGTGATGTTTAACATCATACAACCAGGACATTTGAGATTTAAGATTTAAATAAGTTTTACTATCTCTAAGGGGTAAATGATTTTCCCTTTTCACAGTATTATAACTGGGAATGTTCTATCATCTTCAGGCATGAAAGGGGAGAAATCTGTAAATTGTAATTCAAAGGGTTTTAAAAACCCAGGGAAAGAGGTGTGATGTAAACGTCATAGGGGAATAAGGAGTTAGGAAATGCCTATCCCAAGGATAAATTTTACATTGGGGGACATGAATTTTTTGTGGGAAACTTATGAAGAGCCAATGAGTTGTATTGTGCATAGTCAAACGAAGGTGTCCTATGGACACAATCTTTCCATTTTCAATAGCCGGAGATGGTTATGGGTATTCATACCTTTATGCACATAGAGTTTGTTTTTTGAAAAGGGAGTGAATAAACATATATCCGTAATTTAAAGCCAACGTTTCCCAAGAGTTTGTAGATATATTCTCCCCACATAGGTGTGAGGATGTTCCCTGTGTAGGTATGACCCATGTGCAGGAAAGGAGAGGATAATTTTTTCAGATGGATGGACATGCGACATGAGGTCTAAGTGTTAGTACATACCCTCTGTGGATATGAATAATACATATTTAGTTCATTTAAATTATACTCTTTGCATAGGTTTTGTCTATACACAGGGAGAGGATAAGTTTTATTATATTTGTTTCCCATATTGGAGGCTAGGCCTGAGTTCAATCATCAAGGTGTCACTATGTTTCCTTCATGTACAAAGCCAATCCAAACATAGTTCATGGAAATTGACTCCCTACATAGGTTTGGTCCATACATTGGGAGGGCCATATTCAATTTTCGTTATTTTGGGGTTACTAGACCAAGACATAAGAATCCAAGAATCACTATATATTCCATGTAGATAGGAATCAAAAAGTACGTAGTTCTTGATATCATGCAATTTTACTATCATGCAATTAAGACATTTTGGACATGTAGTTTATCTTAATTAGGTTAAAAAATAGATACCGAACATTTTATAATCACGGCTTGAGGACATAGATACCCGATGTGAAAGAGGTGTAATGTGATTATTCTTGAAATGGCCTTATAGAAAGGGCATGTTGGGGATTCCCCTAGTATTAATTATTTTTTAATGAAGTGGAGATGACATCTTCATGCATTCCATAGTTGGGACCAGGTCATAGGATCCTGGCATCCCTACGTATCCCATTGGATGGGAATCATGCTAGACATAGTTACTTTAATGTTTATCCATATTCAGATTTGGTTGACACATAGGAATGGGAAATGTTTTCTTTTATATGAGCTCACCAATGAGGTGGGTCTCATATTGTATTTTCTTTTGTGGATTTAATCCATTCCTAGGTACATGGGGTGAAATATTCTTTGATGTGTCTAGAAATTCTCCACATTGGTCTGGCCTATCGGTTGAGTAGTGATATTTGAAATCATTATTTCAGATGGGCCCAAAAATTCACATTGGGTATCAATCATCATGTAGTATTGATGTTATGTGATTAAGACTTTGTCCATGTAGTTTAATGTAGTGCGGTGAGGTCAATGGAAGCACAATTTAGTGTCATGTTGTGGGGAAAAAATTTAATAGGATCCATTGATAAATATGGACTAATCATGATGAGATATTCTAGCATTCCCCATAAGATAGGGAGAAAGATAGTGTAAACCATGATTCTAGGAATTCTTGGATTAGAATAAATGGTATGGGTCATGGAAACCATTGAGCATACAGAGGTTGAAGAAGCCTCTCCCAAGGATGAATTTAACTTGGTTGACATACATATTTTGTGGGTAACCTATGAAGATCCACCAGGGCATATTAGGAATATTCAAAAAAGGTGTCATTAGGACACTAACTATACATTTCCAATGGTCGTGGAGATTTATGAAGATCCATAATTTCCCAAAGCATGGAGTTTGACCGATGGAAAGGGTGCATCTTGACACATATGAAATATCAAGACCATGATTTTTTTGATGTATAGACTACACAACATAGATATGAATCATTTTTATCGGTAATTTATATTTTGATAGAACCTCATTGTGGGATCTAGTATTTTTATTCTCCAACAAATATTCACATTTTCATGCAGGTGATTGGGGAATTTGTATTTAAGCACCTAGACCTGGGCACGTGGCCCGATTGTCACTATGTATCTCTAAAAATCATGAAATACATAGTTCATGATGTTCCATGAATTTTATGTCATATGGTAAGGGATTAGGTTCTATGTAGTAAAGGGGAATTACCTATAGTGCTCTTTTTAGGTCCTACTACTAGGACCATGGAAACCCTGATGTTGATTGATAAGCCCTGACCATTCAAGGAATCTCCTACTAAAAATCCTAAACTCACGAGAGTTATTATAAATGTGAGAAAGAAGTGATTGTAAAGAATTATTACTCTACATAGGGATGACATTACAAAGGATATGTAAAATTAACTTCCAATCCTTTATTATAGTCAAGTCAGGATTTAGAGATCCGGGTGCCACTATGTCTCTTTCTGGGACCAAAATCAATAAGGAAATAGTCCTATTAATTTCCCTTTGTATGTATCACCCTCATTAAGGGAAGGGTAATTTAATTTTTGTGGTGTAAACTAAACTTGGATATAGAATCTAGGCATCACTAAGTATCTTGTAAGGGTAGGAGTCAAGCCACACGTAGTTATAGAAGTATTTTCTATGTACCAGTCTGACCCATGCATAAGGAGTGGCCATGTTTAACCATTATATTCATATGATGGACTTGTCATACACCTTTACTCATTGTTCATTCTGGTAAAATGCTCACTTAAAATTTCTAAGCACAGGTGAGATATAATCAATGTGTGAAACAAGGAGTATCAAGGGTTTATATCGGAATACAGAGGCAGTTGAGGGTAAATTTGAGGGATTTATATATCATGTGGTGGTAAGACTTTGATATAGGAATAAAGAGTCTCTACATATCTCATTGGAAATGAGAATCTATCCATACGTAGTTCTATGAAGAAACCTCTCTGATTTAGTTTAGTCCATTAGAAGAAGGGGGGATATTTTGGTGGTGGGGCTCAAGAAACAAGGTTTAGGCAACACTACATATCCCATGAGGGTACGAATTAATACACACATAGTTCTAGATAAAGGGAGATCCCATGTGGATATGAATATCATATAGGATTAGGGGAATTTCATCCTTCTACCACATAGATCTAACTCATGTGTGACAAATCTGTTATTAGAACAATGATATTCATATAGTTTAAGGTTGTGTGGTTATGATGAAAAACTCATAGTTTCATGGTCTTAGAGTGTGGAACATGCTAATAGTTTTATTGTCATGAAATCAAGACGATGGATATGCTATTTAAAATCATGTTGCAAGGAATTATTCTATATAGTGTAACATCATATGGTAAGTACAAACACACTATACAGTTTAATGTCATACAACAAGGACTTTCTTACCATGATGTTTATTAGTGTGCAGTGAGGACAATGCCTTATATGTAGTTTAACATCATACAATGATAAATTTTTATCTTATTTATTAACGTTATGTGATCCGGATGTTAATTTTGGATACAAGAATTATTTTTTCAAGAACCTTGCATTGGTAGGAGCAATATAAAGCTGTCCATCCATTGAAATTAAGAAATAGGCTCCATTTCAGTAGACCATAGGTATGACATATGGTCACTCCTATATTGGATCATATTTTGGAGGGTTCTTTCCAAGTATCATCAGAGTTATGAGGACTAAAACCAATTATCCTTCGAGGAAATACCTACGGAAAACCTTTTTGTTAATGGATCATGTAGTCCAGTTTTGGTAAACATAAAAATAGTTGAAGGTATGCCGTATTTTCTCATCCAATCTCTCTAACTCATCGAGTTGTTTTTTGGATGGTTCATCAATGGATAATTGAACACATATGTTGACATGAAGTGAGGGTAACTGAACCTTAATG
Source organism: Viscum album (assembly GCA_963277665.1). Taxonomy (NCBI): domain Eukaryota; kingdom Viridiplantae; phylum Streptophyta; class Magnoliopsida; order Santalales; family Viscaceae; genus Viscum; species Viscum album. The sequence goes on along the minus strand of OY728158.1, from coordinate 957,846,998 downwards.
GGTAGAACCATCTCTATCCCATATAAAAATGATTATGTGTTTACTTTAGTGGTGGCGCGAGTCCTGGTTTGGTAATCCCACATTGCATGGAGGAGCTTACTAGGCCATGATTTCTAGTCTGTGTATACCTTATTCTAGAGTATATTTGATATGGTCTTGTTAAAGGCATATATCTATCTTTTTTCCTTTGTATAGTAGTGTGATGAATGGTTTTTCTTGATTTCATAATCCTGATATAGTTTATCCAATTCAGCAGAACATAAATTGTTGTCGTTGTCTGTTAGTATTGTATGGGGGACACCAAATCTGGTGATGATATTGGATTCCACAAAGATGACAATGATTTTTACATAGAACTCTTTGAGGGGTACATATTATACCCATTTGGAAAATAAGTCAGTTTCTATGATAATATATTTTACTTGCTTGGTTTTAGAAATACTATCTCATCCCATGGTGTATATTCCCCTTATAGAAAACCGAATGGAACCCCCTATAAAACAGTACTCCCTAGGGGGCCCTGAATTCAAAGACTTATTCATATTCTTGTGAAATTTATATTTTATTATGTCATGAATAGAAATCCATGAAGGATATATCCTGATATCCATCTCTTTAATCAATTAGTAGTTCTACAGTGGGGACTGGGAAATCATCTTTTGGAAAGTCCCATTTGAGATCCCTAAAACCAATGATGACTCTAATTTTTTCTTTCTTACCTTTTAATGGGACAATATTGGTCAAATAAATAGGATATTGGAACTTCAAAATTAATTTCTCAATGATTACCTTGCCCACATTAGTGTTTATCTTGGCAGCATGTGTCAGGTGTGTCCTTTTGGCAGATTGTTTATATCTCTGATGGTCTTCTGTAAAGCCGAGGTGGTGAGTGTCCACCTTGGGATTAAGTAATATAATTTCTTTGTTGTTTCAGTCAAATAAATAATGATTATTCTTTTATAATTTGGTATATACCTATTTATCTTCGAAAGACACGGTCCTGCTAGTCAAATTTGGATGCCGGTATTCCACTGTACCCAATTTTATTTTCTTGAGTTCATCACAGGTGTTATGGAAACCCTCCTCATTTGATAGGGGGTCATCACTAGGGTCTTCTTCTTCCAACTTATCTTCATATTATTCTTCTTTCTTTGACATAGAGATAATTCTTTAGGTGATATCTTTGGGGTTAGGGGATGAGTCAAGACCTTGGTACATGGAAATGAAACAGCTTCTTCAGTCCCATATGATAGCAGGGAATTTTTTAGAGGAGTGAGTGAGGGAATGATGTATTCTACCTCTTATTCTTCAATTAGTGGGGCATGAATATCCTAGATCTCTAAGGATGTATCAGGGGAATTTATATTTTAGAATTCATCACAGAATGGAGTGTTAGTGTATTTTTCAACTCTATTAGACTCAGTAGCCTATATGGAAATCATGAGGACTATTGAATACGTCTCCAATATTAGACTCACACACCCAAAATGGTTAATGACAATACATATTCTTCACTGATTAATTTTAAGGGGTCAGATAGGGCTATATCTAACCCATTTCGGGTGGCGACCCAATTATGACCATCAATTGAGGGTTTCTTCCATTTTGGATCTTAGAATCATGCATTAATGTAATGCAACTCAAATTATTTAAATGGGGAATTATCAGCATATAATGTCTCACCTTTTCTATTAGTGCAATATATGACACACTGGTGTATGGATGAAAGTACTTTTGCATGATTATGTAGCTAAGGCTATCCTAGAAGGACATTGAAGGCTTTGTTCTTATGAACCAACAGAAATTATGAGTCGTCTATGAGTTCCCCAAACAATGTTTGGAGCTAGATTTGTCTTAACTATTTCTTCTCTATTTTTTTCATAATCCAACATGGTAGTTGTATAGGGTGTCAAGATATCCCCATTGCAGTCTTACAGATGAAGTGTTCGCAGTGGGATGAGATTGACATTAGAGCCATTATTAATGATGAATTTCTAAACATCAATACCATTTATCATGTCAGACATAAATAAAATTCTAATGTTTCCCTAAAAATGGAATCTTCATATTGATCTGTGAGGGAGATATCATCAAATAATTATGAAGGGTTGGTCTTTTTCCGATAAACATCAATGATGCTCACTTTTAATTAAAACTGTTTGGGGCTTAGTAATGTTTCAATGAGAACTTCCCTAGTGAATTTTTATTGATTTAGGTCATCTGAGATTGATTGTTTTATCAATACTGAGATTAACTACTTCAGAATATCATATTTATGGTATAAAGTATGTCACCTCCCACCAAGGGGATTCTATTTCACTAGCGCTTTTGGGGGATTATCATTAAATGAAGATGGATAATACCGTAGGATAGGATCGGGCGATGCTTCCATTCTTTGTGGATTGGAATAGGTATATCTATGTACTTGCTAATGATGATTAAATACCTGCTCTTCTCCTGACAGAAATTCCAAAATGATCATGACAGAGTGGATTCTTAAAGTTGAAGGGGAATTTTCGAGTTCCTACTAGGTCTACAAAATGTCTCTTCTATGATTTTATGCAACATTGGCAATTTGAGTATGGGATACAGCCATAAATATGATTTTTCAAAGACTATGTCTTCCCTGGTATCCTCAACTTCTACAGGATCTTCATATGGTTCCCCAATTAGGTACGGGGAACTCGGTTTCATAGCTGTATTCATTTTCAAAGAATGGGCCCATGAAGTGAATGATATTTATTGATACAATAATCACATCTTATTTTGATGATGACTCTTCCTGACTGACTACTTCTAGTGGTTTCATTGGGCATGGAAGTTCCCATTCAATTATAATTTTTGACATAAAATCTAAGATGGAAGAGGCCAATTTTGGTCTTCATACAAGATCATCTTCTTTCACTTCCTCTCTGCATTTCAATTTGAATTCCTTTTTGGACGTTTTACACTTGGAGGATTTTGGGTTTGAGGATGTCAATGACATTGCAATGAGAACCCTTGGTGGAATAGTCAGGTGCTTCAACTATGCTAAGATTATTATATTAGCTCAATTTAATATTTACCGAGCCATCAATCTATTTTATTTCTATTACCTTTTTCTAAAAACATTTTCCAATACTCTCCTTCAACGGGATCAATGGGGATACCTGACACTTGAGGGTAGTTCATTGTAAGGAGTCTTCTATTATTTAGTAAATGGTAGGTAAATCATAAAACCCACTTGTAATTTCACTAGTATAAGTGTTATTCACTGATATTTGTGGTGGTTATTGATGTACATAGAATGAGTCATATCATAGGGGAACAACAAGTCGAAACAGTAGGTCTGATGCTTCCATCTAGAAATGATGTCTGAGACTCTCCCATTATCCCACTTTTTGAAGTTCATGAGATCATTGACTATTGTATTTGGTAGTGTTGAACTGAAATGGAAAAGGAATTATCACTTGAGATTCTCCCATAGTGTCATTGACTGAGCTGTAAAACTGGTGTAGTATACCAAGGTTGATCCTTATAGAGTTTTCATGAAGCATTTAAGTTTCACTGCATATTTGTTTTCATGGTTCCCATAACGGTATTGTAATAAGATGTGTAATGTATCATATGTATTCCCGGGTCAAATGAGCAATTGAAAATTAGGAACATCTAAACTTGGGGTTCCCGAAATTTTGTGGTGGTGAAGTATTACTCACCCACTTTATAAGGAACCATCCTTATAACATTACATAGTCTTGAATTAAATGAATAATTATCATTGAGTATCTTTTCAGGTTTAGAGTTTTAGAGAATTAGGACATAACTATTACATCTCAACAGATTACAAAGTAGACACTTCTACATTGTTTCCATTTTTTTCATAAAATAAAAAATCTTAAAAATAAATATGTCTACTTCCATGTTTTAGACAGCATGTCTTTCCTTGATCCCATCCTTGAACCTATTCATCTTTAAGTCCTATGGAAAACATTTCAAAAACATCGGATGAGCATAAAAATCTCAGTAAGGGATATAAAATACAGAAAGAAAACATTATTCCATGTATACATAAGAATCAATGAAAACCTAATTTACTCATAAAACATAAGCACTTAACATACCTCATGAAATCATATTGTTTATGAATAACTCTTATAAATCATAAGACATAAAGTTATCTTGAGGCATTCATAACATTATTTTGTAGGGAGTAACCCTAATGGTTACATTTGGAATACCCATCATAGTATATTCCCTAAATCTCTTTGAATAAACCTTAGCGTTTAACTCCTTCGCGTTACCCAATGCATTGTAGAGCTATCTCGGGCTCACCCACCCTAGGTTTATCACAGAACCACCCATATACGTAACAATGGCCAAGAACCATAACATAATCATAACACATTACTTAAGCATAAAGGAAATATAACATTCCCACATTGCAATAAAAATATAACATTTTAAGATGTTAAAATAATAAATCCATTATAAAAACCATTTTCAATACCAAAATATGTAAAAAGAATATATGGTATTTATTTTTCTTTTGAAAACATTATGGCTTGTTAAGGAATCCTTAGATCAAATAATACTCACAGCGGCCGAAAAGGTCATTGTCACCACCTACGTTAAAAAAGAAAAATTACTTTTTGTCATTTAGTAAAACAATTTGAAGAGAAAATATTCCCTTTGAATGAAATGAAAAGTCAAAAGGGTTTTATAGACCATATAAAATAACGTTGCGTAGAAATCTAAAGATGTCTCAATGAAAGGATATTGAGATAAATTCTCGTACCAAAACAATATCCTTAGATTAAGGATAAATCAATTACATAATTATTTGTAAAAAAATATAAATACACCAAATATAAGTGGATATTAAGTGTAAAACAATCAGAGTTCATCCACACATATTCCAAGCATGACATAATCAAGAAGTATAGGTTTTACCCAAAGAATTGAAATTGGGTTAAGAAGTTCCCTTACCGAAATTCGACAGCCTAACGACGTCACTTTAAAATTTAGAAAATGAGTTGATGGGAGATAAAAGGGGTATCTCATCATTTGGACATAACATTTACAGAAATAAGGATATAGAAGAATATATCACAACATAAAAATATGTCAATTAATGTACCTAACAAAAGGAAGTCTTTTAAAAAGAGGAGGGTAAAAGGTTCCCTTACCGATTTGGTAACCTACGAAACATACACACCATGAATGAAGGACCATAAAATGTTAATGGAAATACCCATAAATGGATGTATATTACTCAAAGAGCAGAATAATGGGAAGTAAATACACCAATCAAAGGAGATAGTGGTAAATATAGCATAAATCTCACTGTAATAAAAAGCGAGATAAAAACCCCTTACCTCGTCGTAATAAATCGAGTCATATGACCAAAAGATAATAAGAACTAAATAAATCACAGAATAACATGAATATAGATAGAATAATGATAATATATATCAAATTTCAGCACAAAATACACCACTTGCAATAAATAAGTGGCGAACAATGTAAATCTCACGGAATTAAAAGCGAGATAAGAAATCCCTTACCTCAAGTCCGACTTTTCTTGTTCATTTCTTTATATTCCTGAATAATAAACCTTGGTCAATTTATAATTTCATAAGGACATAATTTAATGTTTATTATTCAATTAATATCACATATTTTAATTTTATAATAATTAGTTAATTATGTGAGTTCATATCATACGTTTTGTCGATGTTCGGTACATGAGTCAAAAATGCACTTGTTTGAAGAGAATTGTCCATGTAGATATAAGTACATCATCGGCGGAATGGTTTTCATGATTTAAATATCATATATATCTAGTATATATGTATTTAATAATATTCCATAATGGATGGAGATATGAAATGAAATGTACCATTCATTGAGATGGTAGGCCGTACGTATGCATGAACACTACTTTCATTTTTTGTCATATTAATGGAATTTAAAACTAAATGAGACATAGATATATTATAATTAAAGTATAATATATATGTTATATAGTTATCATATGTTCATTAATTACATTCGTTATAAATTCCATTTTTGGCATGAAGGAGTCACATCACTTGAGGGGGGGGGGTTGTCCACACTTCCTCATATGAAATTATCGCATTTGCACAACATGAAAAGCAAAAAGGAATGTTTTAAATATAAAATACAGAATAATAGAGAGGAAATAAATATGATAAATATAATATATAAATATATCACAATAATAATTTCCACCATGAGAGGTGTTAAAATAATATTGAACAGTTTTCGTTTCGCGAGGCAGTAATTCGCCACCCACAGAAACAGTATGTTCTTTAACCATTACATGGAGGTGTGTGTTAGTGTAAGTAGAATCAAAATCATAAAAACGTACTTGTATATTTAGGATATTGGTGTTATTATTGGATCAAATAATAATAAGATTGTGGCGAGTGAAGAAGGAAAATCAAAAGAAAGAAACTCGAGAGAAGACATTACCTCTAAATCGGGTAACTCTTTTTGATTTGAGCCAAATGCTTCCTTGGAAAGAATTCTTCCCAAAGTGAGGCTTATAGGAGTAAGAGAGTGTTATGGAGAGATAATATGAGAATAATTTGTACAATAAAATGGAATGAGAGGTGTGGGTAAGGGGGTAGAGGTGGGGGCCTTTTAGAAGAGGGAGGAGGGTCACTTTTGGAAAGTCTTGAAATGTTACTTTATTATAAAATGATTTTCGGATTTTAAAGGTCCCAAAATTAAATATTTTGAGGATAAGGTGATAAGGGTTATAAATCCACCCATACAATAGGTTTTAGACATGTTTAATTATTATATTTTACCGTATATTTTAATTTTATTTAAATCATTCATTAATGAGGTAATCACTGCATCATCATGATGTAATAAATAAATTTATTTATTTAATGTATAAAAATTATAAAAAAAATACCATGATGTAGGAAATCTTTTTAGATTTCAAATTAATATTTATATTCTAAGAGATCATTTATGTAAACCAAATTAAAATTGTTTTACTTATGATTTACAAACCTTTGTTATATTTCTCTTCTTTTTTAAAAATAATGTCATAAATGTCAGTATCACACCCATGTGACTCCATGGGACCTTAAGTTTGGTATAAAGCTTCCCATGGTTGGACATATCTCAAAAAATAGGATTTGGACACCTGTTGGGTTAATTTTATATTATTATGATATTATTTTATTACCCTTAACTACCCGATTACTAATTAATCACGATAATTAAAGATAATTGTCGTCATTACTATTCATAATGTCCAAAAACAAGAGTCATAATTACATAATTTGGACCTTCTTATTCCAAATATTGAATCCATTTTACCAAATTCAAAATATAGAAATTTCTGTAATTAATTTAAAAATAATTCCCGTTGTCAAAACCAAAGACGGGTTTTTAAGATGTAAAATCTATCAAAAGGTTGATTTGTTTTTATATTAAATTTAAAAGTGAAATTACATCCAAATGAACAAAATTGTATTAAATGATAAAAACATAATTAATTTACACCATAAAACCAATTAAAATGACAATATAAATATTTAAATAAATTCGATGAAAATGCAGCTTTGAATTAAAATGATGTATTTTTAACTATTCATTAAAAAATGAACATTATCAGAAAAATACCAAAAATTTACCCTAAGATATATTTGATATTCAAAATTCAAAAATGATGTCCATTTTCAAAGTGAAATTAATTATAATGACCATCATTGGATTAAATGGTAAAAATATATTCTAATTACACTTTAAAACCAATTAAAAAATAATCTAACAATAGAAATTAATTAGATTAAAAGGGGGGTTTGAATTAAAATACATCATTTTTCACAATTCATTAAAAATGAACTTTATCGGAAAAACACCAAAAAATTACAAAAAGTATATTTTGATGTCTTGATTCTAAAGAAGAATTTTATAACATATAAAATTGACAAAAATTAAATTTAAAATGTGTTTTCCATCAAAAGGTGGTTAATGGACCTTTTAAATAATATTAGAATATTTATGCTTAAAATTGGATTCATTCGCATTTTAAGTCTCTATAATTTATTGGGTAATTGTTAACATATTTAACAAAAAAATATAATCATTTTGTGGTTAGTTCTACTAATTCCTGTCATTATAAAGGCTAGGTGTTTACAACCATTTAAGATAATATTATTATATTATTAGTGTGCAACGTAAGATTTCAGTGAAACTCGTTGTTGCGTATTGGGTATGCCATCGAACATAGCATACCCTTTAAAGTAATATTAATATTTTATTCACAAATGTTAATAAATATGAAAATTTAATATTCTTTATTTACCCGGGATGTTACATCCTTCCACCCTTTTGGGAATTGCATCCTTGCAATTTTAAAATTGATCTCAGAAACCTCATTGAAAGCCCCACATCGGAAAAAGAAAGAAAGGGAAGTACAAAGGTCACCCGAGTTAACCCATACTAGGATTACATTTAAGAAAAAATGGATATGCAAGAGAAAAGAAAGGGTCAAGTTTTTATGGAGAGTGATATAAAACATGATCAGGAGAAAGTAAACAATCTGAAATCAACAAACTTATGATGGGTTAAGCGGTATTTGATTCACCAGTAGGAAAAGTTAACAGACAATGTTTTTTTAAGTTACTTTTCATAGAGGAATTTATTTATGAGCTTAACTAAAACATAATGAAACATACATACTTGTCATGTGGACTTTCATATCTTTCTAGATTTCTTACACATACACATATTTTCTCCAAAAGATGAGTATTTAGGATGAGTTCTTCACATTAAGAGCATTATAATCAACTACTTGAGAATCACCAAACCCACTTAAGATGAAATATATATTTCCTATGTCTTTAGACCTTAAACAAAACCAAAATTGTTATTACAATATCAGATAATCCCCCAAAGGATAATCTTTTATGAAAAGAAATACTACTCTTAATCTCCAAAAATTCAACAAAAAGAACCCAAGGTTCAACAAATACCATTAAATAAACAGCTATCCATAAAATTCTTCTAAGTAATCCAAACTAATATTGAAACCCAAACATCTGAAGGATTTAATCACAGTCTTCCAAGATAAATCTTAACATTTATCTCCAAATAACATCAGTTACTCTTAAAGTCTCATATTGAAAAGTAATTAACCAAATCACATATCCTCTATGATAGGTCAATAATTTCCATAGATAACACAATATAAACTTATTCTTGATTCATAAAATCATCTAACAAAAAAAATTCATACTAACTAGGGACTTCACATAGTCCAGTGGTAGGTAATAAAATAATAGTTGCACTTTGGTTTTGGGTTCGATTCCCACAGCTTCATCCGACACGATGGGTTGTCACACGGTCTGCATGTTGTCCTTTTTCATATACTATATAATTTTATAACATTACCAAAAAGAGATAAATTCATCAAAAATAACCATAACATATTTTAACCACAAAGGTTATCTAATAACATTCATTTTGCACCCCAAAATATATTAACCGGTAATTGCCTCAAATTCAAGGATCATATAAACCCAAATGGTTCTTCCTAACTATTTCCACAAAAGAAAAGATTATTATTCCTTGAATAAAAGTTTCATATATCAATCATCAGGGTTAAACATACTATAAAAAGTCTTCTAATGTAACATCATCATCAACCGAGCCTTAATACTTTTAGGAATTTCACCATCCAAAAATCTACCATAACTCTTGAATCCCTAAATATATTGACTTCTTACTCAATAAAAATTCTTAATGATCTATTAACTATTCCTTTCAAACTTATACTAAAATACGTCTTTCCTACAAACAAAATCATGAATCATATCCTAAGATTCAATAATAAGAACACATATGTTAAGAAATAATCCATACCTATCATTGGTCATTATCAGTTTCTTCATACTCAATTGAAATGGAATTAGGTATTCATAAACGAATATTTGTATAATCATGGTGAACCCATTCCTGAAACATCTTCGTAGGACATGTGTTTTCATAATTACAATGCACACCACATTTAAAACATTCTATTTGTAACACCTGAGAATTTTATGAGAAATATTTTGTTATTATGTTATATAAATCATCAAAGGAATCTTTCACTACACACAACACTAGATTTTCTTTCTTTACACGCAACCGCGGCCTTCCTCGATAGCTTGCGTCGTACGCAATATCGAGTTTCACTAAACAATGATATGATATTAAAATATTATTAAAACTAGCCGTTATGAATAGTAATGACCACTTTTTGAAATTTTGTAAATTTTATTTTTCAAAATGGACTTCATTTTTGGATTCGTAGTATTGAAATTAGCTTAGGGAGAAATTTTGGTACTTTTAGGATAACTTTCATATTCTGATGAATAGTTAAAATTACTAAATTTTAATTAAAAACAAATTTTTTAATCGAAATAATTAATAGTGATAAATTATTAATTTGAATGGTTTTAAAGTATATATAGAATATAAATTTACAATTTAATACAATTTTCTCATTGGATGTAATTTCACATTTAAACCAGGCATAAACAAGTGTCAATCTTTTGATAGTTATTATCTCTTAAAAACACGTTATTTTGTTTTGACGACGGGAATTAATTTTTAAATTAGTTAATGTAACTGGTATGTTTTGAATTTGGTAAAATAGACATCATTTTTGAATTCATAATATCAAATATATCTTAGACCTAATTTTTGGTATTTTTTTCTGGAAACTTTTATTTTTTGATGAATAGTGAAACCACTAAGTGGTAGTTAAAAAAACTGAATTTTTCATAAAAATTAATTTTACCACTTTTGTGAGTAGAATTCCAAATATACTAGAGACACGATTAATATCATGGACTAAAATGTGGTTCAATGAAATGAAAATAATTTTTGGTGAATAGTAACTTTTTACTATTTTTTACCACGGTTAAAAGTAAATATGGTAATTAAGGGTAAAAGTGTTATTATTATTAACCTAACACATGTACTAATTATATTGGATAAGTGTAATTCGACCAAAAACAACCTTACGAATACAATATGACCATTTAGGCCCACATGTATTAGATTAGGACATTTATTATCAATTTATTTAAAGAAGGGTTAAAATAGTTAAAATCAATGTTTAATAACTAAATCATTTTTAATATAGATTTATACATAAGATAAATTCGACTATAAATATTTATTACAATTATAAAACGATTTCCAACATAATGGTATTTTATTTGTAATATATAGACTTAAAATAATTTAATTTATTTATGATACAATGATGATGCAGTAATTATCCTATTAATGAAATATTGACATAATTGATGTTATAAATAACCAAATTAATGTAATTTGAGAATTTTTATGAATTACTATAATTTTATATCTTAATATGACATGTTAGTATTGATTTAATTAATTTTTTTCTAACTAATAATTCTGTTATGATTTTTAAAAAAATAAATTGCCAAATAGTGTCAAAATTGACATAAAAAAGTTTTTAAACCAAATATTATATTATTATTTGTTATTATATTAATAAAAATCTAAGGTTCAGCCAAGATACTTATATCATGATATTTGTATCATTAATGGACCACTTGGGGGTCGCTTGGAAGTTTATGGTAAGTTTATTAACTATATAATATAAAAATACAAACTGACATGGTAAATGTCAATCTAATTAACTAAGAGTTAAAACTAAAAGATAAGGTTAATATAATGACCTAAACTAGTCTAAATTCTATTTTATGAGATGATTTCGACCCATACCCACCTTAGCTTAGAAATATATCAATTTGGAGCTATTAAAAACAGAATTTGACTTTATAGTAAAATAATATTTTTTGTTATTCCAAAGGTGCCCCTCTCCTCCCTTATAAAAGGGAACCTCCTCCCTCTTTTCCTCACACCACTCTGAGCCTTCAAGCTCATCCAACCCCTGAATAATTCTCTTCTCCACTTACCTAGAAACATCCTAGAGGTCCTGGTCTTCTTAAAAGAGAAATTTTAGTTCCCTAAGAGGAGGTCTCAAAGAGGCGCTTCAAAGAAGAGGTAATGTCCGTTACCGATTCTTTCAACTTTATTTCTTCTTCCACTTCATCTTCTATAGTTGTTTAATTATGAAGTAATAACATCAGTATCACTCATATAATGATATGTTATTATAATTATGAAACAAAACTATTTCACCATCTATCCATCATATGGAAAACGAAATCACCGCGCGTGCGTACATACGGAATACCGTCTCAACGCCGTGGTGTAATCTATTTTCCACCACCACCTTACATGGATGGTTATAATGGTGTAAATAATGGCTATATATGATTATTTTAAAGTTATATTGATTCTGAAATATTATACATACACTCCAATACAATTCCACGATCATGGGAACGATATCATCGCTCGTGCGTACGTACGGAATACCGTCTCCACGATGTGATGCGACTCGTTCTACATGATCTTCATTGCACAATGATTATATAAATGAATTGAATGAATTAATATGATATATATTACACTAATACCATTCTGGAAGTGAGGTATCTCTAACCTAAAAATAAAAATAAGAATTTATTCGACAAAACACGCATAAGAACAAAAAGTAATAAACACCCGAATAACACGTAGTAAGGAAATATTACTAATAAGAAGCTAAGAATATGACCATATATGATATCATAAAAATAATTATGATTCTAAAATAATTAAATAACATTATTTAAATCATTATACATGAGGTTCGGACACTTACGAAGCAAATCGGACCTAAGGTATGGAAAATATCACAATCTCATTTTATCCGAGATTGTTTATACTTTGGTATTTACTAGGGTCTATTTTATCATCCACATCCATGTATACTCAATATTTAATATTGTTTCCATCCACCTACAATTGTTTAAATCCAATTTTACCCTTTGGTGAGTTTTTAGTAAAAGATATGAAATGAATCTTTTGTCGTTTTTCGTACGAGGTACCTTTTGACATTTCCGAAAAAAGTTCGAGAAGAATGATTTTTAACTTATACGACATTAATGGATTTTTAAAACATTATTTACAAGAAGCTTCCTTTAAGGGTTTTCAAGTTTATTTTTAATCAACTTCTTTTATTTTAGAATTGTATGACATGTTAAGAAAGGAAAAGTGTTCTTGAAGTAGAAAAGATATTTTCCTCACGAATGGAGTTCAAGTGTTTTATCAAAATTATTTTCCATCTAAGATAATAAAGGGTTTTGTTTCTATCCCTATTATTACATTAATTTGGTTATGTTGTGATGGAGTTATTATTATGAATTCATTTATCTTATATTAATTGTTTTATGATGTCATGATGTTTAAGAATCTCATTTTTATTACATGGGTTATGCAATGATGTATGATTTATGATTTTCTGGCACACATAAGAATGGTATCATTATAAGATGGGTGGGAACTATATCTCACTCCAATTCATTGGGTAAAGATTTTATATCTCATGAGATAGACGTGGCTGGAACGACAGGTTAAACCAGTTCAATGAAACAGGACTGAAACGAGGAGTGAACTCAGTTCAGAAACAGACATTGTCTACTAAGATAGTCTTGGAAATGAGTCTTGACTAATAAGAAATGATTCTCTATGATTATGTGTGTATGCCAAAAAGTTTCATGTTTTAAGTTATGATTATTGGGTTTACATTTCACTTCTATGATTTATCCCATGTTATGATCTCTTATGTAGGATAAGATTTTCAAAATGTTATGTTCTTATAAATATGATATGTCTGATATTTCTTGTGTTTACCCTTACTGAGAATTTGAGGTCACCCTTTTGTATTTTTTCTTTTCCCCAGGTCAGGAAGAAGGATATTAAGTAGGATATTCCAAAAAGGGACTCTAGATATGATGAAATAAATGGGAGACAATGTACATGATTTATGAACCAGTTGTTTATGTTTCCCAATTTCTAAAGACACTATACCTATACTGTCATTTCATGGTTTTGTTATATGTTGTAATAAGTATGCTTCAATTATAAAGTAATAAAAATATATGTAAAGTATGGGTCGTTATAGTTGGTATCAGGGGAAAGTTATATTCAACCTTTGGAAACTAGGATGTGAAAGCCTTAGTAAGAACCTTAAGGATAAGTCTAAGCATAGAACACAATCTTAGTGTTTTAGAAATGGCCATTAATATCCTATGATAAGACCTTAAGTGTGAAATTTTATTCTTGATTATATGGTTTTCCTATTATAATTATTGTTGCTCACACTATTCTTCTTGGTTTAAGTCAATGGATGGAACCCGAAGGAACCGTGTTAACGCGGAATGCGATGGGCAATGCAATGATTGTCCCCCTGAGCAACCAAACGTTATGGGATCTAGAATGAAAAATCTTGTAGGCATGCTCACACAACATTCTCAAGCTATGAATCATGCAGGACTTCCAAACGAGCAAAGGAAGGAGAAACATTCTATTGAATCCTTCATGAGGCAGTGCCCACATTCATTCAGCGGGTCTACTGATCCATTAGTTGTTGAACAATGGATTAGTACTACTGAAAAGATATTTTCAGTTCTACAATGTTATGAACATGATAAATTCATCCTAGCAGTGTATCGTTTGGAAGGATATGATGATCAATGGTGGAATCTTATTAAGAATACTAGGCAAAGAGAAGAAATTGAGTCCATGGAATGAGACGAGTTCAAGAACTTATTTTTCAATAAGTACTTCCCTCGTATTCTCCGAACAAAGATGTAGAAAGAGTTTCTTGAACTAAAACAAAAGGATGATGAATATGTTGGAACCTATGAAGCAAATTTTACAAGACTTGCAAGGTACGCTTCTAGTATTATTATACAACCTGAGAGAAATATCGATCGATTCTTTAGTGTCTTAAAACCAAGTCTTAGAAGGGCCTTATCCATCAGGGACTTCAATAGCTACGAGAAAATCGTTCGATGTGCTCTCAAAGTTGAGATGGAGATTGGAGTAACCCATCAGTCATATGGGTTTGATAAGAAGAGGAAAATGGAATTCAAATGAAAATCTAAAGAGCACACTGAAAATAATATGAGCTTTCCCTTATTCTCAAAGTGTGGAAATAAACATGGAGGGAGTTGTCTTAAAGGGACAAGTAAATGTTTCAAATGTGTAAAGGAAGGTCATTGGGCATTTGAATGCCACAATGATGGGAAGAAGATGTCTAATGATGCGAAAAAAGGAAGGGATGCACAGAATGAACCTACTACACTTCAATGTTTCAAGTGCAAGGAGATGGGGCATTATGCCAATCAATGCCCAAATCCAAGGATTGATGATGATGGTCGACGTCAACAAACTCTTAAGGCTATAGACAAAAGAAAGTCACATGAAATTTCTATCAGCGATGTGGAGTACGATAACGATGTGGTGAAAGGTACACTTACCATCCACTCTAAAGTAGCAAATTTTTTATTTGATTCTGGATCCACCCACTCTTTTATTTCTGAATAATTTTCTAAGAGTATCACCATATTACCTTAACAATTAGATGTTGAGTTAGCTGTGACAACACCTAATGGCACAACAGTCACATCAAAAGTTTATAATTCTTCCCCGATTGAAGTTTGTGGTAAAGTGCTTCCTACAAATCTTGTGATCCTTCCTATAGTGGAATTTGATGTGATTCTTGGCATGGATTGGCTTTCTTTATATAGAGCTCATATCAATTTCCAAAGAAGGGAAGTCACATTTCATATTCCAGATCAATCTATTATTGTCTATTGATGCAAGGATGAACATAACCTTCGAGTGGAAATTTCTTCCATCTTATGGGTCTTGATTCCACTAAATAAGGGTTATTTATCTCAAATGGATGGAGAGAAACTCACGATTAAGAATGTGCTCATTGTACGAGAGTTTGATGATGTCTTTCCAGAGGAATTGATGGGTCTTCCACCAAATCGTGAAGTTGAGTTTTCAATAGAACTCGTACTGGGTGCTTTTCCTATTTCAAAGACACCTTATAGAATGGCCCCAATTGAGTTGCAGGAATTGAAGAAGAAAATCCAAGAGAATCTTGATAAGGGATCCATATGCCCTAGTGCGTCACCTTGGGGAGCACCTGTTCTGTTTGTTAAGAAGAAATATGGATCAATGAGACTCTACATTGATTATCAAGAACTTAACAAGATCACTATCAAGAACAAATATCCTCTCCCGCGCATTGATGACTTATTTGAACAACTACGAGGAGCTCAATACTTTTCCAAGATTGATCTTCGTTCAGGATATCATCAATTAAGGGTCAAAAGGGAGGATATACCAAATACGGCTTTCCATACAAGGTATGGACACAATGAATTTATAGTGATGCCATTTGTTCTTACTAATGCCCCTGCTATCTTCATGGATCTGATGAATAGAGTCTTTAAGGACTATCTTGATCAGTTTGTGGTAGTCTTTATAGATGATATTTTTGTCTATTCAAAGAGCAAGGAAGAACATGAAGATCACTTGAGAATTATATTGAAGACCCTAATAAAGGAGAAGCTTTATTCCAAATTTACCAAGAGTGAATTTTGGCTTCCAAAATATTCATTTTTGGGTCACATAATCTCAAAAGAGGGGATATCTGTGGATCCAACAAAAACAGAGGTTATCGAAAGATGGTCGAGACTGACAACAGTAACTGAGATCCAAAGTTTTCTTGTTTTGGCTGGATATTATCGATGTTTTTTGAAATATTTTTCATGATTATCTAATCCACTCACCAAGTTGACTCGTAAATGAGTTAAGTTTGTTTGGACGGAGTAATGTGAAGAGAATTTCAAGGAGTTGAAAATAAGGTTAACCAGTGAACCTATACTCACGTTGCCTTGTAGTGGAGAAAGGTTTTTGATCGACAGTGATGCATCCATGAAGGGATTGGGGTGTGTTCTTATGCAAAATGATATGGTGATAGCTTATTCCTCATGACAATTGAAAATCCATCAGCAAAATTACCCCAACTCTTGATTTAGAGTTAGTTGTGGTAATATTTGCATAAATATTTGGAGGCATTATCTTTATGGAGAAAGGTGTGATATTTATACTGATCATAAAAGTTTAAATTATATTTTCACACAAAAGGAGCTGAATATGCGCCAAAGAAGATGGTTGGAGCTAATTAAGGATTATGACTGCTCAATTCAATACCACCCTGGGAAAGCAAACAAGGTGGCAGATGCATTAAGTTGACAAGACCATGCTAGATTATCCATGATGAGGATCACAAAAGATCCAATATTTATGGATTTTCAAAGGATGGATCTTGGAATTATAATGGAAGGGGGGAAATCGTATCTTTCACCAATGAATGTTCAACCATCTATACATGTGAAGATTAAAGAGGCACCGAAAGAAGATGTAGAGTTACAAAAGAAGGTGAGAAATATTCCAGAATTCAACCTTGATTGTGATGGGATAATATTGTTCAGGAATCGGGTTTGTTTTCCTCCCATCCCCGAATTAAAGAAGGAGTTGTTGGATGAGGCTCATAGTTCTTCTTTTTCTATTCATCCTGGAAGCACAAATATGTATAGGGACCTGAAAGAGTACTTCTGGTGCGATGGCATGAAAAGAGATGTTGCTAAATATGTCTCTCGATGCTTGGTTTTTCAGCAAGTTAAAGCTGAGAGACAGAAGTCTAAGGGGATGTTACAACCATTACCCGTACCCAAATAGAAATGGGAAAACATCACTATGGACTTTGTCATAGGACTTCCTAAAACATACAAAGAAAATAATGCTATCTGGGTCATAGTTGATCATCTTGCAAAGTCTGCACACTTCATTGCTATTAGAGAGGATTTCTCTCTAGATCAGCTTGCCAGGATATATGTAAAAGAAGTGTTAAGATTGCATGGAGTACCACATTATATTTTATCTGATAGGGATCAGAGATTTACCTCGAAGTTCTAGCGAATTCTTCAGCATACTCTGGATACAGAGTTTAGTTTCAGCACTGCTTATCATCCTCTGACAGACGGTCTGTCTGAGAGAAAAATTCAAACTCTAGAAGATATGTTGAGAGCTTGCTCTATGGATTTCAAAGGTGGTTGGGATCAACACCTAACTTTGGTGGAATTTTCTTATAATAATAGCTTTCACTCAAGTATTTAGATGGCTCCTTATGAATCTCTCTATGGAGAGAAATGCAGGACTCCAACGTGCTGGGATGAAGTTGGGGAAAGAAAGCTATTAGGACCTGATCTTGTTGACGAGATGGCAGAAAAGGTCCAATCTATTCAACAACACATAAGAGCATCTCAGAGTCGACAGAAAAGTTATGCCGAGAACCAAAGAAAAGACCTAGAGTTTGAAGTGGGTGATAAAGTGTTCTTATGAATATCTCCCTGGAAGAGGGTCATGATATTTGGAAAGAAGGGGAAGTTGAGCCCTAGATATATCGGTCCATTCGAAATACTGGATCATGTTGGAAAGGTAGCTTACCGATTGGCGCTTCCACCGAATCTCTCTCAAGTTCACGATGTGTTCCATGTATCTCTCCTGAGAAAGTACATACCTGATCCTTCACATGTACTCAGCTCAGAATTTGTACCGCTGGAGCAAGATCATTCTTATGAAGAACAGCTGATAGGGATTCTGGATCGTAGCGAAAAAGTCCTGCGAAACAAGACCACTCGATTGGTGAATGTTTTATGGAGGAACCACGAATTATAAGAAGCTACATGGGAGCTTGAGGGTATGATGAGGGAGAGGTATCCTCATCTTTTTGTTACAAATTGACGAATTTTGAGGGGAAATTCATTTTAAGGGGGGTAGAATGTAATACCCGAGACTTTTATGAGAAATATATTGTTTTTATGTTATATAAATCATCAAAGGAATCTCCCACTACACACAACACTAGCTTGGCTTGCTTTACATGCAACTGCGGCCTTCCTCGATAGCTTGCGTCATACGCAATACCGAGTTTCACTAAACAATGATATGCTATTAAAATATTATTAAAACTAACCGTTATGAATAGTAATAACCACTTTTCGAAATTTTTTAAATTTTAATTTTCAAAATTGACTTCATTTTTGGATTCGGAATATAGAAATTAGCTTAGGGTGAAATTTTGGTACATTTCGGATAACTTTCATATTCTGATGAATAGTGAAAATTACAAAATTTTAATTAAAAATAACTTTTTTAATCGAAATAATTAATAGTGATAAATTATTACTTTGAGTGGTTTTAAAGTATATTTAGAATATATTTTTTTAATTTAATACAATGTTGTTCATTGGATGTAATTTCACATTTAAACCAGACTTAAACAAGTGTCAATCTTTTGATGGTTATATCTCTTAAAAACACGCTATTTGTTTTGACGACGGGAATTAATTTTTAAATTAGTTAATGTAACTGATATGTTTTGAATTTGGTAAAATAGACATCATTTTTGAATTCATAATTTCAAATATAGCTTAGGCCTAATTTTTGGTATTTTGTCTGGAAACTTTCATTTTTTGATGAATAGTGAAACCACTAAGTGGTAGTTAAAAAAACTGAATTTTTCATAAAACTTAATTTTACCACTTCTATAAGTAGAATTTTGAAAATCCAAGAGACACGGTTAATATCAAGGACTAAAATTTGGTTCAATGAGATGAAAATAATTTTTGGTGAATAGTAACTTTTTACTTTTTTTACCACGGTTAAAAGTAAATAGGGTAATTAAGGGTAAAAGTGTTATTATTATTACCCTAACACATGTCCTAATTCTATTGGATAAGTTTAATTCGACCAAAAACAACCTTAGGAATAAAATATGACCATTTAGGCCCACTTGGATTAGATTAGGACACTTATTATCAATTTATTTAAAGAAGGGTTAAAATAGTTAAAATCAAAGTTTAATAACTCAATCATTTTTAATGTAGGGTTATACATAATATTAATTAGACTATAAATATTCATTAGAAATATAAAAATATTTCCAACATAATTTTAATTTATTTTTAATTTTTAGACTTAAAATATTTTAATTTATTTATGATACAATAAAGATGCAGTAATTATCTTATTAATGAAATATTAACATAATTGATGTTAAAAATACCCAAATAAATTTAATTTGAGACTTTTTATGAATTAAATTAATTTTATATTTTAATATGACATGTTAGTATTGAGTTAATTAATTTTTTTCGAACTTATCATTCTGTTATGATTTTCACAAAAATCAATTACCAAATTGTTTCAAAATTGACATAAAATAGTTTTTAAAAGAAATATTATATTATTAATTGTTATTATATTCCTAAAAATTTAAGGTTCGGCCAAGATACTTATATAATGATAGGTGTATCATTAAGGGACCACTTGGGGGTCTCTTGGATGTATATGGTATGTTTATTAACTATATAATATAAAAATACAAAGTGACGTTGGAAATGTCAATCTAATTAACTAAGAGTTAAAACTAAAAGATATGGTTAATATAATGACCTAAACTTGTCTAAATTATATTGTATGAGATTATTTAGACCCATACCCACCTTATCTTATAAATATATCAATTTTTATCTATTAAAAACCGAATTTGACTTTATAGTAAAATTATATTTTTAGTTATTCCATAGGTTCCCCTCTCCTCCCTTATAAAACGGCACCTCCTCCCTCTTTTCCTCACACAACATTGAGCCTTCAAGCTCGGCCAAAACCTACCAAATTATCTTCTCCACTTCCCTAGAAACATCCTATAGGTCATGGTCTTCTTCAAAGACCAATTTTAGTTCCCTAATAGGAGGTCTCAAAGAGGTGCTTCAAAGAAGAGGTAATGTCCGTTACTGATTCTTTCAAATTTATTTCTTCTTCCACTTCTTCTTCTTTAGTTGTATCTTTACAAAGTAATAACATCAGTATCACTCATATACGGATATGTTATTATAATTATGAAACAACCCTATTTCACCATCTATCCATTGTATGGAAAACGAAATCACTGCGCGTGCGTACGTATGAAAAACCGTCTCCACGCCGTGGTGTAATCTATTTTCCCCCACCACCTTACTTGGATGGGTATAATGGTGTAAATAATGACTATATATGATTATTTTAATGTGATATAGATTCTGAAATAGTATACATACACTCCAATACAATTCCATGATCATGGAAATGATATCATCGCTCGTGCGTACGTACGGAATACCGTCTCCACGATGTGATGCGACTGGTTATACATGATCTTCATTGCATAATGATTATATAAATGAATTGAATGAATGAATATGATATATATTACACTAATAACATTCTGGAAATGATTTATATATAACCTAAAAATTAAAATAAGAATTTATTCGAGAAAACACGCATAAGAACAAAAAGTAATAAACACCCGAATAACAAGTAGTAATGAAATATTACTAATAAGAAGCTAAAAATATGAAAATATATGATATCATAAAAATAATTATTATTCTGGAATAAGTCAATAACATTATTTAAATCATTATACAGGAGGTTCGGAAACTTACAAAGCAAATCGGACCTAAGGTAAGGGAAAATATCACAATCTCATTTTATCCGAGATTGTTTATACTTTGGTATTTACTAGGGAGTATATTATCATCCACATCCTTGTTTCCTCAATATGTAATATTTATTCCATCCACCTAAAATTGTTTAAATCTAATTTTACCCTTCGGTGAGTTTTTAGTAAAATATATTAAAGGAATCTTTTGTCGTTTTTCATATGAGGTACTTTTTGACTTTTCCGACAAAAGTACGAGAAGAATGTTTTTTTAACTTATACGACATGAATGGATTTTTAAAAAATTATTTCCAAGAAGCTTCCTTTAAAAGTTTTCAATTTTATTTTTAATCAAATTCTTTTATTTTAGAATTATATGACATGTTAAGAATGGAAAAGTGTTTTTGAAGTAGAAAGGATATTTTCCTCAAGAATGGAGTTCAAGTGTTTTATCAAAATTATTTTCCATCTAAGATAACAAAGGGTTCTGCTTCTATCCCTATTATTACATTGATTTTATTATGTTGTGATGGAGTTATTTTTATGAATTCCATTATCTTATATGAATTGTTTTATGATGTCATGATGTTTAAGAATCCCATTTTTATTACATGGGTTATCCAATGATGTATGATTTATGATTTTGTGGCACACATAAGAATGGTATCATTATGAGATGGGTGGGACCTATATGTCCTTACAATGCATTGGGTAAAGATTTTATATCTCATGAGATAGACATGGCTGGAATGGCAGGTTAAACCAATTCAATGAAACAGGACTGAAATGAGGAGTGAACTCGGTTCAGAAATGGACTTTGTCCACTAAGATAGTCTTGGAAATGAGTATTGACTAATAAGAAATGATTCTCTATGATTATTTGTGTATGCCACAAAGTATCATGTTTTAAGTTATGATTATTGGGATTACATTTCACTTCTATGATTTATCCCATGTTATAATCTCTTTTGCAGGATAAGATTTTCAAAATGTTATGTTCTTATAAATATGATATGTTTGATATTTCTTTTGTTTACCCTTACTGAGCATTTGAGCTCACCCTTTTGTATGTTTTCTTTTCCCTGGGTCAGGAAGAAGGATATTAAGTAGGATATGCCAAAACGGGACTCTAGATATGATGAAATAAATGGGAGAAAATGTAGATGATTAATGAACCAGTTGTTTATGTTTCCCAGTTTCTAAAGACACTATAAATATACGGTCATTTCATGGTTTTGTTATATGTTGTAATAAGTATGCTTTAATTATGAAGTAATAACAATGTATGTAATGTATTGGTCGTTATTCTATTGATCCTACAGAAAAACCTTATTTCCTTTTCCTAGATTCAACTAGATGCTTTCTTTTTTCCATGGAAGGTTCTTTCCTTATGACCTTCATTTCCACATCTATAGCATCTTTTTGTCCCTTTGAAACATTTTCCCATGTGTTTCTTTCCACATCTTTGACACATTGGTTTTTGAACATACTTACCTTTATGATTATTACCTGAACTTCCATAGGGATTTATTTCTCGCATATATGATGTCTTATAAAAATCACTATGGTTCCGGTGGTCAATCATGACTCCAGACAGTAGGTTGAGAATAACCACAAGAGTTCTCATTGTAGCTCCCATATCATTTAGTTGCTCGTTCCGAAAACCATAACAATTTTATTCACATCCACTATTACTTTGGTGCCTACTAGATCTAAACATTTACTAAATCCAAAAAGGTCAATGTGAGTATATTAGTAAAATCATCATATAATACTAAGATGTAATTATTCATGTTATCTTAAAATCAATAACTTTATCTTAAAACTATGACTCTTTCTGAAATCCTAACCATTATAGTAATGTCATTTATGCTTAAAGAATACCCTAGCCTCTAAAGTTATCTATACCGACCTCTAATACCAACTATTAGGACATGTCCTTAAAACATTACATAGTCTTGAATTAAATGAATAATTCTCATTGAGGATCTTTTCAGGTTTAGAGTTTTCGAGAATTAGGTCATAACAATTACATCTCAAAAGATTACAAAGTAGATACTTCTACTTAGTTTCCATTTTTTTCATAAAATAAAAACTCTTAAAAAGAAAGATGTCTAGTTCCATGTTTTAGACATCATTTCTTTCCATGATCCCATCCTTGACCCTATTCATCTTTATGTCATGTGAGAAACATTTCAAAAACTTGGGATGAGCATAAAAATCTCAGTAAGGGACATAAAAATACGTAAAGAAAACATTAGTCCATATATACATGAGAATCAATGTAAACATACATTACTCATAAAACATAAGCACTTAACATACCTCATGAAATCATTAGATTTATGAATAACTCATAGAAATCATGAGAAATAAAGGTAACTTGAGGCATTCATAACATTCTTACATAGGGAGTAACCGTCATGGTTACATTTTGAATACCCATCAAATTATATTCCCTAAATCTCTTTGGAGAAACCTTAGCGTTTAACTCCTTTGCATTACCGAATGCATTGGAGAGCTATCTCGACCTCACCTGCCCAAGGTTTATCATGGAACCACCCGTATAAGTAACAATGGACAAGAACCATAACATAATCATAACACATACATTAAGCATAAAGGAAAGAAAACATTCCCAAATTGCAATAACAATATAACATTTTAAGATATTGAAAAAATAAATCCATTATAAAAACCATTTTCAAAACCAAAATACAAAAAAATAGTATATGGTATTTATTTTTCTTTGAAAAACATTATAGCTTGTTAAAGAATCCATAGATCAAATAATACTCACGGCGGCAGAAAAGGTCGTTGTCACCACTTACGTTAAAAAAGAATCATTCCATTTTGTCGTTTAGTAAAACGCTTCGTAGAGAAAAGATTAACTTTGAATGAAATGAAAAGTCAAAAGTTTTTTATACATCATATAAAATAAAGATGTGTAGAAATCAAAAGATTCCTCAATTAAAGGAGATTGAGATGAGGTCCCGTACCAAGACAGTATACTTATTTTAAGGATAAATTAATTACATAATTATGTGTGACAAATATAAATACACCCAATATAAGTGGATATTAATTGTAAAACAATCAGAGGTCATCCACACATATTCCTAGCAATAAATAATCAAGAATTACAGGTTTAAGATTTGGGAATTCAGAAAAGGGTGGAAGCTCTTAAAAATTGAAAATCCTCCCATTTCAAAATTGATGAGTAAGGAGTTGTATGATTTGGGACACGATTATGTGTACCATATGATCCAGAGATAAATAAGGAGCTATTGAATGATGCACATAGCTCGAACTTCACTATCCATCCTGGGAGTACCAAAATGTACCATGATCTCTAAGAACAGTTCTGATGGGATAACTTGAAGAAGGAGATTTGGGGAATATATATCAAGTTGCTTGGTATGTCAGCAAGTTAAAGATGAGTGAAAAAAGTCCAAACGTATGATGCAGCCATTGCCTATACCCATGTGAAAATTGGAAAATTTTACTATGGTCTTTGTAATGGGTCTCTAAAAGGCGTGGAAGGGAAATAATGCGATATGAGTTGTGGTTGACCGACTCACCAAGACATCCCATTTCTTTGCTATTCGGGAAGATCTCTCACTTGAACAACTTGAAATGATATATATGAAGGAATTGGTGAGACTACACGGTGTTCCACTCTCAATTGTCTCTGACCATGATTCAAGGTTCACATCTAAATTCTGGAGGAGTCTTCAACCTTCTTTGAGTACTGAATTAAATTTCAACACGACCTATCACCCCCAAACTGATGGCTAATCTGAAAGGAATATCCAGACGATTAAAGATATGATAAGAGAATGCTCTCTTGAATTCAAAGGTGGTTGGGATCAGCATCTCCCATTGGTTGAGTTCTCATACAACAATACATTCCACTTGAGTATTCAGATGGTTCCTTATGAAGCTCTATGTGGAAAGCAATGTAGAACTCCAACATGTTGGGATGAAGTTGGAGAAAGAAAGCTAAATGGACCCTATCTCATTAAGGAGATGACAGAGAAGGTTCAAATCATCAAGAAACACATCAAAACTGCTCAATGTTGGAAAAAGAGCTATGCAAACAACCGTCGAAGGGACTTGGAGTTCGACGTTGGAGATAAATTATTCCTTCGAATATCTCCATGGAATAGAGTCATGCAATTCAGGAAGAAAGAGAAGCTATGCCCAAGGTATATTTTCCCCTTTGAGATCATTGATCGCATAGGAGTTGTGTCCTATCATCTTGCACTTCCACTCAATATGGATCAAGTTCATGATGTTTTTCACGTATCACTCTTGAAGAAGTACATACCTGATCCCTCATATGTACTAAACTCAGAGGTGGTGCAGATGGAAGATGATATCTCTTATGAGGAGCATCCAGTAATGATTCTAGATCATAGAGATAAGGTTATATGAAATTAGACAACCCATCTTGTCAAAGTGTTATGGAGGAACCATAAGTTTGAGGAAGCAACTTGGGAACCAGAAGAAGAAATAAAGGAGAAACACCCTCACCTGTTTGTTTAAAGTGAAATTTCAGGGGTGAAATTTCTTAAGGGGGGAAGAATGTAACGACCCAAAATTTTTCAATGGAAATTACCTTCTTATAATTATATCATAAAATCACATTAAAACATAACATAATGAACTATTGAGTGATAAGTTTCCTTTATACATAAGTTTGTCACTTCTGTGTTTGTAATTTTGAAAATCTGACATACACGGTAGTGTTCAAGATGTTTTTTGGAGTCCGATATGAAAAACATAATTTTTTGGTGAATAGTAACCTACCCTTATGAATAGTAACATACCCTTATGAATAGCAATATACCCCTATGAATATTAACCTCACCTATGATATTATAAAAATAATATTCATGTTGGAAGTATGATATACCTATATTTTAGAACGAGTTAATGAATTTTTTAAAAGTGGTTTTTGATAATAAATTATGATTTTAATTAAATATTAAAATAATCATATATAGAAAAATATTTTTGTAAAATGGACTTCATTTTTTGATTCTACACGTCGAAAAATGGTCAGGGTGAAATTTTGGAATTTTTCTGAAATACTTGAAATTTTTATGAATAGTAAAATACGGTAATTTACCGTATATATACATTATAAGCTAAATAGACAATTCCTAGCATCATGGATGATGTCACAAACCATGGTTGGAATTCACATAAACCATTTACTATTCTAGTTCATGGAATACTTACTATTCCTTATCTTGGGAAGAAATAATAAATTAATGATTATAATATTATGAAATCCCTCCTCTCCTCCACTATAAAACCCCCCTTCACTCCCTCTTATATCCACCCCTCTCAAGCCTTGTGCCTTGCCATTAGTCTGCCAAAATATCTCCCCAAGTACCTCCCCCACGTCCAAAATCTCGCAGCCTCTTCAAAATACCAAAACATTTTCCCCTTAAGAGGTTCTCAAAGGAGGAAGTCTCAAGAGGTAAATTCCTCTGAACAATTTCTTCTTTTCTTTTAAGTTATTTTCTTTTTTATTTCTATCCTCACCTACCTTCACCATAATAATATGATAAATCTAGTAAAATACATGTACTGTAATTTCTTCATGCTAAAGGTATATTTTATTATCTTCTCTCATTTCCCCACCCTTTTATTTGAAATAAATGAAAGCACCGTTTGAGATGTGCTAATTTAGCACATTCAAGGACAACGGTTTAACAATTCCTGATATTATCATTAATTTTGGCCATGAAACCATTTGTCTTATGGTTGAACCAGATTATTATATATGTAATATATCCTATTTTTGGTTCTGTAATCCTTTGGTACAAATGGAATTAATTTATAAAGAAAAACACATTCTTTTTAATCAAATCCACCGATTAACAAAAACGTTTATCACTATGGTTATATGTATAATAATTAGACTTCACTATAAGTAACCTAATTAAAATTAAAACCATGGAATATCTGATATATTAACTAAAGAATATAACTTCAATTCTGGATAACCACTTTGATCTTGCATATAATCCAAACTTGAATATAAGTGAACCGATCTTTTAAACCCATGTAAACAAATGAGCCCGAACAATGAAATTAAACCTTGTAACTAATCAAAAAGTAATTTAATGAACTAAAAAAAGGTTATAATAAATAAAATAAATATATAATTGGTTCTTGAATTATTAATTAATGATCCTAATTTTTTTATTCTTGTCGTTAATAACAAGTGGAGAACACTAATGGATTTAAGGTAAGGGATCCTCACCTTTTGACTCTTAATCAAGATTGATGTCTATATTATGCATGTGATGGGATATGTTTATAAACCTTCCACATACTTCCCTAATGTTTTATATTTTATGATAAACCCCTTATCTCTCTCATCAATACCACTTAGTTACACCTGATACCATGCTGATAAACCATAGTGGATTCTACCCGAACATCCATTATTCCTTCGGGTTGCTCTGTCTTTCTTGTTACCAAAATATAGTTGACTATTATTGTTATGTAGAACTTCAAAATTATGTTTATATGCTCCAAACTCATGTTATAAGATCCATATCTCATTCTCTTTCAGGGATATACATGTTTTTAAGTGAATCTCTCCTCGATACTTCCCAATAAGCACACTCGTTTTAAAGGAACTTCCTGAACTTTTACCCAATTTAAAGTGCACTATATCTTCTGTTTTGAGACACCATTTTCTTTGTAAATTTTGTATTTTTATTATAAAAACATTCTTGTTTCAAGTATGGTTTTATATAAATGAATTTCTTAATAACTATTTTAAAATCACTGTAGTATTTTCCATAAAAACGCCGAACAATGTTTTAATGCGGATGTTTCTAAAATATATTTCTCACATGTATTCACTTATGTTTTACACCATATACAGTGTTATATGCTTATTTTACCAAACTAACGTCCATTTATTTTCTAATTATTTCCTTACATGGACACTTTTACGATATGCCCATTGGTTATGATTTATGTCATGATTGCGGTACCCAATTCTTTCCATGGATACCCATATGTTTGTGTATGGTTGATTAAGTATAATTGTATATGTGGTAAGAATATTTATGTGGCATGAATATTCATGAAAATGTTGATATGGGTGCACCCAGATAGCAATACAATTCATTGGGTAAGGTTAAGTCTCATGAGATGCGATGTGAAACGGGATTGGCAGTTTGCCTTGACCCGTACTAAATTGGGAAACGAGATTGGTGGTTAGCCTTGACCCGTACTAAAGATATGATTTATGATTCTCCCACATTTATATAATTACATGTTTATATGATCCCATGCTTATATTAAATGATTTTATAAGTTTCATTTCATGGATATAATTATGTTATGCCTCCTAACTCATGTTCTTGAGATGTATCCTTATGTTCATTCCCTTAATGGGATTGTTAGCTCATCCCTTTGTTCATGTGTTCCCTAGGGTACCCTATGCATATGTAAGGGCTCCAAGGAAGTTAGAACCTCATTATGGAGATTAAATAAAGAAGTTTTTTTAGCCCAATGTTTTATGTTATATGTACCTAATCTTCCAAGACACTAGACTAAACGATCCTTGGCATGTACTCTGATGATTAATTATGCTTAAAATCATGAACTGTTTTATGTAAAAGGCTCAGGTCGCTTTATTTTTGGAATTTTATTTAGAAAGTGGGGGACATTTTTTTGGAATTGAGGCTTGACTATATGAAGTACCATTACAATAGGTTCCATATTGTACAAGACTATCATTATAGTTTGATATCCAATTTTCAAGAGAATATTGGCAGCGTATATCCTAGGGAGGATCATCAAGGTAGACGTCAGCAAGGGGAGGTCCTTCTCGCTGAATTGAGACGTCACTAGGGGAGGACCTTAACATTTGATGGTATCATGTCAGTGACTACCATAAAAGGCTTATTTACAAATTTAGGGATAATATCTGTAACATATGAAGTATGGAGGACTATCCGGGTAGAAGATAATCAGGGGAGGGCCTTCTCACTATTCGTTCTTCGGTTCACAAGGAGGGCTACTGTGGAACTCATAAAAAGATAGTATCGCAGGATCGATCATTTTTTTTTGCTTGATATAAGTCCACATGGTGTGTGCTCTAATGAGGAACTTCAGAATTGATGGTAGCAATATTTCATGGAGGGTCTTCGCAACTACTATTACCACATACTTAATTTGGTAATGGATTGAAAGGTTTTGGAGTCACCAATGATAGGTGTTCTATAGCATTAAGAATTCTAGATTCTAGCAGAGCAGGGTTATGAATATTCTCTTCATTTGAAAACATTATATAGTGTAGTTTATTTTTGGGTGCTCTCTTGTGGGAAAGAAGGGCTACTTTCTATGCGTGATTGCCTACATATATGAGTGTTTTTTCGAGTGACTCTCATGGTGCTACTAGGATATGCTGAAAAGAATCCTGAATTTTGATAGGGATATATGTATACCCTAGAGTGGCCACTATTGTGGACCTCTGTTCCCCAGTTGGAATAGGTATTTATTCCCGATCTAGTTGTCCATTTATTATGGAATATGGATGATGATGCACCTAGATGAGATCAGGGATTCATCCCAAGTCTGTTGTGACCATCATGTTGTGTGGATTAGTCATGCACATTGGGAGGTAGGATTGTGGGACTTAATCCTTTCTATTTACATATATGTTATTACATCTTGACAATTTTGTAGGATATGGTAAGAAATTTTTGTCTAATTATCCATCAATTCTGTTATGTGTTGAGAGATGTCATTGTCTAGAATAGTGAGAAATGTGAATTATGATGTTGGATCAGGAGTTTGCGCTTGCTCTGGTCCTCCATATTTTTTTAATGGGTACTAAAAGTTATCCTATGTGGGGATAGAGGAACCTGTATACCCCTAGTTTATAGTCAGGATACACCAGCTATGTGATCCTGTTTCTAGAATATTTTATTGGTGCACTTCATATTCATTAGAATATATTTTAATATTCTCTCTTTACACTATATTTTTCTGATGGGATTGATATTCATCTATAGAAATTCGACTCTACTCATATTTGGGTTCCATAATATTTGACTGATGGGATTCATATTCATGAGAAGGAATTTTTATCTTCTCTTTTTCCACCCTATTTGGATTATTGGATTCATAGGTGGATGTAAAAGTTTTTACCTATTCATAGTTGGTTTCCATCAAATTTGGTTGACAGGCTTCATTTTCATTGGAAGGGGTTTTCATCTTCCTATAGTTTTCCACCCTGTTGGCATGGAGATTATGGAAATATTTGGTAGGAATTTATGATTTTTATAGTGTGCCATCAAATTTACATGGTGGGATATATAAGAGGTATTAGTAATATATGTATTCTCATTATGTTTTTTCTTATTTTTACGATAGAGATTTTCCTTAAAACCTAGGGTGATGACATATTCTTCAATAAATGTTCATTGACTTTGGTGAGATGCATGTGGAATCTAGGTCTCTTGGACATCATCAAGATCCCTTGGGGTGATTTCCTCTTTAGGGTGAGGATATCGGGACACATATTGCTGGCGATGATGATTTTTGGTATGGGGCCTTAGAAGACACAAATGTTCTACATGGATGTAATCATTGTAGAAGATTTCATTCACCTCCTTAAGAGAAGGGAGGAACACATTATAACATTCTAGGGACATGATTCCTCAATTATTAAAGATATCTAGTGGAGACACCCAAATATAGAATATTGGCCATTTTTGCTGGGTGGTCAGTGGGATTTCATCGACTGGAGGGCCTCTCTTGCTACCTCCTATTTTGGGAGAGTACTATTTTGATGGTACTACTCGATCAATGCATTTAAGATCAATTGTTGGAGGTTTTGTGTAAGAGATGAAGTCCTCTACTTAATGAGGAATCAGTTGGTGCAGTGGCTGACATGAGAGTTTTTGATAACTTTTGGGTTTCCATTGGATTGATGAAAGCTCTAAAGAATTCCCGAAATATGTGTGACTAGTACAGAAAAAAATACACCCTCAAAGTATCATCTCATGAAAACATTTATAATTGATGGTCTCACACGGCCCTCTTCTCTTTTTTTATCTAAAAGGGGACTACAGTGGGGTAACACAACAACCTTGATTAATGAATCATGTTTGGTTCAACATTTTTGTTTCTAATGGAAATTTTGTTCTTGATAATCAATTAACAGGATTGAGTTTGTGAAACTATTAATGTTAGGGTTACCATCCAATTTCTGGTGATTATAGGTTTATGTTTGTGTGGGTCAATTCTAAGGGGTTATATGGTGTGCAATTACTAATGTAAAGCATAAAAACAATAACTAGTCACCAACATGTTTGTTCGTGGAGCTAGAAACACCCAAAAAATCTCACATCCATGATTCATAGACCCACTTTCCAAAGGTATGCGTTCATTGGATGATTTGGCCGATGAAACTTATGAACTCACATTAAACGAGTGTAGGGGAACTCAGGATCATATCACCCTTTTGGGGGGAACTATCACATATTATAGGAATCTCTTATAGATCTTTGTTATGTTCATATGTTCATGAATCCTTTGTTCACTCCCATGATTGGGACCATGGATTACCCCTATAAGTGTATTTGATCATGATTATGCATGGGTTTCGAATCATCTGTATGTATCTATAGTTCTCTATCAATTGAAATATCCATATATGACTAAGGTTAATATTCAATTATTACCTTTTTATAGACATATAAGAGATTAGATGGTTGTTCATCCAGACAATTCTGGCTTTAAGATGCATGATGGGGTCCTATAGAGTTTATCATCATCCAAGGGGGACAAGAACTTTTTCGATGTCAGGATCGAAACCATATGTTTGGTTTCCAATGCATCCTTATGAGAGGAATCAGAACCCACATAGTTCATGCCACATAAGTGGACACACCACCTTTTATGGTTGTGTGACAAGGACTCAACCATACATTTTACCATCATGCATCAAGGATGCCTAGGCATAGGGTTCCTAGTCATGATTAGAAATGGGACAAATGTTGAGGTCCAACGAGGGACCTAGAAGGGATGTGTTCTCCCAGGTGGGGCCATGTTCTTATTGGAGAAGTGGACCAACACAGATAAGTTTCAGTGTTGGGTTTGGATCTTTTTAATTCCTCTAATGTATCCCAATTAGTTGGGAATCAAAGCCCACATAGTTCAGAATGATGGGGATTATGAACAAAGGCTACCCATTAAAGTGGGAATGATTGGGGGAATACAATAAATAGGGGTTCCATTGAAATAGGAGTTATCTTGGTCAGATTTTATGTGGAGATTCCTCATGGGATCTTCCCATTTAGATTATGGTCGAGGTTTACATCTATGGAGAAGGCTCGTTTGAAGTTTGGTATTGTAATGCCCCAACCCCAGTTACCCAGAGTCGGTGCACTATTACATAACATTGGCATGATCATAAAAGATCAACTCTCAAAAGACCGATTAGTTTAGTAGCCTTGGAAATATGATTCATACATAAGTTCAACTTTACAACCTAAAAAAGGAATAAATCATGAATTTATTCCATTAGAAACATCCAAGACTCCTAGATTATGCCTGCAAGTCACTCATAACTAACTTCTTCATATCCTGGGAAAATGAAACATAAGAAAGGGGTGATCTCAAATGCTCAATAAGGGTAATCAATACAAAAAAAATATAACATAAATATTAAACATGGTGAATAATTGAAACCACATGCCTTTACCAATAATAAACATGAATAATTTAATGGTAGGAATATTAGCTGAGTAAATAATGGAATAATAAAACATAATCATGGGTATTCTACTTGTCTAATGACCACATGAACCATCCATATTATTTTAATAATGAGGGAATGTATAATGCCAGAAATTCTAAAACATTTTTTCATGGCCTCGGCCAAGACGTCTAAAAATGATTAAGGCCTCGGCCAATTCCATGTCTAGTTGTCTCATGAGACATACTGATGCATCGAGGAGCTATAGTGGGCTCCACATGTCACTTACTAACTCCAATGCATTCCTCAAATGAAAAGGTTGAAATATAACTTACGCATTTGTATCAAAACTACCATAAACATGTCAGTACTTTAACCACAAACCATGATTGGTATTAAAATAATTGACATCATAAACTATCATCATTTTGTCATAAATAAAATAAATTATTTAATGTCTAAAAAATATAAATAAAATAAAATTATGTAGGAAATATTCTTATATTTCTAATGGATATTAATAGTCTAATTTTTCTTATCTGTAACCCTATATTAAAAATGTTTTAGTTATTAAACTTTCATTTTAACTCTTTTAACTCTTCTTTGAATTAAATAATAATAAATGTCCCGATCTAATCCAAGTGGACCAAACAGGTTCATATTTTATTCCTAAGGATATTTTTGGTCGATTTATACCTATCCAATAAAATTAAGACATGTGTTTGGGTAATCGTTTATTATTATAATATTCTTTTTACCTTGAATTACCCTATTTACCTTTAACTGCGGTAAATACAAGCCAAAAGTCAATATTCACCAAAAATTATTTTCATTTTATTGAACCAAATTTTACTTATTGAGGTTAATCATGTCTCTCAGATTTTTGAAATTTAACTCACAGACACGGTAAAATTAATTTTTATGCAAATTTGTAAATTCTTCTATGAGGTGTGTAAAAGAAAGTAAAATGTTCAATAAAATATTTATATATCTCAACTTATTATAAAATGACTCCAATTAATTTTATTGAACTTATATAGGTATTATATATCTATCTTTACATAAAATAAATTTAAATAAAATAAATTATTATTTAACTAAAAAGTCGGTTTTAACCAATATCTCATTGTTTTTCAGTATTCATTAAAAATTGAATGTTTCCAGAAAAATACCAAAATTTCACCCAAAGATAATTTTGATATTCTGAATTCAAAAATTAATTCTATTTTACTAAATTCAAAAAATATAAGTTTCATTTATTGATTTAAAATTTATTCCCATTGTCAAAACCAAAAAGCATGTATTTAACAAATAATAACTAACAAAAGATTTATACTTGTTTATGTCCAATTTCAATGTCAAATTATTTAATATGAATAAAATTGGATTAAATGGTAAAAATATAATTTATTCATACTTCCAAACCATTAAAATGTATAATTTAGCACTACAAATTATTTTGATTAAAAAAGTTGTTTTTAGTTAAAATATTGTATTTTTCACTATTCACCAAAATATGAAAGTTATCAAAAAAACACCAAAATCTTATTGAAACTAAATTATTATGTACCAATTATAAAGAAGAAGTTTATTCTGTAAAATTTTATATATAAAATTTTTAAATATTGTATTCAAAAAAGGATCCCCATTAAAAGGAGGTAAAATTGCATTTTTTAAATGCTTCTTTTATCTGAAAAAAATGATTTTTTTCATTATGTCTAAGAAACTCATAATATGTGTTCTGAAATTATAAGGATTATATAAAGGTCAAAATTTAGTTAATACTATTCATAACCTCTTTTGAACAGCTAGTTTGGTAAGCCGTGGTGCGCTTGAACCTAGTGTTGCGTGTAGTGCAAGTTATTGAATTACTTTGAAGAAATAACGTACTATGAAATTTTGGGGTGTTACATTCTTCCCTCTTTTAATAAATTGTGTCATCGCAATTTGAAATTGTTTTTAAAAAATAAAAGGTTAAAAATAGAAAATACCTTTGTGGGAAACCCCACATCAAAAATTGTGTTAATAAAATTTAGACTTAATAAGAGGAAAAGGGGAATGAAAAAGTAACCACTAAATTATAATATCTATTAAGAGAAAACTGGAGGAAATTATAGACACATAATTGGAGGAAAAACGTAAATATTTATAGGGAGTGATTGAGGTCATCACTCACAAGAAATTGTTTAATTGAGGGCCTCCAAGCCATCAATTTATGATGATTCAAAATTTCTTCGGTTCAACAAAACATAATGTATTAGGATAACACATTTTAGTATTAATATCCCTTACCTAAAGTTTAAAAAATAATTTCTTCATAGAATAATGGAAGAGAAAAATATATACATGACAAGTAGAGTTCCATCCTTTAACTAATTTCTACCAAAAACTCATCTTTCACTCCAAAAGATAATAGAACATAAAAAATATTTTATTTATCCTATTCGTATAGGGTTCCAAAAAAATGAATTTATAATTTATCCACTATACCTTTTAAAAATTCTACATTATTCAATCTTGGACATCACATGGGCTAGTGGTCGGTGATACACCCTTCGCCCTACTGTTGTGGGTTCAAGTCTTGCGGCCTTACTAGATGCGACGGATTGCCGCCCAACCTCCGAGTTGTCCTTTTTATGGC
The DNA here is from genome assembly GCA_963277665.1 of Viscum album. Lineage (NCBI taxonomy): Eukaryota > Viridiplantae > Streptophyta > Magnoliopsida > Santalales > Viscaceae > Viscum > Viscum album. The sequence continues at coordinate 957,811,103 of OY728158.1, read as the reverse complement.
AATCCAAAAATAATCTCAAACTAGAATTAACCAAAATACTTTTGTCCAAACTCACAGTCCAAAATTTATAAGGAAGGTAAACACAATGAAGATCCTTTTTTCCACGTAATAACATGTGAACACCTTCATCATGTATTCTTTTAAAGCACTGCAACATTTTGATTTACCATAAAACCTTATTGATTACATTCATGCTTCCTTATTCCTTATAGAATACAGGATATACTCCTTCTATCCAAAAATGTTGTAAACACTAACATTGTTGGAATATACAAATCATTAATCAGTTTCAAGGTAGTAAAGAATATCCAATATAATTTATCCGAATCAATCATGTATTATTCCAAAATCACTACCTCATTATGAGAAACATATTATGCTTTATCTTTCTCTCAACGATATATTTTCCAAAAATTTAACCTAATATTGAGTCACTTTTCTTGGTTCCACACAATCTCAAGTCCTTAATGAAATAGTATTTCTGTACAATCCTTATATACTCTAAAATTCTTATAACATGTATATCATTAATACAATACTCATATGACACAATACATTAAAAACAACTTAAGAAATATAATCATTCCTCTTCATATTTAGTAGTATCATAACTTTATTATTATCCAATAATAGCATTTGGGGAATAATCTGATGATTTGGACATTGATTCACATAATGTCCCAACTCCTTGCAGATAAAGCATTGTACATTTGAAACTTTTTTCTTACCCTTGCAATCACATACTTGGTGTCCTTTTTCTCCACACTTATAACAAACTCTCATTCCCTTCAAGCATTTAACAAGGTGATTCTTTCAACAATTATCACATATGGGAAAGTACTTCTTTCCCTTCTTCCCTTTATCCATCATTCTCTCTACCATCATTTTATTCTCTGGCTTCCCATCAATGGTGTAGGACTCAAATAATTCTTTTCTTATCTTGTTAAGACATGATACTATTTCTTCATATGTTGAGAATACATCGGATATTATTTCCCTTCTAAATGTTGTCTTAATACTATGAATGATATGATCCTTCTTACCCTTTAGATCATATGTATTGTTGGAGTTATCATTCTTTCTACCGGGTGCCATTTCTAAACAACGGAATACACAAGGTAAGTTTATGAATTGCAATTCATAATTCCAAAATTGTAAAATACCTAACGCAAATTGAATAGTTTCTGGATATATTCCAAAATCATAAAAATGTTTTATTTGTGGATTTATTTACTCCTAAATCATTCATAATGGTATGTAAATAAAATGATAATTATCCTAAGCATATCCCCCAAGAGTGTCGTAACCAAGAGTGCAACAAGGCTCATTGTCGTGCACTAGTTCCCATTTGAGTCTAGCTCAAAGATGTGTAGTCTGGTTTTACCCCTAGGTACATCAGTGATAGAGCCACCTCTACCTGATCGTATCCAGACATGGATGTACATCTTGGAAAACTTAAAAAATCTCTACAATACTAAAATTGTAGTATGTTATTATATACTAATCCTCAATGTCTATCTTAGGGCTTTGTTCTCTAATCAGAGTTTATCTAAATCTAGTTCCCAAGGTTTATACTAAACTTACTCTAATACAAACTATAAATCCACGACACTAGTTACCCAGATTCGGTGAATTATTACATAACTTTGGCATTATCCCAAAAGATCAAGTCTTGAAAGACCGATTAGTTTAGTAGCCTTGGAAATAATATTCTTACATAAGTTCAACTTTACAACTTGAAAAGACATACAACACAACTTTATTCCATTAGAAACATCCAAGACTCCTAGATTATGCATGTAAGTCACTCATAACTGACTTCTTCCTATCCTGGGAAAATGAAACATAATAAAGGGGTGAGCTCAAACGCTCAGTAAGGGTATGCAATACGGCGGAAGATAACATAAATATTAATCATGGGGAATAATTGAAACCACATGCCCTTACCAATAATAAAAATGAATACTTTAATTGTAGGAATATGAGATGAGTAAATAATTCCATAATAAAACATAATTAGGGGTATTCTACTAGTTGAATGACCACATGAACCATCAATATTATTTTCATAATGAGGTAATGTATAATGCCGGAAATTCTGAAACATTCTGTCAAGGACTCGGCAAAGATGTCTATAAATGATTAAGTCCTCGGCCAAAAACATATATGAAATTGGGAAAGTCCTCGACCAATTCCACATCTAGTTGCCTCATGAGACCTACCGATGCATCGAGGAGATATAGTGGGCTCCACCCATCACTTACTAAGTTTAATACATTCCTCATGTGAAAAGTTTGAAATATAACATAAACATTCGTATCAAAACTAGCACAAGAAATGTCAATACTTTAACCATAAACCATGAATTGTATAAAAATAGCACATCCATAGTCAAAAATATCACAAAATATTCAATACAAAATGGATGTTTTGTATCATAACAAATCAACTTCAATAAACTTAAAATCCATTAAAGGATGTTCACATAGATGAAATAAAAACCTTATTTAGAGAAATATCTCTTTCTATTTTGAAATAATTTAAGAGTGACAAATTATAAAGAAAACATTTATTTTTAAAATATTCTTATAAGCATGTAATATAATCTTTGACGATTTTATAATGGCAGAAAATATCCACACCCACCGTATAAGTTAAAAAAACCTTCTTAAAGTACCTTGTTTGGAAAACGACAGAAAGATTCATTTCAAAACATATAAGGTTAAATAAGGTTATAAATTACATTACCCCTTTGTCTAGTAATTTTTTTTAAATAAATTTTTAATAAACATGGATGTGGATGATAAAGAGGTCCCAGTAGATACTTATATAAAAACAATATCGGATAATAAAGATATTGTAGAATTAACCCTTACCTTTTACTTTTCCTTGGTCGAGGGTAGGTTAAACTCCTATATAATGGAAAAATAATTGTTATTAAATTATAAAGGAATCATATACATTAATATGATATCATATATGATCTTTTAGCATTGCTTTGTTAATAATATCTTAGTATTATAATCATTTCGGTGTTAACTAATTCATTTTCCTTTATATTCTTCATTACGTAAGTAATGTTTGTTATGGATAAGATGTTTATTATTCATATTCATAATGATATTAAGTCTTTAACCATTATTTTTAATCATCTAATGAAAATTATTCTTGAATGGATATGATGGAGAATGAATCTCATCGCGTTCATGGAGACGATAATCCGTACGTACGCACGAGCGACAATATCATTATTTTTATATTAAAATAATATATAATTGGATGTTATATCATATATAAATAATAATTATCATGTTATATTTATTATTTACATAAATTACACATCATTATTACACCCATCCAAATAATAATGTATTGAATATCAATTACACCATGATGTGGATACGATAAGCCGTAAGTACGCATGTATGGTGACATGTCATTCAAAGGATGGATAGAATAATGAATTTGTTTTTACCATATTTATAATAAAATCACAGAATATAGAATATACTAGATTTTTTATTTTAGAATCGAACCAACAAAGAAAGAGGAAGTGGAAGAAGAAAATAACATGAAAGAGGTGATGAAATATTTACATCTTCTTCGGGTTCTTCCTTTTGATTTGATCAAAAGGGATCCATAGGTTGGATTTATGACTAACATAAGGCCTCTAGGATTACGATAATACATTCTAGAGGTTATTTTGGTAGGATTTGGCCGATCCAAATGTCTTTGAAGGTGTGAATTAGAGAGAAGGGGGAGTGCCCTTTTATAAGAGGGGCGAGGGGAACCTTATGAAAAGCTAGAAATATTATTTTATAATAAAATAATTTTCAGTTTATAATATCTAAAAAATAAATTATATAAAGCATAAGGTGGGGATGGGTCGAAAAACAATCAACCAATATGTTTTAGATAGGTTTGGGTGACTATATTAACTTTATCTTTTAGATTTAACTCTTAATTAAATAGTTTGACATTTACCATGTCTCTTTGTATTTTTATATTATATGGTTAATAAACTTACTATATACTTCCATGATAACCCAAAGTGGTTCACTAATGATACACCTATCATTATATATTTATTTTGTCTGAACCTTATATTTTTAGGAATAGAATATCAATTCATAATATAATATATGTTTTAAAAACTCTTTTTTGTCAATTTTGACACTATTTGGTATTTTGTTTTTTCTAAATCAATAAAAGATTTATTACATCAAAACAAATTCATATAACCAACCCTAATAGGTCTTATAAACCTATAAAATTAGTGGAAATTATAAAATTTCTCGAATTACATTTATTTGTATATTTATAATGTCAATTAGTTTAGTGTTTCATTAATTAGGTAATTACTGCATCATCATTGTGTCATAAAATATTAAATTATTTAACGTATAAAAAATATAAATAAAATACCATTATGTAGGAAATCAATTTTTTTCTAATGAATATTTATAGTTGAATTTATCTTATTTAAAACCCTATATTAAAAATGTTTTAGTTATTAAACTTTGATTTTAACTCTTTTAACTCTTCTTTGAGTTAAATAATAATAAATGTCCTAATATAATCCAAGTGGACCAAAGAGGTTCATATTTTATTCCTAAGGTTATTTTTGTTGAATTATACTTTTACATTAGAATTAGGACATATGTTAGGATAATTTTGAATTATTATAATATTCTTTTTACCTTGAATTACCATATTTACCTTTAACTGTGGTAAATAAAAGTCAAAAGTAACTATTCATCAAAATTAATTTTATCTTATTGAACAACATTTTAATTACTACGGTTAACCATGTCTCTTTGATTTTTGAAATTCAACTCACAGAAATGGTAAAATTATGTTTTATGCAAATTTGTAAATTTTCTTAGGAGGTGGGTAAAAGTCGGTAAAACGTTCAATAAAATTTTTTTATATTTAAACATATTATAAAATGACTTCAATGAATTATGTTGAAGTTATATAGGTATTATGTATCTATTTTGACCTAAAATAAATTTAAATAAAATAAATAATTATTTAAATAAAAATTCAGTATTAATCAATATCTTAGTGTTTTTCAATATTCATCAAAAATTAAATGTTTTCCGAAAAATACTAATATTTCACCCTAATCTAATTTGATATTATGAATTCATAAATTATTTCTATTTTACAAAATTCAAAACAAAGATTTGTAATTTATTAATTTAAAATTAATTCCCGTTGTGAAACCCAAAAAGCATGTTTTTAAAAAATAATAACTAACAAAAGATTGATATTTTTTTATGTTCAATTTCAATGTGAAATTATTGACTATGAATAAAATTGGATTAAATGGTAAAAATATAATCTATTTATACTTCCAGACCATTAAAATGAATAATTTAACACTACAAATGATTTTGACAAAAAAATTTGCTTTTAGTTTAAATATAGTATTTTTAACTATTCACCCAAATATGAATGTTATCAAAAAAACACCAAAAACATATTGAAAATAAATTCTTATGTCCCAATTCTAAATAAGAATTTTATTTTGTCACATTGTATATATAAAATATTCGAATATTGCATTTAAAAATGGTTCTACATTTAAATGCGGTAAAATTTCATTTTTAAAAAAATACTTATTTTATCTGAAAAAATGAATTTGTTTTTTTCAATATGTATAAGAAACACATAATATGGATTCTAAAATTATAAGTATTATATAATGTTCAAAATTTAGTTAATATTATTCATAATCTCTTTTGAACGACTAGTTTGGTAAGTCGTTGTGCTCTTGAACTCAGTGTTGCGTGTAGTGCAAGTTATTGAATTACTTTGAAGAAATAATGTACTATGAAATCATGGGGTGTTATAGCTGTCATGTGGATTTCATGATCATAATTAATCACTAATCCCACAAGAGTCATTTCCAGTGTGAAAAATAAGAGAATGCAGCAGATCTGATGATCTTGCAACCCTCCCCATCCACTCATGGATGGTGTTGGAATAGAATTGGGGGAAATAGAGGGGATTTGAGGGCCCCAGTTTTCTCAATTGTCTTCATATCCAAGAAATTAATATTTAGAGATCTATCTAGATATATTCTAGAATGAGGTATTGAGAAAAAAGATACCACCTTCCACTAGATAGTATAGGGTCTTACTATATTGGGAGTGCCTTGAAATTGATTCTCTGAAAGGGGAGGAGTGTGACTCCTTATAAAAAAAATTCTAGTATGATCAATTTTTTATAATAATGAGCCTTGCCAAAAGGATAGGAAAAAAATCACCCTTTATCCCTAGAATGGAGAGGTTCATTCAAGTATCCTATGGTCATAACCTAGGTTACCATAGGAATGTAAACAAAGGGACATTCTGAGGGTCCTCCCAATTGTGGGGATTACCCACATGACTCTAGTTACGATGGGTATGTAAACATAGATGAACATGTTGATAAGCCTGATGGTCTCATCATATATATCTGGTTTCTTGGGAGGAGGTTTTATCTTGATTCTGTTGGACTGTATTGTGGAGGGTCTACTAGTGATACAATGGAAATAGGAGGAAATGACTGGAACTAGTGGGTAGAACCCCCTAGGATACCCCATTCCCTATAGCATATCCAGATATGGGATGGGGCTTCCTCAGCATACCATATTGCTATGTGGGCAAGGGGACCATCCACATACCATGGTGGTATGAGGACCTAGGTTTGGTCTGCATAGCGATTGGGTACATGGAGCCACGTTCCATCTGCATAACATGATGATACACATGGCTGAGTTCCAACCACGCAACGATTCACTATATGGGCAAGGGTTCCACTATCACAACTCTATACTATGTAGGAATCCATACTTCAAGGTGGAATTGGTTGTGCGTCTAGTGGGGAATATATCTGTAATGGATATGGTGTTTGTGGTTTTCCAATTAGTTTAGTTTCTTCTCCATAACGCTAGAGTCAGGTTTTACCTATAAGGAATCTCCAAGAGAGTCTGTATTTTATAGTGCTCTCTTCTTCCATGCCTTAGTCGATCAATTGATCTCCCTCTCTTTGATTCTTGAATGCATAACCCCATTTTTGGGTTTTTCTTGGGTTTTATTTATAGAGAATAAGATAACTGGATACAAGCATAACTAGTCGTCTTCAATGAGGACACGATCACTCTTTTGTGGAAGCACACAAAAGCAACCCGACCCACAAACAACATGGTCGGTAGGGTTATGGGGTCATCATCTTCAGAGGTGATAATCACCAAATCTATTCTGTTAATGAATTCATTTCATTCACAGGGATCCGACAACTTATCCTTTTCATCAATCCATTTTAGTTAGATGAGAATGCCATCTGTGGGGAACATATTTCTACCTCTCTTCTGGAATCAATTTAATTTCATTTTAGGTATTTGGGGATGAATTCCTCTTCCAATTAACGGCTTAATTTGCATATTCCCCATGAAACATACCCCCATGTGTTGTGGTAGTCCGTGATGTATTTATACTTTCGGGAACCCCCTTCTTCCCTTTCCATTTTTCAATTCTTCAAACATATTTTCGTCAATTCTTCCTTCAATTTGTTTTCTTTCATTTTCCAAAGCCATGATTATACCTTGATTTCCATTTAAATGTTTTTAGGACCCAACACCAATATAGCCATCATAGATTCAAAATGAACTGGAAAACTCCATACCCTGAGAGTGATTCATGGTTTCCCCTAAACTGTGAACACAAAATCATACACTAGAGAATAATACTTATAAAAGTCCTAAAATTTAACTAGATGCTCTTGAGGATCATTTGGTCATATAATATACCTTTCAGGCCTTATTCTACATCCAGAAACATCATCTCGAGGCTCTATAACTTTTAGTATCAAGATATGACTCTCCCTTTTAAAACAATTCCAACTCTTGAAATCTAAAATTCAGTTTCAAACTGAAATTAATAACATTAAAAAGGAGTGGGGTATTATATCATGTTTCCTATTATCCTATCTGAAGTGTTTGTCAAGTTCTTTTAACCTATTTGAATTTATTTCTATTTAACCTATTGTGATATCCAATGATACTTTATAAAATTTTCCAAATAATGAAATACCTATCTGAAAAACATATGAAAAATTTATTTCCCACAAAAAATACTTTTAAACCATTCACCAACCATAGAAAATATTTCATTAAAGAGACATAAAGTTTATTCTTTGACTTTCACAATCTTTGTGAGAGTATTATAGAACTATTATTCTTTTATAATCCTTATTATACAACATCAACTTATTATTATAATTGCGATTTCTAGGAATGATGTCCATTAATGTACAAAAACATATATGTAACAACCTCAATGGAAACTTTATTCAAGTATTCAGTCACATTAGAATATAATTCACCTAGTAACTCATTGAAATTTTCTTCACCACAACCAATAAATATGTCACTAGAGGAAAAATAACAATTGATTCATCATGACAAATACCAATTTACACTACCTCAGCTAAAGGTAGTTCCCTTATCATTATTAAACTCTTTGATTACATTATGGCCTCCTTTATCTTCTAATTATATAAGGTTTTAACCAAGACCTCCAAATTAGTACAAAAATGTGTGGGAGAAAAATATTATGTTTGATGAATTTCATTAAAAAATTACAATCTCAACATTATGTATACTATTAAAAAATGAATATTTTTTATAACCAATTAGATATATCCTTATACTATAACCACATTTTAAACAAATAGAGCAGATCCAAATCAGAGGGAATCTATGCTTTGATAAAAATTGAGATTCTTGGTATGATCATGTAGGTACACTTGATAGGGGGTGAATAAGGTGTGAATTTTAAAAAAAACTAGTTCTTTTTAAGTTATTTCCACTCCTTTGGTCTTTATAACATCTACTATCTTTTTAGATGAAAATGGTTCTACACAAATTTACCGTAGAATAAACCAATATGAAACACAAATTTTGAAAGTAAAGATATTATATTAATTTTTATACGGTGCATCCCCAATATTGGAAACATACTCCTTATGTATTCAACTCTTGTTGATGCCCAGATGATACACTAATAATCATGTATTCAATAATAATGGTTTGGTTGGGTATTATCCTGAAAATGTGTTCTCTATATTAAACAGGTGATATCAAGATATAAATCATGTTAACAGAGTGTTTATAAAATTACACTTATGAAGGGATATTTATAAGGAATCTCATACTCTTGAATCATGCATAAAACCAGATGGTCTTCTGTATTCCTTCCTAATATTTAAGTATATCAATATGAGATCCAAATATTTCTTTTTCACTGAAAAATTTACATGATTCTCAAATTAGAGAGCCTTCGTTTTCCAAGATGTACTAAATAAATACTCATGCAAATCAGTCTCTATTCTGTTCATAGCTTTCAATTATTTTAAAATCTATTTTATGGACACTATCTGCTGAATATGTAAAAAATTTACAATAATAATATATTTAATTAAATCATCATAACAGTCATAGTCTATCACTCTTCTCTTATTCTATTAATATTATTCTTTTAGAAACACATAATGTCAAAACTCTTCAACACATGATCTGTTCTGTTCTTCATCCTCTCTATATCTTGTTGTAGATCCTCCATCCTCATCCTCTCCATTATTCCTTGAGAGTTGGGTTCTCTTACCACACTCATTTTGTTCTTCTTCGAATGTATTCTTTTTTTTCCTCTCAAATTATCAGTCCCATGATTCACAAAAATGACGAAATCTTTTCATACTTTTATTTTCATACATTTTTCAATTTTTTAATTACTAATTGTGGGAATATTAAATGAATTCTTCCATTTTTTATATAAAAAAATAGAATACTACGAGGAATATTTCACTTTCATCCAAAATCACCATAATAAAATACACAATTCTGGGTTCCCATAATATTTTTTTTCAACTCAAGGTTTACTCTAAAAATACCCTCCTTAATAAAACTCACATAGATGAATATAGTTTATCATTTATTCTCTAACATAATTTGGAATAATAATATTCTTCAAATTAAAATATCTACACTTTTAAATATTCATGAAATCTGTAAAAAATTTAGCAGAAACATCATAATAGGTGGATATTTTTTATTTGCTGTCTTGAGTTCTCCTTTAATGTTTTTTACAATTCCACTAATGAAAATAATAAAAAACTCATTTTTTCTGACTAGAATTAAAATTACTCTTATAATGTTTGAGAACTGATTCCTAGTTTATCTTTAATTTATCTGTATCAAATTTATTATTAAAAAATCAAATTATTATTTAAGAATAAATTTTACTTGATCTTCTACAATGTAAATCTTGAATCATTGATTTTAAAAGATTCATTATATTTATGAAATGAGGCATTCCTCAACCATCATTCCAAATTGATTTCCTTATTTAGTTATTATATCTAGAAAAATCATTTTTCATACATTATAATTTTGAAAATTATGCTTCGTAAAACATTTAATGAGGCCTAGTTATTAAAATATGTTATGGGATAAGCCTTTGTAGAAATGAGAAAAACTAAAATATCACACATGATCTACAAATATCTTACATTTATCTCAATATTTATATGCATCTCCAAATATCTTATATAGAAAACACCATACATAGATTACAAATCACTTATGTGTAGTATAATTTTATTATATTTCAATAATATACCTTATATTTTGGATAATTCTTCTAAATGGCCAAATTTCTTATATCCAACATAAATATTCTATATGTTTCTCATATCTACTTCCACATATAGGAAATTTAGGAAATTTTTTCCAAATCACTTACCCATAGATGAAATATTTTATGGGTGGTTCAATTCTCTTATGCAAAGATCAATTTACATACAACGATGTTAAATTACTTACATACTATAAAAAATATATTATGCATAGATAAAATTTCTTGGATATTTAATCATCCCTGGAACAGTACATGCGTAATTTCGTCAATTAAAATATTAAATATTTCAAATCATCCTTCTACATTAACACTTAACTCAAATTACTCTATAACTACTTCAAATAATTGTGTGAATTATTAGAATAAATTCCAAAATCCTTTTTTCTTATTCCAAAGACTTATAACACAATAAATACTCAAGTTAGAGTATTTCAAAAACACTTATAGATTCTCAAACCCAATTTAATTCAAAATTTTATAAATAATCATCCACAAGATATAAAATGTTAAAATAAATTTTATTCATGATCGATCACTCAAGGAAGGATACCCAAACATTTAATCGAACTTACATCATAACATAATATCTGTTATACACCCATTATACACAGCTCTACAAGGTATCCAATAAAAATTCAACAAACATATCTTTTTAACATATATGATTTAAATTTAAATATTATTGATTGTAATTTTCTACCTTCATCACAGGTATTAGACTAGTGGAATAAATCCAATAATAATTCGATATCATATTTCAATCAAATATGCTCACCCAAGTATTCTGGGGTAGCATTGGTTCACATTAATCCATTTCAATTTATAATAGAAACTCCTTTAACTTCATTCATTGGGTAGATAATGACAACATTATTCAATTAATTACCTTTTCATAAGTAAATTGAAAATTTCAATAATGTAAATTGACAAAAAAAATACAACTTAATCCCAAGGGAAGATCAATTTTGAATCAATAACACAAGAAATGATTTATGTAAGGAGTTACACATCAATATGGGTTTAAAAATTGATATAGTGGAAGGAATGGGATTATAAAACTATATTTTTATAAGCATTGATTCATGTAAAGGGAATGACATGATATAATATAGTGATATTAAATCCCCATCAAATGGTCTATGTTTTATATTCCTTTTAAAGTGATCAGTTTTTAGGGACCCAATCATTTAACCATGTATGTTTTCCTATCACAGCACATCCCAATGGGGCCCGTTCCATGACTCCCCAAGCATGCCTTCAATAAGCCAGGGGCTTCTGACTAGCACCATGTATGTATATCACTAACATAAGAGGAATTTCTTATGTACCTGTACACACACACACACACATCTCCAAGACCACAAATGCTGAAATGTAAAAAAAAATGGACAAAATGCATGCATATAACTAAACCCAACCAACTGAGTACAACGGAATCTAATCTGCAGAAATTAAGTTGGGCCAGAATACAAGCCTACCAAAATAAAGAGTCTACAAACTAAAAATACCATCCTATAAGAATGATATTGTTACTGGGACTACTTCTTATAGCCATATGAACACCAAGTCTTGTAAGGAAGATCACAAAGCATGGTCTGGTCCTGGTTCGCCTTAGACTTTGTCAAAAGTATGTTATTCTATAAAAGACATGAAATGTGCAGGAAAAGCCCGTACGAGGGTGATTACAACATTAATTTGTAGGGGACCCCAAAAACCAAAAATCAATATGCAAACAGAAGTGTAGTCCTCTCTACACAATATATGTCTACAAAACATATAACAAGAGAAACTTATCTACATATACTCGAATCGAGACCCATAGTTTAGAGGTAAGTCACAGTGACTGCATACCCACACTAGGGATTTAGTTTGAAGATTCCCCAAAGCACTCATCCTGGAGAACTCAATCCCTGAGTCTGAAAGCTCTGTTGACATTTTTCTGAGAAATACGTTTGTCTGAGAGTGTCACGAGTGAGATACATGCACTAATAGATCAAAATAGAGAGCATATACACTCATTCTAGGCGAACTTTCTCTTGATTGTGGAATGATCACGATACATGGATGAGGATCCCTACCTAGGCCATTGAGTATACCACGACACATCTGGTTTCAACTGATATGTATAGGACCGGCACCATATATGTTTGGTCACGTCGATACCTGAATCTACCTAGGGTGAGTCATGGGTAGAGGATCTCACTCTGGGCCTCTCAGAGGGATATTGACTCTATCCAGAATGTCATGCTAAAGGGATCATACACCTTTGGATGGAAATGATACATGACCTTTAGGGGAATGCGAAAAGTGAGGACTAACCCAAATGAGGGTTGTCCAAGGAATGGTGGAAAAGAAGATCAAGCAATGTATCAAAAAATACATGACATGTAGAAAGGTCACATTCCATGTCCAATGACCATGGGTACTGCCTGTGTAAAATGGCCCACGTCAAAGATCATGTCATGTAGAAAGAGATATACACAGTTTGTAACAGTGTGACACGTCGTGTCCTACTATCTGGGCGATGCTCTATGTACTCTGGTTGTGTGCCCATACACGGATTTAACCCATGTGGTAGAGTACATGTTGTGTACTCTAACCCATGTCTTTGTATCATCCAAGACACATGAAGAGTCTCGAGTAAGGAGCCGCACGCCGTGAGATATTTTTCAAACACTGTTTCATTAATTCCTGAAAAGAATAACCCTACCCACCAGCGATCCAACCATACACATTGTGTTCTTCAGACACACATGGTGTTCTTCATGATTTTCCAAAAACCATTTATCCTCTTCCGAATTAAACCATCGATCCTTTGGTGTTATTCCAAGATATCTATTCTTCATGAAACTAAAGGCTCAATGAAGTCCTACCATGGAAATGATGATTCGGTTTGTTCCGGGCATTTGATCAGCTCCAAAAACATGTTTTGATCATCTGTATCAAGAATGGTTGAAGAATAGTTTCTTTTGATCCTTGTCGATTCATAATATTCCATCGTCATTACACCTCCACCTGGTTGTCACGAAGCTAGATCTATGATTTGGGATCATTGCGTTGCGAGACAAATGCACAAAGATATGCTGTTCATAACCATGCAATGAACATGAAGAACATGAGGTCAAAAAGGTTAGATGAAATATATAAAAAGAATTTAAGAATGAACCTCCCCCATCGTTCTTTGCAGAGTTGATCCTCTCCCGTTAGATGGAACAAAAAGAGAAAATCATATATAAATCAATCCAAACATGGATCAACTCATCCTAAGTAAACCTGATAAAAGACCCTCCTACAAGAAAAAAAGATCCATGTGTCAACCTGTTCGTGGATTGATCTATGTTCATTGTTGAATTCAAGAATAGGGAAGGAAAAAACTGTAATTACAACCCCTAACTCGATCATTGATGATGAGGAAAGGTGATCGTCAGTTCGGATTTGATCTCACTGTGAAACGATCTTCGTGTCGTCGCTCATCGTCATTCATTGACATTCCTCTATGGGCAGCTCCTCTCCAAAGATCTAGAGCATCCAAAGAAGGTTTCCAATGTTATGAGCCTATCCCTGGGTTCTTGGATATTTAAAACCAAATAAACATTCCAATGAGTCATGGAAACGTTTAAAATAAAATAAATTATTAATTTATTTTATTTCCATTAATACACCCAAAAACTAACTTCTATTGTCGACCAAAACTAGTCAATTTTAGGCCCCGCCTAAGGTAAATACGCTACTCTGAATGCAATGGTTCCCTCACATTTATCATTTGGGTACCCATTTAAATGTTATTCCACTTTTTTAGGAAAACATTTTGAACAGACTATTTAAAATATTAATTTATATCAAAAAAAATTCTAGGAACTCCATGAATCAAAATCGCACGTCATTAAAAAGCCTGGTAATGTAATAATTTCATATAATATTTTAAAATAATACACAAAAAATACAATATAATAACTTCTCCCCATCTTAGGGCTTTTACATCCCCAAAAGTCAAAAAAACCACTCAAACAGATGTGGGTATTATGCATGAATCTGGGCCTCCCTCTCCCATGTTATCTCCTGAAGGATCCCATGCTACCACCAAAAACACACCAAGAGATTAAATTTCCTAGGATGGATCATATTCTATCGATCCTCAATCTCCATTGGGTAATCTGTTAACATCTATCCATCCTCGATGTCCATCTCTCGCTAGTCAATGGCGTGCGATGGGTCATTCATGCACCTCCTCATCAATGACAAGTAGAATACATCATGTAATTGGAGCAACTATGATGGTATATTTAGGATCCACATCCCCTCTATAACTCAGTATAGTATCAGAAAAGGTTCGATAAACCATGGAGACAACTTGTCGCCCTAACCAGATCTCTGTAACCTTCATCGAGGTGATACCTAAAGGATGACATGGTCTCCCTCTTAGAACTCCAGAGGTCTCCACCTTCTATCAGAATAAGACTTATGCCAGCTCTATGCTGTATTCATCTACCCCTAGATGATCTGCACCTTTTCGGTGGTATCTCTCACCAACTATGGGCCCATCCATGCTGACTCTCTGGCATCAGTCCAACAAAGTGGTAATTGGCCGGGTAACCCATATAAAGCCTCAAACAGCGCCATACCAATAGTGGAATGGCTGCTTTTGTTATATAAAACTCTAACATTGGTAGGTGGTCCTCCCAACTATGACCAAAGTCCATGATTTAGGCCCACACCATATCCTCCAGAAAATGAATGGTTCTCTTAGTCTGGACATCTTTTGTGGGATGGAACGCTGTGCTCAAATGTAGATGAGTCCAAAAAGCCTCCTATAATCCCCTCCACAATTGAGATGATAGATGAGCCTCGCGATCTGAGACAATCGTCAGTGGGACACCATGTGGCTGAACTATATCCTACACGTAGAGGCATCCCAAACACTCTATATCACATTGTTCACGGATAGTTAAGAAGTGGTTCGACTTGGTGATTCAGTCAATGATCACCCATATGGAATCGTTTCCCTTGGATTTTCATGAAACGATTATCATGATGTTCATTGATATTCCATCCCACTTCCACTCCGAAACTTCTAGGGGGTGAGATTACCTTGCTAGCACCTGGTGCTCAACCTTCACCTATTGGAAATCAAGGAATCAGTAAATGAAATATTCTACTAATTTCTTCATACTTGTCCCCCAGAACTGATGCAGATGGTCCTGGTACCTTTTTCTGTTCCAGGATGTACCACCAGGGGTGTGTATGAATCTTCTTCAAAACCTCCTCCGGAAACGCTGTAGGAAAAACTATTCATCTCATGGAAAAGAAGACGTTCAACCCACCTTTCAAATATCCATTAGGATGTTGTTCTGTAGATAACTGAGCATATAAAGTCTTGTTGTCGACATCCATTGGTTGTGCATCCCTAACTCGCTATAAGCATAGAGGGGTGAAAACCATCGACTGGAGTTGAGATACATCATATCCATCCATAAATGATAACTGTAGCGAGGAAAAATGCTCTAAAACCTCACTCAGCAACTGTGAACTCGATCTATGGCTGAGAGAATCTGCCACAACATTCCCCTTCCCAGGATTATAGGTGATATTGATGTCATAATACTTAAACTAATCTATCCATATCCTCTATCTCGAATTTAGGTCCTTCTACGAGAATATGTACATGAGGCTCTTGTAGTCAGAGTCAAAAATATACCATTCTCCCATAAGGTAGTATGTCCACATCTTCAACTTGAATACTACCACTTCTAAATCATGATCATGGGTTGCATAGTTCTGCTCATACACCCTTTGTTGGAACAAACCATAAGCAATCATCTCTTGTCTCTACATTAGGACACAACCATGCCCACTCCTTGATGAGTCATAGAAAACTATGTACTCAACACCCACTTCTAGAAATCTTAACGGTGGTATTCTTGAAAAAAACCTCCTCAACTATTAGAAAACATACATGCACTTATCCATCAATAAAAAAGGAATCCACCTTGGGTTCAAAGGTGTCATTAGTGTTGATATCTTGGAGAAATTAGGGAAAATATCTGGTATTAACCTGCTAACCCAGGGACACTCTACACCTTTTTCACACTCTGGGGTGGCTCCTATGCTAACACCACATCGACCATGTATGGGTCCACTGCTACTCTAACTGCTGACATAACATGTTCCAGAAAGTGTAATTTCTGTATCTCAAACTAGAACATTCATTGCTTCCCATAATGATGATTCTCTAGGAGTATGTCTAGAACTATCTGTAGGTGTCTCACATGGTCCTCCTCTAATTCCAAGTACGAAAGGATATTTTCAATGAAGACTACTATGGACCAGTCTATGTACAATTGGAAAATCAGGTTCATAAGTCTCATGAACACTGAAGGGTAATTCATCACACCTAAAGGCATCACTAAGTACTTTTAGTGACATTAGTGACATCTAAAAGTTGATTTGATATATCCTCATCTCATACTCATAACTTGTGGTAACCCGATCGAAGGTCAACCTTTGAGAACCATATATTCCCTCTCAATTGATCAAAGAGGTCATCGATCCTTGGAAGTGGATACATCTTAGTCTTCATTATCTGATTCAGGCTCCGGTAATCCATGCACAACCTCAAACTCCCATCTTTCATCTATGAAAATAGAACTGGGGATGCCCTGGGTGAAAAACTGGGTCTTACAATGCCCTTTGAAAATCCTCTATGTGCGCTCTCAGCTTGCGAAGCTTTATGGGAGACATATGATACTACTGTTATGATATTAGTGTCATCCCATGGTTTAAGTCGATGCAGAAGTCGACTTCCTGATGGGGAGGTAATCTTGCAACCTCTTGTAGAAAAATGTCCTCATACTTCACCACTCCTTTTTGGAACTGAAATCTCACAACATCTACTACTTCTATGGTAAGGCTATCCAACTCATGAGTGATCGGTTGCACCCTCATAAGCATGAGACCATTCGATGCTTCCTCATATTACATTTCAATAACAAAGTAAGAAAACGTTCCATCACTATAGAAACACCACATTCTTATCATAAATCACTCAATTTGGGAATGGAGCGAAGATAACCAATCCATACCGAGAATTTTGTCGTATTTCCTTGATGTTGTGACCAAGAGGTTCCAATTGAAACTCTCACCTCCAAGGGTATGATCACACTATTGGAAACGTTTTGTGATCATCGAGTCTCCTATTGTAGTTGTCTCAAATCATAAGGGTCCAGTCAACAACTCTACCCGAATATCAAGGAATCGCACAAGACCTGTGGTGATGAACGAATGACTGGAACCTATGTCTATAAGTATGAAAACTAAAATAAAAAAGACATATATTTTACCTAGGATCATCCCAAATTCTCCTAAATCATGCACCTAGACCATATGTTGATGCCCTCACCCATGTCCCCCAGGTCCTTGAGCCTGGTGCAGACCTCCTAGGGGTGGTGGTGGAAGTAGGTCCAAGCGGCTACAACCTTCTAAAAATATCCCTACTCCTCTACCACGTTCGCCTCCTAGTGGGTCTTCCTACTCCACTCTCTACCTCTACCTCGGTGGTCCATCCACCTACTCATTATCAGCATGTTTATGGGTGGGACAGTCTTCAGCAATATGTCCTCTTCCATCGCACGAGTTACATCACTTCTCTCTAGACTGACTGAATCTAGTAAGATTTCTCTAGATTATAGGTCCCATGTCTTGGGTAATCCCCTTATATATTCCATGTCCTGATCCACATACCTGACATCGGCTCCTTACTGCCAAGGTATCTGCACATGTCTGCCTCCTGGTGACTACCACTAGTTGACTCTACTCAACCAAGAAGATCTTGACTACCAAATCTCACTCGAGTACACCTGCATAATTCAGAATTGATATAGGCACAATAGTAGCTCATATGTCCCATCATATACCTTTCTAGAAGGTCCAGGATCTGATGTGCAGATCCCTGACCATATCCATCGAGTACCTGGCGAGGTTAGTGAACCTCAATGAATAGTTATCCACTTTTAAAATACCATGTTGGAGATGAATAAGCTCTTAGATATGCACTTCTCTTAGCGTAACAGGAGATAAATCCTTTATAAAGAGTCTCTCGAACTCCATCCATGAATGTGTCTCCTCATAGTGAGGATGAATTGTCAAACTCCACCATCATCTCACCGAACCTTGAAGAAGGCTCACTCCTAGGATCACCATCTGGTCCACTTGTGTTCTCACTAGATAGAAAAATATGGTCACTTCCTCAATCCATTCTTTATCTGCTTGTGGGTCAGGCTCACCTCAGACCTTGAGAGTTTTTTTTATATGAAACTCATGTAGCTCGCTCATCCTATGCTCCTTGTCTTCTAGTACTGTAGGGACCACATTTTTCTCAACTTGGGGTTGTATAGTAGGTCCACCACATAGTGGTATCTCCAATGAAACTAGTCCCTGAATCAAAGACTCATCACTGACAGGGTTATCCACATTATTGAGTCACTAAATCCTAGCAGGTATGCATCTTGGAAGCATCCTGTAAGGAAACAAGATGTACCATGGTTAAAGAGTATATATGGAGGGTTTACATAAAAATACATGGAAGACACATCTCATTCCTATATGATGCATGTAAAATTGTTTTTGGTTTCCCGGCAACTAGTGTTCACATGTACTGAGTCAAAAAGTAAGTTCCTAGTGTCCAGGTGTATGGATACGCCATCTGACCATATGAAAAATCGATTCCCTAGCTTGAAATACAATATAAAATTACATAACAATATTTTCCCAAACTAATCTCAAAGACTCTTGGTCCTATGGTAGAACCGACCACCTCCAATAACACTCTTTCATGAACCATCCTACTAGGCCCCGTGTTAAGACTCCCTAAGCCTTCCTCTAATAGGATAGGGGCTGGTGACTAGTACCAAGATGGTATATTTCTCACATGGGAGGAATTTCATATGTGTCTGTACACACACACACATATCCATGCCCACAAATGAATAAATATAAAAAAACATTAAGGGAAAATATTCATGTATACAACTAAATCTAACCAACATAGTACATCAGATTGTAATGTGAGGAATGTAAACTGGTCCATAATATAAGCCCATGAAAATAAAGAGTCTACAAGCTACAATGTCCAACCTGTAAGAAATAAATAGGTACCAGGACTTCTATTCATAGCCATAGGGAAACCCCGTCCTATAAGGAAGATCACTATGCATGTTTCTGTCCTGGTCCACCCTAGACATCGTCAAAAGGCTGCTCATCTACACAAGACATGAAAAATGCAGGAAAATACTGTGTAGGGGTGAGTATAACAATAATCAGTAGAGGACCCCAAAAACCACAATAAAATATTAAAATTAAAACTAATGTTATCTCTACATAGTATATTTCTACATAACATATAACAATAGAAACATATACATATATACTCAAATCCCAGACCCATAATCTAGAGGTACTTTATAGAAACCACATACCCATGCTAGGGATTTAGTTTGAAGATTCCACAAAGCACTTATTTGGGAGAACTCACTCAATGAGTCTGATAGCTCTGATGACGTCTGTCTGAGATGTACATTCATAGGGAAGTGTCATGAGAGAGATAGATGCACTGATAGATCTAATGAGAGAATAGATACTCTCATTCTAGGAGAACTTACTTCTGAGTGGGTAAAGATCAGGATACATGGATGAGGATCACTGCAAGGTCCTTAGCATATACCATAAACCATCTGGATTCACTTGATATGTATAGGATTAGCGTTCTATAAGCCTGGTCATGTCGATTCCTGACTCTACCTAGGGTCATGAAAGGGTAGAGGAGATCACTCCGGGCCTCTCGGAGGGATTTAGATACTATCAATAGAGGAATACTAAAGTGATCATGCACATACGGATGGATATGATACCTGGACATCATGTGAATGATACAATGGGGAACCAACACAAAAAAAACATGTCCAAGGAAGGGTGGACATGAAGATCTTTCCATGTATAGAATGGTACATGACATGTAGAAAGGACACACCCGATGTCCTATGACCCTAGGTACGACCCATGTATAGTGGACCGTATCGAAGAGCACATCATGTACAAAGAGATATAAATGGTGTGTAACAACATGACCCACCGTATCCTACTATATAAGGGAATCTCAATGTATGCTGGTCGTGTGCCTGTACACGACTTCAACCCGTGTACCAGTACATGGGGTAACCTGCATAACTGGACTGTTCTGGCTGTGTGGTCGAGTACAAGAAGAGTACTCCACCCTAAGTCTTAGTATCATTGAAGATACATTTCGAGTCCCACATAAGGACCCAGATGTCATGTAACAGTTATTTCGCACAGTTTCGTCATTATATGCATCACGAAACCCCAACCATCGCTGAGTGGACCCCATAGTCCATGTTCTTTGGAGAACACACTGTGTTATTTGGGATTTTCTAGAACCATTGGTCCTCATATACGTGCCTCCTTCAATCCTTCGGTCTTCATTTTAGTGAACTGTTCATCATGAAACTGAAGGTTCAATAATTTCCCAAGATGGAAATTCTGATTCGGTATGTTTTGAGTGCCCGATCAGATCTAAAAATGTGTTTTGATCATCTGTGTGAAGAACAGTCGAAGAATACTTTTTTTAAAATGTATCTCTATTTTTCATCTGCCATCTTCGTCACACCTCTGTTGGGTTGTCACGAAGTCAGATCTATGACTTGGGATCGTAGTGTTTGCAGACAAATGTGTAATGAAATGTTGTTCAAAACCCCATGAAGAACACTAAGAATGAATGGTCAAAAAGGGTAGAATAAATCCAAAAAATGAATATAGGAACAAACCTCCACCATCATTAATCACTTCATTGATCATCTTCCCTGATAAGGATCAAACAGATCATATGATATGTAAATCAAACCAAGCATGGATAAATTCCCAAAAAATAAACTCTATAAAAACCCTCACGTAAGAATGAACAATATGTGCAACAACCGATACATTTTTTGATCCATGTTCATAAGTGAATCCAATAATAGGGAAGGAATAATTGAAACAACAACCCTTACCTTGATCTTCAATGGAGAGGAAAAGCGGTCATCTATTCAGATTCAGTCTTGCGGCACAACGATCCTCAGGTCATCCCTCGTTATCGTTCGTCAAGATTCCTCCAAGGATGGATTCTCTAGAGCTCCAGATCATCCAAGGAAGGATTCCATGTTTATGATCCTATACCTAGGCTCTTGGTTATTTAAAACCAAATTAACATGCATCTATGTGATGGAAATGGTTAAAATAAAATATATTATTAATTTTTTTTATTTCCATTAAAACATCCTAAAACTAGCATCTGCTGATGACCAGTGCCAGTCAATGTTAGGCACCACCTAAGGCAAAGTCACTAATCTGATCATAATAGGGCCCTTATGTTTCTGATATGGAACCCATTTAAATGTTATTCCGCATTTTTAGGAAAACTACTCACGTGTTCTATTTAAAAGTTTAATTTATTTCAAACATTTATTCCAGGCACTCTGGGCCTCAGAATCACACATCATCACAAATCCTGGTCTCGTAATAATTACATATAATATTTAAAAATAATACATGGAAAATATTGAGATATTAAGTTTCCAATGTAGGGTTCCCATGAATTATCTTATATAAGGAAATAATGTAATGAGTGACCCTAATAAGTTTAGGTTTCTGTTCCTTTCATTTTTATGGAGTTACAAATACTCTGAAAACCTATATTAACTGTACTAGAAAAATGGTGTTGAGTTTATCCATAATATGGATAGGGAAAATTTTTTACGATGAACCATTGATGGGTCATATATGATATAATTTTAAATACACCCAACCTAAATTACACTGTGGGGAGATGAACACTTAAAAGGAGTCATTGCTCCATGAAATATGTATCTCGACCCATTAATGAATATTATGAATTTTAAAGGAATTTTAATTTAACTGGGAGATTATTTAATAAATTTTTTTCATAATTGAATGAAAACATGATACTCATATAATTAAATATTCTATTATATATAGATGAAATCATAGTCTTCCTACTTAACATTGAGATCTATTTTATAAAAGTATAATCAAAATGTAATAGACTTATTAGACTAGATATAAACTTAATAACAATTTTTAATAATGGAAAAATAAACGTGTTAATATGAACACCTTCCCGAGTAACTTAATATTGAAGTATTTCAATAGATAGATTACATATATTCTTACGAAAAGCATAGAATTATTCACCCAAGGTTTTTTAAAATCTTATTCTAGTTAAGTAAATCCTTCTATTTTAATTAGTAGAAATGTTCCAACAACATGAATGACTTTATGAAAGTTCACATAATATTCTATAATTGTTGAGTGTAGATAAAATAATATTATGATATATTGTTTATAGTGGTTTATATATAATTCAAGTGGGTAAAAGTTCAAACTATAAGGATAAATGAGAGTTATAATATTCAATAATGTTTCTTCAAATAGGTTGTCATGGTATTTAAAAATTGAAAGTTATCCTAAAGGATAGGTAATTTTTACCATATGATTGAATTATCTGGGATAACTAAAACATTATTTAGAATGTCTATGAATATCCAATTCATGCTTTAGCAGCATAAAAGCATTTAATTTATTTTAAATATCTTGTGAAATGAAATATTTACTTTAATTTTTATAAATATAAATGTGTTAAAGATCATGTAAATAATTTATGATGTATGATATTTATATTCAAATAATAAAGAAAAGGTATTTTGAATCATTGATAAACATGAAAAATTCAATCTGATATGGATCGAAATAAATGATCCATATAATTATATAATTTATCTTATATGATGAGGGATGTTGTTGGTTAAAATTTTTTATGAACAATGGTTTGTGTTACCCATGGTTTATAATACATCAGATTCTATAAATTTTTTTGATAATAATAAAGGGATAGAAATGTTTTATCTATGGTAAAAGGTTTTATTTAGAAAATTATTTAAACACAAGGGATATGACTATGAACTTCCCAAGAAGAAATTTTTTTTAATTCAATAAATATAACTGTTATTGTAAGAAAACATAGTAAAAAAGTATTTGATAAAGGAAAATGGTGATGCAAGGAGGATTTTTAGAGATTTTTCCTCATAAGAATATATCACTATTGACAAGGAAATTAATATTATTAACTGAATTTTGAGGGTATAAATTAAAGGAATTACATGGAATGGTTCTTGAAAAAGTAGCATTAAATTATTCTAATTTTTGTGTTGATATTTCTGTAAGTGATATGATTTTATTATTAAAGAAACACTTTCCATAAATTTTATGAAAGAAATATTGATGTTCATTTATAATAGGAAATTAATAGTTTGTATAGTTTGTAAAAGGTGAGATTCAATGGGATGAGATTCATGGATATTAGATTTAAAAATAAATAAGAAATCATCTAACGGATAAAGGAATATTTGGTTGATGATTTGGTATTCATTATTTGAGACCCCCTTAGGGTTTCTTCCATGGACATTTTCTTTGATTTGTTTTTCCTTATTTTTACTCAGTAGTTGTTTTTTCTTCCCATTAACAAAAATTTAACTTTTGTCTGTTGAATACAATAATTTCAAAAATTCAGTAAAATGAATATTACTTTCTATTATTTCATATGAATTCATGTTCCAGTGTGATAATTTTTAGAGATTATATGATTTTGAAAACTCATATTAGAATTTGATTATTCTAGAATCATATATCAATTTATAACATTGATTTTTTCACATACAAAATTCTGGTCCATGTATAATTTTCATAACAAGCATATGGATAAGAGATTGCTAAGATTATGGATTCAGAATCTACAATAAGACCTTATAATCTACAAAAAGACTTTATAATCTACCATAATACATCATGATGTAGTGTATGAATTTTATATTGGTATGGTGTATGAAATTTAGCAGTTGATGTGTGCACAACATTAGGAGTGTATAAATTTTTACCAAATCATTGTTTGAATTTGGATGCTTCATATTAATTTATTCTCATAAGAATTATAATATGAAATTAAATATGGGAATTGTGGATGAATTATCCTAAATAATTATAGAATAATACTAGATGATGATGTTGAATTAATTTTTTTTATTCATGTATTATAATCAATGGAATGGTCACGATCCAAGATGATTTTTAAATAAGACTAGCTAAGAGAGAATTTGGATGCTAAGGATGATTCCATGTCATAGTTCTATGCACATGTAGGGAATTCAAAAAACAATGTTGCTAATTTTATTTGAAGAAAATGATTTTGATATTTGAATTATCATATAAAGAATCCTTGCTATTCTAAAGGTGAAAATTAACTTCAATTAAATGAGAATTTAACCTTGAATTAATAAATTTGATAGAATTTAGTGTATTTGATAGTTATAAAATAAGGGGGTGTTTTTAAATTCAAATGAAAGAAATATATATCTATACATTATTTAATAAATATAAAAAATAGCATGAATCTAATGAAAGTGGGTGATAAGATTGATTGAAATTTCGAATGATCAAAGAGAGAGTAGGATTTAAATGTTGAGAAACACTGATTAAGATTAATATATATTATGATTTAGTATTCAAAGTAATAAGGAGAATTAAATCATGTAAATATATAAAATATAATAAAGATACATTTCCAAGTTCTGAGAAATCCCATTTCATATAGAAATGAAGGTATACATGTGTAACTTTATTGATATAGCCTACTCATGAATAGAGATCTACCTAAATTGGTGTAAGAGAAGACTAGAGAAGAGTGAGATATTTATTTATTTGGATCATACATGTAGTGGAGGGATGTATTATTAGATAGGGACTATATAATCCAGAATAAAAACAGACATTGTTTTGATGGCATTAAGAATGTATGCATTGTTACAAATTATACAAATTGTTAGAGAATCCTTGATTGGGGGTACTAAACAATCATGTAAAGAAAATATATTTTATGGATAATATTCATGAATGTAGTTAAATATGCCTACTATATAGTCTTATTTATATGAGGTGAGACTGAGAGTACATATTAATAGGACAATAAATTTAATTGGATTAAGATGTTGAATTAATGTGGTATGAATTTTTAAATGAATACCACTTATTAATCCCCCCTCATATTGGTCAACATGGCCTAGGAAATAAGAATTGGTATTGTAGAAAACCTAAGTTACCTTTAAGGATATAATAAGTTTCTGAGTATTCATAGATGGGGTGTTCCTACTTATGATAGAAGGAACCAAAATATTTAGAGGAATACTATGATTTCCAACATCTTATCTATTAAATTATAAGTAATATATACTTCCATAATTTTTATACTATCTAATAACTAATAAGATTCTATGAAACAATCTAAAAAGTGAAATTTTTAGATCGATGTCACATCAAAAAATTCCATCCTAATGTATCTTTTATTAAATGTGGACACAAAATTTAGGTGGATCCAATATATTAAGGATATTTGGGAAAAGATAAGAAGAATTTATGAAGGAAGTATCAAGTTAAATGAATCCAAACATTATGTTTCAGAGAGTATATATGAGGATATAAAAATGAATGATGATGATACCATTGAAGAAACAATTACAAGGGTCAATGAGATTTAGAGTAATATCTATGGGCCTGGTGATAAGTTGTGTGGTTTTACCATTGTCAAAAAGATAATGAAGAATTTTCTAGACCAGTTTATTCTAAAAGTAACAACTAGGAATGGAAGATAATACTTGATTATAGATGATTTAAAAAATATACTAATTTATTATGATATGTGAAAGGATCCAATATTCAATATGAAAGTAAAACATGAGATACCTTTTTTGTTGAGAAGAAAAGGAAAGGAAAAATAATAGAAAGATATGAGATAATTTATTCAGAGATAATTACGACTTTATCAAAAAATGTATCTTATATAGAAATGATTCAAAAAGTGAAAGTTGAAATAGATGGAAAAAACCACTGATGTGGTAAAACTATTTTGAAATTGGTAATTTTTATAACTGATTATTATGAATTAATATTGAATAGTATGAATTTTATGAGGTGGATGAGAAATATAAAAACATGAAAAGGAGTCAGAGAAATAAGAAGTAGTCCATCTGTAAGAAGAAGAGTTTAATGAGAAAAGAGATAGATAATTGATGAATTTTATCAAATTATAAAGTAAATTTCTTTTATCATGGTAATAACTACATTTTCACCTCTAACAATGATGATGATGAAGAAATGATATAATTTTATTAGAAGCTAAAAGATGATTTTGAATCTATTCTTAAGTAGATTACACTACTCACGAAAAAAATTGAAAGCTTCTCAAATAAAAAAATAATATTCTATAAAAAATGTAAATTTAGTCATAAATTTTTCCTATCATGTTAAAAATATTATCTACCAAAATATAATAGTGGTTTATTAAGAGATGTTGTTCAAATATATTAAGTAATAATTGGCTGGAAAAGGGTATGTGCTTGCTGAGGAACATTTCATTGACATTATATTTCTGAATGAGTTGAGAATGATTAGAGAGGACTAATAAAAGGATATTGAGGTTTGAGGAGAATATTCTAAATATAATTAAGTTAGGTGTTATAACAAGGAATAAAAATATTCATCAAATCTATCTGAAAATAAATCTATTATTTCTATCAGTATAGGAGAAAAATATTGAATAAACATGTTTTGAATAAAATAAAATTTAAAGGAATAACTCCACATATAAAGAAGGGAAAAATTTTCCAAGAATAAAATTACCCCTTAGAAAAAATAAGGCTTAGTTTTATGGAGGTATTCCATAATATCATACTTGAAAGATTTGTAGTAAATAGGAATGATCATGATTCAGAGGTTTTTAGAGGTTTTTTTGAAGGAATAGACCCAAATACCACTATTTTTGTGTAAAAATTATTTTTAATTTAAGAGGAATGATCCAAGAGGGATATATAATTCTATATGAGTATATAGTTTCATAAGAAATAAGATGTGACCAAAAACAAACCAAATTTATCCACCCAAAATATATTAGTTTATTTGAAAGCGGTGTATGGATGATGTGAGAAATATGGCCATACAGTTAGTGTAGGGAAGGCTAAACTACTAGGAGAATCACCCTATAGTGAAAAAGGGAAGGTAAATTAGAATAACATGGATGATAATTCATGCTATGAGAACCTAAGAAAGATGAGTTGAAAAGGTAGGGTTTTTTACTATTTCATGACCTAACCAAATTAGGCTCAAGCTGTGACTATGACAATCCCTCCTTTATATACATATGTTTTGGAGAAAGGTTCCAAAATGAATAAATAATAAGGGAGGCCTTTACCTAATGTACTAATACGTGTGAACCCAACTATATCCATGCATAAGCATAGAGTAATACAAATAAAAGATGCAATATCTTGATAAAGAACCATGCATGTAAAACCTCTAAATGGTATAAGTGTTCAATAGGATAATCTCAAAAGGAAAAAAGGGTAAATACCCTTTCATCCAGAGAGGTGTGCCAACCTACCCAAAACTAGAAAAGTAAAATTTGAGAGATCTCGGATCTTGATCTTCATGATATGACCACCATACAAGATATAATGTACCTAGGTATCCCACCGATTCTCTATAATCTCCACCGACCTATCCATCATTTGTATAAGAGATGAAAATTTTGGAAAATGACTATGAAGGGGTGTAAAAATAAATACATAGTAGGACACACTGAAATTTTATGGGGGATCAGTAAGTGACATGATAGGAATAGAAAAGTAAACCCATAAAAATAGAGTAAAAATATATAACATCATGGACACAGAAATACATGCTCATAGAAGAAAACCAAATGAGAGATAAATGAGGTCTCCATATGACATCCCAACCTTGGCAAATATTCTGCCAACAATTCCAAGATTCCTTCACAGATTCAAAATATCTCACATGGATTTCCAATGAAGCAACCATTTCACACCACACCTCACCACTATGACACACAGTCGAGGGGACACAATCTCTAGGTGTAAGACCCATGCCCTGGTACGATAAGAGGGTCCATCTCATATAAAAGATAGAGGACCCATGTCCTGACTTCATAGGAGGGTGCCACTAAAATATGAAATTGAAGACCCATGCCCTATCTGTGTAGGAGGGTTCCACTCTAGTGGTTATGGACCCATGAACTGGCCCAAAAGGATGGTTCCAACACAATAGTTTTTAGAGGAACCATGACCTATCCCAGTAGGAGGGTTCCACTCTAGAGGTTGATGACCTATGACTTGAATTTTTAGGAGGGTTTCACTCTGATAGTAGATAGAGGACCCATGCCCTATCCCAAAAGGAGGGTTCTACACTAGTGGTTGAGTACCCATCCCCTAACCTTGTAGGAGGGTTCCACACTAATAGATGATAGAGGATCCATTACATGCCCTTGTAAGAGGGTGACAGCATTGTTTTTAGGTACACATTCCCTGACTCCATAAAAGGGTGACACTCTGATAGTCGATTGAGGACCCATTCCCAATCCTAGCAGAATTTTGTCAATCTAGTGGTCAAGTACACATAAAATAACTCCACAGAAGGGTGTCACCTTGATAGTTGATAGAGGGCCCATGCCATTTCCCACTAGGAGTGTGCTACTCTTATCTCTCTGACGATCCTTCCTGATCACTTCCCTCATCGAGGATCACTAAAAGAATCATAACACTCATAACACCTCACATCGTATACCAAAATCCACTACTAAATCCATCATCAAATTCTAAATGAAAAAAATATCAGATCAGCTACTCATATGAAAATGTATAAATACAAAAGAGGGAGATATGAAAGGTATAATTTTTCTAAGAAAGTGGATACATGCTGTGTAAGGGGACCCATATGGTGTGTAGTCCCGATGCACTACATGGCCATGTCCTTTTCCAATACAGGACTCACTACCCCTGTAGAAATACACGTCATGTCTCAACCACCTGAGGTCCTACCAATGCTTCTGGCCTTGTCCATGTACCATGGTCGTGTACATTGGCCATGCTATTATACTCTGATACATGTCATTTCCACCTAAACGAGGTCCTAAATGTGCATTTTTTGAGAAACCTATCTTCCAAGGGAGGGTCACATTGCGTGTGCCCTATCCAAACAAAATGTGATCCTAAAATTTTCCTAAAACCTAACACCATATTCATAGGGGTAATTCATGTATTATGCTCATTAGCGTATATACATTGTAGTCTAGGTTTTCAAATAAGTTATAGATCTTTTTAGTGTCTTCCAGATCCGCACCCATGACCATGAATACCTTCATTTGACCACCTAAAATTTGTTGTAATATCTTCTGACCATCATTTTTAGCCATCTCCTATTTGAAAAATGTAATCCATCTCACCTATATAAACATGTCGTGCACCTCCATGTCTCCATACATTACCCATTTCCTAACTATATTCCCTATCCATATTGTAATTTTTCAATTTATGATTTTGATAATGGTAAACATATAAATAAATCTAATTTAGAAAAAAAAATATTAACATCATAACAGTTTATGTAATTATGTTAAGGAGTCTGAATACATTTTCAAGGAGTTTAATCTTAGGAATATGATTTTCAAGTATCTCATATTATTCAAACTATATTTCTTAATTGATTTGACAGTTAAAAGAGTTTAATGTGAGGGTTTTTAGTAGGTCATATTTTGATCATGTAAAAAATTACATAGAGAACTAACAACATTAAAAAACATGAAAAGTGAAACAAGCATCAGGATGATCGTGGATTATATTATATTTGATATGTTTTATTAATTATTATTCATGATTTAGTTAAATATTTTAAAGATTTTAAGAATATAAATTGAATCATGCTATATAAAAAGGAATCCCTACTTTATCATTATTTAATGTTGGCTATCTATATGCATATTTTAATATATATTTTTAAAATTTGATGATAATGATCTATAAAAGTATGATTTTGAGTTATAATTAATATATATTTATCATGGATTATTATTGGTTGTGATGAAATTTTAAGGATAACATTATTCGGATAATTTTATTGCGATAAAAAAATTCTCAAAAGCGAGAGAACATGTTTTTAGTGATAGATGGCTCATGAAGTATACCACATGGAGTGTCTTAAATTTTTTATTTATAATAAGGGTATATAGATCACATTTTTATTTTTCCATACTTGATGTTGGAAACATAGTAAGAATGATAACCATCATACATTGATACATTTATTATATAAACCTTAAGTATTAACTAACCAAGGGTGGTTAGGTATATTTCTGATCATGTCATCAGTTGGAGTACAACTAAGATGATATTTTTACAATCATACGATTAATATGAAACTCATTCCATCGAGTGATATATATTTAGGATGTGTTCAAACATACATAGATATTATATATGATGTGATTATCTATTAGATAAGGGTGCATGTGTTGTGATAATCTGTAAGGGGGGATGACATGTGATGATTCATCAACCATCTCAATGTACACATGAATAATCAAGAACATATGAGTTTTATATATGGGATTGACATACTCTGTGTAGCATGGCTAGTAAATTTCCTAGATAGAGGGATCATATGATAATTAAATATTGAATATGATACAGCTGGTGGAAAAATGTATAGAGATATATGTGGTTGATATAAATAAAACCAGATCCCTTTTCTACATGAGTGGAATTGATTATTTTCTGGAGGGAACTCATTTAATGAATTTATGAATTTATGAATTCAAGAATTCATATTTATTTTGAATGATATAAAGGACATTGGGATCAAACATTGTGTTTTATTTAATGAATATTGAGTTTGACTCAAAGAGATATTCTAAAAGTGTTTAAGATTTTATCTAAAATGATTTTTGGATGGATATCCACTAGGTAATGAATATTATATTATATACAGAGAAGATAATGATATATTTCCAAAAGTGTTTTCAAAGATATAAAAAATGTTTTTTATTTAGTTTCAAAAGTTATTATATATGGTATAATATTAGGTGAAATGGCATAAAGTTTATTAGATTATAATGAATGTGGGGTATTAACTAAGATATTCCCTAAATCTATTCAAATATGATGTATTTTAGCAATTTGAGAGTGTATTATCTAATGTATATCATAGTTTATATTATTATTTCAAGAAATGAATATTTTATTCCCATTTATATAAATATATAATAAACTAACTTATTCAAACAGTCATTATGTTATTAAAGAATATTCAGATCTCCATCATGATAGCTATCATAAATGAACTGTTCTATATAAGTTTAAGAAAAAATATTACCATACCAATGGTCATAAGTGGTTATGACCATTTACATTTCTATTGTGTATTATAATTCTTGAGTAAATTCATGGGACATGGGGAACATCCCTAACGCCTTATATAAAGGCCAACATCCATTGAAATGTGTTATGAAATACTAATGAATGTTCTGGTATGAACATTATCTTCCCTTAAAGATATATTTCTCCTTCAACCTTTTCCTAATCAAGATAATTACATATAGTTTGTGTGCCTAGAATCACAAACATATGGTTAGTGATTTATTATATTCCATGGATACATCACTTAGAAGAATGTATGATGGCCCACTATAGGTGTTATTCATAAAGCATGTAAATGAAGACAATTAAAGTATCAATCAATGTTGAATGGAACCAAAATATTTTTCTTCATTTTATATAATTTCATGTATTTTTTTGAAATGGGTGATATTGAGATTTAAGGTTTATTATTTCTTCCATTGAGATTAATATGTTTTTTTGATCTAAATAAACCTAACAACATCATGTTTGAGGGTTCCTTATCTTAGAGTTATCCCACATAAGAAGGTTGAATCCCATAATTACTAACCCTAGAAATGAATCCATGATCCCCACTCCTCACAACACTAATGACCATCTATTGTCTTCATTATCTATAAATACATCATGAATTTTTCCTACTGACTATGCATCATTGGTTTTATATAAGAGTTACTTATTAGTACACATATGATTTGAGGATAAATGATTCTTAATAATTTGTAAATTTCTATTATTAATAAATTATTACTCAATGAATAAATAAAACCATTAAAAATGGTATTGTTAATATGTTAGACACTTTAAAACCATATCTAGATATCATTACTGAGTCAAAAAACATTTTATTAATGCATTCACTATTTGATTATATATATAAATTGACTCAAGAATAATGTAATTTGATAGATATATACTAAAAAACATTCAGTCATGAATCAGTTCATCATCCGATTACACTTGAGTGCTTCAACTTGTATTATTCTTTAGTATAATTTTATTAATACATTCACTATTTGATGACTCATTTTAAAAGATATATTTTTTGATTATTGTAATCATTAGTTTCAACTTTTATTAGTAAAGATGTTTTAGGGATATGATCTTCCTTGATTCCAAACAACGATGTTAGATGAGGTCTTGGTTGTTGGACTTACTAATATCCATTCTGTTCAAAGAGGATCTTGGGGATATAACTTTCTGTTATAAACATGTTTATTGAGGAAGTTCAAGGTATGGTACTTGTATATGTTCGTTTTAATTATTCATTCTCCATAATATTTAGAATATTTTTAAGAGTTAACATAAAAAAAATATATTCTTTGTATTAGTTTAAATGGATTTTAAGAACTATCATTCTAAAATCTAATGCATTATTTTAATCTTGTATTATGATTGGGTTTTTTATCAGTTATTTTGTTTATCTTATGATCATTTAATTTTATATTTTTTTACTAGATTTTGTATGTATAACTCTAATATAGTTGGAAATAATATATTTTGATCATTTCTTACACTCAAGTGTGACAAAAATCATTTTTGAACATCAATTCACACCCTCCTTGATGCTTATATGTGATTTCTTACTGGGGAAAAATATTATCAAAGATTATAAAATTATAATCATCAGGTAATTTTTAATTAATAAGAGAGAAAAGAAAAAAAGGAATACAAATAAAATTAGCAAGACCCCCCATCCCAACACCACCACTGGCCACAGGCCCTGACCAAGGTGTCCAAAAATATTGAATCCCAAGCGCATACCCTTTAATAATGTCAACCTCCTTAGACTTAATGCTACCTAAAGTTTGAAGAAACTCCTCCACCAAGATATAGAAATTCATAGAGGCCAGATAGTCTTCATCCTTGTTCCACTCCCACTAGGTATGGATCACATGAGAATTTCTATTGAGGATACATTTTCATTTCTTGATAATGAAACATATCGACCCAAGAGGATCTCCATACCCTTTCAAGGAATTATGAACAATCATGGAGTCAATTTCAACTTATGAAATATCTAACCCCTTTTTCTTTCATTACATAAGACCAGTGAGAATCACTATACCCTCCACTTGAAGGAATTTCCTCTGACCAGTTTTTCCTAGAACACCATGTAGACTGAGCCACTGCCATCACGCACCACTCCACCTCCATGTGAGTTACAGAAGAAACAAGAACCATCTGTTTTCAGCATCAAGAAAACCGTAGGAATCCACCATCATACCCAGGTGCCCTCCCTACTACTGGATGGAGAGATCTCACTTCCACTTGCCTGGAATTTGTGCAGAGATGGGGAATTCTCCCAGGACCTCACTGCCTTGTCCAAGTCAATCATTAGATTCTTAGCCTAGAAAATAATAACCTAAGCTGACACAGCCACACCCTCATGCCTCGAATTGTTCTATGCCAGTGATAAGTACCAATACCCCGCATGTAGAATCGTTGAGCGAGCCACCCATTATAGAACTCATCCCCCGAGCCTTGTAACCATCTGTCAATGAAGGGGAGGCCAACATCTATTATGGAGAGGACCGTAAAGAATTATCAAAGAACCTTCCACACCTCATGGTTCCATTCACATTCAATGAACAAATGATCAATAGAATCCTCACTGTGAACAATACAAAAAACACACACACCTAGATGCCAATTAAATACCACATTCTATTTCAAAATATTCTATTACATTTTTTGAGATATTTTACATTTCATTACAATAACTATATTAAAGAGAACATATGTTTTTATTGTTATGGTAAATTTACAAATTGGAACACTATAGAATTATAATTGAATCCAAAAACCAATTTTTGAACATGTCAATTATGAGTAATCATCTAATCAGATCCATAATTTTTTGATTCACATGGAAAATGATCATTTTAAAATGATGAAAAAAGTTAAGAAATTATGAAGAATTACATTTAAAATTTTAATCAATAATAGAAGTAAGAATATCAGGATTACTATAAGGTCTAGAACATATTATACTATTCGATGACTGAAAACAAATGTAGTTGGTGTAATCCGAGACATCCTAAGAGGTAAGGGGTAAATCAAGGTGTGAAGATTTTCTTCTTTAAATTTTTTTATCATTATTCATGATCGGTAGGGAGATTTGGAACATGTTATAATTAAGCACACATACACAATAAGATAATGTTAATAAATTAAGCAGGACACAATAATTTTAGTTTGTTAAACCCTAAGGGATAATCTAAGGAGAATACACATGATGTTGTATCAGTGTACTATAATCATCAAATCTTCACTAGTTTGGTGGATAAAAGTTTCCACCTTGGAAACTATGTGTAAGGTATTCTACCTTGACATTGAATTCAGGGGGGGTAACACACTTCCTCCCCCAAATCACATCCATTAACATAGAATTTCTCAGTACATTGAATAAAATATTCATCAACTTAATGTCTCCATGGTTTCTTCCATATCTTAAAGAAAGTAATTGGTATTTTTCATCTTGAATATAAAAATATAAAGCTCTAATTAAATCCTCTGTCTCAACTCAGATATACCTTTACCCTAGTATATATTTTCCTAGCTATGACTTGTCCCATGTCTCCTCCTTTACTCAAGAATGATTTTCCAAAATAAAATTTATCAAGATCCACCACACATGTATAGTTTTATCAAGTCCCTTAATTTAATTCCTTCACATCATTCTATTCTATCACATGTGGACACAACTCTCTTTTCTTAGGTTACTTCTCCGAGGTATTTCCCACGAATCTCACTACAATAAACTCTATTCATGGATCCACATTTTGGAAAGTATATCCTCTACACTACCTTCTCTTATCCTTCTTCACTCTAGTGTTTTCATTAAACATTCTTCATGTAAGTCCCTTTCATGGAACATCCTTCACCCAGATATTTCACTGAATTCCATTTCACGCAAATTACACTAGGTGAAGATATATACCTTAATATTTTTCTTAATATTTTTTATTTACAAATAAATTTGCAAGTAAATATTTTTATGAAAACCCATGACCATCAGGTAATTTAGTGTGCTAAAAAATCACATCACATGTACTTACACAATCCACACACAACTCCTCTAGTGCTCTATGTTCTCCCAACTCAGACATCCAGGACTATCTTTAAGGCTAATGTGAATCCCTTATCATATATATACACACACCCTAACAAGAAATAAATCATATAAATTTCATTAAATCTCTTATACATTCATGAGAAACCTATATTATCACAATAATATACATTTAAAATTCCTCTATGTTTCACAGTATAAATTTTATAAAACATTGGAAACACTCACCACTATGTAACATCTACATTAACAATAAACTCCTTAACTAATCTATAGATTGATTGAAAATAAGACAAAATCAATCACCATATTAGATCACATTGGATCTAATATTATCCCCACTGGATATTTTAAAAATCCATATTGAAATTCAATTCATCACAAACTTTTTACTTCGTCCGCATGGAAGTGAGATTACTCATCAATCACTCTATTTCTACATAAGCAATGATCGATGTAGAAAAAAATAGTTAAAGAGATAATTTCTTGTATTATTTAATTCCATATCCAAGAAAGCCACAACTATTATATCTTAATAAAAATCAATTTCTCTATTTTACATGGATCATATCTCATCTAACATACATTACCATATACTCTCCCCAAATACGATATACTATCAATAAAACCACAAGTTAATCCTTTGGATTTCAGTTCTTCTCCATTGAATTCCACTGGTCATTTCACCCTTTTGAAAATAAACCTAAAGAGACCTTACAAACATTAAATATGTCATATAAAATATTATAATCAAATAAAGAGAGGGGATTTATCCCAACCTATTCAAGATATAGGAGGTGTTTTAACACTAAGGTTCAAGTGATGTTTATCAAATATAAGTGTAGAAAAAGTATTAGTCATTATGTCTCCATAATTTTTATTAGTTACAACATGTATTACTTTGACTATTCCTCACTCAAATTTTTCATTAATGAGGTGATACCAGATGTGAACATTCATGGTATGAGAGTGATGCAATAAATATTTTTCAGATCAATAACACACTTTTTATCACAAAATATCACCATTAGTTGAATGAATTATTCACCAATATCTTCTAACATTTTCTTCATCCATAAATACGGTGCACACTTTGGTTATTTCAATGTAATGTACCACTAACATTATTAGCATTGTACTTTATTGTTTTTTTTTCTCTACCAACCCACACATTTATTTCAAATAAATAATGCTCCACCACTTGTGGAATTTTAGTCAATCGCATCACCAACCCAATCTATATATGAAAACACCAAATGCTCATGATTATTACTTGTATAAAATATAAATATAAAATAGATAGAAACCTAAATGTAATAAAAGATATATTTAAAAGATTTGAGGTGATCCTCCTTAAGATTACTTTGAAAATGAGCTTCCATACAAGTTAGAAATACAAAATTAAACTGAATTTCAATGAAATAAATACATCTCCACATTATCCTCCAAAATGAGGATCCAGAGATTTTCCATCTTTGTGCTTCCCAATTTTGGGTCCAACCATAATCAAAGTTTAAATTGGTTTTTAATCATGCATATAAAAAATTTTCAGCTCCTCTTTTACTTATTTTTCATGACTGATAAACATGTGCATATATTATTTAATTAAATATATCCCTATAAAATATATGACCACACCAATCATAGACATATCAAACTACAAACTCATGAAATTTTCAAAATACTCTATTGATTTCTTCATTATACTACCAAATATGATATCATCTACATAGAATAACATAATAAACTATTATTCTATATATGTTTTCAAAAAAAAAATATTGTGATCAACACTAGCACTTTTGAAAAACAGCTTATTTGGATATGAATCATGTTGATCATACCACACTCATGGTTTCTGCTTAAGACCGTACATGGAATTATTCAATTTTCAAAATTTAGAATCATATTTTCTATATAAGAAAACACTCACTATTTAATATACACCTCATCATGGAGAACACCATTCAAGGATGATGTTTTAATATCCCTATACTAAATCATGAAACTTATTTGAATTTATATTTATAATAATAGAAGGATTCGATCATGTTCAGACACTAGTGAAAATGTTTCTTCAATATCGACTCCTATAATATGTGTAAAGACATTAAAAAAAAAAGTAACTTACTTTGGATAACATTTACATGATAATTGAATTTATTCCTGAATATACACATTATTATAATTATATTGTGATGTTTATAATTCTTTAAAAGTTTCCACGTTTTATATTTTGTTTATTTGATACAATTATTCATTCCAAGACCAAACTAATTATTAATCTTATTTTACTACATAGAATGATTTTGGTTTAACTATAAATAGTAGAGACATAAGATCAACATTACTCATTAATTACATTTCTATAGAATAAAGCATGTTTTAAAAAATGTTCGATGGATCAATATTTTTTCTCATATTTCTTCACTAATAAATAGACTGAAGTTATTCATTAACTATATCCTCTTTAGATTTAACATTAGAATATTTTTAATTTTGGTATATTTTTTCAGCAACAAGATTTATTTCAACTTCTTACCTTTCATCTCTATATAATGAGTTAGTATTTTTGAATTGTTTGAGGTTTTGTATGGTTGTTCATTGGCATATAGGTTGGTGGTTTCTATTGAGAATGTTATGAGATAGATAATGGTATTTTAGATCTATTTTGAAACAAAATTAATGATTTTATATTTCATATAATAATGGATTCCTCTCTCTATCCCTCTTCCATTTATATAACTCCACTATTTTGTGTTGTGATAGGAAAAATCACACCTTCAGTATTCCAGTTATGGAATCATATCTTCTCCATGTTTTCTCTCGTAGGATTTTTATTAAATTATATGAACATGAATGGAGATTTGAAAGTTGTATGTTTGATTTTATGTGTTACCTAAATTTACCTAGATTAGGAGATA
This sequence comes from Viscum album, assembly GCA_963277665.1. Lineage (NCBI taxonomy): Eukaryota > Viridiplantae > Streptophyta > Magnoliopsida > Santalales > Viscaceae > Viscum > Viscum album. Next base: position 957,772,066 of record OY728158.1, on the reverse strand, counting down.
CATTATAAAATTTTAATGTCTAACTAAGGCCATTATTCAAAAACATATATCAATTTTTCTAAATAAAACCTACTAGATGGCCTAACAGACTTTGCTCCCATTAATATTTGGTTATCCTCCAGATTGAAATTTAATTTCTCAATAATTCCACCATAGATGATTTTAATATTAGTAATAATTTTATTACCTCTTGTCTCCTTTGAAATAGATCAATCATGTTTTTTATTTATCTATAATTCAATGAAGATTTTGATTTTTTAGAGAAGGATAAGAATGTTTCACTTCAAAATTGTGTAGACATCCATGAACAACATTGAATGATAGATAATACATCCACCCATTATTCATAGTATAATTATCATTAAAAAATATAAATATAAATTATGTTTGACTTTCTCACTTCTTCTAAAGTATAATTTTTAGAAAACAACTTGTTCTAGCACACCTTCCACACCCCACACTTGAATTCAATATAGATCTTGTATCACCATCAGATCAAGGTTCATAGTGTTTTTTGTCTTGTAATGTGGCTACCAATTAAGGTTATTGTTGGTTTATAATTTATACAAGGGTAAAATTTCATGATAGTATTGAAATTAGTATTTATTATAAAAGGGTAATTTTATTAAAAAGAATGCCTCTATAATTTATAGCACATAGTCCTCAATGATCATAGGTTTTGAAAATATTATTCCTAAAATATGGTTATTGATACATTTATAGGTTCTATAGAGAATTTATAAACTATAAAAATAACCCAAGTGAGTTTTTAGACCTCTTAGTTAATTGATTAAAATATTGGACAATATGTCATGCCATGAAATTTAGAGATCAGTGGTCTTTTCATGAATTATAAGCATCATGAATTTGGAAAATATTAATTTTATAATTAATATAATGTCAATAAAAGGATAAAATTTGTTTCCAAACATTGAAATGGGTTCAAAATTTTCAATTATGTTTGAATTGATCTCAATTTTATCTCGTTCCTAAGTTTTCCTAGCTAAATATTTAACTCTCTTAGTACCCATTAATCCTTATGTTGTAACTCTATAGGTGTATAAAAATTATTTCTATAAATAAATATTTATGGTCCCATTCATATTAATACATTGGAAGTTATATTTCATGAATATAATGTTTATTCCAATCAATGGATCAAAACATCAACATTTGGTTCGATAGTTTCTTCTAAATGTTATTTGATTTTTATATTTTAAACATATTCTAGGACATTTTTTGTGGTAGGGAGTGGATGTCATGTGGTTCACCCTATACTTCATCATTGATGGTTCTATGTTAACATTGTAGTTATTATTCTCTTGATCACTTGTGATGGATCTTAGAACTGAAATCGAATAAAAAAAATTATATTCTTAAAAAAATTACAAAAAACATTATCATTATTAGTTTTGGTGGCTTTGGATTCCACAAATTTTGAGACATAATAATCATATAATGAAAAATAAGAGTTACCAAATTAAAAAGAAAAATTTATGAAAATATATATCATCCATAATTAAATGATTTTTAAAAAAAATTATGGGACTTTTTTTTACTTTTAGAATTCTAACTAGAGAATAGAAATTTCTCACACCTTTTTAAAAATTCATGTGCTTATTTAAATATTAAAGGATAATATATTCCAAATTATAAAAACATTGAAACAGTCCTTTGAGGTCCAATATGGATTCAAAAATCTAGACTGTAAAAAAATTAAGACCATATTAAATATCATAGCAAGACAAACATCTCCTATCATTTGGTTATTATCTATTTTCCAATGATATGGGCTATCCCAAATGTAAAATATTAAATCAGATTTGAGTATATTAATTTATTGGGTGTTGAGATGGGATAATACAAAAAAAGTTACTGAATTGTTAACCATACAATTATCTTTCAATAAATTTTACATTACCCCATATAATTATTCCGTTAATTGGGTCATGATATAATATTTATAGTTTAGCAGTATTTGGAAGCCAACATAGGTGACCTTCCACCAGGTTCTTAACATATTTCTTATCCTTGATATATATATTTAACTCTTAATGTATAATAATTCATATGAATAACGAGGTTTTATAATTATATTTCATTATTAAATACCTAAGGGTTGTAATATCTAAAAAAACAACAATAGTATATCTTAAAAAATATTAATAAAATTTTTGAATGATAAAATGATTGCTAAAAACTTATTTTCAGTGGGTTTTTAGTTAATATGGGTAGTATATAATTTATTTAATACACATTCCATGTATTGGGTTCTATATTAAATTATTTTGTAAAATACCACTCCCATAACAAGGTTATAAGAATCATAAAGTAACTATAATGAGTGTTCTCATTTTGTAGGATAAATCATTGGTGGTGTGATTAGTTTATTTTTTAATATATTAAAAGACTCCATAAAATAAAAATTAATGATAAAATCAATATATTTAAAAAGTAACATAGAATGTGGAAGAAAAATCTTACTAAAATCCTTGAATTTCCTCATATATAATCATATATGTCCTAGAAAATATTTAACATTTTTCACACAATTTGGATGGGGAATAAAATTTATTACTTTAATTTTTGACTTATCAACTTTAATTCATTTTTTTGAAATCAATTTATTAATGAATAATTAACCATCTACAATGAAATGAAACTTTTATAAATTATGAAAATTTATATTTTCAATAGAGGTTTTCAATTTTTTTAGATTTTAAATCATTGATAAAAAGAATATTCAAAAATAATAAATTCATCTAACAAAATTCAAATATAGTATTTAGTGTGATGTGAATATATACTTACCATAAAACAATAAAATCACATAGGGAACTACATAATCCAAATGGAATCCACCTGTAAGAAAAGGTACCAAAATTTCATGCAAATGTAGTTTTATTCGAATCCTCAGTTATAATCAGAACCTAAGAGTATCGTGGAAACCCATCTAGAAAATAATAGTATGTTATTCTTTAAAAACCTTTTAATATTTAAAAACCGAAGGGAAAGTGGAATTTATCTTTCTTAATCCTTTTATTCCAATTACTATAATCTGTACAGAACTCCCAACTATTTGAAATTATCACAAAAATATTTTATTTTGTTCATTTATCAGTATGGTCAGTCCAGATTTTAGGACCTACATGAATGGGGTTGAACCATTGTGAGTTATATATGGGTTATATTATTACTAAAACCTAAAAACTTTTATATTTCAGTTTTAACTTACACCATCATGATTGAATTAAATTTTCTCTTGGGGTTTCAAAATAAGTCTTGAATTTTCATTAAAATGAAATACGTGAGAGAAGATTTCAAGATTTTGGCCTGGAATATCTCTTAAACTAAAAAAAATCATGAATATTTTTCTTTAATAGTATATTAATTTTTTTAACTATAAGGTAGGTTATCAACTGTTATTTCTGGTAACTATTCTCCTTCCATCATATAAACATAGCTAAGATCAATTGATCGAAGCTCTGATTCTAGATTTGTGGGAATTTCTGAAAATTAAATCATATTAAGACTTAATACGTACAATTCATAAATTACTAACACATAAGATAAAAATTATATTATGTTTAAATATAAAAATCCAATAAAAAATCAAATAATTCACCAGTTACCCCATTATTCATTCATAAATAAAGTTTCCATTTTTTGGATATCTTCTTCCTTCATTTAAATTTAAATAATTAATAGCTTCCCTAAGGATAAAATTACGTGTATTATACCCTGTTATTCCCAAGAATCAACCTATTAAATATTGAAATGCTTATAATGGGAATTATACTATAATGGTCACCTCATAGAGAAACAAATGTTTAAGTGGACAGTGCTTTCTCCAAAATCCATGGTTTCAATTCCTTCATGAACATTGATGGTTGTCTTGGATGTGTTCATGAAATTTCAACCCATAAATATGAATTAATGTTCTAGGTTTATATATATATATATATTTATATATATCAATGTTTAGATCATATAACTATGTTGGAATGAATAAATTATGAACTCTAAATTCCATATCCTTTAAGACACTTTTTGGAAACAGAGTCGATCAATTTTATAGATTTACCACAACTCTTACAGTTTTAATTTCTCCCATCTATAAATAAGTAACAAATTAATTTGTAATAATAACTAATTGGGAACCTATATTATATAACTCATCTAGAAAAGCTAGTTAACTAATGGTTCTAGGGGTATAAAATGTCCATGGATCATGAAATTTTGTGGGAAAATGTGGTGTAATAAGGGCTATGTTAATTCATACCAGGTACTTTATCAATCATTTGAAGTATCATTATTTTGGAGAAAAATATATTTTAGAAATTAACATACTTCAAGATATTATTAATAGATTCTAGAAGGGTTATGTTGATTTCATCTTTCTAAAAGGTTTTTATAATTTCTCTTATATTTTATTCCTCTCAAGTATTCTTATATTGGATCATCCTTGATATGAACGAGACTAAAATATTCATCTCCCTATTATAATGGGTGTCTATGATATCTAATAATTTTTACATGGCTGAAATATTTCCTCCTCACCGATTTGTTCCTCTATTCAGGTTTAGTTTTCAGGAATCTATCCATATTTTTAGATTCACTTCTTTAATTTATTGGTTGGTTATATTTAGGATTGTCTATGGTTGGGGAATGAATCTCCATAACCATTTATTAAGTTAAGATACTCATATTCCTCTTTGATATAGAGAACAACTAAGTTGGAGGTTTTCCTATATTTTTAAAAAAAATTACACTATACTATTGACTTGATTCCTCAACTAATTCCCTTTATTTTCTAATTCCCCAACTGTAGGTTCTTGTTTCTAATAAATTAGGATTTTCACCCTATTTCAAGGTTGTTTATGTTCTCTCATTTTATAGAATAGGGGGTGGAGGGTAGCGATGTTGGTAAGCTATTTTGGTGTAACAAATCTTGTATTGTTGTTGAAAAGTGGGAGGTTATTAGAGTTTCTAATAGTAAAGTGGTTTAGATGATTTTTTTCAGTTTATAAATCCTTATTGAAATTGGGATTTATGGCTCCATCACCTATTTTTATGTGGATATATTCTCTTATAAAAGGATTCTGCGTAATTTTCCATACTGTGCAGCTCATCCCACTGATCAATATAATGATTAAGATGTGCACATAATCCACATAGTAGTACTAGGGTTTATTACTCATTGGATTTATTCATTAATATTTTTTCTTAAAATGATGGTTAATACTTTAATTTTTTATTCTAAAAAAGGAGATGAGTTATAATATTATTCCTCAAGTAGGACTCTAATGAATTCACCTCTAATTCCAAATAGATTGGAGTTCAGGACTATCTTCTTAATGACACCTTTGTATTTTTCTGATTATATTTCCATTAGAGAACCTATAGTTATTGAATATAACATATTCATATCAGTTTCAAGAAATAATTTATAAAATAATACAAGGATGTGATGTAACTCAATTACTTGATGAGGGTAGATGGCACAAAATTTCATTAACATCTACCAATACTCATATAGATTCTCAAAAGATGTCATTCTAATGGAATAAATATTATTTAGTTTTGTATTTTATTGTAGAGGTTGGATTGAATATTTTGAGTAATATTCTTTTAATTTCATCTCAATCAATAAAAACATCTCATTATAGAATGTATAACCACTTATTAGACGCATCTTCAAGTGAAAAAGAGAATTATATCTACATAGACGTTTCTTCTTTCACTCCTCTAGTATTAAATTTTCAGAAAAAGGGTAAAATCATTGTTGTTATTTTTGGGGAATTTAATTTTCATATAATGAAAAATTGGAAGTAATTGAATTAGTAAATATCTTATTTCAAAATCATTTTACAAAAAAGGAATTGTAATGTGATTTTTCCAATCATAAATTTAGTGGAATAATGATACATTATAGTTTGGATCATGTTTGATGCCATTGTCATAGGATCATGTTAAATACTAGAAGTTTTATTCAAGTATATCGAGGAAATTTTTCACATTCATATTTCAAGTATAAATTTTCAATCCTCGTTAGTAGGGTTTCCTCAATTTATAGTTCAAAGTCCAAGAGTTGGTAATTTGAAGACTGGGTCATGTAATTTTAAACATTATAATTTTTGGAATTGATCCCCTTAAAATGATGACAAATATTTATAGATAAATTTTCTTATAGTGTTAAAAAATAAATTAGATTACGCAATTAAATATAATATATTAGAGACCTATGGTTTTATAGAGTGTGTAGTGCTCAAAAATTGGTTCTCACTTAAGTCATAAAAGCTCATTTTTTGAATTTTTAGTTTTTAAAAAATTAGTAAGAGAATTGAAAAAATAATATTTAAAATAATATGGTGATAGAGTGACTATGTTAGGGTTTTCCATCTACTCGTAACACCATCATTGACTTGTAGGGTTTTACCCTTTTCTAAATTAACTGAAGAATATAGGGTTACAAAAACTTTTCTACTTCTAAAATTTGGTAGAGTGAAATATTGAGAATAAACATAAACACAATCTCCATCTGATATGCCCTACTTTATTGTGTGTGATGTTATATAACATACCATTTTTGATTTACTTAGAAAAAAACCAAATCAGGATATGTGTTTCCTAATTCTCCAAAGAATTTTCTACTTCCCTTCACACATGAGACAATAATTTACAAGCTCTTCACAATATATCATTATCTATTCCATCATATATATATATATTTATTTTATTGGAGGGATATTAATGATTTTTTTATAAGGAAATAAACATATATAATAAATAAATAAAACACATCCACATTCAATTTAATAAGCTATCAAACAATACCAAAACTAGTTAATAAGAATAATAAGTTTTATTTATTGAAATGTAAAATCTAAAAAATAATTGATGATTTTAATTCCATTACCTAATCAATAAAATTATTAAAAAATTATTATATTGGTAATAAATATAAGATGATAATGATATGTTGATATCGGTGTAAAAAATAAATAAAATAAAATAATTAAAAATAAAAGCAACAACTGTAAAGGTAAAACTACTTGATGTAAAACCTCTTATTATTTCATCCCTAGGATCTTCTTAAAAATCCTTAATTTACCTTTTATTTTTTCCCATTTCAAATCCTATGAGATCATTTATACTTATGAAAACCACAATATTTCGTTTTCTCAACATTCCGTATTATTTATGATCATTTATTCCTTGAAATCTACAGATTTCTTTCTTATTCATGATAAAAAAATCATTAATGTTATAATCTATGTGGTTGACTTTTTACGGGTTTATGAATAATTATATTTCATGAAAAATACTTATAATAAAATCCACATGATCCTTAAAAATATTTATTTTTATGAAATATGCAATGACATGATGCTAATAGAGTAACATATCATTATTACAGGGGTTTCATACTTATATGGACGAAGAATCATGTTTATTGGGGACAGCTGATCCTTATGGCATGCCACATCGATTATTTCAAGATACCTTCATTCTTACATAAATCTATGTTTATGTTAAATTCAACCATTCATGAATCATCCTTATGAGCACATTTATTCATAAAAAATCATCATTATGTTTCCACCTTCATCCTTAAAGGATATGATTAAATATTTCACCTAGAACATTACTCCTTTCATGTTTCCATAGTAATGATAAATCATTATTATGAACATGAACTGATTATTTAAAATTATGGTTATATGTAATCTATTATTTATGGGGAATCATGTTTATGGCTAGACTGAATGTTCTTTAAGGGGTTATCACTTAGATGAATTTCAACAAATTCTATAAAATTATTGAATTCATCACAATTACTTTAAATGAATACGTAATCTTAAGAATCAATAAAATATGAAAATAATTTTATGTATGTTCTAAATAATTCCATAATTTAATATAATAACTATTAATCATTAATTTATCCATTTTTCCAATTAAATCCAAAATACACTTGTATTAAAAATATGTGATAATATCCCATTTAATGATAAATTAATTATACAAAAATCAATAAAATAGAATTTTAAATATTATAAAATATTTTCTCGGTCATGAGGAAACAATCACAAGGTCTTCATAACAATATCAATATCCTTTATTTTCTCACCAAGACCCTAAATAACTCCAAAAACCTCAATAAGTCAGTTCAATAAACTATCAACATATTAATTAGGGATAATTTTTAATTCATAAAAAATATTGTGAAGAAATTAAATAGTTACCACATTAACCTTAATATCACCTTTGTATATATGATCATGTTTATCCCACGTGGTATAGGAACTGGTGAAACTCAAATCCTTCATATATATTTTATTTTGATAAACCATCGGATTATTTACTTTTACCTATGGATATAACCTCAAGAGACTTCCTATTTTCTTCCATGATGGATAATTTTCATGCATCACTAACCTAAATACAATTTATATTTAAAAAGAAAACATCTAACCCAAGACATTGTAAGTATGATATAATTATTTTATTAAAAATAATAAAATGGTTTGCATTAAATAGTGAAACCCCTTTATCATTCACTATGTTATCCTTACCGATATTTACTTAATAAATTCAATGATTATAACCATGAATTTTAAACCACTAGTTACAATCTAAGACACCCTTAGAGGGGAGAGTTGAATATGAGTGTAAAATTTTTCTTTCTATTTTCATGGCGATTATTCCCAGATTGGTAGGACCAAATTAAACATATCATAATTAACCACATAACCACTACAATTAGAAATTGAGAAACTAAAAAAGAAATAAAATTATTTCAGGATTTAAAACCAAGGGTCAGTCCAAGGAGTATACACAGGGAATTATGTCGAGGAACTAGAATCTACAAATATTCACTAGTTTGGTGGATATAATTCTCAACTATGATCACTCCATAGGAGGCACACTACCTCTATAAAGAATTAATGTATTAAAAAATTCCTCCCTTAAATAACTTCCACTGACTATTACTTTATCACTTATTTAGATGAAGTATTACTCAATTCATTAACATGTATATTTCTTCAATATCATCAAGAATGTACTTAGTGTTTTTCAACATAATTACTAGAGTAGGATAATACAATGAAATCCTCAATATTAGACTAGATATTCCTCAACCTACTAGGAATTCATCCTGTTATGATATCTTGTGAGTATTATACTTTTAGAATTCATGGTAAACCCAATTTCATTTTTTCAAGAGCCTTCGCACTATTTGTTTTTCTAAAAGTCCCAACTTCCAACCACATCCCCTTAAGCTCATTCTCTAAAGTTTGGTTCATGTAACTCACATTGATTAGGTTAATTTTCTTATGAATTTCTCACATAATTTTCAAACCTTAACTCTATTTGTGGTAGTAAATTTTTTTAAGTGTATCCCCTAAAATACATTCAATATTCTTTCTTTTCTCTTCCATTTTTAAATAACTACCTTTATGAATCTCTATTCATTGTAAAATCCTTAACCTAGATATTTCTCTCAAGTGCAGTTAATACAAGTAAAACATACAAGAATAAAGAACCCTTAACCCTTATCCTAATCACAATTATTTTTAAATTAGGGGGTACTAATTTATTAATAGGAAACTCCCAACCATTATGAAACATGTACAACATTAAAACCAATGTATCTCCACTTTAAATATCCACATGCTACTTCACAAAATTATTCCATGTTTACTAAACATGGACTTCCATGAGTGACTTTCAGACTTGTGATAATCACACAACATATCATAGTTCGCACCATAACTAGAATTAAATCATTAGACTTTCATGAAATTTGAAAATACTAGCATAAAAACATGACTTTTCGTTGAAACATGAACTAAACATTCCTCTGATTTTTGCATCTAAAAATTTGTAAAACACTAGAAAAATTCACCACTATAAACCATCTCCGTTAACACCAAACCCCTTCATCAATATAAAAATTGATTGAAATAAAATACATGTGTATAAGAACACATGAATAAAAAAGAAATGGCAGTGTAATAAGGAAATAAACCTATACAAGTCGTAATTTTTTCACATGGGATATGAATCCCAATTCAATAAATGAAGAGAACTCTAAAGTACATATCAGAATTGAAGTTGATTTTATTGGTATTGTAAAAAAACTAAGAATATTATATAACATATTGAAAAGAAAGGTTTAGATCATTAATACCAACCAAAATCATTAACTTACTGATACCATGAAGTACATGTCTCCCCATATGTGTAAATGTTAAATGCTAATGAAATGGTGTTGGAATAAATGGAGATATTATATATGGGGTGTGTGAGATAAAATAGGACGTGAATTTAATAAAAATAGATACATAAAACATATACAACACATGTTCTGTAGTTCTTAATTGGTATTAGGTATAAATAAAAATCAATAATGGTGTCAAGGTTCTATCTGACTCAATGTGTGGTGTTAAGAAACAACCTTATAATTTTATGATGAACCTGGATTGCATGATATGATGAAGAAGTTAAAATTATATAGAGACTGATATAAAATAAAGGTATTGATAAATCATTATTTGATATATTTAATGTTATTATGTATTCTTTGGGGATCGAAAAATGATATTTATCCATATCTCAAGTTGTTTCAGAACTCCAATAGGGAGACAAAAAATTAAAGGATGAAATATAAACGATCATGGATTTTATATTTATTTTATTATATACTAATATTATGGAACTAGATAATTTTTCAAGATACTAATACATTCATAAATAATATTTTTATAATTAATAGGTCCATAAATGTCTTGAATATTATCTCATACATTGTGTTTAGAATTTCAAGGCTTCAGGTGAGTTAGTGATGAACACTGAAAGGTTGTTTAAATTTATTCAAAATATGAGAAGCCCTATGAAAATAATATGAACATAGATATTAGGTGGAATCATAATAATATCATAAAAAATTGTATAATTTTATTCAATATGTGGAATGACTCATACATTTAGTAATTTTTGGTTTATTTTTTGATGGTTTTATGTAGGTCTGATTGAGATTAAAATATGTTTTGAATATTAAAAAAAATATCAGATGCACTTTATTATGATGGTAAGTGAGTGAAAAGGAAAATTGTGATGTTATTGAATTAAAATATAATTTCCTTCATCGTGTTTTGACTCATTATTCTTAGAGAATTTGTTAATGAATCACTAAAAGTGGTAAATTTACTCACTAGAAAAATTGAAATAAACTAAATCTAGTATGTGGTAATAGGTAGGCGATTGAAAAATAAAAAAGATGAATTTTTTATTAAAAAACTGAAATCATGGTTGAAATGATAATTTAGAGGTCCACCAGTTGTAATAGTTCCAAATTCTAAATAAATTTGTTTTTTGAAGAACATAAAGGTTTTAAGACTGAAAGGTGGAAAATAGTTAATAAGATAAATTTGTTTTTCAAGTGGTAATGACAACCTAATGTTTTCTATTATAAAATTTATAATGGTTGTATATACAATATTTTTGGATGTCAACTATTGGGGTCATGTTGAATATAATAAAGAATAAATTTATTTTTAAAATGTGTTAAAGGGGACTAATATCATATTGGGTTAAGAAATATTTTCAGTAAAAGTTGAGAGAAAGAAGTCTCAAAATCTAATTTTTGATGTTTAATATAATAGGATATTCACTATAACACATTTTTAGAGACCAATGAAAATATAGTTAAAGTATTTTATAGAAAACGGGGGTGTATATATGATAATGTAACCCTATACATTTTAATGATATAGTTGGAAGACTTGAACATCATTTTTACCAAACCTAAAGGTGATGCACGACTAAAGAAAAGTATTTAAAAAATTTGAATCCTTTTAATTTTATTGAAAAAGGTATGTGAGATAATAATTCAACATAAATACTAATTTTTTTAATGAAAATTGAGTTAAAATTAATGGATAAATTATGGTTATATTTTCAATACAATACAAAGGGCCATAATATTACAATTAGGTGGTTTTTTGTTGTATTTTTGGACAAAATATGTTTGAGTTCTTATATTTTGATAATTAATTTCCTATAAATGGTGGTTTAGGATATTCTTATTAAATTTGGTAATATATATAATGCCCAGACCCCAGTTACCTAGAGTCAGTGCATTATTACATAACATTTGCATGATCACAAAAGATCAAGTCTCGAAAGACCGATTAGTTTAGTAGCCTTTGAAACACCAGATACATTCATAAGTCATACTTTACATTATAAAGTGAAAAACTAAAACAACATAGTCTCCAAAGTCCACACTCATATCCCCTCAGACTATCCCTGCAGTTTAGTCATAAAATACTTCTTCACATCCTAGGAAAAATAAAACATAGAAAGGGATGAGCTCAGATGCTCAGTAAGGATAACAATATAGCAGAAACATTCATAAATAATCATAAACATTTGAGGCATTGTATATCTAAAACAAAACCATTTTAAACATGAAATTCAGCATAACATGGAAAAAATAAAATGAAATAAATCCATTTACTTATTCACATGGATATTCTACTAGTCGAATAATCACATGCAATATCAATAACCACTTTCATAATGAAGGAATGCATAATTCCAGACTATCATAACCACATAGTCAAGGCCTTGTGCCAAGACTACAAATAATATTTTGTCAAGGCCTTGTGCAGAGACACTAGTTTGTCTCCAGAGACCTACCGATTCATCGAGGAACTATAGCAGGCTCCACCCGTCACTTACTAAGTCCAATGCATTCCTCATATGAACAGATTTTAACATAACATAAACATTCGTATTAAAACTAGTATGCGAAATGTCAATAATTTATCCATAAGACATGAATGGTATAAAAATAACACATCCATTGTCAAACATATCACAAAACCTTCAGTATAATATGGAAGTTTTGTATCATAATAAATCAACTTCAAATAAGCTTAAAATACCTCAAAGGATGTTGACATACATGAAATCAAAACTATTTGAGAGAAATATTTCTTTTTTTGAAATCATTTAAAAGTCACATAATTATAAAAGAAAACATTTACTTTGAAAATATTCTTATAATATTGTAAGGAAATCTTTGGTGATATTATAACGGCAGAAAACAGTCACACCCTCCATATAAGTTAAAAAGACATTCTTACCTTAATTTTGTCGAAAAGGTTAAAAAGGATCTGGTTTGGAAAACGATAGAAAGATTCCTTTCAAACCATTTTATAAAAAGTTAAACAAGGGTATAAATGACTTTAAACCATAATCTAGTAAATCTTAAAAATGTTTTGGAATAAATATTTTAAGAAACATGGATGTGGATGATAAAGAGGTCCGAGTAGGTAATTACGTATAAACAACCTCCGATAATGAAGAGATTCTGAAATAAACACTTACCTTATACGTTTCCTTGATTGAGGGTAGGTTAACCTCCTGTATAATGTTATATAATTTTTATTAAATTATACAAGAATCATATACATTAATATTATATCATATATGATCTTTTAATATTGAATTGTTAATAATATTTTAGTATTATCGTTGTTTTGGGTGTTCACTTACTCGTTTTCTTTTATATGTTTTGTTACAAAAGCCATGTTTGTTATGGAAAGGATGTATATTATTAATATACAGAATAATATGATGTCTTTAATCATTTTTTTAATCATTTTTTTTAATCATCAAATGAAAATTAGTCTTTAATGGATATGATGGGGAATGAATTTCATCGCATTCGTGGAGACGGTAATCCGTACGTACACACGAACGCTACTTCAATTTCATTTTTCATTTTAAAAAGAATAAAAACCAAATGATACATAAGAATAATATTTTTTAAATATAATATAATATTTTATATATGTTACTTATGGTCATTAACACCATCTTTTATACCTTCCATGTATGGTATGAACGGGTTATATCATTTTGAGGGGGCGATAGTCCGCACTTCCTCAAATGAGATTATCGTATATATATACAACATGAAAAAAATAATGGTATGCTATAAAATGGAATTACAGAAGCATATATATATAATAAATATCATTAATATCATATTTAATTATAGTTCCATCATAATTGCCACCATGAGAGGCGGTAGAGGACAATTGAACAATCAGCGTTTCGTGAGGCGTTTGGTTGACATCCACAAAAACATTATGTTTTTCACCCATTAGATGGAGGTGTGTGTAAGTGTAGTTATAATTTGTCTCATAAAAACATCCTATTATATTGAGGATACTTGTTTTGTTACAAAATAATCGAATAAAAAGATTTTAGGGGTTGGAGAAGTAAAATAAAAAAAGAAGTTAAGAGAAATCATTACCTTTAATTTGGGTAACTCCCTTTGGATTGATACAAAAGAACTCTTGAAGTGCCTTCTTCCTAAGGTAAGGTTTCTAAGAGGAGGACAGTTATGTAGGGAGCTCAATTGGGAAGAGTTTGGATGAGCCATGGGGCTTGAGAGGTGTGTGAAATTGGTTATAGGTAACGACTTTTTATAAGGGGGAGGAGGGGCTCTTTAGGAATGATTGAAAATATTATTTTATTATATAATTATATTCAGTTTATAAATGTCAAAAACTCATCAAATTTGAATATAAGATGACTCGTGATTGAAATGAAATCATCCAATAAAAATTGGATTGGTTTTGGATATTATTTTGGTCTTTATAATCTTATTTATCTAAATCATTTATTTATGAGGCAAACACTACATCATTATTGTGTCAAAAATAATTTATTTTATTAGATGTCTAACAATTATAAAAAAAACCCATGATGTAAGAAATAATTTTAGATTTATAATGAATATATATAGTCCAAAATATAACATATATAACCCTATGTAAAAATAGTTTTTCTAAAAGATATATGCTTTTGTCATTTTTGTATTTTCTTTAACATAATTAATATAAAGTGTCATTATCACATACAAGTGGCTCCATGGGGTCCCAAAATCGACCTGAATATTCCCATGGTCAGAAATGCATCATCCATTAGGGATAGGACACATGTTAGGGTAATTTAATATTATTATAATATTATTTTTACCCTTATTTACCAGATTTACCCTTTGACCATGGTAAATAAAATATTTACCGAAGTAATTATTCAAAATGTCTAAAAATTAGTGTCACCTATTAACACAATTTGGACCTCCTGATTATAAATATGGAATCCATTTTTCTATATTCAAAACACATAAGTGGCATAAATTAATTTAAACATAATTCCCGTTGTCAAAACAAAAAGTGTGTTTTTAAGAAGTAATAACTATCAAAATATTTACACTTTCTTATGTCCATTTTAAATGTGAAATTACGTCCAATGACCAACATTGTATTAAATGGTAAAAATATATTCTAATTATACTTTAAAATAACTCAATAGTTTAATTTATCACTATAAATTATTTTGATTAAAAAAGTTGTTTTTAATTAAAATTCAGTATTTTTCACTATTCCTGAAAAATTGGAAGTTCTCAGAAAAATACCAAAAATTAACCCTAAGATAATTTTGATATTCTAAATTAAAAAATTAAGTCTATTTTACCAAATTCAAAACATAGAAGTTTCATTTATTAATTTAAAATTAATTCCCGTTGTCAAAACCAAAAGGCATATTTTTAAGAAACAATATCTATCAAAAGATTTATACTTGTTTTTGTTTAATATCAATATATAATTACTTAAAATGACCATAATTGGATTAAATGGTTAAAATATAATCGATTTATACTTCCAAACCATTAAAATTTATAATTTAACACCATAAATTATTTTTATTAAAAAAGTTGTTTTCAATTATAATATCGTATTTTTCAATATTCACCCAAATATGAAAATTATCATAAAAGCACCAAAAAATTATTGAAACTAAATTATTATGTACCAATTCTAAATAAAATGTTTATTTTTCCAAATAAAATATATAAAAGTTTCAAATATTGTATTTAAAAAGGGTTCATCATTAAAAAGTGGTAAAATTGCATTTTTTTGAAATAAATACTTCTTTTTATTTGAAAAAAATGAATTTGTTCTTACATTATATCTAAGAAACTCATAATATGGATTCTGAAATTATAAGGATTATATATAGTTCAATATTTAGTTAATACTATTCATAACCGCTTTTGAACGGCTAGTTTGATAATCTTGTGGTGCGCTCAAACCCGGTGTTGCGTGTAGTGAAAGTTATTGAATTTCTTTAAAGAAATAATGTACTATGAAATCTTGGGGTGTTACATTCTTCCCTCCTCCAATAAATTGCATCCTCTCAATTCGAAATTTTTCTTTGAAAATAAAAGGTTGAAAATAGAAAATACTTTTTTGGAAAAACCCACATCAGAAATTGGGTTAATAAAATTTATTCTTAATAAGAGAAAAAGGGGAATGAAAAAGTAACCACCAAATTATGATCTCGATTAGGAGAACATTGGTGGTAATGAGAGACACATAATTGGTGTAAAAACATAAATATTTATAGGGACTGATTTATGTCATTAGTCACAAAAAATTGTAGAATTGAGGGCCTCAAAACAATCAATCTATGATGATTTAAAATATCATTGCTTCCACAAAACATAAGGTATTAGGATAAAACATTTTTAGTTTTAAGATTACTTACCTAATGTTTAAGAATTAATTTATTCATAGAATAATAGAATAAAATTATGTACGTGACAAGTATAGTTCCATACTTTAACTAATTTCTACCACAAAATCATCTTTCACTATAAACGATAATAGAACTAAAAAAATATTATATTTATCCTATTCATATAGGGTTCAAAGAAAAACTATTACTCATCTACCAGACCCTTTAAAAAAACTTCATTATTCAATCCAGGATATCACGTGGGTCAGTGGTAGGTGATACACCCTTGTCGCCCTTCGGTTGCGGGTTGAAGTCTCGCGGCCTTGTCGGATGCGACGGGTTGTCGCCTGACCTCCAGGTTGTACTTTTTATGGAAATCCAAAAATAATCTCAGACTGGACTTATCCTAAATACTTTTTTCCAAACTCACAGTCCAAAATTTATATTGAAGTTGAACACAATGAAGATCCTTTTTTCTACTGAATAACATGTGAACACCTTCATCGTGTATTCTTTTAAAACATGGCAACATCCTGAATTACCATAAAACCTTATTGATTACATTCATGATCCCTTATTCATTATAGAATACTAGATATACTCTTATCCAAAAATGTTGTAAACTAAAACAATTATGGAATATACAAATCATTAATTAGTTTCAAGGTAGTCAAGAACATCCAATATAATTTATCGAAATCAAACATGAATTATTCCAAAATCACTACCTCAGTATCAGAACCATATTATGGTTTATCTTTATCTCAACCATATATTTTCCAAAAATTTAACCTGGTATTGAGTCACTTTTCTTGGTTCCACACAATCTCAATTCCTTAATGAAATTGAACTGCAGTAAAATCCTTATATACTCCATAATTATTATAACTGGTATATCGTTGATACAACACTCAAATGACATAATTCTTTAATAACAATATAAGAACACTAATCATTCCTTCTCATCTGGGGTAGTATCATAACTTGATTATTATCCAATAGTATCATTTGGGGTATACTCTGATGATTTGTACATTAGTTCACATAGTGTCCCAACTCCTTATAGATGAATCATTATACATTTGAAACCTTTTTCTTACCCTTGCAGTCACGTACATGGTGTCCTTTTTCTCCACACTTGAAACAAACTCCCATTCCCTTCAAAAAAGTTTAAGGGTGTTTCTTACCACAATTATCACATATGGGAAAATTATTCTTTTCCCTCATCCCTTTATCCATATTTTTCCCTTCCATCCTTTTCTTCTCTTGCTTCCCATCAAAGCCATAGGACTCAGAGAATTATTTACTTATCTTTTTAACACATGATACTATTTCATCATATGTTGAGAATACATGGGAGACAATTTCCCTTCTAAATGTTGGCTTAATACCGTGAAAGATATGATCCTTCTTACTCTTTGAATCATATGTATTTTTGAAGTTTACCTTCCTTATACTAGGTTCCATTTCTATACAATGGAATACACTAGGTCAGTTTATGAATTGTAATGAATAATTCCAAAAGTTTAAAATACCTAACGTAGATTGAACAGTTTATGGATGTAATCCATAACCATAAAGATGATTTCATTGAGGAAGTACATACTCTTAAAGCCTTCATAATTTTTTTTTAAAGAAAATGATAATTATCCTAAGCGTATCCCCCGGGAGTGTCGTAACCAAGAGTGCAGCAAGGCCCGTTGTTGAGCACTAGTTCCCATTCGAGTCCATCTCAAAGCAGTGTTTTAGGGTTTTACCCCTAGGTACATCTATGCTAGATCCGCCTCTACCTGCTCGTATCTAGACAAGGATATATTCCTCAGATAACTCAAAAAATCTCTTACAATACCAAAATTCTAGGAAGTTCTTTTATACTAATCCTCAGAGTCCATCTTAGGTCAATGTGCTCTAATCAGAGTTTATCTAAATTTAGCTTCCAAGGTTTGTACTAAACATCCTCTGATACCAAATGTAACGCCCTGACCCCAGTTACCCAGAGTCAGTGCATTATTACATAACATTTGCATGATCACAAAAGATCAAATCTCGAAAGACTGATTAGTTTAGTAGCCTTGGAAACTCTAGATACATTCATTAGTCTTACATTACATCATAATGTGAAAATCTACAACAAAATAGACTTCATAGTCCACACTCATATTGTAACACCCTGAGATTTATTGAGAAATATTCGTTTTAATTTATTTGATGTATTCTATTGTACACTACAACAAGATTATCTTGTACTATATGCAACACTGTATTAGCTTTCAGTATACGCAACACTATTCTTGGATCGTGTTACACACAATTTCAAGTTCGTTTTGTTGAAATTATTCTACGCAATAGTATGTATAGATTTTGTTTAGTGTATAAATGAAATAAGTTTGGATTATGTTATACGCAAGACCAATGTGAGATTTCACTACACACAACCTTGACATGACTTGCTTTACACGCAATCACGACCTTCCTTGATATTGTGTGTTGTATGCAATACCGAGTTTGACTAAACAACTATAAGTTCATAAAATATTATATAAACTAGCCGTTATGAATAGTAATACCCACTTTTTGAAATATTATAAATTTTATCTTTCAAAATGGACTTCATTTTTGGATTCAGAATATTGAAATTATCCAAGGGTAAATTTTGGTATTTTTCTGAAAACATTCAATTTTTGATAAATAGTGAAAACACCGAGTTATTGGTTAAAACCGAATTTTTATTTAAATAATAATTTATTTTAATTAAATTTATTTTAGGTCAAAATAGATACATAATACCTATACAAGTTAAATTTAATTCAATGGAGTCATTTTATAATAATTTTGATATATAAAAATTTTATTGAACTTTTTACCGTCTTTTACCCACCTCTTAGGAGCATTTGCAATTTTATATAAAACATAACTTTACCACTTCTGTGAGTTGAATTTCGAAAATCCAAGAGACATGGTTAATATCAAAGAGTAAAATGTGGTTCAATAAGATAAAAATAATTTTTGGTGAATAGTAACTTTTTACTTGTATTTACCACAGTTAAAAGTAAATAGGGTAATTAAGGGTAAAAATGATATTATTATTACCCTAAAACATGTCCTAATTCTACTATATAAGTATAATTCTACCAAAAACAGACTTATGAATAAACTATGAACCTCTTTGGTCCACTTGGATTAGATTAGAACACTTATTATTATTTTATTTAAAGAAGAGTTAAAATAGTTAAAATCAATGTTTAATAACTAAAACATTTTTAATATAGCATTGTACATAAAATAAATTCGACTAAAAATATTCCCTAGAAAGAAAAAATTATTTCCTATATAATGGTATTTTATTTATATTTGTTTGAAATTTAATAATTTATTTTATTTTTGACACAATTATGATGCATTAATTACCTTATTAATGAAATATTAACATAATTTATATTATAAATACCCAAATAAATGGAATTTGAGACCATTTATGAATTAAAATAATTTTATAGGTTAATAAATCATATTAGGGTTGTCTATATTAATTGTTTCTAAGTAATAACACTGTTATAAATTTAGATAAAACAAAAATACCAAATACTGTCAAAATTTACATAAAAGAGTTTTTAAAACAAATATTATATTATTAATTGATATAATAGTACTAAAAATCAAAGGTTCTTCCAAAAGACATATATAATAATATATATGACATTGAAGAACCAATTGGGGTTTATAGTATGTTTATTAACCATATAGTGTAAGAATACAAGAAGACATTGTAAAAGTTAAATTATTTAACTTAGAGTTAAATCTAAATGATAATGTAAAATTGTAAGATAAACATGTCTAAAACCTATTGGTTGAGATTATTTCGACCCATCCCCACCCTAGTCTCGAAATAAGTCATTTTGGATCCATTATAAGTATAATATGAATTTATTATAAAATAATATTTTAAGTTTTTTCTAAGGTGCCCCTCACCCCTCTTATAAAAGGGCACTCACCTTCTCTCTAATTCACACATGAAAATCCATTTGGATCAGCCATCCCCTGCCCAAATACCCTCTCAACAGTCCTCCCTTTATCCTATTGGAATATTTTTAGTCAAAAACCCATCTTAAGGATCCCTTTTGATCAAATAAAACGGAAGAAACCGAAGAAGAGGTAACTATCTCACCACCTATTTCATGTTCCTTTCTTCTTCCGCTTCCTACTTATTTGTTGTTTCCATTATAAAATAATAACTCCCATATCTTCTATGTACTCTGTTGCTATTTTAAAAAATGTACAACCATATTAGTTATTTTATCCATCGTATGAATGAAAAATTCCCCACACGTGTGTACGTATGGCTTACCCTCTCCATGTCATGGTGTAATTTGTTATTCAAAAATTTCATTGTTTGGATGGGTATAATAATGAGTATAAATAATATAAATAATAAATATAAAATTTTTATGATTCTTTATATATGATATACCATTCAATTATATAAAATTATAATATAAAAAGAATGATATCATCGCTTGTGCGTATGTACAGACTACCGTCTCCACGAATGCGATGAGATTCATTTTCCATGATTAACCATTAATGTATGATTATAAATTATATATAATAAATATTCATGAAATATATTACATAATAATGATACTAGATTTATGTTCATATATGTTTCATTAACTTAATTCTATTCAATTCAATAAGGAAATGAAAACAACATTAATGCGTACGTACTGCCTACCGTCACCATGAACGGTGTATTTCATTCCGTTTATCGATCTATCATATATATTTATATTATGAATATATATTATATATAAATCATGTATTAAATTATTTAATTATGTAAATCATGATATAATTAAGAACAATAAGTCGAAACACGTATGATAAATGAAACGATTTTACCTAAAACATTGATTTAACAAGGAATTTTCAAAAGAACGGGTAATGTAAAGTCATAAGTGAACCATATATGATATAATAACAATGAATATTATTCTATAATAAGTCAATGAAATTATTTAAATCATTATATAGTATGTTCGAATATGTACGAAGCATTTGACACCTAAGGTATGGGATAATTTTTCAAATCTCATTTTTATCTGAGATTGCTTATACGTACGTATTTACTAGGGTTATATTTTTCAGCAATGTCCATAAAAATGTTTTTCATAAAGTGTTTAATATTATTCAATGTATGTTTAAAGTCATGGTTACCCCACTTTGACTTTTACATTGTGTTATGGAAGGAATCTTTCTATTGTTTCTCATACGAGGAACTTTTTGACTTTTTCGGTAAAAGTACGAGGAGAATGTTTTTTTAACTTATACGGCGTGCACAGATTTTTATGGTTTCATAATAACTTATTTTCATGAAGCTTCCTCTACAATATTTCATGATTATTTACAACAAAATAATATTCTTTTAAAATTGAATGGAATTTTTTGAAATGAAAAAGATTTTGAAGAAGAAAAGATATTTTCCTCAAGAATTAATTTCAAGTGTTTTATCAAAACTATTTTCGATCTAAAATGATAGTATTTAATATGTTTATGTTTCAAGTATAATGTCTCTATTATTTAGAAGTTTTTATTTTTCTTATGATGAAATTATATTCATTTCTTTTATATAGATAATGTTATGATGGGATCATGTTTATGAAACCCTTTTTATTCGTTGGATTATTATGAATGATGTATGTTTATTTTGTGGCACACTAATGAAAGATTTAATTATGAGATGGGTGGGACCTATATCTCCCACCAATGTATTGGCTAAAGATTTATATCTCATGAGATAGATATAGCTGGAATGGTAGGTCAATCCGGTTCAGTGATACTGGACAGGAACAAGGAATGAACTCGATTCAATAAGGGACTTTGTCCACTATGATGGTCTTAGCAGCAATGACTTGGATACTATGAAAATAATATCATGTGCTTAATGGTTTCCACAATTCCATTTTTTATTCCCATGCTATTTTATCATGATTAATGCTCCTTTATGATCAATTATTTATGTACCGTAAAGAATTATTTCATTACTCCTGATTTTGATGTTTAATGTTCATGTTTTTACGTTCAAATGTTTACTGATTGTTTAATGTTCTCCATGTTTACCCTTTATGAGCAATTAAGATCACCCCTTTTTATGTTTTCTTTTCCCCAAGACATAAAGAAAGGTTTTAGGTAAGAAAACAAAAGGGGAAGATCTTTATGGGAGATTTTGAAGATCTTTCAACATGATTATAATTTTATGTTACATGGTTCCAAAGACACTAAAATATTATGGTACTTGGATGTTAGTTTTTTTTATGTATTAATTATTCTACAAAAGTAATTTAATGTCAATGTACATCAAGTTCAGGTTTCTACAGTTGGAATAAGAGGAAAGGTTTAGTCAGCCTTTGGAAACTAGGATGCAATAACTTTAGTGGGATCCCTAGAGATATTTATAAGGTATGTCTAGGGATTTCCCTAAGGATAAGTATATATATAGGTTATATACCTATAAATACGGTAATGGTCATAGAATTAAACCTAAGATGTTAGAGATATAATATACTCCCCTTTATTATGTTGTTTTCCTAGTATGATTTTTTCCTCTGACACTATTCTTTTTGGGTTTTATACAATGGCTGGAACCCGAAGGAACCGTGTTGATCAATGTAATGGAAAATGAAATGATTGTCCTCCTAAACAAACCAATGTTATTGGAGATGGAGTGAAAAATATTATTTCTATACTTAAGCAAGCTATGAAGCATTTTGTACATCCAAATAAATAGAGAAAGGAACAATATTCTATTGAGTCATTCATGAGGCAATGTCCACCTTCTTTTAGTGCGTCTTCTGATACACATGTTGTTGAAAAATGTATTAGTACCATTGAAAAGATATTTTCGATACTTGGCTATTCAGAACATGAAAAATAAATTTTAGCTGCTTACCATCTAAAATGTGAAGCAGACCAGTGGTGGACTCTAATTAAGAATACAAGGCCCCAAGATGAAATTGAATACATGGAATGTGATGAGTTCAAGAACTTTTTTTTCAATAAGTAATTCCCTCTTATTCTTCGAAAAAAGATGGAAAAGGAGTTCCTTGAGCTTATGTAAAAGGATGATGAATCTGTTGGTATATATGAGGCGAATTTTACAAGTCTTGAAAGGTATGCATCTGGCTTTATCATCCAATGTGAAAGTAAAGTTGGTCGATTATTCAGTGGTTGAAAACCAAGTCTTCGATGGGCATTAGCAATAAGAGACTTCAATAGCTATGAAGAAATTGTGCATTGTGCTATCAAGGTATAACTGGAAGTTGGTGTAACATATCCATGTCATGGTTTTGACAAG
Source organism: Viscum album (assembly GCA_963277665.1). Classification (NCBI taxonomy): domain Eukaryota; kingdom Viridiplantae; phylum Streptophyta; class Magnoliopsida; order Santalales; family Viscaceae; genus Viscum; species Viscum album. The sequence continues at coordinate 957,748,104 of OY728158.1, read as the reverse complement.
AAACCAAAGATGGAGTTCAAGGAAAAACCTCAGAACAATGGTGAAAGGAAGGTGAATGTCTCTTTATGCTCAATGTATTGAAAGAAGCATGGTGGAGATTGTCTAAAAGGTACTTGAAAATGTTTCAAGTGTGTAAAATAAGGTCATCGAGCAGTTTAGTGTCAAAGTAATGGGAAAAAGGTAGCTAATTATGGTAATAGAGAAAATACTACAGAGAATTCACCACTAACACTTCAATGCTTCAAGTGCAAGTAAATGGGGCATTATGCTAACTAATGCCCCAATCCAAGGTTTAATGATGATTGACCTCAACAACATTTTAAGGAAAAGGACAAAGAGAAGTCACATGCAATCACTATTGGCGATGTTCAGTATGACAATGATGTAGTGGAATGATTTTGTTTTTATGTAACTGGATTCACAAATAATGTTGTGGAATCTCATTTATAGTATTGTGGAATATTGTAATATATATGTATCGTTTTATTGGGGTTTTCAATAATTATATGGTACCAGTAACCATGAAAAGTGATTGAAATATTTTTGGAAAGCAGATGATATGCGCATAATGAAGGGATAAGGAGCAAATAATATGTTTGATAGTATTCATGATCTCATGACTGATATAAGGACAAAGTGATTTCATAGTTTGAGTATATAGAAATTTTGGGATTTTGGTATGTGGAAAGAGTTAACTTTTGACAGCATACATGTTTTAATTAATATTAAATGGGTATTAATTTTTCAAAATAATACATTATTAAGGTATTAAAATGTTTGGAATGTGACCAACAAGATATATCTTATGATATATGGGGGATAAATGATGGTATTCACATGCTTGGTTGATGACATCTCTAGTAATCTTTTTATTTATACTATGAGATTAGACAGAATCATTTTTGATAAGCCTAAAGTTTTTAATAGATTAAGTTAGACATCAGATAGTTTTGTTTAAGGATGGAACTTTTTGATATTATTTCTAAATTGTTATAATAGTAAATTTTTATAAAAAGATCAACTCGAAAGGACGGGCGACAACCCTTCGCGTCGGACAAGGTTGCGGGAATTGAACCCAGAACCGAAGTGCGACAGGCCTTTATCGCATACCTCTGGCCTACAAAAAGTCCCTGGTTAGTAGAAACCAGTTTTATTTTATTAAGCGATGAAGTATAAGTCCATTTTTTGGAACCATATATGATTAATCTCACCATAAGATAGACTTATGTATATAACTTTTTCTAACCTTATGTTTGAGACAGAAGGAATGACCTACCATTCTTTCGCATGATCTGCTAACACTTCATGGAAGACAAATTCAACTTCATTTATTTAAGAGATGAAGTGGAAATTGTTCAAGGGACAAACAACAGTGAGATTGTACCAAAATCAAGTAAGTATTTCTTTTAATTCTTCAACATCAGGGAAATGATCTTGAAAACCAAAAATTTTGTCCTAGTGCCCTCATATCTGATGAATCAGATGGTACCTTAGATCATCACAAATTTATGGCTTTTTGATTGTTGGATTTTTCAAAGCTATGTCCTCTACCACTCTCTATCAGAACCTTACGGTCAGATTTCTCTTCCATATCCATATTTTCACCTATGTTCTCCTATGTGGAAACACAGTGATGAGTTAATTTGGATAACCATTATGTTTCACATTTTAGTTTTTAAAATTCTGTTTTGGTATTCCTTTTTATGATGTGGGTTTCTATGAATGAAACTTTCAAGTAGTAAATCATTTATAACCCCGACTAATTTCGAGGGAGAAATTCATTTCAAGGGTGTAGAATTTTACACCACGAGATTTTATGAGAAATATTCTTTTTAATTTCTTTGATGTCTTCTATTGTACACTACACCAAGATTATCTTGTGCTATACATAACACTGTATTAGCATGCAGTATACGCAACATGATTCTTGGATCGTGTTACACACAATTTCAAGATCGTTTTGTGGAAATTATTCTACAAAACAGTAAGTATAGATTTTGTTTAATGTATAAATGAAATGTGTTTTGACTATGTTATATGAAATACCAAAGGAAGCTTGCACTACATGCAACCCTGACTTGGCTTTCATTACACGCAATCGCGACCTTCCTCGATAGCATGTGTTGTACGCAATACCGAGTTTCACTAAATTACGATATGTTATTAAAATATTATATAAAATAACGGTTGTGAATAGTAATACCAACATTTTGAAATTTTATAAATTTTATCTTTCAAAATGGACTTCATTTTTGGATTCGGAATATTGAAATTAGCCTATGGTGAAGTTTTGGTATTTTTATGAAAACTTTAAATTTTTGATGAATAGTGAAAACACTGAGTTATTGGTTAAAAACAAATTTTTATTTAAATAATCATTTATTTTATTTAAATTTATTTTAGGTCAAAATGGAGACATAATACTTATATAAGTTCAATTTAATTCATTGTATTCATTTTATAATAATTTAGATATATAAAAATTTTATTGAACTTTTTACTGTCTTTTACCCACCTCTTATGAGCATTTGCAATTTTATATAAAACATAATTTTACCGCTTCTTTGAGCTGAATTTTAAAAATCCAAGAGACACTGTTAATATCAAGTAGTAAAATGAGGTTCAATAAGATAAAAATAATTTTTGATGAATAGTAAATTTTTACTTTTATTTACCATGGTTAAAAGTAAATAGGGTAATTAAGGGTAAAATTAATATTATTATTACCCTAACACATGTCATAATTCTATTTTATAAGTATAATTCGACCAAAAATACCTTAGGAATAAAATATGAACCTTTTTGGTCCACTTAGATTAGATTAGGACACTTATTATTATTTTATTTAAATAAGAGTTAAAATAGTTAAAATCAAAGTTAAAAAAACTAAAGCATTTTTAATATAGTGTTATACATAAGATATAGTTGAATATAAATATTCATAAGAACGATAAAAATATTTCATACATAATGGTATTGTATTTATATTTTTTGACATTAAATAATTTAATTTATTTATGACACAATGATGATGTAGTAATTACCTTTTTAATGAAATATTAACATAATTGATATTATAAATACCCAAATAAATGTAATTTAATACATTTTATGTATTGAAATAATTTTATAGGTTAATATAACATATTAGGGTTTTTTATATGAATTTTTCTCTAAGTAATAATGTTGTTATGAATTTAGAGAAAACAAAATACCAAATAGTGTCAAAATTTACATAAAATAGTTTTTAAAAAAAATATAATATTATTAAATGATATAACGGTGATAAAAATCTGAGGTTCGGCAAAAAGACTTATATAATAATACATATGACATTAATAAACCAATTGGGTTTCGATTGGCATTTTATAGTAAGTTTATTAACCATATTGTGTATGAATACAAGAAGACACGATAAAAATTAAATTATTTAACTTAGAGTTAAATCTATATGATAAGGTTAAAATGGTATCCTAAACATGTCTAAAACCTTTTGGTTGAAAGGGGTTCGACCCATACCCACCCTAGCCTCAAAATAAGTCACTTTGGAGCCATTATAAACCGAATATGGATTTATTATAAAATTATATTTTAGGTTTTTCCTAAAGTGCCCCTCACCCCTCTTATAAAAGGGCACTCCACCTTATCTCTAATTCACACCTCCAAAGCCATTTGTCTCGGACAACCCCTACGCAAATACCCTCTCAACTATCCCCCCTTCATCCTAGTGTCCTTCCTATAGCCAGAAAGTCATCCTATGGAGCCCTTTTTATCAAATCAATAAGAAGAACCCGAAGAAGAGGTAAATATCTCACCACCTATTTCAAGTTCCTTTCTTCTTCCACTTCCCCATTCTTTGTTTTTTCCATTAGAAAATAATAACTCCAGTATATTCTATATACTATGATGTTATTATAAAAATTTACAACCATATTAGTTATTTTATCCATCATATGAATGAAAAAGTCACCACACGTGCGTACGTACGGCTTACCGTCTCCACGTCATGGTGTAGATTGTTATTCAAACATTTAATCATTTGGATGTGTATAAAAATGAGTATATATTATCTAAATAATAAATATATAATTATTATTATTCTTTATATATGAAATACCACCCAATTGTATACTATTTTAATATCAAAAGAATGATATCATCGCTCATGCGTACGTACGGACTACCGTCTCCACGAATGCGATGAGATTCATTTTCCATGATTAACCATTCATGTATGATTATAAAGTATATATAATAAATAATCATGAACTATATTACATAATAATGATACTGGTTTTATTTACATATATGTTTCATTTACTTAATTCCATTCAATTCAATAAGGAAAAGAAAATAATGTTCATGCATACGTACGACCTACCGTCTCCATGAACATTGTATTTCATTCCATTTATTGATCTATCATATATATTTATATTATGAATATATATTATATATAAATCATGTTTTAAATTATTTAATTAAGTAAATCAGCATATAAGTATGAACAACAAGTCAAAACACGTATGATAAATGAAACGATTTTACCCAAAACGCTGCTTTAACATGGAATTTACAAACGAATGGGTAATGTAAAGTCATAAGTGAACCATATATGATATCATAACAATGGATATGATTCAATAATAAGTAAATGATATTATTTAAATAATTATACAGTAGGTTCGGATACGTACGAAGAATATCAGACCTAAGGTAAGGGATAATTTTGCAAATCTTATTTTTATCTGAGATTGCTTATACGTAAGTATTTACTGGGGTTATATTTTTCATCCATGTCCATAAAAATGATGTTCATAAAGTGTTTAATATTCATCCATGTGGTTTTAAATTCCTGTTTACCCCTATTTAAATTTTGAATTTTGTAATGGAAGGAATCTTTGTTTTGTTTACCATATGAGGAACTTTTTGGCTTTTTCAGTAAAAGTATGAGGAGAATGTTTTTTTAACTTATACGGCGTGAACGGATTTTTATGGTTTCATAATGCCTTATTTTCATGAAAATTACTCTACAATATTTTAGGATTATTTTCACCAAAATATTTTTCTTTTAAAATTTAATGGAATTTTGTGAAAAGAAAATGATTTTGAAGAAGAAAGGATAATTTCCTCAAGAATTCATTTTAATTGTTTTATCAAAACTATTTTCTATATAAAATGACAGTATTTAATATGTTTATGTTTCAAGTATAATGTCCATATTATTTACATGGTTTGTATTTTCTTATGATGGAATGATATCCATTTATTTTATATGGATTATGTTATAATGGGATGATGTTTATGAAACCCATTTTATTCATGAGGTTATTATGAATGATGTTTGTTTATTTTGTGGCACATGAAAGAATGATTTCATTATGAGATGGGTGAGACCTATATCTCCCTCCAATGTATTGGGTAAAGATTTATATATCATGAGATAGACATGGATAGAATGAAAAGTTAATCCGGTTCAGTGATACAGGACTGGAACGAGGAGTGAACTCGATTCAGTAAGGGACTTTGTCCACATTGATGGTCTTTACAGCAATGCCTTGGATACTATGAAAATCATATCATATGATTAATGGTTTTCACAGTTACATGTTTTATACCCATGATATTTTATCATGATTAATGTTCCTTTATAATCAATGCTTTATGTACCACAAAGAATTATATCATTACTCCTGATTTTGATGTTTTATGTTAATGTTTTTACGTTCAATTTTTTATAGATTGTTTTATGTTCTCCATTTTTACCCTTAATAAGCATTTAAGATCACCCATTTTTATGTTTTCTTTTCCCCAGGATATAAAGAATGGTTTTAGGTATGAAAACAAAAGGGGAATATTTTTATGGGAGATGTTGAAGATCTTTCTACATGATTAGAAGTTTATGTTCTAAGTTTCCAAAGACACTAAACTATTATGGTCCTTGGATGTCAGTTTTAGTTATGTATTAAGTATTCCGAAAAAGTAAAGTAATGTCCATGTACGTCAAGTTTGGGTCTCTACACATATCCCTTCATACTATCCCTACAGGTCAGTCATAAAATACTTCATCACGTCCTTAGAAAAATATAACATAGAAAGGGGTGAGCTCAGATGCTCAGTAAGGATAACAATATAGTGAAAACATTCATAAATAAGCATAAAACATTGAGGCAATGTATAACTAAAAAAAAGCCTTTTAAACATGAACTTCAGCATAATATGGAAAAAATAAAATGAAATAATTAAATTTACTTATTCACATGGATATTCTACTAGTCGAATAATCACATGAAATATCAACAACCACTTTCACAATGAAGAAATGCATAATGTCATACTATCATAAGCACATAGTCAAGGCCTTGTGCCAAGAATACAAATAATATTCTGTCAGGGCCTTTTTCCAAGACACTAGTTTGTCTCATGAGACCTACCGATGCATCGAAGAGCTATAGCGGGATCCACCCGTCACTTACTAAGTCCAATACATTCCTCATATTAAAAGGTTTAAACATAACATAAACATTCGTATTAAAACTAGAATATGAAATGTCAATAATTTCTCCATAAACCATGAATGGTATAAAAATAACACATCCATAGTCCAACATATCACAAAACCTTAAATACAATTTGGATGTTTTGTATCATAATAAATCAACTTCAAATAAGCTTAAAATCCATTAAGGGATGTTGACATAGATGAAATCAAAACTATTTGAGAGAAATATCTCTTTCTTTGAAATAATTTAAAATTCATATAATTATAAAAGAAAAAAATTACATTGAAAATCTTCTTCTAATCTTGTAAGGGAAACTTTGGAAATTTCATAATGGTGGAAAATAGCCGCACCCACTGTAAAAGTTAAAAATACATTCGTACGTTAATTTTGTCAAAAAGTTTAAAAAGTACCTTGTTTGGAAAAAGAAGGAAATATTCCTTTCAAAACATTTTATGAAAAGTCAAAAAAGGGTATAAATGACTTTAAACCATAGTCTAGTAAATAGTAAAAATGTTTTGGAATACATTTTTAAGAAACATGGATGTTAAATGATAAAGTAGTCCTAGTAGGTAATTACGTATAAACAACCTCGGATAATCAAGAGATTGTTAAATAAACCCATACCTTGTAATTTTCCTTCATTGATGGTAGGTTAAACTCCTGAAAAATGGTGAAATAATTGTTATTAAATTATAAAAGAATCATATACATTAATATGATATCATATATGATCTTATAATATTGATTTTTTAATAATATTTTAGTATTATCATTGTTTCGGGTGTTCACTAACTTGTTTTCTATTATATGTTTTGTTACATAAGCCATGTTTGTTATGGATAGGTTTTATATTATTCATATACAGAATTAAATCAAATCATTAAAAATTATTTTTAATCATCAATTGAAAATTATTCTCGAATGGATATGATGGGGAATGAATCTCATCGCGTTCGTGGAGATGGTAATCCATACGTACACACGAACACTGCTTCCATTTCATTTTTCATTTTAAAAGGAATAAAAACCAAATGATACATAGGTATATTATTATTCCAATATAATAAAATATCATATATATTCTAATTAAGTTCATTAACACCATCCTTTATACGTTCCATGTATTTTATGAACAATTCATATCACTTTGAGGGGGAGGTAGTCTGCACCTCCTCAAATGAAATTAACGTATATATATACAACATGAAACAAATAATGGTATGCTATAAAATGGAATTACAGAAGATTATATATAAAATAAATATCATGAATTTAATATTTAGATACAGTGTCATCATAATGGCCACCACGAGAGGCGGTAGGGGATAATTGAACAATCATCATTTCGTGAGGCGTTTGGTTGCCATCCACGGACACATTATGTTCTTCACCCATTAGATGGAGGTGTGATTAAGTGTAGTTAGAATCCTTATCATACCAAAATCATATTATATTGAGGATACTGTTGTTGTTACAAAATAAATGAATAAAATGATTTTAGGGGTTGGAGAAGTAAAATAAATGAAAAGAAGTTAAGAGAAATCGTTACCATTAATTTGGGAAACTCCCTTTGGTTTGAACCAAAAGGACTCTTGAAGTGGCTTATGCCTAAGGTAAGGATTCTTGGAGGAGGAGAGTGATGTAGGGATATTAATTGGATAGAGGTTGGATGATCCAAGGGGCTTGAGGGGAGTATGGAATTGTTTAGAGGTGAGGGATTTTTATAAGGGGGATGAGGGGCTCTTTAGGAATGATCAAAAATATTATTTTATTATATAATGATATTCAGTTTCTAAAGGTCCAAAATCCATTAAAGTTGAAGATAAGATGACTCACGATCGAAATGAAATAATCCAATAAGAATTGGACAGGTTTTTGGTATTATTTTAGTCTTTATAATCATATTTATTTAAATCATTTATTAATGAGGTAAACACTACATCATTATTGTGTCATAAATAATTTAGTTTATTATATGTCTGAAAATTATAAAAAAATAACATGATGTAGGAAATTTTTTAGCTTTATAATTAATATTTATAGTTGAAAAGATAACATATATAACCCTATGTAAAAATTGTTTTTCTAAAAGAAATATTCTTATGTCATTTGTATTTACTTTAACATAATTAATATAAAGTGTCATTATCACTTAGAAGTGCCTCCATGGGGTCCGAAAATCGACCGAAAGATTCCCATGGTCATACATGTATCATCCAGTAAGTTTAGGACACATGTTAGGGTAATTTAATATTATTATTATATTATTTTTACCCTTATTTATTGGATTTACCCTTTAATTGTGGTAAATAAAATTCTTACCGAAGTAATTATTCAAAATGTCTAAAAATTAAAGTTACCTATTTACACAATTTGGACCTCTAGATTATAAATATGGAATCCATATTTCTATATTCAAAACACAGAAGTGACAGATATTAATTTAAAATTAATTCTCGTTAAAATAGAAAGCGTGTTTTTAAGAAGTAATAACTATCAAAAGATTGACACTTGCTTATGTCCAGCTTAAATTTTAAATTATGTCCAATGACAAAAATTGTATTAAATGGTAAAAATATAATCTAATTATACTTTAAAACCACTCAATAGTATAATTTAGCACTATGAATTATTTTTATTAAAAAAATTTGTTTTTAATTAAAATTTATTATTTTTCATTATTCATCAAAAATTGGAAGTTCTCAGAAAAATACAAAAAATTCACCCTATGATAATTTTGATAGTCATAATTCAAAAATAAAGTCTATTTCACCAAATTCAAAACATATAAGTTGTATTTATTAATTTAAAATAAATTCCTATTGTCAAAACCAAAAAGCATATTTTTAAAAAACAATATCTATCAAAATATTGACACATGTTTTTCTCTAATCTCAATGTTAAATTACTTATAATGAATAGAATTGGATTAAATGGTTAATATATAATCTATTTATACATCTGAACCATTAAAATTGATAATTTAACACTATAAATTGTTTTTATTAAAAAAGTTGTTTTCAGTTAAAATATAGTATTTTTCACTATTCACCCAAATATGAAAGTTATCATAAAAGCAACAAAAATTTATTGAAACTAAATTATTATTTCCTGATTCTATAGAAGAATTTTATTTTCTAAAATAAACTATATAACAGTTTCAAATATTGGATTAAAAAATTGTTCATCATTAAAAGGCGGTAAAATTTCATTTTTTTGAAATAAATAATTCTTTCATCTGAAAAAAATGAATTTGTTCTTACATAATGTCTAAGAAACTCATAATATGGATTCGGAAATTATAAGGATTATATATAGTTAAATATTCAGTTTATACTATTCATAACTTCTTTTGAACGGCTAGTTTTGTAATCTTCTGGTGCGCTCGAACCCGGTGTTGCCTGTAGTGCAAGTTATTGAATTTCATTGAAGAAATAGCATACTATGAAATCTTGGGGTGTTATATTCTTCCCTACTTCAATAAATTTCATCCACACAATTTAAAATTGTTCTTAGAAAATAAAAGATTGAAAATAGAAAATAACTTTGTGGGAAAACACACATCGGAAATTGGCTTAATAAAATATAGTCTTAATAAGAGGGAAAGGGGAATGAAAAAGTAACCATCAAATTATGATCTCGATTAGGAGAATATTGGTGGAAATTAGAGACACATAATTGGAATAAAAACATAAATATTTATTGCGAGTGATTGAGGTCATCAGTCAAAAAGAAATATATAATTGAGGGCCTTAAAACCATCAATCTATGATGATTTAAAATATCACTGGTTCTAAAAAAACACAATGTATTAGGATAACACATTTTTAATTTTAAGATCACTTACCTAAAGTTTAAGAATTAATTTCTTCATAGAATAAGAGAAGAAAAATATATACTTGACAATTAGAGTTCCACCCTTTAACTAATTTCTACCACAAAGTAATCTTTCACTCTAAAATGCAATATAACTAAAAACAATATTCTATTAATCCTATTCGTGTAGGGTTCCAAAAGAATTTATAATTATTCTACTAGACCCTCTAAATAAACTACATTATTCAATCTAGGACATCATGTGGGTCAGTGGTAGGTGATACACCCTTGTCGCCCTTCGGTTGTGGGTTCAAGTCTCGCGGAATTGCAGGACACGACGGGTTGCTGCCCAACCTACGTGTTGTCCTTTTTATGGAAATACAAAAATAATATCAAACTAGACTTATCCAAAATACTTATGTCCAAACTCACAGTCCAGAATTTATATGGAAGTTAAACATAATGAAGATCCTTTTTTCCACATAATAACATTTGAACACCTTCATCATGTATTCTTTTAAAGCACTACAACATCCTGAATTACCATAAACCCTTATTGATTACATTCATGCTCCCTTATTCATTATAGAATACTGGATATACTCCTTCTATCCAAAAATGTTGTTAACTCAAACAATGTTGGAATATACAAATCATTAATCAGTTTCAAGGTAGTCAAGAATATCCAATATAATTTATCCAAATCAAACATGTATTATTCCAAAATCACCACCTCAGTATCAGAACCATATTATGGATTATCTTTCTCTCAACCATATATTTCCAAAAATTTATCCTGATATTGAGTCACTTTTCTTGGTTCCACACAATCTCAAGTCCTTAATGAAATAGTATTGTAGTACAATCCTTATATACTCCATAATTATTATAACCGGTACATCGTTGATACAACACTCAAATGAAAAAATTATTTAATAACAACATAAAACCTCTAATCATTCCTACTCATCTGTGGTATTATCATAACTTGATTATTATCCAATAGCATCATTTGGGGTATACTCTGATGACTTGGACATTAGTTCACGTAGTTTCCCACCTCCTTGAAGATGATGAATTGGACATTTGAAACCTTTTTCTTGCCCTTGCAGTCACGTACATGGTGTCCTTTTTCTCCACACTAATAACAAACTCTCATTCCCTTCAGTTAAGTTCCACGGTGTTTCTTCCCACAGTTATCACATATGGTAAAATTCTTCATTTCCCTCTTCCCTTTATCCATCTTTCTCTCTTCCATCCTTTTCCTTTCTTTCTTCCCTTCAAATCCATAGGACTTAGAGAATTGTTTTCTTATGCTTTTAACACATGATACTATTTCTTCATATGTTCAGAATACATGGGAGGCAATTTCCCTTCTAAATGTTGGCTTAATACCATGAATGATATGATCCTTCTTACTCTATGGATCATACATATTGCTAGAGTTTACATTCCTTCTGTTGGGCACCATTTATATACAATGGCATACACTAGGTCAGTTTATGAATTTCAATGAATAATTTCAAAATTGTAAAATACCTAACGTAGATTGAACAGTTTATGGATATAATCCATAATCATAAAAATGTTTTCTTTGGGGAAGTATATACTCATAAACCCTTAATAATGGTTTGTAAAGAAAATGAGAATTATCCTATGATTATCCCATGGGAGTGTCGTAACCAAGAGTGTAGCAAGGCCTATTGTCGTGCACCAGTTCCCGTTCGAGTCTAGCTCAAAGTAGTGTTTTCGGGTTTTACCCCTAGGTATATTTGTGCAAGAGCTGTCTCTACCTGCTCGTATCCAGACAGGGATGTATTGCTCGGAAAACTCACAAAATATCTTACAATACAAAAATTCTAGGAAGTGCTTCTTTACTAATCCTCAGAGTCCATCTTAGGTCTATGTTCTCTAATCAGATTTTATCTAATTCTAGATTCTAAGGTTTGTACTAAACTTCCTCTGATACCAACTGTAACACCCTGACCCTAGTTACCCAGAGTCGGTGCATTATTACATAACATTGGCATGATCACAAAAGATCAAGTCTCAAAAGACCGATTAGTTTAGTATCCTTGGAAACACTAAATACATTCACATGTCTTACATTACACCATAAAGTGAAAATATACAACAAAATAGTCTCCATAGTCCACACTCATATCCCCTCAGACTATCCCTGCAGGTCAGTCATAAAATACTTCTTCACATCCTAGGAAAAATAAAACATAGAAAGGGGTGAGATCAGATGCTCAGTAAGGATAACAATATAGCGGAAACTTTCATATATAAGCATAAACATTTGAGGAAATGTATAACTAAAACAAAATCCTTATAAACTTTAACTTCAGCATAATATGGAAAAAATAAAATGAAATAATTCCATTTACTTACTCGCATGGATATTCTACTAGTCGAATAATCACTTGCAATATCAACAACCACTTTCATAAGGAAGGAATGCATAATGGCAGACTATCATAACCACAAAGTCAAGGACTTGTACCAAGACTACAAATAAGATTTTTTCAAGGCCTTGTGCCAAGACACTAGTTTGTCTAATGAGACCTACCGATGCATCGAGGATCTATAGCGGTATCCACACGTCACTTACTAAGTCCAATGCATTCCTCATATGAACAGGTTTAAACATAACATATACATTCGTATTAAAACTAGCATATGAAATGTCACTAATTTATCCATAAACCATGAATGGTATAAAAATAACACATCCATAGTCAAACATATCACAAAACATTCAATATAATATGTTAGTTTTGTATCATAAAAAATCAACTTCAAATAAGCATAAAATCCATCAAAGGATGTTGGAATAGATGAAATCAAAATAATTTGAGAGAAATATCTCATTTTTTTAAATCATTTAAAAGTAACATAATTATAAGAGAAAACATTTACTTTGAAAATATTCTTATAAGCTTGTAAGGGAATCTTCGACAATTTTATAACGGTGGGAAATAGCCGCACCTGCCGTATAAGTTAAAAAGACATTCTTACCTTAATTTTTGTCAAAAATGTTAAAAAGGACCTTATTTGGAAAATGACGGAAATATTCTTATCAAACCATTTGATAAAAAGTCAAACAAGGGTATACATGACTTTAACCCGTAGTCTAGTAAATAGTAAAAAAAAATTGAATAATTTTTTAAGAAACATGGATGTGGATGATAAAGATGTCTCAGTAGGTCAAAGGGTTGGATGAGAGATATATATATATATAACTTATTGGAGCAGTTATAAAAAAGGGAGAGTACTGAGTATATTATTATCCATGTTTTGAGAATAAGTAGAAAGAAAAACATAATTCGATATCAATTTAAATAAGTAAATAAGGAAGAAAGAAGTGTACCATCTCTATAGTTTACAAAAGAGGTGGAAATATTTCAATGCAGCAATTCAATTATGGAATAATATATAAATTGAGAAGAATATATTACTGTATTGGGTTGTGGACAAAAAAGACTCAACCATCATCGATAAGTTGATCTCATCTGACATTGATTAAGTGTAACACATTGATTTAGACAATAATGTAGCATCAATCTATATTTGAGGATGCATGGTGTATGAAAAACCCTTGTTAGCTTAGAATATTCCTTCATATCAAATATCTATTGAAGAGACCATCATGTTTATAAATTTAACAAGACAATAACGAAGCATTTCATAATGGATAAGAAGAGTGATTGATTCTAGGGTCTATAGTGTATCTTTATTGAACCATATAGAGAAGTAATCATTAGAACAAAGTGACCATTAAATAAATAGATGCATTGACTGAATATAAGAATAGTGGATTTTGGTACACAATCAATTAGTTTCAAGTATCTTCATCTGCTTATCCCTTAGTGGTGAACGATGTATAATCCCTATCTTTTATGTTTATTACATTATAAATTTATATTTATCTTTTAGTGTGACCGCCATTACATGATAATGAAAGATCAAATAACTTCCTTATAACAATTGAACAAGATCTGAATGGATTATAAGAACAAATTATAGTGAAAGGTTTTAATCAGTGTTCACCATGATTCACCCCCACTCAAGGAGTCTCTTTGTACAATACATAACTGTTATTTTATGTATATTACATTTAAAAGAGTTTAAGTATTATTATCCCAAAATTTTATTCATTTTTTATCTTGTATTCTATTTTAATTAATTAATCAATTATTTTGTTTATCTTTTTTATTTTTTTATTACATCAGTGTTTAATTATTTAGTACAGTGTACTCAAATGTGGTTATAAATAGTATCATTGAGTTAGTTTATATAAGAAAATGATATATAAAATATATTTCTGTTTTTGGGATTCAATTCACATCCTCATGTGGTTTTAATAAAGTTTCCTACTATGAAAAAATCATATACCATACCAATCTTCTTACCCATTCACATATCCTCACATGGCTATCTATGATTCCTCAAATCCCTAAATATTCCATGAAACATTATTATGAGTTATTCAAACACCTTAATCTAGAACCCTTAGCTTCTTATGTAATTTAAAAACCCTATTTTCATAAAAAAAACATACAGATATACACCACATGTAAAATCTAATGTATTTACTATGAACACCTCGACTAAAATGATCCTTCTTTTATGTCATCCTACATTTCACCCATAATACCTCAATAAGATTCCTTTTATCTAAGGAATACATAGGGCATAACCTACCTTTACCGAAGATTGATTCCATAAAACACACTCACCTACCTCAATAAAAATAGAGATTCCATAAGAATTGCGATGAAGGCCTATTTTAGGGTGTGGTAAATTCTAATTTTATTTTCTAGATGAATTATAGAGGATGATGATTTACATATAACATGAAGATTGCTGCATTAAATTTGATAACTAATTCCAATCCATCTAATTTTACTCTTTTTAATATATTTATCAAAATAATGATATTTTAGTGTTTTGGGTATTGAAAAATAAATGTAATGCAATAAAACAATACTATACTAACATGAAAATGAAAACAGAATGAAAATTGAAAAGAAAGGTATTGGTGTAACACCCCGAGATTTTCTGAAAAATATTCTTTTAATATCATTGATGTCCTGTGTTGTATGCTACAACAAGATTACCTTGCGCTATACGCAATGCCTTATGAGCTTGGAGTATACACAACACTATTCTTGGATCATGTTACACACAATTTTGATAATAGTTATTCTATGAAACATTGAGTGTATATATATAAATATATATATATTAAATGTATAAATGAAACATGGTTGGATTTTGTTATACAAAACAACGGAGGAGTCTTGCACAACACGCAACCCTGACTTGGCTTGCATTACACGCAATCGCGACATTCCTCGATAGCGTGTGTTGTTCGCAATACCAGGTTTCACTAAACAACGATATATGGTTATAATATTATTATGAACTAGCCATTATGAATAGTATCGACTACATTTTGAATTCTATAACATTATTATTCATCTTACACATTTTCTAGAACATGGTATGAGAACAAAATCAATTTTTCGAGTAAAATAAGTATTTTTCAAAAAAAAATGTAGTTTTGCCGCCTTTTGATGGCGCATCCACCTTAAATCTTGTTTTTGACAAGTATATAAGTTCAATTTTACAAAATAAAATTCTTCTTTGGAATCAGGATATAAAAATTTACTTTGGATAAATTTTTCATATTATTCTGATAACATTCATATTTTAATGAATAGTAAAAACACGATATATTTTAATTAAAAACAACTTTTTTCATCGCAATAATTTATATGGTTAGATTATATTTTTAATTAGTTTTAAAGTGTAATTATAATATATTTTTACCATTTAATCCAATGTTGTCCATTGAAATTAATTTCACTTTGAAATTGGATATAAACAAGTATCAATCTGTTGATAGTTATTATTTCTTAAAAACACCCTATTTGTTTTGATAACAGGAATTAATTTTAAAATTAATTAATGACACTTCTATGGTTTGAATTTACCAAAATAGTCATCAATTTTGAATTTGGAATATCAAATAATTATTTGGCTGAATTTTTGGTATTTTTCTGATAAACTTCAATTTTCGATGAATAGTGAAACCACTTAGTGGTAGATAAAAAACTGACTTTTTCATTTAAATGAAATTTTACCACATCTGTGAATTGAATTTCGAAAATCCTAGAGACACGGTTAATATCAAGGACTAAAATTTGGTTCAATGAGATGAAAATATTTTTTGGTGAATGGTAACTTTTTACTTTTATTTACCACGGTTAAAAGTAAATAGGATAATTAAGGGTAAGAATGATATTATTATTACCCTAACACATGTCCTAATTCTATTGGATAAGGGTAATTCGACCAAAAATAACCTTAGGAATATAATACGATCATTTAGGCCCACTTGGATTAGATTAGGACATTTAATATTAATTTATTTAAAGAAGGGTTAAAATAGTTAAAATCAAAGTTTTATAAGAAAATCATTTTTAATATATGGTTATACATAAGATAAATTTAACTATAAATATTCATTAGAGTTATAAAACTATTTAATACATAATGGTATTTTATTTATATTTTTAAGACATTAAATAATTTAATTTATTTATGACACAAAGATGATGCAGTAATTATCTTTTTAATGCAATATTGACATAATTGATGTTATAAATACCCAAATAAATGTAATATGAGACTTTTTAGGAATTACACTAATTTTCTAGGTTACTATGACATGTTAGTATTAATTTAGTTAATTTTTTTAACTAATCATTCTGTTATGATTTTCACAAAAATCAATTACCAAATAGTGTTAAAATTGACATAAAATAGTTTTTAAAACAAATATTATATTATTAATTGTTATTTTATTCCTAAAAATCTAAGGGTCGGCCAAATCACTTAGATAATGTTATATATATTAATAATAAACAACTTGGGGTTATTTGGTCTTGTTATAGTATGTTTATTAACCTTATAGTGTAAGAAAACAACAAGACACGGTAAAAGTAAACTTATCTAACTTAAGGTTAAATCTAAATGATAAGGTTAAAATAGATACCTAAACTTGTCCAAATTCTATTGGATGAGAGGATTGAGACCCTTACCCACCTTAGATTCTAAATAAATCAATTTTAAGCTTTTAAAAACCAAATATGACTTTATAATAAAATAATATTTTTAGTTTTTCCAAAGGTGCCCCTCTCCTCCCTTATAAAAGGGCGCATCCTCGCTCTCTTCCTCACACCACTTTGAGCCTTAAAGCTCGGCCAAACCCTACAAAATTATCTTCCACACTTCCCTAGAAACATCCTAGAGGTCCTGGTCTTCTTCAAAGACCAATTTTAGTGCCTTAAGAGGAGGTCTCAAAGAGGCGCTTCAAAGAAGAGGTAATGTCCGTTACCGATTCTTTCAACTTTATTTCTTCTTCCACTTATTATTCTTTAGTTGTTTCATTATGAAGTAATAACCTCAGTATCACTCATATACTGTTATGTTATTATAAGTATGAAACAAATCTATTTCACTATCTATCCATCCTACGGAAAACAAAATCACCGCGCGTGCGTACGTACGGAATACCGTCTCCACGCCGTGGTGTAATCTATTTTCCACCACCACCTTACTTGGATGGGTATAATGGTGTAAATAATAACTATATATGATTATTGTAAAGTTATATTGATTCTGAAATAGTATACATACACTCCAATACAATTCCATGATCATGGGAACGATACCATCGCTCGTGCGTACGTACGGAATACCGTCTCCACGATCTGATGCGACTCGTTCTACATGATATTCATTGCATAATGATTATATAAATGAATTGAATGAATTAATATGATATATATTAAACTAATAAAAAATTTTAAATGAGGTATATATAACCTAAAGAGAATAATAAGAATTTATTCGACAAAACACGCATAAGAACAAAAAGTAATAAACACCCGAATAACAAGTAGCAATGAAATATTACTAATAAGAAGCTAAGAATATGGCCATATATGATATCATAACAATGAGTATGATTCAGGAATAAGTCAATGAAATTATTTAAATCATTATACAGGAGTTTTGGACACTTGTGAAGCAAATCATACCTAATGTAAGGGAAAATATCACAATCTCATTTTTATCCGAGATTGTTTATACTTTGGTATTTACTGGGGTGTATTTTATCATCCACATCCATGTTTACTCAATATTTAATATTATTTCAATCCAACTATAATTGTTTAAATCCAATTTTACCCTTCGGTGAGTTTTTATTGAAAGATATGAAAGGAATCTTTTGTCGTTTTTCATACGAGGTACTTTTTGACTTTTCTGACAAAAGTATGAGAAGAATGTTATTTTTAACTTATAAGGCGTGAACAGATTTTTACGGTTTCATAACGCCTCATTTTCATGAAGCTTACTCTACAAGATTTTATGACTGTTTTAATCAAAATACATTTCTTTTAAAATTTCATGGAATTTTGTAAAAAGAAAATGATTTTTAAGAAGAAATGATATTTTCCTCAAGAATTAATTTCAAGTGTTTTATCAAAACCATTTTTCCATCTAAGATGAAATTATTTTATATGTGTATATTTCAAGTATAATGTCTCTATTATTTACATGGTTTCAATCTTCTTATTATGAAATGATATCCATTTATTTTATATGGATTATGTGATGATGGTATGATGTTTATTAAACCCATTCTATTCGTTGGGTTATTATGAATGATGTATGTTTATTTTGTGGCACAAGTAAGAATGATTTCATTACGAGAAGGGTGGGACCTATATCTCCCTCCAATGAATTGGGTAAATATTTATATCTCATGAGATAGACATGGTTGTAATGGAATGTTAAACCGGTTTAGTAATACAGGACTGGAATGAGGAGTGAACTCGATTCAGAAAGGGACTTTGTCCACTAAGATGGTCTTGGCAGCAATGCCTTGGCTACTATGGAAATAATATCATGTGCTTAATGGTTTCCACAATTACATGTTTTATTCCCATGCTATTTTATCATGATTGATGTTCCCTTATGATATATTCCTTACGTACTTCCAAGATTCATGTCTTTTCTCAAGATTTTGATGTTTAGATTTTATGTTCATGATTTTGCAATCAAATATTTATGTATTGTTTTATGTTCTCTATGTTTACCCATACTGGTAATTTACGCTCACCTCTTTTATGTTTTCTTTTCCCTAGGATATAATGAAAGGTTTTAGGTAAGAAAAAAAAGGGAAGATCTTTATTGGGATATGTTGAAGATCTTTCACCACAATTAGAAGATTTTACTACGAGTTTCCAAAGACACTAAACTATTACGATCCTTGTGTGTCTGTTTTTGTTATGTATTAAATAATCCGTAAAAGTAATGTATTGTCCATGTAAGTCAAGCTTTTGGTCTCTACAGTTGGTATCAGAGGGAGGTTTAGTCAACCTTTGGAAACTAGGATGCGATAACTTTAGTGAGATCCCTAGAGATATTTCTAAGGTATGTCTAGGGATGTCCCTAAGGTTAAGTATAAGTATATTTTAAAGTCCTAGAATTATGGTAACGATCTTAGAATTAAACCTATGATGTTAGATATTGAAGGTAATCCCCTGTTATTATGTTGTTTTCCCTAGCATGATTTTTTCCTCTCACACTATTCTTCTTGGGTTTTAGACGATGGCTGGAACCCGAAGGAACCATGTTGATCAATGCAATGGAAAATGCAATGATTGTCCTCCGGAACAGACAAATGTTATGGGAGATGGAGTGAAAAATATTATTGCTATACTTACACAAGCTATGAATCATTCTGGACTTCTAAATGAGCAGATAAGGGAACAATATTCTATTGAGTCCTTCATGATGCAATGTCCACCTTCTTTCAGTGGGTCTTCTGATCCACTTGCTGCTGAACAATGGATCAGTACCACTGAAAAGATATTTTCAGTTCTTCAATGTTCTGAACATGATTAAGTCATCTTAGTAGTATATCGTTTGGAAGGTGAAGCTGGTCAATGGTGGAATCTTATCAAGAATACGAGGCCAAGAGATGAAATTGAGTCCATAGAATGGGACGAGTTCAAGAACATATTTTTCAATAAGTACTTCCCTCCTATTCTTCGAACAAAGATGGAGAAAGAGTTTCTTGAACTAAAGAAAAAGGATGATGAATCTGTTGGTGTATACAAAGCGAATTTTACAAGGCTTGCAAGGTATGCATCTGGATTTATCATCCAAACTGAAAGTAAATTTGATTGATTCTTTAGTATCTTAAAACCAAATCTTCGAAGGTCATTAGCTATAAGATACTTCAGTAGCTATAAAGAAGTTGTGAGTTGTGCTATCAAGGTAGAAATGGAATTTGGTGTTACATATCCATCTCATGGTTTTGAAAAGAAACGAAATATGGAGTTCAAGGAGAAATATCAGAATAATGGTGAAAACAAGATGAATGTTTCCTTATGCTCAAAGTGTGGAAAGAAGCAAGGTGGAGATTGTCTTAAAGGGACTAGAAAATGTTTTAAGTGTGGAAAAGAAGTTCATCGAGCACCTGAGTGTCGAAGTAATGGAAAAAGGGTTGCTAATGATGTGAATAAAGAAAATACTGCAGAGAACGCACCACCAACACTTCAATGCTTCAAGTGCAAGGAAATGGGGCATTATGCTAATAATTTCTCTAATCCAAGGGTTAGTGATGATCGACATGAGCAACCACTTAAGGAAAAGGACAAAGGGAAGTCACATGCGATCACTATTGGCAATGTTGAATATGACAACGATGTGGTGGAATGATTAAGTGTTTATGTAATGGGATTCCAAAATAATGTTGTATATAGTATCGTGGAATATTGGAATATTTATGTATTGGTCTATTGTGGTTTTCAATAATTTTATTGTACCAGCAACCATGGAAAGTGATTGAGATATTTTTGGAAAAAAGATGATATGTGCATAATGAAGGGATAAGGAGAAAATGAAATGTTTGACAGTATTCATGAGCTCATGACTGATATAAGGAAATAGTTATATCATCATTTGAGTATATAGAATTTTGGGGTTTTGGTATATGAAAGAGTTAACTTTTGACAATACTCATGTTTACACTAAGATTCAATGGGTATTAATTTTTCAAGAGAATACATGATTAAGGCCTTCGAATGTTTGGAATGTGACCAACAAGACATATCTTATGATATATGGGGATCAACGATGGTATTAACATGCTTGTTATATGAAATCTCTGGTAATCGTTTTCACTATAATATGAGAGTGGACTGCAGTATTATGGATAAGCCTAAAGATTGGAATAAATTATGTTGGACATCAGTTAGTATTAAGGATAGAATTTTTTTCGATATTATTTATGGGATGTTATAGTAATTTAGTTTTAGAAAAAGGAAAACCTGCAGGACGGGCGACATCCCATCGCGTCGGACAAGGCTATGGGAATTGAACCCACAACTGAAGTGCAACTGGCCTTTATTGCCTACCACTGGCCTACAGGAAGTCCCTGTTTAGTAGAAACTAGTTTTATTATATTAATCAGTATGATATATGAAGTATAAGTCCATTTTAGGAACTATATATGATTAATCTCATTATATATGGACTTATGTATTTTTGATAACATTAATAACCTTTTGTTTGAGACAAATGGAATGACCCATCATTCTATCACATGATCTTCTAACACTTCATGAATGACAAATTCAACTTCATTTCTTTAAGAGATGAAGTGGAAATTGTCCAAATAATGACCAACGGTGAGACTGTACCAAAATCATGAAAGTATTTCTTCTAATTCAAATTTCATCGACTTTAGGGAAAAGATCGTGAAAACCAAAAATGTTGTCCTAGTGCCCTTATATCCGATGAATCAGATGGTAACTTAGATCATCACAAATCTATGGCCTTGTGATTGATGGCTTTTTCATAGCCATGTTCTCTACCACTCTCTATCAGAACTTGATGGTTAGATTTTTCTTCCATATCCATATTTTCACCTGTATTCTCCTACATGGAAACCCAGTGATGAGTTTCATTGGGTAATCATTACATTTCATAGTTTATTTTTTAAAATTAAGTTTTATTATTCCTTTTTACGATGTGGGTTTCTATAAATAGTAAACAATTTATAACCCCGACGAATTTCAAGGGTGAAATTCATTTTAAGGGGGGTAGAATGTAACATCCTGAGATTTTATGAAAAATATTCTTTTAATATCATTGATGTCTTTTGTTGTATGCTACAACAAGATTACCTTGTGCTATACGCAACACCGTATGAGCTTGCAGTATACACAAAACTATTCTTGGATCATGTTACACACAATTTTGATAGTAGTTATTCTACGAAACATTGAGTGTATATATATTCAATGAATAAATGAAATATTATTGGATTCTATTATACGAAACAACGGAGGAGTCTTGCACAACACGCAACCCTGACTTGGCTTTTATACACGCAATCGCGACTTTCCTCGATAGAGTGTGTTGTACGCAATACCAGGTTTCACTAAACAACGATATATGGTTATAATATTATTATGAACTAGCCTTTATGAATAGTATCATCTAAATTTTTAATTTTATAACATTATTATTCATCTTACACATTTTCTAGAACATGGTATGAGAATAAAATCAATTTTTCGAGTAAAATAAGTATTTTTCAAAAAATGTAGTTTTTCCGCCTTTTGATGGAACACCCACCTTAAATATTGTTTTTGACATGTCTATAAGTTAAATTTGACAAAATATAATTCTTCTTTGGAATCAGGATATAAAAATTCACTTTGGATAAATTTTTCATATTATTCTAATAACTTTTATATTTTAATGAATAGTAAAACACGCTATATTTTAATCAAAAACAAATTTTTTCATCGCAATAATTTATATGGTTAGATTATCTTGTTTTTTGGTTTTAAAGTGTAATTTGAATATATTTTTACCATTTAACCCAATGTTGGTAATTGGAATAAATTTCACTTTGAAATTGGATATAAACAAGTATCAATCTTTTGATAGTTATTGTTTCTTAAAAACACGCCATTTGTTTTGATAACAGGAATTAATTTTAAAATTAATTAATGCCACTACTAAGTTTTGAATTTAGAAATATGGGCATCAATTTTGAATTCGGAATATCAAATAATTCTTAGGCTGAATTTTTGGTATTTGTTCTGAAAAACTTCAATTTTCGATGAATAGTGAAACCACTTTGTGGTTGATAAAAAACTGACTTTTTTATTTAAATGAAATTTTACCACTTCTGTGAATTGAATTTCAAAAATCTGAGAGACACAGTTAATATCAAGGACTAAAATTTGGTTCAATGAGATGAATTTTTTTTTGGTGAATAGTAACTTTTTACTTTTATTTACCATGGTTAAATGTAAATAGGATAATTAAGGGTAAAAATGATATTATTATTACCCTAACACATGACTTAATTATATTAGATAAGTGTAATTCGACCAAAAACAACCTTAGGAATAAAATACGACCATTTAGGCCCACTTGGATTAGATTAGGACATTTAATATTAAGTTATTTAAAGAAGGGTTAAAATAGTTAAAATCAAAGTTTAATAAGTAAATCATTTTTAATATAAGGTTTTACATAAGATAAATTCGACTACAAATATTCATTAGAAAGATAAAATTATTTCCTACATAATTATATTTTATTTATAATTTTTAGACATTAAATAATTTAATATATTTATGACACAAAGATGATGCAGTAATTATCTTATTAATTAAATATTGACATAATTGATGTTATAAAAACCCAAATAAATGTAATTTGATACTTTTAATGAATTAAACTAATTTTATAGGTTAATATGACATGTTAGTATGATTTAGTTAACTTATTTTGAAAAAATCATGCTTTTATGATTTTCAAAAAAATCAATTACCAAATAGTGTCAAAATTGACAAAAAATAGTTTTCAAAAACAATATTATATTATTAATTGTTATTTTATTCCTAAAAATCTAAGGTTCAGCCAAATGACTAAGAGAATGTTATATATATTAATAATAAACAACTTGGGATTCTTTTGGATTGATATAGTAAGTTTATTAACCTTATAGTGTAAGAAAACAAGAAGACACGGTGAAAGTAAAATTACTTAACTTAAGGTAAAATCTAAATGATAAGTTTAAAATAGACACCTAAACTTGTCTAAATTATATTGGATTGGAGGATTTCGACCCATACCCACCTTATATTCTTAATAAATTAAGTTGGAGCTATTAAAAACCGAATATGACTTTATAATAAAATAATATTTTTGGTTTTTCCTAAGGTGCCCCTCCACTCCCTTATAAAAGGGAACCTCCTCTCTCTCTTCGTCACACCACTTTGAGACTTCAAGCTCAGCCAAACCCTGCCAAAATCTCTTCTCCACTTCCCTAGAAACATCCTAGTGGTCATGTTATTCTTCAAAGACCAATTGGAGTGCCCTAAGAGGAGGTCTCAAAGAGGCGCTTC
Source organism: Viscum album (assembly GCA_963277665.1). Classification (NCBI taxonomy): domain Eukaryota; kingdom Viridiplantae; phylum Streptophyta; class Magnoliopsida; order Santalales; family Viscaceae; genus Viscum; species Viscum album. Next base: position 957,723,266 of record OY728158.1, on the reverse strand, counting down.
AAAGAAGAGGTAATGTCCGTTACCATTCTGTAAACGAGGTATCTATAATACACTAATACCATTATGTAAATGAGGTATATATAACCTAAAGATAAGAATAAGAATTTATTCGACAAAACACGCATAAGAACAAAAATTAATAAACACCCGAATAACAAGTAGCAATGAAATTTTACTAATAAGAAGCTAAGAATATGGCCATATATGATATCATAACAATGAGTATGATTCAGTAATAAGTCAATGACATTATTTAAATCATTATACAGGAGGTTCGGACTCTTACGAAGCAAATCGGACCTAAGGTAAGGGAAAATATCACAATCTCATTTTTATCCGAGACTGTTTATACTTTGGTATTTATTGGGGTGTATTTTATCATCCACATCCATGTTTCCTCAATATTTAATATTATTTCTATCCACATATAATTTTTTAAATCCAATTTTCCCTTTCGGTGAGTTTTTAGTAAAAGATATGAAAGGAATATTTTGTCGTTTTTCGTACGAGGTACTTTTTGACTTTTCCGACAAAAGTACGAGAAGAATGTTATTTTTAACTTATGCGACATAAACAGATTTTTACGGTTTCACAATGCCTCATTTTTATGAAGCTTACTCTACAAGATTTTATTACTATTTTCATCAAAATACTTTTCTTTTAAAATTGCATGGAATTTTGTGGAAATAAAATGATTTTGAAGAAGAAAGGATATTTTCCTCAAGAATTCATTTCAAGTGTTTTATCAAAACCATTTTTCCATCTAAGATGACATTATTTTATATGTGTATATTTCAAGTATAATGTCTCTATGATTTACATGGTTTCAATCTTCTTATTATGAAATGATATCCATTTATTTTATATGGATTATGTGATGATGGGATGATGTTTATGAAACCCATTCTATTCGTTGGGTTATTATGAATGATGTATGTTTATTTTGTGGCGCAAGTAAGAATGATTTCATTTTGAGATGGTTGGGACCTATATCTCCCTCCAATGCATTGGGTAAAGATTTATATCTCATGAGATAGACATGGACTGAAAGGCAAGTTAAACTGGTTCAGTAATACAGGACTGGAACGACGAGTGAACTTGATTCAGAAAGGGACTTTGTCCACTAAGATGGTCTTGGCAGTAATGCCTTGGCTACTATGGAAATCATATCATGTGCTTAATGTTTTCCACAATTACATGTTTTATTCCCATGATATTTTATCATGATTGATGTTCCCTTATGATATATGCCTTACGTACTTCCAAGATTCATGTCTTTGCTCTTGATTTTGATGTTTAGATTATATGTTCAAGTTTTTGCATTTAAATGTTTATGTATTATTTTATGTTCTCTATGTTTACCCTTACTGGGCATTTAAACTCACCCCTTTTATGTTTTCTTTTTCCCATGATATAAATAAAGGTTTTATGTAAGAAAAAAAAAGTGAAGATATTTATTGGGAGATGTTGAAGATCTTTTACCACGATTAGAAGATTTTATTCCGAGTTTCCAAAGACACTAAACTATTACGATCCTTATGTGTCTGTTTTTGTTATGTATTAAGTATTCCGCAAAAGTAATGTATTGTCCATGTATGTCAAGCTTTGGGTCTCTACAATTGGTCCTACTGTTAGATACGTGGTTTCATTAATTATATATTTTTTGTTTAAATTTATTATGACAAAGCTATTGAATCATAAATGTATGGATACTCCATACCTTGATTGGGTATTTTTCCTTTAAAACCACTTCATCACAATAAACGTTCGCATCCCTTCATAATGAGTTGGAATGAAATTAAGATTCAAGTCTGGTTGGATGCTCGACATAACCAGTCATTTCAATATTATCCACTAAAAAACAATAGGATTAAATAATTTCAGGAGAAATAATAAATAACACCAAATAGTCTCCCCTAATCAAAGCTTCACGTATGCCAGTTTCTATTCTCAATGTGAAAAGATATCATAGTAGAAAGAAATATGATTGAATGAATGAAATTAGTGTTTTTTGAGAAAGAGAGACAGAAAAAAATGTAATTATTTGAATTAATAGATAAATGAATGGGTAACATAGTAATAGAAGAAAAAAAAGAAATCCCAAAGTAGCAACATGCCTATATTCATAGAGCTATAGCAGATCTTCGGGGTCTCTTTTTTATTCATCTACCCTGAACCAATATTTAATGGCTTTTGAGGTGCTTGGGATGACATAAATTAGTAATTAGGGGTCCAATATGGTATCATGGTCTAAAAGAGGTCTTAAACCTTAAATATATTCAAAACTATTATTTTGAGTCTATCAACCTTTTTTATGTCATTCAAGTGTTACACAACATGTAAAGTGAGGGTATGAAAATAATATTTTGAAAATATTTCATGTTGTGAATAGTGGATTCATGAAATATAATGTGAAGGGACAAAATTTTCATATCTTATTTCATGACTTGGCTTCACATATTTTAATTCATCATGTTACACATAGTGAATGGCTTTCACGATGTGTAATGATTTCTTCAAAAGTAATTTTTTTGATTTGTATCAGGATTCATCAATTCGTTGCCTTAAGGTTGGTCTATCACATGTCATTGATTATGCTTAAGTATCAATCTACCTTCACATATTTAGGGTCAGGCCATGATGCAAATGTCTTGGTGTGATGTGATGTTATATTTCCTAATTTATTTTTTTTTGTTTTCTATTTTTTTTGTATCCTTCAAAATATTATAAAAAATTAAATTTTGGCTATAATAATATATTAATGTGTAGAAAAATTGTTTTCTATATCCAAAATTATTTTTAAAATATTACTCTAACAATTCCACCAAAAATTAGAACTTTTTATCCCTTAAGCATGTAACCTAAACAAAATTTAAATTGAATTTCATTCTACAAATATTAAAAATTCAATGAAAGAAAATGATATATTTTATAAATTAAAATAAAATTTAAAAATTTACCTATAATTATTATTTTAATTCCTCATTATTAAAATAAATAAATTCAATCATGCATTTTACTTTTCTACTTTCAAAATAATAATATTATTCGTTTCTTAAATTTTTTATTTCTTATTTAATGATTAATGTATAGGAAAATTATAATATAAATCACATTAAATTCATTTTTATCATACCTCAAGGTAATTAATAGTACTATAATTTTTTTCACACCTCATGTTTATGTCACATAGCATAGGCTTGGAAGAAATCTAACATCTCTACCTCATAAATATAAAAATAAAATTCCACCATGAAGGATTTGAATTTAGGATCAAATGTTTTTGGGGCATAGGGTTGGTAGGTAAATTATGAAATAAATCTCAAATTTGAGGTTTGACTCTAAATCATAATTTCTAATATAAAAATATAAGATCAATGAAATAATCTATAAAAATTATCATATACCAACCCACAATTATCTAGGAAGGAACATTATTAAAGTAATAATAATGAATGAATTTCTCTATATTTATTTTTTCCATTTTTTCTTTTTCAAAAATTATTCTAATGAAAAATATCTCATCCAAACACTAACCACATATGATAAAAATATCATCTGTTTGGGAATTGTGAGTTTTGATCCTCAAAAGAGAACCCATTTTTTCCCATTTATATTAATTTTTTTTATTTTTTTAGAAAGAGAGTAGAATGATAATGTAAAATGAAAACATGGACTCAACCAAAATCACATAGAAAAATTAAGTGTGTCCCAATTACCATGAAAACCACTCCGTACACTTATTCTTTTAAATACCATAAAATATAACATGAGTGTGGTACGAATGGATATAATAGGTATAAGGACCCATACTTTACATACATTGTTAATACTTCAAAATTGAAGTACAATTATTACAACATATAACAAAACCATGAAAGGAACATATAGGTATAGTGTCTTTAGAGACTGGGAAACATAAACAATTGGTTTATAAATCATCTATGTTGTCTCCCATTTATTACATCATATCTAGAGTCCCTTTTTGGAATATCCTACTTAATAACCTTTTTCCTGACCTGGGCAAAGAAAACATACAAAAGGGTGAGCTCAAATGCTCAGTAAGGGTAAACAAAAGAAATATCAATCACATCATATTCATAAGAACATATCATTTTGGAAGTCTTAACCTGTAAAAGAGATCATAATTTCATAACATGTGATAAATCATAGTAGTGAAATGTAATCCCAATAATCATAACTTAAAACATGAAACTTTGTGGAATACACACATAATCATAGATAATCATTTCTTAGTAGTCAAAACTCATTGCCAAGACTATCTTAGCGGACAAATTCCATTTCTGAACCGAGTTCACTCCCCGTTTCAGTCCTGTTTCACTGAACTGGATTAACCTGTCGTTCCAGCCATGTCTATCTCATGAGATATAAATAATTACTCAATGCATTGGAGGGAGATATAGGTTCCACCCATCTCATAATTATACCATTCTTATGTGTTCCACAAAATCATAAATCATACATCATTTCATAACCCATGTAATAAAAATGGGATTCTTAAACATCGTGACATCATAAAAAAATTCATATAAGATAAAGGAATTCATAAAAATAATTCCATCACAACATAATAAAATAAATGTAATAATAGGGATAGAAATAGTACCCTATATTATCTTAGATGGAAAATAATTTTGATAAAACACTTGAACTCCATTCTTGAGGAAAATATCCTTTCTACTTCAAAAACATTTTCCTTTCTTAACATGTCAAACAATTTTAAACTAAAAGAAGTTGATTAAAAATAAACATGAAAAATTGTAAAGGAAGCTTCTTGGAAATAATGTTTTAAAAATCTATTCATGTCTTATAAGTTAAAAAAACATTCTTCTCTTACGTTTTTCAGAAAAGTCAAAAATTACCTCATACAAAAAACAACAAAAGATTCCTTTCATATCTTTTACTAAAAACTCACCTAAGGGTAAAATTGGATTTAAAGAATTGTAGGTGGATGGAAATAATATTACATATTGAGGACACATGGATTTGGATGACAAAATAAACCCTAGTAAATACCAAATTATAAACAATCTCGGATAAAAATGATATTGTGATATTTTCCCTTACCTTAGGTCTGATTTGCTTCGTAAGTGTCTGAACCACCTCTTCTTTGAAGCGCCTCTTTGATACCTCCTCTTAGTGCACTAAAATTTGTCTTTGAATAATACAAGGACCTCAATAATGTTTATAGGGAAGTGTAGAAGAGAATTTGGTAGGGGTTGTATGATCTTTAAGGCTCAAAGTGGTGTGAGGAAGAGATGGAGGAGGTTCCCTTTTATAAGAGAGGAGAGGGGCACCTTTGAAAAAACTAAAAATATTATTGTATTATAAAATCATATTCGGTTTTTAAAAGCTCCAAATTGATTTATTTAAAAGCTGAGGTGGGGATGGGTCGAAATCATCTCATAAAATAGAATTTAGAAAAGTTTATATTTCTATTTTAACCTTATCATTTTGATTTAACTTTAAGTTAGATAATTTAACTTTTACTATGTCTTATTTTTTTCTTACACTATAAGGTTAATAAACTTACTATAACAAGAAAAACTAACCCCAAGATGTTTATTATTAATATATATAACCTTATATAAGTCATTTGGACGAAACTTATATTTTTAGGAATAAAATAACAATTAATAATATAATATTTTTTTAAATAACTATTTTATGTCAATTTTGACACTATTTGGTAATTGATTTTTATGAGAAAATCATAACAAAAATATTAGTTCAAAAAAAGTTAGTTAAATCAATACTAACATGTCATATTAACATAGAAAATTATTGTAATTCATAAAAAGTCTCAAATTACATTTATTTGGGTATTTATAACATCAATTATGTCAATATTTCCTTAATAATAAAATTACTGCATCATCATTGTGTCATAAATAAATTAAATTATTTAAAGTATAAAAATTAAAAATAAAATACCATTATGTAGGAAATATTTCTATATTTCCAATGAATATTTATATTCATATTTATCTTATCTATAACCCTATATTAAAAATTATTTAGTTATTAAACTTTGATTTTATCTATTTTAACCCTACTTTAAATAAATTAATAATAAAGGTCCTAATCTAATCCAAGTGGGCCTAAATGGTCATATTATATTCCTAAGGTTGTTTTTGTTCGAATTAAACTTATCAAATAGAATTAGGACATGTGTTAGGGTAATAATAATATCATTTTTACCCTTAATTACCCTATTTACTTTCAACCGTGGTAAAAAAAGTAAAAAGTTACTATTAACCAAAAATTATTTTAATCTCATTGAACCAAATTTTAGTCCTTGATATTAACCGTCTCTCTCATATTTTCTAAATTCCACTCACAGAAGCGGTAAAATTAAATTTTATGTGAATTTGGAAATTCTCCATGGAGGTGGGTAAAAGACGGTGAAAAGTTCAATAAAATTTTTATATATCTAAAATTATTATAAAATGACTCCAATGAATTGCATTGAACTTATATAGGTATTATGTATCAAGTTTGACCTAAAATAAATTTAAATAAAATAAATAATTATTCAAATAAAAACCTGGTTTTTAAATAGTAACCCAGTGTTTTCACTATTCATCAAAAATTGAAAGTTTTCGGAAAAATACCAAAATTTCACCCTAGGATAATTTTGATATTCCAAATCCAAAAACAAAGTCCATTTTGAAAAATAAAATTTAAAAAAATTCAAAAAGTGGGTATTACTATTCATAAAGGCTAGTTTTAATAATATTTTAATAGCAAATCGTTGTTTAGTGAAACTCGGTATTGCGTATGACGCAATATATCGAGGAAGGTCTCGATTGTGTGTAAATAAATCCAAGCAAGTGTTATGTGTAGTGAAATATTCCTTTTATGATTTATATAAAAACAAAATATTTCTCATAAAAGTCTTGGGTGCTACATTCTTCCCACCTTAAAATGAATTTCACCCTCAAAATTCGTCACTTTGTAACAAACAGATGAGGATACCTCTCCCTTATCATATCCTCAAGCTCCCATGTAGCTTCTTCTAATTGGTGGTTCCTCCCTAAAACTTTCACCAAGCTATTGGTCTTGTTCCATAGCACTTTTTCACTATGATGGAGAATCTCTATCGGTTGTTCTTCATAAGAAAGATCTTGCTCCAATGGTACAACTTCTGAGCTGAGTACATGTGAAGGATCAGGTATGTACTTTCTCAAGAGAGATACATGGAACACATCGTGAACTTGATAGAGATTCGGTGGAAGTGCGAATTAGTAAGCTACCTTCCCAACGCGATCCGGTATTTCAAAAGGACCGATATATCTAGTGCTTAGCTTTCCCTTCTTTCCAAATCTCATTACTCTCTTCCAAGGAGATATTCATAAGAACACTTTATCACCCACTTCAAACACTAGGTCTTTTCTTCGGTTGTCGGCATAACGTTTTTGTTAACTCTAAGCATCTCTAATGTGTTGTTGAATATATCTGACCTTTTCTGCCATCTCATCAACTATATCAGGTCCTAATAGATTTATTTTCCCAACTTCATCCTAGCAAGTTCGAGTCCTACATTTCTTTACATAGAGAGCTTCATAAGAAGCCATCTGAATACTAGAGTGAAAGCTATTATTATAAGAAAATTCCACCAAAGGTAGGTGTTGATCCCAACAACCTTTGAAATGCATAGAGCAATCTCTCAACATATCTTCTACAGTTTGAATTGTTCTCTCAGACTGACCATCTGTCTGAGGATGATAAGCAGTGCTGAAACTCAACTCTGTATTCAGAGTAAGCTGAAGACTTCGCTAGAACTTCGAGGTAAACCTCGGATCCCGATCAGATATAATAGAAAGTGGTACTCCATGAAATCTTACCACTTCCTTCACATATATCTTGGAAAGCTGATCCAGAGAGAAATCCTCTCTAATAGTAATGAAGTGTGCCGACTTTGTAAGACGATCAACTATGACCCAGATAACATTATTACCTTTGGATGTTTTAGGAAGTCTGGTGAGAAAATACATAGTGATGTTTTCCCATTTCCATTCAGGGATGGGTAATGGTTGTAACATCCCCTTATACTTCTATCTCTCAGCTTTAACTTGCTGAAAAATAAAGCATCAAGAGACATATTCAGCAACATCTGTTTTCATGCCATCCCACCAGAAGTACTCTTTCAGGTCCATATACATATTTGTGCTTCCAAGATGAATAGAGAATGAAAAACTATGAGCCTCATCCAGCAGATCCTTCTTTAATTCTGGGTTAGGAGGAACACAAACCCGATTCCTGAACATTATTATCCCATCACAATCAAGGTTGAATTCAGGAACATTTCTCACCTTCTTTTGTAACTCTACATCTTCATTCTGTGCCTCTTTAATCTTCACATGTATAGATGGTTGAACATTCATTTGAGAAAGATAAGACTTTTCCCCTTCCATTATAATTCCAAGAACCATGCTTTGTAAATCCATAAATATTGGATCATTTGTGATCCTCATCATGGATAAGCTAGCATGGTCTTATCGACTAAATGCATCTACCACCTTGTTTGCTTTCCCAGGGTGGTAATGAATTGATCATTCATAATCCTTAATCAGCTCCAACCATCTTCTTTGGCGCATATTCAGCTCCTTTTGTGTAAAAATATACTTTAAACTTTTATGATCATTATAAATATCACACCATTCTCAATAAAGATAATGCCTCCAAATATTTAATGCAAAGATTACCGCAGATAACTCCAAATCATGAGTTGGGTAATTTTTATCTTGGATTTTCAACTGTCGTGATGCATAAGTTATCACCATATCATTTTCCATGAGAACACACCCCCATTCCCTTCTTGGATGCATCACTGTAGATCACAAACCTTTCTCCACTGCAAGGTAGTGTGAGCACAAGTGAACTGGATAACCTTCTTTTTAGCTCTTTGAAATTCTCTTCACATTCCTCCGTCCACATGAACTTAACTCCTTTTCGAGTCATCCTGGTGAATGGATTAGATAATTGTGAAAAATATTTCACAAAACGTCGATAATAACCAGCCAAACTAAGAAAACTTCGGATCTCGGTTACTGTTGTTGGTCTCGACCATCATTGGATAACCTCTGTTTTGCTGGATCCACAAATATCCCCTCTTTTGAGATTATGTTAGCCAAAAATGCAACTTTTTGAAGCCAAAATTCATACTTGGTAAATTTGGCATAAAGATTCTACTTTCTTAGGGTATTTAATATAATTCTCATGTGATCTTCATGTTCTTCCTTACTCTTTGAATATAAAATAATATCTCTATAAACTGATCAAGATAGTCTCTAAAGACTCTATTCATCAGATCCATGAAGATAAGAGGGGCATTAGTAAGACCAAATGAAATCACCATAAATTCATAGTGTCCATACATTGTATGGAAATCCGTCTTTGGTATATCCTCCCTTTTGATCCTTAATTGATGATACCCTGAATGAAGATCAATCTTGGGAAAAGTATTGAGCTCCGCGTAGTTGGTCAAATAAGTCATCAATGCATGGGATAGGATATTTTTTCTTGATATTGATCTTGTTAAGTTCTTGATAATCAATGAAAAGTCTCATTGATCCATCTTTCTTATTAACAAACATAAGAGGTGCTCCCCAAGGTGATGCACTAGGGCTTATGAATCCCTTATCAAGATTCTATTGGAGTTGCTTATTCAATTCCTACAACTCAATTGGGGCCATTCTATAAGGTGTCTTTGAAATAGGTAAAGCACCCGGTACGAGTTCTATTGAAAACTCAACATCACGATTTGTTGGAAGACCCAATAATTCCTCTGGAAAGAGATCATCAAACTCACGTACAATGGGAATATTCTTAATCGTGAGTTTCTCACCAACCATTTGAGATATATAACCTTCATTTAGTGGAATCAAGACCCATAAGATGGAAGAAATTTCCAATAGAAGGTTATGTTCATCATTGCATCGATAGATGATCATAGATTGATTTGGAATATGAATTGTGACTTCCTTTATTTGGAGATTGATATGATATCCATATAAATAAATCCAATCCATGCCAAGAATCACATCAAATTCCACTATAGGCAGGATCACAAGATTTGCAGGAAGCACTTTCCCACAAACTTCAATCGGAGAAGAATTATAAACATCTGATGCGACTGTTGTGTCATTAGGGGTTGTCACAGCTAACTCAACATCTAATTGTTGAGGTAATATGGTGATACCGTTAGAAAATTCTTTAGAAATAAAAGAGTGGGTGGATCTAGAATCAAATAAAACAATTTCTACTTTAGAGTGGATGGTAAGTTTACCTTTCACCACTTCGTTATCGTACTCCACATCGCTGGTAGAAATTGCATATGACTTTTCTTTTTCTTTTGACTTAAGAGTTTGTTGGCATCGATCATCATCAACAACCCTTGGATTAGGGCATTGATTAGCATAATTACCCATTTCCATGCATTTGTAACATTGATGTGTTGGAGGTGCACTCTGTGTAGCCTTTTCTTTGTTCGCATCACTAGACATCTTCTTCCCATAATTGTGGCATTCAAATTCTCGATGACCTTCCTTTCCACATTTGAAACATTTTCTTGTCCATTTAAGACAACTACCTCCATGTTTCTTTCCACACTTTGAGCATAAGGGAAAACTCATCTTCTTTTCAGTGTGCTCTTCATATTTTCCTTTGAATTCCATTTTCCTCTTCTTATCAAACCCATATGACTGATGGGTTACTCCAATCTTCATCTCAACCTTCAGAGCACATCAAACGATTTCCTCATAACTATTGAATTCCCTTATGGCTAACGCCCTTCGAAGGCTTGGTTTTAAGCCACTAAAAAATCGATCGATCTTACTCTCAGGTTGGATAATAATCCCAGAAGCGTACCTTGCAAGTCTTGTAAAATTTGCTTCATAGGTACCAACAGATTCATCATCCTTTTTCTTTAGTTCAAGAAACTCCTTCTCCATATTTTTTCGGAGAATACGAGGGAAGTACTTATTGAAAAATAAGTTCTTGAACTCGTCCCATTCAATGGACTCAATTTCATCCCTCTGCCTCGTATTCTTGATAATATTCCACCATTTATTATGTAACGACCCAAAGTTTCATTAATGGAAAATCCTTCTTGATCTAGTTAAATGTCACTTTATGGAAAATATTTTTATAAGATGTCAACTTCTTTGGTTTTATGTTAATAATTTTGACCGTTTTTAATATATCCGTTGAACAGTGATCACATGATTAGTATAAATATAGGACTTTAACAAATCCAATTTACTTAGAAAAAAGAAGTGATTTCCTCATCTAGTAGAATTTCCCCATACGAAGCCCATTTGTCAGAGCTCGGAAAATAGGTGGCATCCTTGGGCTTCACTCTTAACCAATCCCAAGCTAAGCTTCACCATGTCAAGCTCGAACGGGACTGTGAAAAGTGGAAGTTGATAGAGATTACCACTCGAGCGATGTTATCCGAGCCACCCCAAGAGTCTGTCACCATCGCACACCTTACCCTTAGGTCTTATGCGGCTGTTTTAAGGGGTTATGTAACAAATAAGTATTACTATGTTCATGTATATTATTTTTGTATATAATAATGAATTTAATTTCTAGTCATTTTTGATACATTGTAAATAGTTTTTAAAGTACCAACGGTGTTTTTAGTTATTATTTAATTAAGAAATCTATTTTATTAAATTAAGGGATTTTTTAATTAAATAATATTTTAATAAAATAAAAATATTATTATTAAATTATTTTATTTATTAAATATAAATGATCTTATAATTTTATGAATGCAATTAGAATTTTTATTAAGGTTTGAAAGCCATTTCTGTCAAAACCAGTGAATTTTTGATAAATGTCGGTTTTTATTTTAATAGTGAAAATTAACATATTTAGAAAATTATTTAGATAAAATAAATTTTATTTCTGGAATCAGGATGTCGAAATCATCCAACGGTGAATTTTTCATAATTTTCTGAGACAGTCAAATTTTTGGGTAAAAAATAAATACCGTTTAATTATATAATGTGTTTTATGACATAATAATGACCCAATGGTGATGTAATAAAATACAATAATCCTTATGTTAGGCCAATATATGTTTTACCATTAAAATAATGTGATTTTGGTATTGTTTTACTTAATTTTGAAAGCATTAATGGACCCCTCAATACATATTCAACACTTTGCCTTTTTATATTAATTTCCATGGGAGTGTGACTCACCTCCACATAAGAAAACTTATTATTTTAAGCAGTTCGGACTTTGGCCTTATAAAATATTGTTTTACTCTTCTCTTTTCCAAAACCATGGGAAAAAACCATGGGATGGTTTGTGGTTTGTGTTAATTTAATGTAAGGGGACCCAAACCTAAATAATAAAGGATTCCCTCACATGTCCTATATAAACACACGCAAGCTTCCACTTCCTCCTCACTAAAATCCATTGGAGTTCATCCAACCTCTGCCCTACTCTCCCTATAATCTTCCAAAGGTGCCCCAAGCTCCCAAGAAGTCTCTCACAAGCCTCTCTCTAGCCTTTAGAAGCCCACTTCCAAGTAAGGGTTTTTTCTTCCTTTCTCATTTTTGTCAATTTTCTTTAACTTGTATTTCCCTTTTAATTTCAATTATGAATGTTGGGGTATGGTTTTTCACCTCCCCCATACATCCCTATTATTTTTTTAATGATGGTAGACCCCTTTATCTCTCATTAAATTCCTCCCATGTACACCCGTTACTATGCCGAAATTCCGAAAGGAACTTCTCTCTCTTCTTTTACATTCAAGGAATAATTTTGTATCATGAATCTAAATTCCATTACAATTTTTGGGACATGTATCTATATGACCTACTTACTTTCCACTACATGTGAATATGATGAGTAACCCCTTTCTATCTCATCAACCATTTTTATGAATTCTTATGTCATGTCGTTACGCTGCCGAAATCGCACCGATTTTCTAAGCCAATGTCATTGCGTAGTGGATACCATGCCCATTTCTCCATCAATGGTATCCACCTTTATGCACCATTACTTACTGATTACAACGTTTCATGTATGAATTCCACATTCCTTTATCGTGGAATAAATAATTATGCTTTATGAATCCATGTTTTATGATCCATGTGGCACACTTATGCATGAAATGAAATGTTTAAGAAAGGTGCACCATTATAGCACTCCAATGCATTGGGTAAAGTATAGTATCCTGATACGTCATGTTCAATGAGTGTTGAATCAAGCTAATTCAAGTTCAATGAGGGTTTACTCATGCTTAATGTGCAATTAGGATTAACTCATTCTCTATGTGAAATAAGCATTGGCTCATGTTAATTCCATGTTAAGTGTTGTTGTCACATTTCCATGTTATGATTATCATGCTTTATCATCCCTTTATGTTCATGTTTCTTTTATGATCTATTGATATGACTATTGTCTAATATGTATTGTACTCCTCAGGTTATTCCATGTGTACTCCCTTACTGGGATTTATAGCTCACCTTTTTCTTATGCATATCCTCGGGTTATCACATGCAATGCTAAGTACGAGGGAATATAGTGGTCATGTAAAGGAAGTTTTCAATAAAGATGTTGTATTTCTTGTTTAATTTTTTATGTAGTGATCCTAAGCCCCAAAGAAACTAAACATCTTGATCTTCTTGATTGATCAAGTGATGTTTTATGTAATAAATCATGTTTAAGTTTGTAATAAAAGTAGGGTTGTCATAGATTATCTTCACCTTCCAAACGATAAACTGCTAAGATGACATTATCATGTTCAGAAAATTGAAGAACTAAAAATATCTTTTTAGTAGTACTGATCCATTGTTCAGACACTAATGGATCAGTAGACCCGCTGAATGAGGGTGGACGCTTCTGCATGAAGGATTCGACAGAAGTTTGCTCCTTCCATTGGTCATTTGGAAGTCCTGCATGATTCACAGCTTGAGAAAGTTGTGTAAGGATGGCTACAAGATTTTTCATTCCATCTCCCATAACGTTTGGTTGCTCAGGGGGACAATCATTTCATTTCCCATCGCATTCTGCATTAACACGGTTCCTTCGGGTTCCATACATTGACTAAAACCAAGAAGAATAGTGTTAGAAACACTAATTATAATAGGAAAAACACATAATCAAGAATAAAATTTCACACTTAAGGTCTTATCATCGGTTGTTCATGGCCATTTCTAACACACTAATATTGTGTTCTATGCTTAGACATATCCTTAGGATTCTTACTAAGGATTTCACATCCTAGTTTCCAAAGGTTGACTATACCTTTCCTCTGATACCAACTATAACGACCCATACTTTACATACATTGTTAATACTTCAAAATTGAAGTACACTTATTACAACATATAACAAAACCATGAAAGGACCATATAGGTATAGTGCCTTTAGAAACTGGGAAACATAAAAAACTGGTTCATAAATCATCTACGTTGTCTCCCATTTATTTCATCATATCTAGAGTCCCTTTTTGGAATATCCTAGTTAATAACCTTCTTCCTGACCTGGGGAAAGAAAACATACAAAAGGGTGAGCTCAAATGCTCAGTAAGGGTAAACAAAAGAAATATCAATCACATCATATTCATAAGAACATATCATTTTGGAAATCTTAACCTGCAAAAGAGATCATAATTTCATAACATGGGATAAATCATAGTAGTGAAATGTAATCCCAATAATCATAAATTAAAACATGAAACTTTGTGTCATACACAAATAATCATAGAGAATCATTTCTTAGTAGTCAATACTCATTTCCAAGACTATCTTAGTGGACAAAGTCAATTTCGGATCTGAGTTCACTCCTCATTTCAGTCCTATTTCACTGAACCGGATTAACCTGTCATTCCAGTAATGTCTACCTCATGAGATATAAATAATTACCCAATGCATTGGAGGGAGATATAGGTCCCACCAATCTCATAATGATACCATTCTTATGTGTGCCACAAAATCATAAATCATACATCATTTCATAACCCATGTAATAAAAATGGGATTCTTAAACATCGTGACATCATAAAACAATTCATATAAGACAAAGGAATTCATAATAATAATTCCATCACAACATAATCAAATCAATGTAATAATAAGGATAGAAATAGTACCCTATATTATCTTATATGGAAAATAATTTTGATAAAACAATTGAACTCCATTCTTGAGGAAAATATCCTTTCGACTTCAAAAACATTTTCCTTTCTTAACATGTCATACAATTTTAAACTAAAAGAAGTTGATTAAAAATAAACTTGAAAACTTGTAAAGGAAGCTTCTTGGAAATAATTTTTTAAAAATCCATTCATGTCGTATAAGTTAAAATAACATTATTCTCGTACTTTTTTCAGAAAAGTCAAAAAGTACCTCGTACGAAAACCGACAAAAGATTCCTTTCATATCTTTTACTAAAAACTCACCTAAGGGTAAAATTGGATTTACAAAATTATAGGTGGATGGAAATAATATTACATATTGAGGAAACATGGATGTGGATGATAAAATACACCCCATTAAATACCAAAGTATAAACAATCTCGGATAAAAATGAGATTGTGATATTTTCCCTTACCTTAGGTCTGATTTGCTTTGTAAGTGTCTGAACCTCCTCTTCTTTGAAGCACCTCTTTGAGACATCCTCTTAGGGAACAAAAATTGGTATTTTAAGAAGACCAGGACCTCTAGGATGTTTCTAGGGAAGTTTAGAGGAGAATTTGGCAGGGGTTGGCCGATCTTGAAGGCTCAAAGTGGTGTGAGGAAGAGAGGGAGGAGGTGCCCTTTTATAAGAGAGGAGAGGGGCACCTTTGGAAAAACTAAAACTATTATTTTATTATAAAGTCATATTTGCTTTTTAAAAGCTCCAAATTAATTTATTTCGAAACTAAGGTGGGTATGGGTAGAAATCCTCTCATCCAATAGAATTTATACAAGTTTCTATTTCTATTTTAACCTTATCATTTAGATTTAACTTTAAGTAAGATAATTTAACTTTTACCATGTCTTCTTGTTTTCTTACACTATAAGGTTAATAAACTTACTATAACAAGCCAAAAGAACCCCAAGTTGTTTATTATTAATATATATAACCTTATCTAAGTCATTTGGCCGAACCATAAATTTTTAGGAATAAAATAACAATTAATAACATAATATTTGTTTTAAAAACTATTTTATGTCAATTTTGACAGTATTTGGTAATTGATTTTTTTGTGAATATCATAACAGAAAGATTAGTTCGAAAAAATTTAATTAATTCAATACTAACATGTCATATTAACATATAAAATTATTTGAATTCATAAAAATTCTCAAATTACATTTATTTGGGTATTTATAACATCAATTATGTCAATATTTCATGAATAAAATAATTATTGCATCATCATTGTGTCATAAATAAATTAAATTATATAAAGTCTAAAAATTAAAAATAAAATACCATAATGTATGAAATATTTTTATATTTCTAATTAATATTTATAGTCGAATTTATCTTATATATAACCCTATATTAAAAATGATTTAGTTATTGAACTTTGATTTTAACTATTATAACCCTTCTTTAAATAAATTAATAATAAATGTCCTAATCTAATCCAAGTGGGCCTAAATGGACATATTTTATTCCTAAGGTTGTTTTTGGTTGAATAAAACTTATCTAATAGAATTATTACATGTGTTAGGGTAATAATAATATCATTTTTACCCTTAATTACCCTATTTACTTTTAACCCTGGTAAAAAAAGTAAAAAGTTACTATTTACCAAAAATTATTTTCATCTCATTGAACAACATTTTAGTCCTTGATATTAACCGTTTCTCTCAGATTTTTGAAATTCCACTCACAGAAGTGGTAAAATTATGTTTTATGTGAATTTTGAAATTCTCCTAGGAGGTGGGTAAAAGACGGAGAAAAGCTCAATAAAATTTTTATATATCTAAAATTATTATAAAATGACTCCAATAAATTGCATTGAACTTATATAGGTATTATGTATCAATTTTGACCTAAAATAAATTTAAATAAAATAAATAATTATTTAAATAATAAGTCGGTTTTTAAATAGTAACCTAGGGTTTTCACTATTCATCAAAAATTGAAAGTTTTCATAAAAATACCAAAATTTCACCCTAGGCTAATTTCGATATTCCGAATCCAAAAATAAAGTCCATTTTGAAAAATAAAATTTACAAAATTTCAAAAAGTGGGTATTACTATTCATAACGGCTAGTTTTAATAATATTTTAATAGCATATCATTGTTCAGTGAAACTCAGTATTGCGTACGACGCAAGCTATCAAGGAAGGTCATGATTGTGTGTAAAGAAATCCAAGATAGTGTTGTGTGTAGTGAAATATTACTTTGATGGTTTATATAAAAACAAAATATTTCTCATAAAAGTCTCGGGTGTTACAATAGGGTTGTAACATGGATTATTTCTTATAAAATTAAACCATGGATTCGTTTGGAAAAATTTGGATTAATGTCATGATGTGTCCATTAATAATGGGTTAATTAAAAAACACATCAACATTTAAAAATTGATTCTGTTCAATCATATCCTCAATAAGATGCCAAAAAAGTCCTAGAAGAGTACATGCCCTAGTCACTCATGAAATATACAAAATAATGAAATGAGAAATATTTGGTTTTTATTTATTTTTAGGGATGATAAAAGTTTCTTCAGGATAATCAAACATGAAAATACACAAAAAAAATTATTCCATATCAATTTCATTTATTTGAAACATTCCAAATATAAGTATATTTTTATTTAAAAAATAAATTCTTCTCAAAATGTAATGATTTTTCAAATTCATGCCCTAATGATTTTTCAAATTTATTATCTCATTCTTAATATTAGTCACTTTTCATTTTCAAAGTGAAATGATATCATGGTTGGAAAAGAGAATAGAGAGTGAATGATATTAGAGTTGGAAGAGAAAGAGAGATGGAAGATGATGGATACACATAAATTAAAGGATAAATTGATTTGTTACATGGGAAAAAATAAAAATTTAAACCTGAAAGTAAAAACATCCCTTGATCATAGTACAATGGTAGACCCTGAGGATCAATTTTTTTACCCACCCAAGGCATATATTTATATGATTGTTTGTTGAATGGCCTACCATAAAGGTTTCATAATGGGAATTGGTTCATACTTTGGTAATAAAATTGTTCTTTCAGCATAATACCCATAAAAAGTTTTGATTTTAGTCAATCATCCATTTTCACATTGTGTAAGTGTTATATGATGTGTGAAGTGTGGGACTGACCTTAGATTTTCAAAAAATATTTCATGTTGTGAATAGTGGATTCACAAAGTACAATGTGTGGGGCCAAACTCTTCATTCTATGTTTCATGTAAAGGATTAAAGTCTTATAATTCATCAAGATACACATCATGAATGTCATTCATGATGTGAAATTATGTTTTCCAGTAGATTTTTCTCAGTTGTATTTCAATTATTCAACTTGAATCCTTCATCTGGGTCCTTCAAATTTCATTGATTATGTTGCAACAGTAATATAACATCAAAAATAAGAGTTTGAGGTGTGGTGCGGTGCGGGGTTTTGTTAGCCTACATAATTCATTAATTTTTTATCCAATAATTTTCATTATCCTTAAACAAATCAAAAAAACAATTAAATACCATATAGAATAATATATTAATGTGTAAAACATATTTGTTTTATATACAAAAATATTTTCAAAAGACGAATCTTTCACATATGTCTTACAACCAATATGCGTCCCATCATAATGGATAATATGAGACATGGAAGCCCACATTCACACCTCCATAGTAAGCGAGAATCTAAAACTTCATATATCAAAATGATTCACACCCCTAATATTACCTTACACATTTCACAAATAGACTCTAACTTTTCTTCCTAAAAAGTAAGAACTAAAAAACCCACACAGATACAAACCATCCGGTCATGATGAAAGAGGGATTAAATTATTCTCTTCCAACCACCATTGATCCTAAAAAACAATCTCAAGAACCCTATTTAACCAATATCAGGTTAAATCACTACTACAAAACGGGGCAAGGGAATCACTACACATTTATCAGTGCTTTTTAAAAGCGCTGATAAAGGGGGTCTTTATCAGTTCTAAAAAAAGCGCTGATAAAGACTCCCCTTTATAAGCGCTAGTAAAAAAGCGCTGATAAAGGGGGGTCTTTATCAGTGCTTTTATATAAGCACTCATAAAGACCCCCCCCCCCCCACTTTATCAGAACTTCTGTAAAAGCGATTATAAATAAACCCTGTTATCAGCGCTTTTATAAAAAGCGCTGAAAAAGGGTAAAATTCAAAAAAAAATTATTAATATATAAAGCTATAAATCTATTTATATTGATATAAATATAATATTTATTTTTTAAATATGTTTTAGAAATGATGAATCGAAATCAAATATAAATTTATATGATATTTAGTAAAATAGGCTTATAAAATAATTTAAAAAATATTTTTAATTAATAATTATGTAATTTTTATCAACCACTAGTCACGTAATAACACTTTGAGTATAAAAAAATAATTAAATAAATAAAAGATCAAAAATATGTTGAAAACAAAACTCAAACTTCAAAAGGTCATAACTTTTTATCTAGGACTCCGCTTGAGCTCTACAGCATATCAAATCGAATCCTGCGACGATCTCTACAACACTACGAACAGGAAAAACCCGTCCAAGGTTTTTTCGAGGAGAAAAAAATGCCCCGAAGGCCTCCAAAACTGAGTTTTTAGTTAGGGTACCCATATTTTTTACCATTCAAACAGCTATAACTTCTGATACCGATGTCTGAAAAATGTGTACCATATATCATATCGAATATAGTTTCATTTTCTCCAGTTTTACTAATTGTGGAGCTAAAACAGACTCCTGGATTAGAAGTTATGGTCGTTTTAACATTCAAACACCTCTAACTTCTGATCCGGACGTCCGTTTTTCTTGTACCACATATCATATCGAAGATCGTTTCATGTTTTTCAATTTGACTAGTTATGGTGTTGAAACAGTCTTCGAGATTATAATTTTTAACTATTTTGACATTCTCGATGACTTTTCACATCCACATTTCTATGTATTCATTCATAACTATATAAATATATATGTGTGTGTGTGTGTGTGTTGTATATTTGTATGTATGTATTTATTTATTTATGATCATGCTTAAAAACACATATTCTATAACTATGTTTGAAATTAATATTATAAATATATATATTAATATACAAATAAATATACGGAAAAAAATTATAACTCTATATATATATTAAAATACGAATAATCATATAGATAAAAAATTATAACTATATATATATATTAATATACGAATATATATATATATATATATATTAATATAACTAAATAAATTTATCTTAATATGGATCTGTATTAATATATGAATACATATAACTATATATATATATATATATATATAACTTGATATATCATTAAAGGGAGAACAAAACAAAATGGCTAAGTGGTAAAGTTACAGCGCGCAAGGGGGGAGGTCTTGTGTTAGAATTACAGTGGTTGCAGGGTCATGCGGGCGCAACGAAGTGGGGTGCAGCGTGCGGGTTGAGGGGGGCGCAGGCGCAATGAAGCGGGGGGGCAGGCAGCGTGAGAGAACCACCCACGAATTATATATATATTTTTTTAATTTTTTTCAATTTTTTTGACATTTATCAGCTCTATTTTTAGCGCTGATAAAAGTACCCATTATCAGCGCTTTTTGAGTGTCGATAAAAGGGACCCCCCTTTATTAGCGCCACTCATTACAACGCTCATAAAATCGCTAATAAAGGGGGGTTTTGCACTGATAGAAGTGACTTTTGTAGTAGTGTATCAAGGATAATCGGGAAATGAATATAAAAAATGCAACATTGTAACCAAAACCACTCATTTCTCAAGAACCATTTTATAAGATTTTTTGTATTTAATGGATGTAATTCAGAAACAATTTTATAAAACTCATGAAAATAATCCCTCATTAATTTCATGATGATTTTTGGAAGAACCAATGTAGATTATTTTAAAATAAATAAAACATGATTTCCCCTTACCTATGTCCTCCTTACTTTAAGCCCCCTATTTCATTGGTATTTATGGGGATAAATGAGTTCCGATCATTGGTCTACCATTGTCACTTTTATAAAAAACACCAATTGGTTCCCCCATCTATAGATGGGTACATACCTACATTCCAAAGGACAATGGTTGTATGGGTTTTTAGGCCCAATGACTATTTGGGAGTTTCATTGGTCGAGAGGATGGGAGATCAGACTCATCTCACCCTTTGGGGAGGGGGGAACTATTTCCTACTCCAGAACTCTCTTTTAGATTTAGGATATATTCATGTATGTCTTCCTAATCCCTATATGAGACTGATTATCCTAAAAAATTTTTTGTTAGTTATTTCTTTCATTAAAAACGAAAGGGATTATCATAAATGAACTCAGGGGGGTGGGGAGTGTGTTCTCATTGGTGAATCCATCTGCATTTATCCAAGGTTCTTTATGCACACCCTTAACAGTGAATAAACACTTTATGTGTTGAAGTTGTATGACCAAATTCTTAATAATGTGCTTCCATGTGAGGAAGAAATTCATATTTTGAGGAAGCAATTATGCCATTATGGGGAATCTTATATATCATGGTTATTGCGGGAATGAAACCCCAGATAGTTTTTAAATCCCATAAAGTTTAGAATCATGTATAGAGGACATATGTGTGGGTACTAAGACACCAGTTGTGTGAGGTCGGGTCTCAGAGAGACATCCTACATAGATCAATTTATTGGGGACATACACACTGAGGCTTCCCATACCATTATGGAGGTTTTATAGTGCATATGTTATGGTTACCACTACTGTATAATCCCATGTGATCCATGCTCATTGTGAGAAATAAGGTATAGTAAATAATCAATGTCATTTATCTGGATAAGGGGTTTAGATGATGGGATTTCCCTAGATGATTAATGTGAAGATCAAGCCTCAAGGAGAGGTTGCCTACATATCATGAATATAGAAGGAATCAATGTCATTATAGTTCTTATATGCCCTTGGGACTATCCCCAAGGTGTATGGAATTATATAAGGTGTATTCATACCATACCACTCATTGGGGCTTACAAGATGGGATTTCCCAAGTGAGTGGAGAATCAGGATAGCCAATGCTATGTTCATTGCATCTCCTTAAGCCCATGTCCTAATTGACCGCAGGCCTTCATTTTTATTTATTTATGATAACCCCCTTTCATGGGATGAGGGGGAACCCTTACAAGGCTCATAGGCTCAGATATTACAAGGCTCGTAGGCTTAAAGCATTACATGACCCAAAGGTCTTAGGGAGTTCAACCAGACTATCTACAAGGAACTGCCCCTCCCCAGCATCTGCATCATGATAGTACCTCTCCGCCTTCGCATGGCAATCTGGCTAGGCTTCCCATGTAAGAACAGGCTGGTCCCCATGTGAGATATGCTCTATATGATAAAAAAGGGGTACTGATGATCAGTATCGTGACATATATGTATGGGACTTGTATATTGGTGGGATACCTAGGTTTTTTTCATAGGGATCAAATATTGAAAAGGCACCCCATGTATCCCAATTATGGAGGGAATCAGAGTTCTCATAGTTCATTTTATATTGCGGATTACACACATATCCTTCCATATTGATTGGCGATTACACTCTGGGGTTTCCCTTTTTATCATGGATTATAATCTAAGGTTTCCTTACTAACCCTAGGGTCCATATTGTGGATGACATGATCTGTAAAACACTCTAAGACCATATGGGCAGTGCTAATTGTGAGAAACAAGGGTTAGCAAGTGATCAATGCCATTGCTTTGGGTAAGGGCTCAGATACTGGGATCACCCTAGATGATCAATATGGAACTAGAACAATGAATAGGGGTCATATATACCCTCAATATGGTAGGAATGAAAGTATTCATAGTTCTCTTTATCAGGGATCACACTCTGAGGATTCCAACATCATTTGGGCTTACAAATTGAGGGTCGATAGAGCTATTGAACCCTGGGATTCACTTATTTCCTTGTCTTCTTGTATAAAGGGTGTTGTATGATCCTATTGACCTGTGTATGGGGAATTACATGAGAGGGTTTTCTTTTCATGAAATCCATTACAAGACCTGGTTTTCTTTTTGTGGAAGACATCACACTACCTATCATGAAACATATGGGGTGTTACAAGAGTCATTGTTACATGGTCCAAAGGATGTCTCATGTCTTTTATAACATCCTGATGAACCATAAGAAGACTTGTCCGGCATGTGTAGTGGGTTTCATGGGTCTCATATATCTTTCTCTGAGGCTATTTCAAGAGATTGGTTGTCATGACCAGGTGCAATGATTAGACTTGAATGATATGAGGAAGTGTTTTTATATGAGTTAGTCGATGCATCTGAAGGATTCCACATGGCTTAGATTCTAGACCACTCTGTGTTCACAAGAATAAGTTGTTTTGTGCAAGGGGTCCCTATGACTTTCATTAAAATGTTAGGTCAATTTTTTGTGTCCTAAAAAGTCGTATAAATGAATGTCGCATAATCTAAGAGATGTATCTTGATGTTGTTTCATTTCATTATATTAATTACATGATGCACATGAGGGACAACTAGCATTTATTTCATTTATATTTTTCCACTTTTGATCTTGGTTTTGGAAATTCTATTTTGAATTCCATATGTTTGATCATTATGTATTTTTCTTGAGTCTCGTGTGATCTAGATGACATGTGATATGTTCTTCACACTCCTCTCCAATATCCCATCACATTATCTATGAACGATCAGGAGAAATACATTATGTATAGGGAATGATTTCTCTAGTCAGTAACCGGTATATTACCAAATAGAATGTTAGCCAGTCGCATGATCAGTTTCTCTGAGAAGTCCATTTTTATGCTTGAAACTTTTGTGCTGAAGAGTTTACTTCATGTAGTAGATGACATTTTCTTCATGCTAGGTTGGGGAATTTATAGTAATCTCCCCACAATTGTTTGGAGCTTGTTTTGGCATATCTACCATGGTTCCAGACTAGATTTGGTGAAGGGATCTGGTGCCACACAGTTTGGAGTGTCTCTTGTGTGGGTCATTCCATGTTCATTGCCTGATTTTATGTGGTTGAAAGTCTGTACCATGAATGATTCCATTTTCAGATTTATTACAATTAATTAAGACTGGTTTGGTTAAGGGAGCATGTCGAAGGAATTTTAATATTGTCTTATAGACATTCCCATGGTCCTTTTTGAGATCCAATGGACCTATTTAAATCCATTGGTTAGTTTCTTGGTGGATTTTATAGGGCCTTCTATAAGACAGGGATGGTTTGTTCAGGGCGTTAATGGGTCCATGCTATGGTATTCCATATCGCATCATAATATTTTTATGACTGCATATAAATTCTGATTCTTCCCTCTATTATCTTATTTGATTCATGTGACAAAGTTTTGTAGTCATGCGAGATTTCATAAGTAATGCCAATGATAATTATTCCATTTTTTGGTAATGTTTCACATGATTGATATGGGTCATGGGGGTGGTAATAATTTTGTGGAAAAATCTATTCATTTTTGTAAAGAGACAAAGGGAAGTGTGGTTTTTCCTTGATATACCCGAGGATTTCTATGAGAAGAGGCTATCTAGTCAAAGGGACTTCACAAGATGTGGAAGACATATTTCCAGGGACTCATAGTGTCGTGCCAATAACTAAGGTCATGTCATATATCTTTTAGTGATTGCAATTAACTCTTACCGATTCCATTTTATCTCATTTGTTTTATTCTAAAAGGCTATGGTTTCTCGTGAGTTTTCATGAGTAATGTCAATTTACTTGATTTTTTTATGACACCTCATGAGACCAATAAGGGACATATGGGGGTGTTCAATCATGTTTTCAGGAATATATATATTTTTTCCATAGGGAGTTTACGGGGAAGAAAAAATTCTCCTTGAATTACATGTTGATTCTGTGCAGTATGGAGGAAAACCCAAATGGGTTTTTAGATATGGAAGTCATGTCCCAAAGGCCTTGCAGCATATTATTGATCGCCATGGGTTCACTGCTTTTCCTTCAGTGACTTTGAGTGCCTCTCACATCATTCCCTTTATTCCCATTGTTTTATTTTACAAATTATAAATAATTAAAAGATTTTAATTGCATATAATCAAAGAAATTTATTATTTAAAATGATGATAAGGGGCATGAGATTCATTACTATTGTGGGTCTCTCTATTTGGATATCATTCCACTTTATGCTCGAGGAGAATTCAGATGGTTTTCAGGAACATTACATTATAAAACCAACTGAATTTGTGGTGCTTATTCGGTTTTCATCATGTGTCCATAAATTTTATAGAGAGTCTTTATAAGCATAGGAAGGTTCGTTGAAGGGTAATCCTATGGGATTTGACGTAGGTTATGTGTTGTGCCTAAACATGAACTGGTCACAAAATCATAATCCCCTTGGAAGATCATGCTATATGTGAGTCTTCATACCTTTTATTTTGTGGGGACGGAAATTCACATATCTTGGTATTCCTTACATTAAAAGTTTTCTAATTCTCATTTGGAAGATGTCAAATAATTCCCTTCCTCAAGAGAGAGAGGTCTTCATGGATAATGAATCATTTTGTGGAAAACTAATGTCTTATTGAGTATTTGGTGGTTTTAATAACTGGGGTCTTGGGAGATGTTTGGTTTACCAGGAGACGTTTGGTATTCTAAAAACTTCTTGTATATAGGGTGTGGAGGAAAATTAATTTTTCCTGTCACCCCTTCCCCAAAGCTCTATCATTTTTGCATATTCGAAGTTCCTCCTACCCAACACCATGATGTGAACCCTTATCATGAACCTTGTTTGCAAGCCTATGTTGGGAGTTCATTTTTTCAAAAATCACCCATAAGATTATATCTTACACAGACTCTTTTCTGATCCCACTAAGAATTATACCTGGGTAATTTCTCAAACATTGACTGTGAGGGCGGCCGTTATCTTGAGGACCTCACAAGTGTCATTTTCTCGGTCATATTATCTCTTGTGACTCACATGACCATGTTTAGGTCATGCGTTCACATGTCTATTATGGGGTCATGTGGTCCGCATGATACCCTATAGGGGTTATGTGCCACATGATTCCTTAGGAGTTTATGCAATATGGGAACACATTATGTGGTCTGAAAAAATATCATACTAAGTCATGTGATGTATTCTATGTCCCTGTTCCTTGTGATTATTTGAAAATATTTATTTTAACTAGTTCCACATACATGTTTTCAAATTGATTCTGGTTCACATCATGGTTCCTTAGCTACAATCAATCAAAGGGTAGTGATCTCTATATTTTTGTAATGTTGATCTCTTATATCACATGTGCACTGATAATGAGACCATAAAGAGGTCCCTCACCCTTGATGTCCAAAATTATCCCTTATCTCGTCGACTTCCTCTGTATATTTTTTGTTTAATGGAAGATTCTACCTTTCCCCTTTGGATTTTAATCTTCCATCTTTCCTGGTGTTTGGTTCTCTTGACTACATTCAAACAATAGTTATTAGGGACCGTCATATTGTTATAGCTCAATCCCATAGTTTGTCTTATTTGTGGTCCAACATTCCTCTCTGTCTAGACCACCATTAATTCTCCCAATAAACTATCTCTCAATGTTATTCAACCGTATTTGGTTATTATTTGAATAATCTAGGTAACCGATGGTACTCAAAATGGGATCTCAATCCAGGAATAAATTTCTCTTATGATTGGTTGTAGCCTTTCTGGGTTAGAAAAATATTCTTGGAGTTAACTAATGATTTATACGGGGTTCAACTTTGTGAGTATGTGTGGACCTCTCAATTCATCATTTATCACCAGACCATCCTTCTTTAAGAGATAATGAGCTTTTGGTGCCATAGCACCAACACATTTCACTTGTCCCAAGGTGAAGTGGGAATTATCCTATGGGACATCTATCAGTTGGGAAAAATTCTTCCCATTAGAGAAATGTCTGATGAATTCCTCTCAGATGTAGATGTTTGGGATGATCCATAGTAGACCCTAGTTTTTGTTAGGGATATTCTCATTATTGTAAGGGATAAATTGAAGAAATATATGATAAAGTTCTCCCTTATTTCATTCTGGGATTAGATCAATGTTTTCTTTTGTAACAATATATATATACCCACCGCTATTCCCCTCATAGGTTCTCCTTATATAATGTCTCTGATAGTGATGGATCGTATTGGGTCATCATAGAGTCTAGAGATTATACCTAATGTGGATATTGTGTGAACTCAAAGATCTATAAAAATTTGAGACTGGCAGGTTTCATAGACACATTCATTCAAGGGTGGCTCTTTCTAGTTGGAGACCCATGTTCAGAAATCCATGTTTTCACACTGGTGATGGCCTCATGACTTGCAGAGGGGAGAAACCTTAACTTGAAAGTACCAGTCCTTGTGCACCGTTATCAAATACAGGGAACTTTTCAACAAAGTTAGCCTCCCTTAAGGGATTAGTCTTCCAATTCAGTATTTATTTTACTAGATTAGGGATAATTTCCATTGTTTTTAATATTCCAATGCTTCCAAGATCCCAGATTCCATATCATATCTTTGATTTTCGTACTTCTCTAGGGTCAAGGCTATGTCCCTATGATCTGCTAAGGTTATGGGTGCACTATGCCGTCCTGAAATTTTTTATATTATCACCTTTCATTTACCTTGAATTACAATCATTGATGATGAATGATACTCCCATGATGAATGATCTAATGCGATCTCCCTTCGGGGTGTGATTCTCGCAGCTATGGTGGACGATCTAACCATCTTTGAGCCGTATGCACTGTATCGTTTTGCTCGATTGTTTAGCTACATTCATAGTGTAATCCCTCTTTATTTGGTCAGTTTTTGGGGGGAGAAACATCACGAGGTTATATACCAATTTTCGAGGATTCTGACATGTGAATGCCCTGAGGTTGAGATTATTCTTCCGTCTACTGATGCTTTTTTGGCATTATTTTCCTAGGATTATGATAAGAGTTGGGTAATATCTTATCATAATGGTATGATGGTCTAGTTAGTCTATCATGTGAACATGAAGTTTTCAATTATGATTCCATTATTAGAGGTAACAATGAAGTTGATCACAAATTTGGATGAGACATCGAGAAAGCAACATCATTCTGGTGATGACCACTCGGATGGTGAAACAAATTATGTTGAGGAATTTAATCCTACAACACATGCTATGGATGATGAGTATTTTGAGAGGAAATCACATGATGATTCTTCTCATATTTTGGAATAGATACAATTGTCTGATCATCCTACTACTGTATCTACCTCATTGGCTATAGAGGGTCAATCCAATCATAAATTGATTAGGTAATGGCTTCACACCATGAGTACTAAGACCCCCATTGAAATATTCTGCAACCAAGGGTAATGTATTCAACATTTATTTCATGACTTAGGGGAAAAATCTTTTATTGATATCATTTTCATTATATTATGTATCAAATCATCTTGACAAGAAGAGAAATTTCCATGGATGAAAGGTATTTTCATGATCTTTTGAATGAGGATTCCATTACTATGAAAATGAGGTAGACTATGGAAGAATTCGAGTGGAGTAACAAGTTTTTATATGAACTGTAACCTCATATGGATTCTTAGGCCACACATATATGGTGATATGAGGAGATGATTACTCACTTTATTTCCAACCTTTCGACTTCATTATCCTCATTGGATACTACTCAGAGGAGGGTTTAAGAGTTGACTGCACTGGTCAATGTTGTCCTTCCTATGGAATAAGTGGACGAAGATAGGAGAGTATAACTTCAAAACTCAACTGATGCTTCTTGATGGACTCTGGATGACCATTCCAGTGTAGTCGGTCGAATTTTAACATAGTTTGACTTTTTTTATGAAACTCATTTTGGTTGGAGCTTCAGAGAGACACCAAAATGTGGATATTCCTAGCTCTTTTTCATACTATGAATGGATATATTTTCTCAATTATATATAAATATATTCATCTTTATTTCATTCAATATTTACATGATATCTTGTTTCCCTAAAATTATGAGAATCAATAATGATAAAAATCCTTTGCATAAAATCATGAAAACCTGAATGTATGGATCTAGAGATTTGGTCCACAATAGACTTTTTTTCTAGAAGTGCTCACCATTTCCATAAAACATGAGATTATATACTAACGATATATTCCAATCATCATGATATAACCTTATTTTCATAAGGATAAATGGGTGGAATATATTTCCTAGATTGGTAGTTCTCCACTATTCTCAAAATTTGATAGTCTTGGTGAGAGTATCATGAATTTTATAAGGACATTTTGTGAGCCTTACAAGATTTCATATATTGGATTGCTACTGTGAATTATTTAAGTATTTTTTAGAACAGACCTAATAATGACCTAGTTTAAGGTCTATTATATGGGAAAATATAATTCTTTATTTTATGGTATTTTATCTCGGAAAAAATATGAATTTAGTTCATGTTCTTTTAGCTCAAATATAAAATATAGTTTTTAAGGTCTTTTAGATTTGACATAGTATTTTTGTAGTTTATGGTCTTTTAGATCAGACATTCTATCACTTTATTTTATGGTATTTTATCTCGATCCTTATATCAATCTATTTTAATGCCTTTTATCATGGAACATCTATTGATTTAGTTTAAGTTATTTTATCTCAGACCTTTTATTTATTTAGTTTATGGTCTTTTAACTCAGTCCTTATATTGCTTTAGTCTAAGGTACTTTATCTCATACCTTATATATGATCATGGGATATTGTGTAGACATTAAAGGAATGACATAAATCACACAAAGATGTTAGTTTTTCTCAATGGTATTGTTGAGGCTCAAAAGGATTAGAAAGCCATTTTTAGAGTGAAACATTTGTTTGACGACCATATATGAATATGTAGGAGCCATATAGATGCATGAGTAGTGATGAAAATGTCCTTAATGTTGGGTATCCATTCTAGGGTTTATGGAATATTTATACAGGTGATCTTGGATGAGATATAAATATTATGGAAGCTAGATCCTACTGGATAGATGGAATATGGGTGATGTAAATCATTATCAGAAAGTTTGAGTCCATGAATATGAGATGGTGTAGAAATTCCAGGTATGTCCTGTGACATTCGGAGATTAAATGTTCTTCCATGGTGTTTTTAGGGATCAAAAGGATTGTGTCACCTTTTTGGAAAGGATAAGATGACCTTAGATAGCGGGTCAAGGCCCTCATTTATCGGTACAATTATAAGCAATATATGACATCCACTTATCTCTCCAAGGGCCATGAAAGGTTTGTGGAGACTCAAACCTCCATATGAGGAAGTTGGGTATGATGTGAATGTTACATACGAAGAGTTATAGTACCCAAGGAAAATTTTCTCATGATCATAATGCTTGATCACTATGCCCTATGGTTTTGAATCATGAGGAATGGGCTATCGAAGGCTAGGGAATAGAGTGCCGCAGGCCGTCCTTGATAAAGGGTATGAAACATGGTTACATAATGTCAAGCATATTGAATCCACTTGGATAGTTTGGTGTGGGGATTGTAAATAATAACCCAAAGTGCTCGAGTCCGTAGGATGATATTGGACAATCATACATTGATAGGTTTAGACATAATGAGGTGTTGAGTGCTTATGCGATGATCTGAGGTCTCACAAGGATTGGAATGTACTTTTTTAGAGTGACGCATTTTGTTAACAAACATACGAACATATACAGGATCCATAGCCATGTATGCATTGTCTAGAAAAGACCCTTGAATCCAGATATCCTTAACAAGGGTCATGGAATTTAATCATTACCCAATACACCCCAACACATGAAGCATAATCTGTGAAAATTATAAAATCCAAGGAGGGTGTGAGTACCCTAAAAGTTGTTCCACCGCATAATGAACATATTCCTGTATAGTGGATATGTTAGATATCATTACTATAACCCTTTATTGGTCTATGGGGTCCTGAAATCATATCTAGGCTTTCAATAGGGTTATAAGGTAGGCCTTATGAGCTTTATGCCTTATGTTTTTTCACATATTTTTTTTTCAAAACTCTTAGAACAAGGATATTAGCAGGCAATGAATCAACTTTTTCTCAGGTCACACTTTGTGGGTTTTTTACATGACATGTTTTTTTCATTTATTAGTAGTTTAAGGTCTTATGATTTGGACCAGTATGGGATCAATTTTATGGTTGTATAGCCTTGATCAAAACACAGGTACATTAGGTTCATCACTCACATGATCTTAATATGGGGGATGTTCCACAATATCCTAATTATAATACATAATGTTAAGATCACTCCAAAATCCTTCTAATAAGGAGATAGAAATTTTGTAAATCATGAATCAAGGTTCTCAGGTCATGAGTAATTATATGGGACAGTTATACACAGAGCAGTTTAGACACCCTGAGGTGTTGAGTGTTTCCATGATGATGTTTGGGTTCATGAGGATGGGAATAACCTTTTTAATAATGAAACATTTGGTTGATGGAAATATGTGAATATACAAGATCTATAGGCATGTATGAGTAGTAATTAAAAGTATCCTTGAATCATGATATCCTTTCCAAGGGCCATGGAATATTGCAGAAATCTGAGACACCTGAGGCATGAAGTGTAGCTTATCGATTGAGGTTATTTAAAAGATGTTCAAAGAACCTTATTCTATGATTGAATGGGGAACTAATATCATGGTCCTTTGATAAGGATTGAAAAATAGGTGATGGTGTTCTCAGTTTAACATCATGTTGTGGGGACATACTTGCCTCTATGCAGTTTAACATTGTGCGGTAAGGACGTACTTCCATAGAGTTTAATTTAATATGGTAAGGACGTACATCCATGTAGTTTAACATTATTTTTCAATGAATTAATTACATATATATTGACATCATTTGGTAATGACATAATTTTACACAGTTTATAATCATTTGGTAATGGTATACATCTATGTAGTTTAACGTCATGCCATAATGACATGGGACCAATGTGAAAGTGTGAAAATGTCACGACTAATACCAACAATGGATATTTCAGCATCCCTATGCACATTTTGTGAACATGGATCAATACATATATATCTCATGAAATATAATTCAGTTTAACATCATTCAATAAAGAAATAGTAGATCCATTTTGGAAATGGGGATATTATCACTGGGCCAAAAGATGGAGACCTACACATCACTACATATCTCATGAGGGTGAGAATCAAGCCACACATAGTTCTAAATGATGTATTTTATATAGGCCTGGTCCATATGGAAGGAGGGGGAATTTTTGTTTTTGTTTTTTGTGACTGGGCGTCATGTTGTAAATTTGTGTGTCACTACCTATCCCGTGAGGGTATGAATAATGTCACACGTAGTTCTCAAACGGGAAATACGCTACACAGGTATGACCCATACATAGATGTTGGAATTATTTTCATTCACCATTGAATTTGGGAATAGGATTGGATATTCAGGCTTCACTACATATCCCGTGATAATAGAAATCAAGCTACATGTAATTATTGAGGCTCTATAAAGTTTAAAATAATGTGGTGATAAAAAAGGTGACCTAACGTGAATAAATTGAAGTATTGCAGCTAGGCCTAAGAATGGATGTTCTAGAATCACTACGTATCTCATAAGACATGAGAATCAATCCAGAAATAGTTCTTAAAATTACATGCAGTTTAACATCATGTGGTGGGGACGGAGGAAAACCTATATGAATTGAATGGAACAGTTTAGTTAGTCCCTAGCATGGAATTCTAGGCATCACTATGTATCTCATAAGAATTATAATCAAACTATAATTAGTTCTTAAAAAATTGTGCATTTTAATGTCATGCAGCATGGACATCAACCATGTATTTTAATATCATGTGGCCTAGACTAATCATAGAGATATTAAGTACATATATACATCGCTTGTGAGGGTATGTCCATGGTAAGATTCCTAATCCCACATGAGCTATTCTTGGAGTGAGAAATAATTCACATAATAGTTTCCCTACAATACAGAGATATAAGTGGTATGATAAGGGCCTTTTGTATCATGTAGTTGCTAGAAAAAGATATAGGATTGAAGCATCACTATGTATACCATCTGAAATGGGAATCATACCATATGTAGTTCAATAATAACCATATAATTTAACATCATAATAAAAGGATGTAGATGAATTGAAATGAATATAGTCATATAGAATAGATCCGGGCAGTTTTACGTCATGCTGTAAGGATATTGGGTTACCCATCATGAAGGGGACGTTCTTGGTCTTTGGAGTTTTACATAATTTGTTAAGGACATTGGATCACCCATTATGAATGAAAAATAATCCTAGATATGTACCTAAAAATATATGTTTGTGAGGCACTATATATTCTGGGATGAAAGGGAAAAAGCCATGCACAGTTCCTAAGAAACCATGTATTTTAATGTCTTACAGAGAGGAATGACTCCATACAGTTTAAAATCTTGTAGTCTGGACAAATGATGAGATGTACTTTTATGTAGATTCCCTTACTAATAGCATATACATAGCATATATTTAGAAATGTCTCATTGGTGGTAGGTGTGACACGGTTTCCATCCATAGTGGTTAGTGAATATGATCCATTATGATTAACCTCATGTATTAATTAAGGTCCTTCCCATATAGGATCCAAATTCAAGGGATTCCTTCTTGGTATCATTAGGGTTATTTGGGCCAACACCAGTTCTCCTTGAAAAAATTAATGGAGTTGAACCTTTTTATTAATGGCCTCTGATATCTTGTTCTGATGAATTTTATGATTGTGTATTTTGTGAAACATCTTCTCATCTATTCATTCTGACTCATCTAACCACTTTTTCGATTTCTCATCATCTTAGAGATATCTAAAAATGTAAATTCAAAGTGTAGGCATCTAGACTTTTATGGGTAACACTGCCCCGGTCCCATACACCAAAAGTATGGAATTACTAATGTAACAGTACACGTGGTAGTATAGTAGGACCATAAATCATAGATGAGTTTTTCTAGCCAATAATTCTTATCCTTGTTCACCATAGTCTATAGTATATTTGATGGAGTCTATTTAAATGCATCTTACTCTACGTTTTCCACTACATGATAGTGAGATGAGTGATTGTACTCAATGATTTACTCCTAGTACAACTACTTCAAATCAGTGGAATAGAAATTAATGTATTCGTCCATCAATATTGTGTGAGAGACCCCAAAACATGTGATTATATGTGAATTTAAGAAGTTTATGATGTTCTTTGTCCTATAATCCTTGAGGGATATCTCCTCATCCCATTTGGAAAAGAAGTCTGTAATAGTAAGGCTTTACCTGAACTTCTTTTGTGTGGCTGGGTAATATGGCCCAATTACATCCATCCCCCATATGAAAAACAACCAGGAATATTCATCATTATGTAGAAACTATGGAGTTTGATGGATGAAGTTTTCATGGATTTGGAATGCATAAAATTTCATGGTGATTTCCACACAATCCTGTATCATGGTTTTCCCATAGTATCCTAACCTCATGATATGGTGGGTGATCCTGGTTCATATTATTGGTGTTTCAAGAGCCCTCATGTAATTTTGATATGTTGGAAGAAACATATCCTTCCACTATAAATCGGAGAGGGATCCCATCGAATACACTCTTATATTGTGTTTTATTCTCATTCAGGTCAGCATACATGTTCATGTTTGATGAACATAGTTGAATCTATTCCCTTCTGGATCTACCTATTGGGAGAGTCTCATTTTGAAAATAGCCCATTTTGGGATTCATAATTCTAGGGGTTATTATTGGTACATAATTCTCTGTGGTGATGTTGATATAATTAATCTCTTTCATATCACAAATGAAAATTGTCAAGACCATTCTCCGATGTGTGATATAGAATATTGTATTCTTCCTGATTAGGATCAGCCAAGATGGTGGTTGCATTGGCCAATGTGTCGAGATGAGCATTCTCTGATTGGTGAACACTATGAAATGTGGTTTCAAAGGGGTAATATTCCATTTTTTCCTATACATTTCCATTTACAGGGCCTAGTTCTTCCTTTTCGATGGTGTATTATTTATGGACCTTCTTTATCACTAACTCTAGATCCCAATTGATGTTCAGATTGGGTATTTCAGTTATAGGTCTAGTTTCAAGCCATCGATGAGGGATTGGAATTCTTCCTTGTCATTTGTATATCCTTCAGATAATGATAAGGAGTTGGGAAACTGATTTTTTTGGAGAGAAAAATAAAATACTCAAGCCAACCCAGTTGAGCTTCTGATTTTACATCCTTGTTTTGATATGAATTTGTGGGGCTCTATAAAAATACATCTAACATTCCTAGGGAATGTCATGGGCCTAAAATAACTCTTCATCTGGATTCTTAGTGTCCTCTGGTATATCTGATGGGGTTGGATGTGCTGCAAGTACAACAACCAGGGGTTGACTTTTCACTGACTTTTATGACACAAAATAACTTTCATATTTCTGAAGAATGACCACCTATCAGGAAAAGCACCTGATCAGGATTGTATGACCGAGTATTTACATGGGAGGATCGATATGAGAGACCAATTAGACATTATAGTGTTTCATGTAATGCCTCATATTTTACACTATGAATATGAGCATGAAAAAATTATTAACAACAATATAGTATTGGGTCTCAGTACCTATCATAGTCATATTAAGGTAATAGAAACTTTTCTCACTCCCCACATAATTATTTTGTGCGAGGAGGGTGCCTAGTGAGCATTTCATGGAAAAAAATAATAAGATAAAGGGACTACCATCCATTAGAGGCATCAATATCGGTGGGATAAGCATGTACTACTTGAGATATTTAAAGTGTTTTTGTAAATCATCATCCCAATGGTAGGATCTTTTGTTCTTCATTTTCCAAGTGAAGGGAAGAGGTTTTTTTCCCAGGTTAGAAATGAACCATAGAATGTATGAATGATTCCCTTGGAGGAACCTAAATTCATTTAGATTTATAGGGGTAAAAATGATAATATGGAATTAGTCTTCTTTGTTCCAATCTCAATTTCCTAGTGGAATACCAAAAAACCTACGAATTTCTATGATTTCACCCTGAAAGTGAATTTTAGTGGATTTATCTTCAGATTTTGATGTCACAAATTATCAAAAATTGTTTGAAGGTCCTTGAAGTGAATACAAAGCTGTTGAGATTTTACCACCAGGTCATCCATATAACATGTGGCTATAAATTCCAAGAATAGATTAAAGATATGGTTCTTGGTGAATTAATATGTGGTGACAGCATTCTTCAAGATAATGGGAATGGA
This sequence comes from Viscum album, assembly GCA_963277665.1. Classification (NCBI taxonomy): domain Eukaryota; kingdom Viridiplantae; phylum Streptophyta; class Magnoliopsida; order Santalales; family Viscaceae; genus Viscum; species Viscum album. Next base: position 957,686,818 of record OY728158.1, on the reverse strand, counting down.
TTAATAGAAAAAGAACCCATTTTGTTCCCTAAAGGAAGTCTATTCTTAATCCCCATTGGCCATATTTATCTGATTTTACCCCAAGCACCCATCCATGAGATAAAGGTCTTGGAAACCAATAGTTGAATCGATCAAGATCTCTATGATCAAAAAAGTAAAATCATACTTTGGGTAATGTCGATTAAGGTCTCTGAAATCAATGCATACCCTAATATTTCCATTCTTCTTCTTGAAATGGATGACATTGGAAAATCATATCGTGTAATTCAATTCTCAGAAACATTTGGTTTCAATCATCTTGTCGACCTCCACCTCTATATTTGTGGCATGAGAGGGGTGCATCCTTCCAGCTACATACATGAAGCCTTGATGCTCATATGATAGTTCGAGATAGTGCATAGCCAAAACGGGGTTCTGTCCAACAATTTTTGTTTAGTTCCATGTGATCAAATATTTTTTTATTTAGAAATGTGATGTACGTCTCTTGCTATTTGAGGGGAATGTCGACCATAATCAAAGTAGGTTGCAGGCCTTCCTCTGTTCCTATATTTATCTTCTAGAGTTCATCGATGGTGGTGGAGACACCTTCCCCGAATACTGGAGGGGGATTTATGATGTCAGCTTCATCTTCTTCTATATCTATGTCTATGAATCTTTTTCAAATGGAGATATATTTCAAGGGGATTCCCTATAATTATTGTGGTGAGATATTCCATGAAAAGAGAGATTGTCATCCCCTGTTGAATGAGTCCTTGAACAAAGATTTCCAAGATAATAGTATTTGATACTATCCCTGGGGACATGAGGGACTTGGAACTCCAAGATTAAATCTGTGACCTCAACCATGTTTTTGGGGAGAACGTAGTCTCCGTTGAGCATCTTCCAAGGATTCATATGTGCATTAACTAAGAAATTGGTAGTGGAAACCTCTATATCATCATCATCTTTTTGTTTTTTGCCTCCCTTTTATAGAATACTGCTTTAGTATATGTGGAAACACAAATCTCAAATTGAGCAGAATCATCATTTAGTAAGATAACTTTTCTGTTAATAGGATCCTGCAGACATTGGTAGAATCATGGAGGAATATCTAGGTGCAATGAAGAAAGGTACTTTTGAGCAGGATGATATATGCAGTGTCTTGATGGATCACCATAAGCTCAACATCTAATGTTAGATAACCCAAACTATTATTCAATCATGATTTTCCTAAGTGTCATCTTCTCATGCTTATCATAACTTTGGATGGTTATCTTAGTGGGAGAAAAACCCCCCCTTCTCCATATCCTACATGTCATTGAGTTCAGACTTGGATAAGATTGATTCTTCAACCATTTTCAATTAGGGAATTTGGAAATTGAAATTATTGTGTCTATGTGAGACATATCTAGGTCAGTTCTATCCTTAAAGGGACTCTTCCTAATCTTGATTAATGAATGAGATGGTGACATGATATATTGATTCCATGGTCTCCACTCGAGAGATATCATTACAGACACTTTTGTCTCATACTATTTTGGTCTCTGGAGGGCTTCAAGAAGTTCCCTCTTGAGTTCTTATAAAATATGAAATGAATTGTGGATTGAGAGGTTGGTTGGTACTATTACTAACTATTTTAGGACATCTTATTTTTGTGGCAGAGGTTGGGGATTCAAGATATGGGGTTTCTTCTGAATGTCTAGATGAAGAGTTGAGGAATTTTGGATGGATAAGCCTAGTGCTTGTGAAGGGGTTAATGGAGTGTCCAATGCCAGTGGCGCTGGTTCTTCACCCTTACCCCTTGTCTAGGTTGATCTGATTGGACCCCCGCTAAGTGATCGTGCAAGACAATCGAATTGTGATCAACTGTTGGAGGGATCTGAGGAACCTCCTTTCCTATTTTGAGCATACTGAAGCTCTTTAACTTGAGTATCATCTATATATATGTCCTTATTGGGGATATAAACATAATATTGGCTCTAACCACATCCACGTTGTCCCCTATATCCTCTGATTTGGTGCATATGACCTCTTGTTCCCTGGTAATGTGTAGGAAACTCATACTTTGGGGAGAACTCATTGTTAGAGAATGGGTAAGACAAGTGTTTTGGTTTGGGAGAACAAAATATGCATTCTTTCTTTGATGAGGGTTCCATTTTGTTGGGTAGTGCCTATATTTCAAATTCTCTAAGGAAGGAGTAGGTGGGATTTAATGTTATATTTGTAGGATAATATGACGCTTCATCTTCTATTTCTTCATACTTATTGTGGTAACACCAATCATTGAGAGGTATATTTCATTTTACCTCCTTCGGTGGTGGAGTTATCATGGGTCTATGCAAATTTGTTTTTAGACTGGTCAGTGCTCAATAAAATACCTTAGGGCCATCTGGTTGTGAAATTATTGGACATGTTTGGCATGGACATTCTACCAACTGTTCTCTTTTCTTGTTGGATTGTAGTTACGAAATACAGATTCTCTAGGGAGTTATCTATCATCACTTATCTATATTGGACAATGTATTTAAGGTCGTACTTGATGAAAAATTAGTTCTGGATATTGTGACCCAACCTCATGTGGAAAGGGTAGTAATCAGGACAATCAATGAGCTTGAATGCCTTAGGCCTCTTGGGTTGCGGCAGTGTGAGAAGGTTATTCTCCATGGATGCTAAGAAATAACTGGGTAATTTTTCATTTTTGATGAAGTATAATTTTTTTATTAGTTCGTCAAATCATTGGAGAACAAGATTTCATTGTGCTTCTGGACACATGTGATTCTACTGTAGTATTCGATCGATAGGAGGTGTTATGCGGTTTGGGCCTACCTAGGTTTTTTGATAGGAACCACTACAGGATTGAGAGTGATAGATAATGGTTTTTATCTAGTAGATCTTTTTTCTATTTGATGTGGGTATGATTTGAGTTTTGGATAATGTACACATTATGGATTATTCTAAAAATTGGTCCGTTTCAGCAAACTCATGGAATCCACCAAGATATTTCACTGGGATTAGAGGAATCTGCAACTCATTACTATGATTTTATGTGCATAGTTCCAATAGTCTATCTTGCCAGAGAGAGATGCCGAATGAGTAGGTAAAACCCTTCCACCTTATTATGAAGTCAGACACTATCTCAATCTCACATTGTTTTAATTTCGTCATGTCGATGATCTTCCTCTTCCTCAGTGTAAAACTGAATTGATAAATGAATTGACCATGAAGTCCATCACCTCCTGACATAAGTCCTGCTAGAAGACTACCATTCCAAACAAAGGATTGACCTATCAAAGTATATATGAAACACCTCATCTCTGTCACATATTGTTAAACTCGAGGGCCCATAATCATCCCACATTTGGATACAAAGTGTGTGAGATATTGTATAGGGTCGACTGCACAATCAAATATATAGATGGTATGATTTCCAAAATTAGGATGAGGAAAAGTGTCATCCAACAAATCCGGATATGGATTTCAATTAGGATGAACATGAGCACATCACCCTTTCATGGGTTCCATTCATGTTGTTGACAACTCTATGACATTAGGGAGGTTTGTGGGCACTGTTTCCTTATATTTCTCCCTTACAAGGGAGCTAGTGGGGTTTTATGAAGTGGAACCTCTTTTATCTACTACTAATTTTTTATTCGTCATATGATTGAATGGTTGTCTTGGTGAGGGAGAGGTTTTTTCCGCAATGGATGGAAGTAATGATCATTTTTTACATCTTAATTTTTTTGGACAGCATTTCTATATCGAGAGAGCCCATGATGCTCAGTTACCACTTTTTCTGGTGGATCGGCCGCGGGAGGGAGAACATCTGTCCCCACATAAAGAAGATACCTAGTGTGAATATTGCCTCTGAGTAGCTCCTTGTTGATTTTTCAAAGTGTTTTTATTTTTCTCTCATATTGTGACAATAGTTCCTCCAGGAAAGAACATCATTTTTATAAGAGGATATTGGGATATTTCTATACCCTTCCCCTTCGTAATATTCCATCATGGAGCAGGATGATCGATATTTGGGGGTGCCTTGTTTTGGAGTTGTCTTTTGTTTCTAGTGTCTGTAACCTCTTTTGGTGCATCCAAATCACCCTCCTCCTGTGGTATTTTTTCAATTCCATGACTGTCATCACTTTTTTATTGATAAATATCATCCATGTTGACAATGACGACATTCACATAGGCATATTGGGAAATGATGGTTGTGCCATTACATTCAATACAATAGGCTGATTCTACACTATATTCTCCGTTGTCATTATTTGATCCCTTTGACATGTAGGTCCATTTAGTCTTGTGGACCCAGTGGGGTATGATTTCCTTTTTCATAATTTCTTCATGTTTTGGTCTATAATAATGACTTTTAATGAGTTTTCGGTCTTGATTGTCGAACAAGACCCAACTAACAGAGGATTTTTTACAATTGAAGGATTTAGTGGGATTCTGACCATGGATTAATTCATCATAATAAAGAGAAGAATAATTCTCATTGTGGTGGTCAAGATGATTAAAATGCTCATCCTTGTAGAATGGGGTCATTTGGGGCCACAATTGGCATGGATTGGTCCAGTTTTTGATGATACAAGGGGTCCAATCAGGGGTGTAATGATTCCTTGGACACACATGAAGATATAAATGCCCCCAGATTTGTGGAGTGATGTTTTTCTAGTATCACTGTTGATGTCTCCAAGGCCCTATTAGGGGATGATGATCCTAGTGATGGTGATTATGTTATAAATTCCCCTAGCCTAGTGAGATGGGGTTCACCAGTATCAGCTAAGGGTATGTCTTTAATCCTCTTGGGAATTGATGATATGAGTGGTGAAGGAAGTGGTAGGTATTCTCATGGCCTAGGAGTTGAGTCTACTCTTGGATGGCTGTTAAGGAATATGAAATTGTAGTCTTCATGATGTGGCATAGTTGTTCTCACGCGGGAAATGGGTGAGATAAAATCCCATTGTGAGAGCGATTCCTTACAAAAAGTTGTCTATGTGATCACAACATTGGTCTCTATGGATGGAATATTCTTATATTGTCCTGAGGGGTCATGTTTAAAATATTGTAGTATATCCCCCTTCTCTATTTGTGGTGTCTGGGTTCCATTGAAGTCGTGATATTCTCTTACAGTGAACAACTAGATCGAGCGTTACCTAGTACCTAATTTCACTGGGAGATATAACATTGTAGGATCCCATATATGTGGGTTAATTCGATTCAAGGGGAGAAGAAAATTAAAACACTCCATAATATCTACCTCCTAAAATACAAAAGCATGATGTGGCTTCAAAAATAATCTATAGAGGAGTTCAGATGAAATAGAGGAAAGCGTGTTACATATTTTCATTGTGGTTTTTTGGTTTTGAATCCTGGTCCATGGAGATAACATCTAGTTATATTTGACAACAGAGTATATTGATTGTATGATGGTGATTCTCATATACTAAATAAGAAATTTGTGGATCCTACTGATGCAGATGATTATCCGACATATTTTGGCATAGGTAATGAATGCACTCCTATTCTAACACATCTGGGATCTCATAGCTAGAAATAGAGAGGGGATAGAACATGATGGGGAGATTGTTTCCAACAGACCTCCTACATATGTCAATTTCATCCTCCTCCTCATCAAACATACAGACCTCCATCCAGTCAGACCATATAATATGGCTCTTATATTCTCCTGCTAACAAGAGTGGGTTGTTGCTGGATGTTAATGGGGAACCATATGTAGTTGACCCTAATGATCCGAGCACATATCTATTCATAGTTTTCATAGTTTTTTTCATCTCTCTATATGAAGATGTCTGGAATAAGGGTGGATTTCCTTTTTCATGGGAGATATCACCATGTCGAGGTTGACCCCGATAGATGTCAGGAGTAAAGTCCATGTGATCCATCTCCACACTAAATTTAATAGGAATATACTAGCATTGAATGTATTATAATTATTCTTCAGTAGAAGAGTTTATGGATTGTTTTCGTTTGGAGAATGTGCCTCAAATGGCCTCAAGGATAATAGAATTGATCATATTTAGAGTATGTCCCATGTTTTGTGTCATGGTCAGAATATGTTTACCTGCCTTTTGTAATTGTGAAAGGATGTGATCCTGCTATGTAATGGATTCCAGAAAATATATATAATCATATGGTGATATAATAGTATGATCATGCTGCTAAGAAGATACCAAAATATGCCAATGAGATGTCTCATTATTGATAATAATGTGATCATTCCCTGAGGAATGTACAATTCTCGCTTGGTGAGCCTTGGTCGGGATGGGAATATGCGCCCAATCATGATCCATTTGAATATGATGATCGTATTTATTGGTATGAAAATAAGCCTTTCTTGAGGCATATAACGGTCTTAGTTGGTGCGCTCTGGTTGGATCGTGAATATTGTCTTGGTCCAAATATGCATTCCTCGTCGAAGTATGATGAGAGACCTCTATAAATGAAGAAGGAGTATAATCCTCTCCATATGTACTTGAATGATTCTATCATAATCGGTCATCAAAGGATATAGGAATCTGTTCTAGTCTTCCATTATATGCCATAATATTCCTAAAATATTCCTTGGCTGGAATGTGACAATGTCCATAGGCTTGTGTCATTCTCACTTGGTTATTTCCAGCAAAAACTGGGATATATGCCAGATCCTGGGACATTGGAGTATTTTTTTCAACTTATTCAATAGGAATATAACATTATCCTGAGGCATGTGCACCTCTCACATGCTGAGCATAGGCTAGAATGTAGATATGAGCTCGATCTTTGCCTTTGAAATATGTTTTCAGACTTCTTCGACATGCATGTGGCCCTGTCCCGAGGCATGTACCTCTCTATCTTGGTGAACTCTTTTGGAACAGGGATATGAGCCAAGTCCATTTACCCATGCTTCATCGAAATATACTGATAACCCCCCCATTAGGGTGCAATAATGTGCACTTTCTCTGATAAATCCACTTGTTCAAGATGAATTGATTGTTGAGATATCTTGGCGGTAGATATGGGAGTATGCACCTATCCCTGCATATTTTTTATCTCCATACTAAAATGGAATATTTCTTCAATTGAAATGTGTATATGTGCCCACTTATTTCCTCCTTGTTCCCCTAGAATATTTTTTAGGCTTCCTGGTTGGGGGGGTTGGAGTATGAGCCTACCCCATGCCTATTGCGGGGATATTCTTGTAGGCTTGTTCTGAAAGATTAGTGATATGATCATGCTTGATAGCTCCTTCCTGAATATGATTATAGTCACTATAAGATAGATTAGGGATATATTCCCTCTCATAGATATCCAATTCCTTCCCCCTCTAATGAGTATTCCTTGTACCCATGCATGGGTATTATAAGTGGTTGTGTGTTATATGGTACCCTTAGAAGGCAATTAAGGGGTACCAGTGGGATTGTGTTAGTTACAACGATTGACTGGTGTACTCCATGGTGGAAACTGAACCAAAATGGAAATTTATTTGGCCACCTGGTCCACCTTCATCAGATAAAGAAGGTGTTAGTTTTCACGCTTTTGGAATAATCTCATTAAGCTATTGATCATAGAAAAAAGGGCTTCTGGATTAGCAACATCCCTTCCCTATCGATGCGGACTCTCCAGTCTTCTTGTTTGGAAAACATCACAAGAATATTCCATGTTCGGATTTTACCATGTCAGTGGTACTCCTAGACCATCATTTTTTTTACCTTTCCATGGAATTGTCAAACATGAGAAATTATATTGTGACCCGCATAGGTTGCAGTTGTGGATTATTTTCCAGAGAGAATGATGGATGATCAAGATAATGTCTTGAATAAAGATATTGTCAATATCTATAGTCATGAACACAATAAGGAACAAGGTTTCCAATTATTAAAATATCATAGGCATAATGTGCTCTAATAGATATGCATGTTCAATTCAATTTTCATGATATTCCATGATTCAACCATCCCGCTTGTTTAGACGTGCCCAAATAAATATGGACTTATTTCAGGAGAATCATGGCTATAAAGGATCATCTATAAGATTATATCGGTCTTAATTATTTTTTTGTTTAGTTTTTTTAAATGTGGGCTGACACATCAAAACCCAATCATTATGTTATTATAGAGATTTCTATTAGTTTTATCATTTTGGATGCATATAAGGGAAAATGAAATGGCCCAATAGAAAATAACTAATTATTTATTCATTATAGATATTCATTTTTGGTTCACTATTTTTGTTTTTTTGGGTTTTTCTGGAATTAAATGGGTTCAAATCATTGGGATATCATTTTCACTTTCCATCCAAATGGTTCCCCCATATATATCTAGGTATACACCTACTTTCCCATGATCAGCGGTCAACTGGGTTTTTAGGCCCAAGAACTCTTGAAGACTCACATTGGTTGAGAGGATGGGAGGACAAGCTCATCACACCCTTTTTGGTAGGGAATTGTTCCATACTCTGAGGATATTTAATAAATCTTTTATATGTTCATGTATCTCTTCCTAATCCTGATACAGAACTGGTTACCCTAATAAAATGATTCAATGGTTAGCTATCTCATTAAGAAAAGAAATGGAGTCCCTTAGATGAATGGAGGGGAGTGCATCCTCATTGTTGAATCCATATGTTTTTTAGGTTCTTCATCATTCCCATTAATAGGGAATAACCAATTTATGTGCAGGAGGCATATGACAAAATGCTTCAGAATCTGCTACCATGTTAAGAGGAATTTAGTATTTTGAGGAGGGTATTGATCCATTATGAGGCGTCCAACATATCTTGGTTATTGTAAGAATAAGAAACCAAATATTTTGTTAATCCTGTATAGTTTAGTGTCACACAGAGAGGACATATGCATGGGTAATGAGATAACATATATGTGAGCTCAGGTCTTAGGGAGATATCCTACGTATCATTGTTATGGCAGGAATCGGAGTCATCATAGTTCAATTTATTGGGGATTACAAACTGAGGTTTCCCATAGCATTATGAATTTTTTATAGTGAATATGGTATGATTATTTCAACATCATAATCCCATGTGATCCATTATAATTTTGAGAAAAAAGGGACAACAAGTAATCATTGTAATTGCTTTGGATAAGAGGGCTTAGGTGCTACGATTACCCTAAATTATTAATATGGAACTCAAACATTAAAGATAGGTTCATATGCATCTGGAATATGGGATGAATGAGAGTCATTGTAGTTCCCTTACATCCTTGGGACTGGCCCCAAGGTGTATGACATCATGTCATACCACTCTTAGTGGCTAAAATAATGGTATTTACCTAGTGAGTGGAAATTCATGATGCCCAATGAAATGTTCATTTCATCTCCCTAATCCCACATGAGCTATTCGTGATGTGAGAAACATGGGGGTATAGAAAATTAGTCTCATGGAATATATGTATGTGAATTTTGTAATGGGATAGTCCTTGGGTTGTTTGGTACATAGCTCAGGCCTCGAAAAGTATTCATACGTATCCCTGTAATGGATAAAATCAGAGTTCATGTAGTTCATTTTATATTGGATCTTACACACTGAGGCAACCATATTCATCAGGGCTTACACTCTAGGGTTTCCATTTTTATCAGGGCTTACACTCTGAGGATTCCCTTGTAACCTTGAGGTGTATAGTATAGATTACATGATCAGTGAAACTTCTTAATTCCACCTGACCTATGCCGGTTCAAAGAAAAAATCATTAGAATGTGATCAATGATATTAATTTGGGTTAGGTCTTAGATATTGAGATCAACATGGATGACCAATATAGAACTCGAACCATGAATAGCTAGCCTATGAATCCTAAATATAGAAGGAATCAATGTCATATTTGTTCCCTTTATTATGGATTACACTCTAAGGGTTCCCTTATATCTGGGGCCTACTCATCAAAGATGTATAGAGCAATTAAACCTTGGGATGCCCTTGTGTCCTGGTTTTCTTCTCAAAAGGGTGTCACAAGACCCTATTGACTTGTATGGGGGACATCACATGACCTAGTTGGATTGTCCTAGAAGCCATTAAATGACCTAGTGGTATTGACATGGAAGCCATCATTTGAACAATCATGACACATATGGGGTTATTTCAAGATTCAATGCGACATTATCCAAAGGATGTCTCATGTCTTGGAAAACATCACAGAGGATCATTGGGAGACATGACCATCTTTTCTGGAAGATGTTTTTCTTCTCAATTATCTTTCCTCGAGGGTGTTTCAAAAGTTTGGTTGTCATGCTCAGGTGAAACGATTAGACATGGATGATATGAGCGAGCACTGTTATATGAGTTAAATGATGTATCTGAAGAACATCATATGGATCTAATTATAGACCAATAAGGGTTCATGAGACCAAGGGTTGTTCCCAGTAGGGTCATGTGACTTGCTTCGACATGTCAGGAGGATTTCACATGTCCCAAATATCATGATGAAGTAATGTTGTGAGATCTAGGTGATGTATCCTAGTGATGTTGTGTGTCCATGTATGACTCACATAAAGTGCATTAGGTACAGTGATCATTTATCTCATTAAGTCATCCACTTTTGATCTTGTTTTTAGACCTTGTATTATGAATGTATTTAGTATTTTAATATTAGTTTTTTTAGTATCATGTGATCTGGAAGACATGTGGTATGTTATTTTAATGCCTTATCAGTAGCCATTTACGCGATGCATGAATGGTCATGTAATGTTATTTATGTATGGATCATGATCGATTTGGCTAGTCACCGGTATATTACCTGATGGAAATTTGTCTGGTCACGTGATAAGTTCTTCCGAGAAGTCAACTTCGATTCTTGGGAAGTTTGCACTCAAGATTTTCCTTCGGGTATGAGTCTTCTAATTTTCTTCATGTTGTTGTGGGAAATTTATAGGTATTTCTAGCACGGTTTTTTGGTGTTTCATGCAGTGTATCTAGAGTAGATCCATGATGGAGTAGGTGAAGGGCTTTGATGCCATGTGGTTTTGTGAGTCTCTACCATGGGTCGTTCTGAGTGTGAGTCATGATTTTCAGCGGTCACAAGTCTCTTTCATCAATTTTTCCTTTATTGGATTATTTATAATTAATGAAGAATTTTTTATCATGTGAGCATGTCAAAGTAATTTTCATCCGGTCTTATAGACATGCCAAATGGACATCATGATATAAAAGGTTCTTGTTGAAAGGCATTCACAACATGTTTGGTGACTTTTCTAGGGCCTTCTTTGAGACAAGGATGGTTTGTCTGGGGGTCTTATAGAACCACACTACAGACTTCCTTAGAATAATGTAAGCCCCTATGGTTGTGAGTGAATTCCACTTCCTCTATTGTTTCTCTCCTTTGATGCGAAAAATTTTAGGAATCATGATCAATTTAATTAATAATTTCAAGGACAATTGCTCTATTTTTGGTGATGCATCTTGTGACCGATATGGGTCATGTGGGGTGCATGAGCTTTTTGTGGAAAAAATAGTTTTTTTCATTAAAGAGATAATGTAAAGTGAAATGTTTCCTGAAAAATATTAGGTTTTCATTCAATGAGTATAAAAAGTGAATGGGAAATCTTGATATGAGGCAAAACTATCCTCAGGGACTCGCGATGCCATCCAAATCACCAGGGGCGCATTGCACATCCTTCAGTGACCGCGAGTACCTCTCACCTCTTTCCTTTTATCTCTGTTGATTTATTCTACAAAGGTTTGGGTTAGTTGTGATTTCTCATGAGAAATTTCAAGGACATTTACTCCGTTTTTTGATGATGCCTCACATGAGAAATATGGCTCATAAGGGGTTTCACAATTAGGATTATTATAAAAGCTATCTATTTTTACTTAGGGTGCCTAATGGGAAGTACATAGTCACCTAGATATACCTGGGTACTTTCGTGCAGTAATTAAGACAAGAAATAATTATTTAATGAGGCAATATAGTCCTGTTTCTGAGATCTCACTATATCTAGAAAATAACCAGGGGCACACCACATGTCCATTAGCGAACGTGAGTACATACTTCCCCCACCCCTTTATTCCCTTTGTTTTTTTTCATAAAGGATTGAGAATTATTTGATTTTAATATGATATCATCCAGGAAATTTATTCATTAAAATGATGATATAGAACATGATATTCATTACCATCAGGGGTCTATCCCTTTGGATATCATTACTCTTTATTATGGGGGTAATTTCATATGGTTTTTCAAACACTTTAAATGAAAAACGAAGGAGCCTAGGGGTGTTAATTTAGTTGTCATCATACAACCATCGATTTTCTAGAGAGACCTCATAAGAGTAAGTAGGTTTTTTGATGGGTAATTATGTGGGATTAACCATAGGTTATGTGTTTAGAGTGGAATATTTTCAAGACATTGAAATCCTCATGTGATCTTAAGTCCCTTGAAGGATAATGCAATCTATGAGTCTTTGTTCTTTTTATTTTGTGGGTATGGAAATTACTATATCCAGGTATTCATTCCATTGTGAATCTTCTAACACACATTTGGTGGGATTCAACACCCATTTTCCCTAAATCCCCCCACTGATTTTTTTAAGGGTATCAACGACACGAGATATTCCAATATTTTCAGGTGATGTGAAAGCTCCACGGTGGTGATAAACCATCCTAAAAACGAGTGTTATTTATAGTGTCACATGATTAACTATTGGTTTGAGGTATAATCTATTGTAAATATAACCTATTTCTATATTTCTTTCATATGATGATTTATTTTATATTGAAGACATTTTTATTTACTTTTTAGATAATAAAAATGACTATATTTAGATTAAATTAATTTTATCAATATGATAATCGTATATAATACATATAATATATGTAACCATCTATTTTTTTCATATTTTTTATCTTCTCAATGCATATGAAAGTGTTTATATATATATAATTATTATTTTTATAGTATTTTATAATGTTTTTACTATATTTCCAACACATTTTTCTATTTTTTACATACAAATTATATTTTTTATTCCGAATATATTATTTTCACCAGTAGAACAACTTTATCAATTTATAAAATGCAATGTCATTAACTATTCTTAACTTTCCTCTATGTAAAATGTCTCATAAATAATATGATATATTAATTTCTATATGTATAAAGAGTGATTTGAAAATTTTACTTGGATTATTTTTATCAAATGGTCCCAAATAAATTTAAATTTAATAACTTCGGTTTATTAAAAAGTTAAATAATAAATTAATGGGTTCTGGATAGTGGATTAAAATAATAGCTCATCTAAAATTTGGGTATGTCTATTTGGATTAAATTTAAAAAAAATTTAATTTTTGTAATCTATATTCGGAGGAAAATATGATTATATATGGATTTGGTAAATTTTAATATTAAAAATATTGTTTTATAGGTACTAGTTCATCCTTCAAGGGATTATTTTGAACTTATAAAGAGTAGTTAACAAGTTATCTTTCTGATATATTTTTCTTCGTGAAATATATGCAATGTAATGCAAGATATTTCTTTTGTTTTTGGAATAATACTACAATGATGCTACGACTAGATATTTTCCATTGTTTCATGAATTATTTTTATATGTGAATTGTTCCTTTATTTGTATGATACTCTTCCATATTTCTAGAAGATCATTTCCCTCCATGAATAAATACTCTAGATACATGATTTGTGATGTTTTCCTTAGAATAATTAGTAAATATTATTCCACTATTGGATAAATTTTTATATAGTATTCCAATGATGTTTTGGTTAAAAATAATGTATTAATTCCTGCTTCCATAAATAGCTCGTATTTTATTTTTCCTTCAACACAAAAACTCACTATAATATCAAAATATATTCTTTCTTAATTATTTTATAGTTGGGAAATATAGATATAATCCAAATAATAATACATAGGAACAATCATTAATATGCTAAGGGTTTAGAGAAGTTTTTATTTTTTTCTAATTAATAATTGATACATGAATTGGAGAGTTAAATGTGAATTTTCTAATTGTAAATTACAATAATAGATGAAGAGATATTAAGTTTATGAACACTTGATATTGAGAACATCCCTGCTCAATATGTTTATTGGACTTATCAGGGAGAATTGAACATTACATATAGTTTGAGCACTAATTTCAAACAATATAATAGACATGATACTTCCCTAACACTGAAGAATAAAATATATATCTTCATAAATGATGTTTTCAATATCAATGAATCATAATTTACTATAAAACATGAAAATAAAACTAGTTGATGATTTTTTAAATATTAACATAAAAAATTGCAGTTTTAGAAATTCAGGATAACCCAATCCAGATTGTAACATATCATGGGACCACTAACTTATTTTATGAATGAAAAATCAAGAGAAAACTTGACTGATAAGGATAATGTGTTCCATGAATTAGTTGGATATGTAAGTTATAAGTTTTTTGAAGTATGTGTCAAATGTTAACAACATTTTTTCCACTAAATTTGTATCATATCGAGTGCCTATATAAAATTATAGATAAATAAATGTCCATGATCATGGAATTATTTCATGATTCAATTCATAAAGATAATATATATATAATTATTTTTATCACCTTAATAAGTTGATAACAATCATGCGATTAATTATTCAAATATAAAACAATGTCCTAATGGTTGTTATCTATATTGGGGATGGGATCTCAGTTGATATGTGTGTAAAAGATGTTTGAATTAGAGATGGATGTAAATGTGTAATTTTACCAATTTGAATAAATATATCCCCATAAAAAAGAAAAAAATAATAACCCTATAAATGTTTTTTGGTATTTTTCTTTAACACATCATTTTGAATGAATAGTTATATTATCTAAAACTATTGGCCAGAAGATTCCAGATATGGGAAATAATTATAATGGGTTTATGTTCCATCCAAGATTTTAAAATCATAGAAAAAATTTGAATCATTACATCTATATTTTTAATCAGATCCTTTGAATATTTGATTAGGAATAGCTACCATTGGATTCCTATCATTCAGAAAATTTAGTACTAGTTATAATATTTTTTATATTTTTCTTGTCCCTTACAATGTACCACATTTGATGTGTATTCTGCAGATATCCTTCATCATTTCAATGGATATTATTAGAATACAATTTCCTAGTAATTAAATTGTTTTATACTTTTAGCCTCTAATTATAGAATCCCAATAGTTATGGAAAATGGTGTTTGAATGCAAGATTAATCTATTGTGAAAATATTAAAATTTCACCCCACTTAAATATGGTCCATAAATGAATTCTCTGGACATGGGAACTTATCCAGTTGAAAATTTTATACTAGTTTGGATTATCTACCTTGTGATAGTTATTTTTATCCCATTAATGTTCCTAAAAATATAAAATGGTTATTCTTATGTCATCACATATTTCTTTATGCATCTCATAGATATCAGCTCCACAAGTCAAAAATTAATGGAACCATTTACAGTTGAACAACACCAAAGTTACTCACTTTTTAAGAAACATTAATATAATTAGAGAATGTTGAAGGAGAATTTAGGCAGGTCCACCAGTTTAATAATAGTTGGAAATGAGTTTGATTTACATCAATAGTTGAAATTGGAATAAAACAATGGATAAATTATTATTTCTTCAAACATACATACTATGAATTTAGTTTTCAACTTGAAAAGAATTATTTAATTCATATTGTAATGTTTATATTTAAAAATTTTATTTTCAAATTACATAATCATCTTATTAAATAAAATTACCATCATAATGCTTTAAATAACTCCAATGAAATTAATATAAACTGTGATCTATGGCCAGATGATAATGGAAAGTATACTGTTATGATTTTTTAATGAAAAATAAAAAGAAATATATATTATAATAAATATTAAGGAACTTGAATGTAACCAATGACTATTTAAGTAACATTTAAAGATGTATTAACATAAAAACATATAGGTTAAGTGAATTTAAAATTCCTCACCTGCATGTTTTTCTTGAGGTGTTACTAACTTTTACACTGCATCAATTGTCACATGAAAACATTTATGTAGTTTTAATATAGTTTTTCACATTCCTTAAAAAAATTTATGAGAATTATGAACCATAAATTGATTTTAAAAATCATCAAAAAGTAATTTTACTTACACTTTTTCAAATAGAGATAATATTTCCCCATTCATATTTACTATCCTGATGTATTTGACTATGAATTTAGTCAAGAAAACTAAAATACGGGGATTTTTACATTATCAATGAATCTATACAATGGAGTGGTAACTTTTTATTTGTCTATATTCTTAGGTGAACCATTCATTTTAATTAATTACATTCGCAATTAATTACAATTTATTTACCTGATTTATTGATTCCATTTCCATATGACTTTATATAAAACAATTCTTACTAAAAAGGTCTATTTTAGAAGGTTTATTAGTAGGGGAGTGTCTAAATATTTTTTCTATAAGTTTAGATGCTATTTAGAAAAAATTGAATCATATTGGTCACACTTATGATATATCAACCAAATGTAAAACCACTAGGAAATCAAAATTCCTTCTTACTATTTGCTGACCAGCTGGGCGGATATGAAATATTATGTTGACACTCATGGAATTATTAAAATAATATAGATATATGATATTAAATATTGAAATTAAAAATCCATTAATTTAAGAAGTGATGCTATAAATAAATTTGAAGATGATAATTAAAACATTGAATGAGATAGATATAACAAATAATGGTAATAAAGAATCGATAAAATGGTTTTTATTTTCAGTAAGTTCAAAACTACTAGAACTCATATATATATATATATATATATTCTATAGGCATACTAATTTATATTATTTTTATATGTTATTAATATTGATATTTTAGTTTCAGTGTTATGGGACTTGATGTTTTTGGTTTTGGGTCCTCTAAAGCGAGCTAGGATGTTCGATGCTTACAACATGAAAGACATAAAATTTCTTAAAATAGATCAAGAATAAGGTTTAAAAACAAAATATTGTGTTACATTTACATTCACCATACAAGGATATTATAGATTATTGATTTATATAGTTAAATTATACTACCAAACTCATTTTTAGTTGTTTTATTCTATTTAATGTGGGTAAATATTACTGGGGGTGTTAAAATAGATTCCATACTATTTACTTATGTGAACAGATTTCGCTTGATGGATATAGATAACCATGAAAAAAATAATATATATATCCTCACATTTTAATAAATCTTTTTATATTATGTAGTGGATGTAGTAAATGAAGGGTGAAGTATAGATGCACACATGCAACAAATATAATTATATGATATGGTGAAGTTGCGAAAGAATTGAATTGTGACATTGATTCTCATAAGAAAAAATACATTAAATTGTTTATCCTTTATGAAATTAAAAATATGGTTCTTGAAAGGACAAATAATGTATATGAAGTGGAATAAGTAAAAATGGGGCATGATAAGGGGTTTACGTTTAAAGGGGAAAATGACTATATGTAGTTATTCCAAAATGTATCAAATTAATTTTTCAATAAACTATTGTTTTTCAAAATCATGAACTTGTTTTCATATTAAAGTTTCATTTTATGCCTTTATTTATAAATTTTGATAATTTAAATTTTATTATATATATATATTTATATTCTAAAAATGTATTTACTTGTTTTAATGATAAGAATGATAAGTGGGAAATGATTCATTGATAACAGTTGATTGATGAAATATGGTCCACTCTCCATATAGAAATAATTCACATTGGTAACTAATTATTCAAAAACTATATATGTTATTCCAATTTTGTTATTTTTTTCAGATACTAAATTAGTTGTTACTTGTGCCATTTTTGGTTTCTGTAATACATTCTTTCATGTTTTTATGTAGTTTCTCTAGATTCACATAAGTTATTGTTTTTATATTGAAACTATTTTTATAATATTTTCAAGTGGATATTGTAATCTAATAGTATTAATTAACATGTAACAACTAATGTGTTTTATGCAAGTTATTTTAAATATTAATATATAATATACATCAACTATTATAATGCTTTTCATTATAATAGATTAACATGATGAGTGGGAAATTAGTTATACTTTAACTTTTTAATGAAACACATAAATAAACTTATAGAATGAAGTGATTCTACCATGTTTTATAGTTTTAGAAAATGGCACAATATTATTAGAAGATACACATTATAACACAAATTTTTTAACTAACTCATAGTAAGTTTTAGGAATGTATATAAAAGAAACAACTATAAGTAAGATTATAATTTTATAGGTGTTTATTATTAGTGTTCAAAAAATAATGTCATAGATTATTTTGTATATATGTATATATATCATTTTTATGGGGATTAATATTAGGTCACCTTGTTAATGTATATAAATGTTTTGGTATGTATCTTTTGTTTCTATTTGTACCTGGGAGATGTCATTTGATTATTTATCATATTTTTTAATATTGGTTATATAAAAAATCACTAAATAATGTAATTTAACTATTGATGGTATATACCAACACTAAAAATTTAATAATTTAGAGGGGGATTAAAACCCACCATTATTTCAGAACAAAAATAAAAATGATAAACCACTATAAAATATGTCAAAAATACCACTAAATATTTGTTTTGAGTGAATTATATTCAACCATTATAAAATGACAATAACATTCATGAAATATTCATCATCATTACATCTCATATTGTTTTAATAAAACCACCACATAACAATTTATTAGCATCCAAATCCATCACTAAACCAAAAAATAACCACTACTAGACACTCCTATCCTTATAGTGATACTTGGCCTTTTAATCCTAACATTCAAAATAAAATTTTTATTACTACCCCAATAATAATAAATGGTTTCTACAGCCTTGATATCCCATGACCATACCCAACCACACCCACAATATAAGACCCCTATATTAATCCATACCCCTGATATTGAATGCCTATAGTATCCCACTATAATAACGCATCACAAACCTGTGTATATCAATAACATATTCAAATTAAGTGATTATCAAAAACCAATAATATAGGGATTTCATAATTAATATTCCTCCAATAAAATGTTGAGGAAAACAACAAAAAACTTAATATTGAATTATAATTAACCTTAATAACATTTTCCAAAAACATTTTACAATTATAGGAAATCGTGAACATATTAAGAACTCTTATGTTCCCACTATTATGTATTTACTTATCCCACTTACCACCACAGGATAATAGTAAAAAATCATAATACCATCACCAAAATTTATGAAAATATCTCAAATGTAATATTAAAATGTAGTAAAAACAATCCCATAAACCATGTAACTTGGAATTCCACCATATTGTTGTTAGTGATGCACAATACTAATGCATGTCCAATGTTCCAAATAGTCATATCTTCATCTAAAAATTCCCAAATAGTAAAAAACAGAAACAAGGGATATACAACCATTTGAAACACCTCTACCTTACCACATAAATAGAGTTTGAGATTATGGAACCATGTGACCTCAATAATTCTTCCCTGTATTCTAGAATCTACATACTAATAGAGGGAGTCTATAGAAATATGTAAGGAGGTTATACTCTTAATATCAAAATAAAATGTAACTAATAAATATATAAAAAATAATATAAAAATCCATAACTGAATAATAGATTCTATATAATAGAATTATATATATGATCCAAGCATGCAATAAAATTCCAAATTCTATAACAAATCAATTTATGACATATAGTCAAACATCTGATATGTAAAATTATATTGGGAAGATTATATAAAAAATACTAAAATAAAGAAACAAAACATATAGACCATAATCTGTTATCATGATTTTTGGGCTGATCCAGTATCCACTCCCTATCAAGCTACTATAGATTAACCATGTATATAACCCTACTCACATGAAATACAACACATATTCTAAAAAATTCACAAGGTTTTATGTGTAGTGTGTGACAATAATCATTTAACAAAACCAGAAATGGTTTGTATAAAATACACTTTTATATGCTAGGTGAATGTATGAGAAATAGATATAGTAGTAATATATGCCATGATTGAAATCACATCAGGTCATTGTGTGATAACTAGGACACTATAATACCTAACCATACCTACTTCATCTAATTTTTATAATTATATTAGTCACATAATACAATAAACATTATGATCTAAATGAAATATCAATCTAATTTTCTATATAAAATTGGAAATAATCAAAAATTATAGATTATAACTCGGTCTCACTAATAATATGACCATTGAAGATACTCATAAGATTACATATGAAATATTAGTCTCATAATTGATTTGACTATGTGATATACTCAGAAGATAGTGAATGAAATCATATTATTATTTTCATTTGAACCCCATGTGATACTGAGAATTTTTCCAGATGTTTTGCCAATATCATTACCATTTTGACAATAGGTGATACACATAAGGATGATATATTTTATCCCAATATCACAAATGGTCTAAACATTAGTGATATATAGAAGGATACTTGATGGTATCCTAATTTTATTACATGCTTGTCCATTAAAAACACTAAAAATGTTGCAAAATGGTGTCCCTCTTTCAAAATTGTCCTGGCCATGAAAGATATTCATAAAGATTCCATAAAGAGTCTAATGTTGAATTTTAATGAGGACAATCAAGAATAAATTTATAACCTCCCTAAATATTTCATGGAATCTTACCAAAGGTTAATCTCAAGGATTCATGTGTTTTTACCAATGAATCAATTAAACATATTCCTTTGGTTATTTATAATGTATTTAAATAAGGAATGAAAAATGATATAAATAAAGGGGATAAAATAATAAAATGTATAAAATGAAAATTAATAACGAAATTTAATAAGAATATTGACTGGTCTTCAGTTGTTCCAAATTTGTATTTATTTTCATGGGTCAACATTAGGATTTGATAATAAAAAAAATAACTACACTCAATAAAATGACAAATTTATAAGATAATATAACATTAATCAAAAAAATATGAAAACTCTAATAAGGATATCTCACATCACATGAATAATTTTCCAAACAATGATTTCTAACTCTCAACTAAATCACCTCTTATAAGGATTCCTCTCAGGAAGAAATAATCCAGTCATGATCATAAAATCACAAAACTACACTCACCTCACTCTATGGAGTGAAAATAGGTGGATAAAGGGAATGGTAATTAAGATAAAGAGAATGAAATTGTATATATGAGTGCCCATGATATTGGAAATCAAAAAAAAAATCACCATCACTCCTTAATTTGAATGAAATAGTAAGATAATGAAATAAATATTATTTGAGCCTCTAGTGATCATCATGATTCCCTACCTTAGAATGATTAGTGGGTTATCCCACTATTAATGGAGGTTACAGAACCCTACATGATATAGAAATGCCATAATTTATTTACAATGTACAATACATATCCAAAATCACTTAATTTAATCAATTGCTACTCTATATCGTTCCAGAAGACTTAACCTCCTATTTTTTTAAAAACAGTAGGATAATAACCAATGTAGAAACTAACGAGTAGAATGGACCATGTCACAAAAACTATTAAATTTATTTAGATTACTGCATATGAAAAACTAGTAATTTTAGAATTTTCATTTAATTGAATATTTTTTAACCAAACAATTCCAAATTTTTAGAATATAGATGTGTTTTTAGACTTTTATTAGACACTAAAACTCTATAGTTAATCAACTCTTTGGTTATCCTCAAACTGACCTTCACCAGCCTTTGATCACCTACTATTGATTTTAGATAGTGAAGAAATAGGGTTTATATTTCCTTATCCAATCATTTTAATCCATTTATATTATTCATGCACATATTGAAATTCATCCAGAGTCTTAATACATAGTTCCTTCAGAATCCATAACTACCACATAGAAAACCCTTACATATCATGATATCAACAAAAATCTGGTGAAGTGTGGGATACTACACAATTATCTTCTTTCCAAATATACCATTATGTATCATCAGGTATTAGTAGAAAACATTATGTATCACATTTAAACTGGTATATATAATCATGTTTCAGTATAAATTTTTTGTATTTGAAAATAAAACTCTTATATATCATCTTATGAATCTTCATAGGTATATTTACATTTCACTCACTAATAAAAATGAATCTTATGTATCAACAGCTGCAAAGAAAAATTCAAACATTTTGAAAATTTAGATACATAAAATGTAATTTTAAAATTTTCTTTTGTAATAAAAGATAATGAACATATAATATGAAACACTTGAACCCATATCTAGATTATTTTTTTTCAAACATAAAAGAATAAAAATAAAATTATTCCAACAAAATAAAATTGAAAAAAATTCTAAAACATTGAATATATTTATTCTAAATCCCAATAATACTAATATCTCTTAAAGAGTAACATTCTAGTAAATATTTCAATAAAACCCATTTTTTTAATATATAAAAAAAGTATTGGATAGAAAATTTGTAACCTCCAAACTGAGATAACTCTAAAGTAATCAGATTGGTGCCCTATATAGCATTATGTTTTCCCTGTATATGTAAGTGGTTGACAATTAGAAGATAGGGTCTCTTGTGATGACTTGGGGATACAATAGCATCATATAAGAATAAAAATATCATTAGAAATAAAATATATTAGTCATCCCAAAATACAAATGAATAAATGGATCATTATTGCCAATGAAAATCTATATAAATAACATACTCCTACTATAAAAATAATTCTTATCTAAAATGTCACACAAGTCCGAAAGAAATAGATAAGATCTCTGATGGATAGATAATATTCATCACAAAAAAAAAGAAAAATAAAAAAAGCACTATATTGTTCTAGGACTCAACCCAATTCCATCTATTGATGGTTAGGCTGCAAGGTATCATTACTTCTTATAGAATAAAAAAGATTAGAATTTATAAAACATGTTATTATGAAACACTAGTCTACTAGGGAGTTGTATAGTAATATAATCCATGAGTTAAAATACATAGAGTAATAATAAAATCTACTAGAACTAAACAAATAAGAATATATTATAAAACAAAATTAAACTGTAAATGAACCTTCATGAAACAATGTGATGATTGAATATACATAAAAATATCAACTTCAGGATCATTAAATAAAAAATTATAACAAATATGAATATAGACATGAATTTTTTAGAATCATGTCATAGTGAGTCACCAGGTCCAAGTATACACTCTCCACTCTCGATTCTCACTTTTTTTAGTGGTTAGGTTCTTTAGATTACTAAATAGGGTGGAAAATATGATATTTAAATATATAATAATTCTAATCCAATCTTTATGGTGTAATTCACAACATAAAACTCACACTAGTGGAAATATTTCTAATTATAGAGGGTGGTCATGTTTAAAGGAAATAAAGGGAGATTAATTACATTTGCATAACCCAAAAAATGTCAATGTAAGAGAGAATAAATAAGGGATAAAAAAATAAAAGAATGAAAATGATAAACAATATCAAAATCATGAAATTAAAACACATTAACAAATCAATCCCTTCTACATTAGAAATTTTAATCCAAACAAATGATCCTATAATTTTATCCATGAGAGGTTTAAAGTAAAAAAGAAAAAGCACAGAAAGCATCCAACTAGTTCTTACCAATGTGAAGAAATAGTACTCCAATATATGATGATTCTTAAGAGTTCAACAAAATCAAATTATTATAGTAAATATTAATTTTATAAATATCATTGTATCTCCCATTTGTATCAATAAATATCCCAAAAAATATTTCCTTCTTTTAAGATTCATTCCTACTCTCTATAAGATATCCCAGAATAAATCCTTTAGGTTATTTTGGTTAGATATTTTTCTAAGAAAATATATTTTTTGTAGATATATCTCTCTAGGGAAATAGGTTGTTACATGGAGTGACTACTGTAGAATAAAACATATCCAAATAAAACTCAAGCCACAGTAAAATTAACACACTTCACAGTGTATTAAAAACCACTAAAATACAAATATACCACAACCTACATATAAAACTATCATCACACATACATCTATGATAAAATGAAAAAATCATGTTGCATCAATATTCTCTATGAAATTACTCTTATTATATTTATTTCATAACACTAGAACATGCAGAAAGGTGTCCACACTGGCTTTGAGCTCCCTCAAGAACACACACTCCTATGATGCATGAAATAAAAAATTAAATAAGATTATTCAATGCATATAATATTTATAAGATACTTTGGTTAAAGATACAACTTTTGATATATCAATATTCATAGGAAATGGAATCTCAAACATCACTAGGCCTCAATAGTGGATTTTGTATCATAGGTTGCCTGACAACCATAAAGGTCATTCTTCAAACCCTCACATGAAGAATAAGATGATGTGTGGAAACAAATGAATGATATTTTTAAATGTATCAACATTTATTGTGATGATGGTTGTCCCATAACAATCTTGATGGGGGGTGGTCTTTATTTATTTATCCCGAATGTTGAGGTAACTCACTTGATAAGAAATACCCAATCTGCCCCGCCTAAGATTCCTCTTGTTTTTCACCGACCTATGCCAAGAAATTCACTATCCTTATTATTTCTTATGTGTACTATTTATAGGGTCATTTCATCATTGAATCCATACCATACCCTTGTTCAAGGATTTATTTCTTTTTAATTGATGATAACCTAACTCATATGGGCCTGATGAGGTAGGAATATTTTTTAAAACATTCTTTTAAAATTACTTTTCCAAAAATTCATTTCTTGAGAATTTATTCTATGTTTCTTCTTTTATAATAATTTATTCCAAAAAAATATCATATATTCTTACTAAAAAAATAAAAAACCTTGAAAATTAAGGCAAGAATAATTAAATGAACATATAAAATAAGTGAATTTAATCTTTAAAAACTATTTATGAAATATAGATATAAAACCCACCAACACATTAGAATTTATTTTACCCAATTAAAAATATCCACTAAAATGAAATAGGAAATCCACGTAACCAAGTTTTAAGTTCAAATCCAAAAAAATCGAATAATTATTGATGGGGAAGTAATCTTTGATTATTCATATAGACGATATATCTTTAATTACTCATTCTTTGAAGAGGGAAAGTTAAATATGTATTTTACTCTTCAACTTTGTAATTAATGAATATTTTTTAAAATAAATTAAATAATATAAATTCACTAATACTATACATAAGAAATTTATGATCTTAATGAAATTTATTTTTTTCCCTCTCCAGTCAATGTAAAATTATTATAGAATTTTTCTCATACCTAAATTGCTTGCATAAAACTATAGTCTTAAAAGGGTTCTCAAATATACACCCCATAAAGAAAAATATCATCAATAAACATGAGTACTTAACATTACTCTAAGGATTATAGTTGGATTGTATTTGATGTGAAAAATATTAAATCTAAAATAGAAGGTTAATTCTATAACTTATATTAGTTTATAAACAATAGGTATTATTAATGTAAAAACTCTTTCAAAAGTGAAACTCAAACCACCACCACACTTATTTATGTCAATTTAAGGGATCCTAGATACTAAAAAAATTAATAATATAATCTCTTTCAATTAGTGAAATTGTTTTAAATTAATCCCTTTCTAGTACTTTTTAATGATGAATTATCCCTTTTTCCCTATCAATTTTTCAATGATGATTCATTTCTTTTCTCAAAGTGAATGAAAAAGAGTACAATTGAAATTAAATTCTTGATCCTTTAACCAAATATCCAATTAAATTACCTATATAATCTCATCACTACAAAGAATCCACGTTTCACCATGGATAAACTCTCACTCTCACTTAATACACTATATATTATTAAAAACACCAATAGTATTTCTGAAGGGAAAAATTATATTTTAATATCACTATTTCTATCAATGTGATTCAGGACATATAAGGTATTAAAGGAAGATTTAAATGTTATAGTTGTTCTCTAGGATATATGGTATAAAATCAATAATGAGTTAATCATTTTAAAATGATTTTATTAAATCATATATTGAAAAAAATTATATAGAATTTCTAGAAGCTTTACTTTCCCTGAGTATCTCTCAAGAAAGGGGACTTATAATGAATATAAAAAATAAGTCTTTTAACCCTTCCAAGAATGGGGACATTTGAAAAATTAAATAAATCAATGCATACATAATTATAAACAACTTACCAATATGGATTTTTTGAAATTTAAATCACTAAAGATATCAAATGGAATCTCATTTATAATTATTAACTAGTTCCCCCAAAATCACGATTCATCAAATCAATATATTCAAGCTTATATTTAATCATTAATCCCACCAATGTTTTTTATTTAACCATATTAATAATTAAATTTAAAACATGTAATTATACATTTCCTAAGTAATTCTTTTCTTATAGATAAAAAATGTAGAAAATGACATGTGTGTCATGAAAAACTCCCAAAAATCATTTAAATACAATTTAAAATATTGGGGAATAAAAATTTATATCCTCAAATCACTACACTTTTTTCCATAACTATTTTTTTCTTAATTTCCTTTCTTTTTTCCCATTATTGATCATGAACTAACAAATGAAGAAAAATAAGTGAAAATAGAAGGTCTATGATTAATAAATCTTAAAAATACTATATGGGATTGAATATGTATGATAAAAAATAAAATATTTTCAAAAATTTTCTTTAAAAGAAAAAACTAAACTATCATTTTTACTTTATTTAATAATATTTGTTTAATGTACCTTAGATTTAAATTATCTATATTTATCACATGATTGGAGTATGGAAAAGCGTTACCAGATCAGTATTGATCCAAGACTAATATTATATTGTATATAGGACAACACTTCTTTATTCCCCAGTGAAATCTTATTAAAAATTTGGGGATAAAACCATGTGATGGACATAACTATAGATTAAATAAGTAATTATACTATCTTCCACATTTGATATGAATCCTCCTCCTCCTCTGCTTTTAGTTGTACTTTTTTAGATTCTTATATATTCATTTTAATATCCATTCCCAATTTCTCCTATTATTGTTCTTCTTTTAAGAATTATTTGTCTTCTTCCTCCTCCTCTGAAACACTAGTAATGAAGAAGTCCTCCATAACAAATTCAGGTTCAAATTCTGCCTTGTAAGTTTCCTTAGATTTATCTAGTAACACAATTTTCTTCAATGGATTCCTCATTATGTTACTACACTTCTCACTTCATTATCTCAATGTATTAATATCCTTCTTTGATCAAAATACCAATGTCCTAAAGGATCTCCTCGTCATTTCTTGTGTAAATTTGTGGGTCACATCCTTCTAGAAATATTTTTCAATTCATGTAATGTTCATTAATTTTATTTAAGAAATATTTTATTAGAATAAAATTATTTTCACATTCAATAAATGTGGAATCAATTTCTATCATAATAGCCAAAAATAATAATCATGTGTAAAATTAAAAAGAATAAAAAATAACCAAATATAAAATCCGAAAACTTAAAGTGGTGGGGGAAATGACTCATCCCAACTATCAAATTGAAGCTTATTACCTTGAAAATAGACTATGTGCCATAAACAAGGTTGGTCTATAAGGTTTAAATACATCCTATTACCCCAACCAGTTAATATTTTATAAAAATGAATCTATGTTGAACAAAAACAGTATAAAGTAGTATGAGAATGTAAAACCCCAGTTTTAACCCACAGAGACAAGAGAAAAAACTAGAACAAAATAATTAGAACAATACATTAAAATAAAAGAAACTACTAACTAACATTAAAGAAACCAAGTGAACATAGAATGTACTATGAATTTTCAACTTTACAATCATTACATAAATTTTTTTAAAATGGATTATGATTGTCATGATGTTTTTAGAGTCAGGTCATTAGTAATCCCATGATTTAGAAAATTGTCTCCACTCTCCAATATCAAATTTTCTCATGGTAATATACTTTTTATTACTAAACAAGGTTGAAAACCAAAAACCATATTTAAACATATAATTGAACTAACATGATGGTCATGGTATAATTCAAACCCTAGTACTCTCACTGAAAGAACATTATCTTTATAAGGATAATGGGCATGCTAAGTATAATGAAAGAGAGATGGATCACAATTCTACACCCCTAAAACAGTGTTCATGAAATATAGAACAAAGGATTAATAATAAGGTGGTGAATAAGAGTGAGAAACAAACATAGAAATAATTAAATAATACTAATTTAATAAATAAATAAAATTTAAATTATAAAAACTCATAAAAACTAACTACCATGTTATGATATTCATTAAAAGTATAAAATAAGAATAAAAACCCATAAAGGCTCTGACACAAAATAGTCAAAGTACAGAACTTTACCTCCAAGATTTAATGATTCCCATGTAAAAAACAACTCTATATTTTTTAGGTATACTTCTTTTAAGATATGTCAATATATATCCTATTTGTCTCTCCAAATACCCCATTATATCATCGTTATTTACTTTTCATTAGAAACCCTCTGTTATGCTTAAAAATCCACAAGCATATGCCCTCTCAAATCTCCAAGAATAAATTCTTCATGTTATATTTGAGAAAGATTTATCTAAAACTATATATTTATTATAGATATAGCTCTAGATAGAAAAAATGTATAATATTGAAATTCTACTATCATTCACAGCTTCTCCAACCAAAACATGAGACACTCCCAAATTCAGACTCTCCACAGGGAAATGAAACCCCCTTAACACAGAGCTCATTCTCCCCACCAATCATTATATATTACTTCATCCCTATTCGATTGAAATGTGGAAACTAAACTGCAATCATATTCTATATTCCAGTATTATTCTCCAGTATTGGAACATTCTATATAGATTATATGCAGTCTCTGATCCCCCTAATGAACACATAGTCCTACGATAAAATAAAATGTCTATGGAACGTGATCATTCCATTCATATAATCTACTCAAAGGGAAATAGTTCATGATACAACTTGTTGTATACCAATTTCTATAGTATAGTGAATCTAAAGCCTCCCCTAAAATAAATAGCGGTTCTTATGGCATATTTTGACCGCCTGTGGTGACGGTTGGTATGAAAATCCTTTCTTTAAGAATGAAATGATGAGTGTCACTGAGAAACTTCATTTTTGGTATGTAAGAATAGTTATCAGGAAAACCATTATCCTATATCAATCATGAAGTCGAAAGGTATTTGAGTCCATACCCCGGATTAGGTAGGCTCTCTCTAGATAAGAATTACTCAAGCTTCCCTTCCATGTTTTTCCCCTACGTAGCACCTACCAAAAAAGATGAGCGATCCTATATCCTTATACTGCATTGTTTTTACCTGCACTATGGTATATATGGGTGGGCCACTTAGCCACTTGCGAGTATCATATACGATTCTCCATATTTTTTGTGCACAACAAAACAAATAACATTTCTCTCTTTAAAAATAATATAATTGATTTTATATACCCCTAGTGTTAATAAAATAATTAGCCATGTTCCCATTTATATTTATTTAATCAATTTGGATCCCCATGTCTATAATAATATTAATATTACTATTTCCTATAATTCACTAAATACATGAATTAAAATTAAATATCGTTTATTTGAATTATATTCAAAATATATTATTCCTCACCAGACCCATAAAATTAGTCCTCAATTCTTCCACAATATTTATCGATACATAAATAATGACCATTTATTTAATAAATATATGTCACTTCCACATTATCCACATATATAAATAAGTATTATATTCACTAAATAAAAAATAATTTTTATTAAATATTCCACTCAAATAATTGTCTCTCGAAAAAAAAGTAAAGGAACATATATAATCAAGAAAACAAGAACAATTATTAAACCAGAAGTTGGAAAAATATTTATTCTAAATTTTAAATGATAAATAATAATTTTTTATTTACAGTAGATTCTATATACACTGAGTTTATGTCCTTATAGGCCTATTTCACAGTGGAATTAGATGAAGTGGCCTAAATTTGAAGGTTGGAATATAGAAACATGAAAAGGCACCCATAAAGAAATGAAGTTAATGAAAAAATAACACAATACCACATACAGAATCTTGCTATGAAATATAATCCCATTACTAAGATATATCTAATCAATCAGGTCACATTCTAGTACCATCATCCTATATGCCTGATGTCTCTTTCTTTGAATTTCAAGAAATATATGTTTCCCATAGAACACCATGGTCATGGATTTATTTATTATATTTCATATCTATCAAAGGTATTGAGATATCATCATCAATTAAGGAACATAAGTGAAAACTCCTTTCTTACATTATTCTTTTATGAATTATTACTCGTGATACACCCAATATATCATACCATTCCACGAACATAAACCATCAGCGTTTTCGTAAATTCATCAAAAAACATGACATGTAATACTCATTAATAATAATAGTAAATTCTAATGATCAATACACATGTCTACAGATAAGATCATTTAATTACACAAATAATTTTTGATTTCTAACTGGTAAGTCTCATGCTTATAATATCCAACCATGAATATTACCGATGGAATACACCATTAGATGGTGACTTAATGTCCTATTAGTACCCAACAATAATAGAATGAATAAATGTTTTTCAAATTATTTCATCTTTCCATAGAAAATTTATTTAAGAATACCCTCATGACACTTTTGAGTTCTTATCATTTCATGGAACTTCTATAACTGTTAAGTGAGACATCTAACCTTAGCACATTATCAAATACTATGTTACACAAGAAAAAAATAATGATTTGGTAAGGATGTTACTAATATTCAAATCTTTGAATATTAGTTATCAAAAATTACATAGAAGTTTGTTCTAGGGAACCATCTTGAGTAGACTACAACTTACACTAGAAACATCAAATAACAACATTTAGTTATCTAGTTCCCATAATATACAAATGATTCAACCAAGATAGGCCTTTAGTAAAGTGTTACACTATGTTTTATTCCTTTAGAACTCTTACTACTGCAAATTCTCCCCTTTGAGAAAAATTTCGCATGAGTTGATACTTCTAGAGTCTATTCTTTTTCTATTGGTGTGACCCTATCTCATTTTAAAGAGCCACCACTGTATTATTATCATTATAAAATGGGATGTGGTCATTACATATAGGTACCACAAAAATATCCTATAATAATTTTAATATCAAAATGGATTCCTTAGTGGTATTAAAAGACTCTATATACATAGAATCTACTATAAAATCAGCAATGATGAACTACTTTGAACTTTTCAAGCTCAGAGCTCCTCCATTGAGGCAGAAAATGCATCCTCTCTTTAACATTGGATCTTTCTGATATTTTTGAAATAATCCATTAGTATAAACCAATATAAATATATCCTCATATTTTATATAATCTAGGAACATATCCTCTATTTTTCTCAGATACATAAGTATATCCTTAATAGATGACCAATGGTACTCTCATGGATCTACTTGTCATCTGAATACCATTCTAAATGAATAAGAAATAACATGGGATCTTAATCATTCTATATTTCTCTTATTCTTCCAAGGACAAAGTTTCATAGATATATGAATAAGTTGTGATGCTAGAAACAATCCCCCCTTGGATTGTTCCATACAAAATATCGTTAGTAAATCGTCAATGTATATACATTCAGATAGTCAAATCAGCCTCTTGGATCAATCAAAAATTATATTGATACCTAAACACTACTAAAACAATGATATATAATTATTTATATATATCCAATATTTTATAGGTATGTGGATATAGCTTATGTTATATCAAAAAATCAATTACAACCATGGAAATATAGTTATTTCAATCAACAGTTTAATAAAAAATGTGGCAATTTGGTTCATTCCCTCGCATGGATTTACTCCTTGTCACGACCCAATCCCAATACCCTCATGAAACCCTCCTCTCCATCACCCTACTCCCCTAAATATTTCCCTTATAATATCTCTTCTCTATGACACTCCTCCACCAATGATTCCACCCAATGTGACCACCCATTAGTGTGCTTTCCTCTTTGCCACCCTCCTCTCCCGACGTTGCCACACAACGCGACCACCCCACCTCCCTACAGACGCTGGTCATAAGAATCCTCTTCACCTTATACTATACAGCACCAATGAAGTGGCCACTACACCTCCCGGTGATCATCCTCCTCATCATAGATCTCAACAATTCACACCTCATGAATATGATTTCCCACCGAAGGTGTTAAGGGTTTTCCATTATTGGGTTGATGAAATTAGTTCTTACTCTTCTTCACTAGGTAGTGTGTGCTCTAGATCCAGCATAGGATTCAATTCAGGCTTTCCATTGGTTGGTGAGTTTTATCAATTTCTAATGTAATGCTCTAATTTTAACAATATAACTTTTTTAAATAAATTTTTGAAGCAGTTATATTTATATGAAAAAACTAGTTTAAATGTTTTCCCTCTTAACTATTTCTCATAGTTTCCTAATTATACTAAAATTTTTCCTTTTATATTCTATCATTATAGTGTTTGATTTTTTCTTTGGTATTGTGTAGTAACACTTTACTAAAATTAATGGTAATTCCCTATTCATTACTTTTTTCTTGCCTCTACAATTGATTATATGTAATATTATATCAATGAAATTCTATAGACAATGCATCCATGATACATGAATGATAGAGAGAATGTTTTCATCATTTTATATTTGAATTTAAATTGTTTATAACCTCCCAATTTATCAATTTATTATTACATAGAACAATTTTGGATTTATGGTGTGTTTTGCGATAAAATGTGAAAAGTGGTTAATTCTGGAAATTAAACAGTTTTCTAAAAAATTTCAATATATAGAATTAAATTTTTAATATAGATTCAATTGATGTTACTTTTTTTCTCAAATATATACATTCATTATATTCAACTATTTCTTCTAGGGAATTGTCTGATTCAAACATCCAAAGGCCCTAAAAATCAATAAAGATGGAAAACTTTTTGGGTGGACACAATGGACCCCACATCCATATCTGAAGTATTACTAGATCTAAAAATCCCCAATTAAGATGAATCCAACTGGAATTGAATGAGGACTGATAGAAAGGTTTTAAAAATAAATTCAATGGTGTTATGAAATCATTAAGGTTTCCGTTGAATGATATGATTTAAAGACGCATTTTTGGAATTCTCAGCTAGAAAAATTCAAACTCAATATTTACTCCATAAATCCCTCCAGATCAATCAAATTAATCTCAAACATGGAGTTAAGATAGAAAAATAAATTGGAAACAACATATAAGAACATCTACTAGGGTGATTATAATACCTGTTGGATGATCCCATAGACAAATTTCGGAAGTCAAATTCTCGAGGGGATGCTGCAGCACCCATTTAATTTTTTTCTTTTTTTTGTTATCAATTGTTATCATTATTTTTAATTAAAATATATTTTAAATATATTTTATTTTTAATAAAATACAATTTAGGCACTGTTTTAATTTATTTATCTTCTTCCTCCCATCTACCCACTTTTCTTCTCTATCATCTTCTCATTATTCTATTCTTTTTTCTATTTTGTTTATTTCATATGTGTGTTTTTATTATCCTCTTCTCATCCAAATTATTTTAATTTTAATTTTTTTATTTTATTATTCTATTCTTTAAGATCTTACTACAATCGCCACTTACCCTAAAAATGATGTGTTAACCTAAGGATTGTCCCAAGGGGCATAAGTAGAAATTCCATTCATTTTGTGCTTAATTTATTATGTTTTATTAAGAATGTGATGATAAAGAGAAACAATGCTTGGGTGTGGACATCTTACACCATGACCCTAAAATGAAACTCATTCTAATTATAATATTAAATATTATCCTTCCCATATATTGGATAAAATATCTTCAAATTATGGAGTTGAGCCATTACGTAGATGAAACCGAATATGATCGAGCTAGGTCTTGGAAGATGTCACACTCTCAATGGAGGAGTAACATTAAATGTGATTATAGTATGATGTGGAATTTATATTTCTAAATTAATGTTATATTTCATGCATCTAAAAAAAGATTAATAATTCATGAATGAGATCTCAGAATTGAATTATCAAACTTAATTTAAACAACAACAAAAAGAATGATGAACCCCACAAACAAAACTATATAAGGAAATTTAATTCTTCACTAATTAAATTTTTTCATTTCATATTAGTTTTATCTTAAATTTAATTTTATTCCATTAATTTCATAAATTATATAAAAACAACCAAAAATAAGTATTTTAGGTGAATTATATAAAGTGAGTGAACAACTGAGAAATATTCTCAAGTGAGATGACCCTGGTTGGTCTATATGCTTCATTAGGAAAATAATTTTATTTTTCCACACCCTGAAATAGGAATTTTACAAAACTAGCACCGTTTCTAGGGATCGAATCATTGTTTACTTATATTTCTCTAATTTCACATTATAGATGGATATTCATTGTTTTTCTTAAAAATACCATAAAAATATTTATTTCTAATGATGTATCTGAATGATAATTATTCTACATGGTATGATTACTCATATGTGAAATTTCAAGAATAAGATGTTGATTATAGTGATATAAAAATTGGGTTCAAAGCATGAGTAAAAATCTCGATAATTTGGGGATCAAAATGGAAAGACAATTTTAATATGATCATGCATTTATGGAGAGAGAATAATATAATCCATATGTGGGAGATAAACTATATTTGAATGAATTATGGAATTATTGTGAGGAAAAACCTAATATCCCCATGGAAGACACCACCCAAGTGGAGTAATTTTGAAAAAAATGGAAGAGGTCGACTGCCAACTTCTATTCATTGAGGCTCACCTTCAAAAGGCACTCACCATTGAGGAAATGATTGAACCAGAAACAACTAAGGGAGATGACCTAATTTTTAATTCTTTCTCTAATCAAATTTAATTTTATTTTTGTATCCATTTTAATTATTTTGAATTTTTAGATTTGTTCAATTCTTGTAATTCTTAAGGGGAAGATGAATAATATGAACATTTTCATATTGAAGAACATGTGATTCTACATTATTTAATGAACATATATTTGAGGAGTCCCATGAAGATATAAATGTAGCTGATAATGAGTAAATTGATGTGTATTTTTCTAAGAAAGATAGAGGCTACTCATTTTTAAATGGAGAATAATTTTCCAATTTCAAATTTATATTTTTTTAAAGAATGATTACCTTCTTAAATTCTTTTTATTCAATCAATTCAGACAAACCATGTTGATCCAGAACATGAAATGTAGGAGAATGTTGGACAAGTTGAAACCAATGAAGAGGATGATCGGTACTTCATCCTTCCCCCTCTATGTAAGCAGTACCTAATTGTGATGGGGGTAGATATGGTATACTCTATCCATCGATCATTGATCACCACATAAAAATAAGTTGATTCATGTAAAATTCATATGTGGGGGTACAATTCAAATATTCCCCAACCACCACCATACTTTTGATAACAGCTAGTACTTCCCTCTATAGGTATTAAAAATTCCAGGCTCACCTGAGGGATCATAACAAGATTTATCCTTTACCTACTTTCTAGTAATTTAAATTTCATTCTTCAAAATTCATATTTAAATTTCATTTTTAGGATTCTTCCATCATGCAACTAACCCCCATATAAAATTTAAGGCTTTAATGACATGATCCATGTGCTCCATTGGGAAATTTTATGTTGTTTGTTCATAATTGAATAAAGAATCCAAAAATATCCAAGGATGAAAGAGTACTATGATAAATTTAAAAATGGAGTTCACTTTTAGGTTTTATCTTTCAAAACCCCGAAAATTTCTATCTAAGATTCTAATTTTAGTATTAAACTAAAATATCATGTCCATGATTGAATTCAATATTTACTTGACTAATCTTAGAGACAAGAGTTTCTTAGGAATCCTATGATTCCATGTTTTATAATTCAAAAATAAAGAACTTGAATGAGTAAAATTTATAACTGGATTAATAAAATGATTCATATATATTAAATTGGGGACTAATTATTTGAGTGAATTAATTGATTCATGAAAATGAAATTTCCCTATCATTTTTAATGCATTGAATTTCTGAAATTCATGTGGACAGATTTGTTATTATTAATCATGCCTTGATAGATTGTCCCATATAATATTCCACATTTCCAAGAAGATTTATAGACAAAATAATTCTTATTTTTTAATCATATTTCATGAGTAATCATGGGACTTGTCACAAAATAGATCAATCATTGGAACTTTTCCAAGCTACGATTGTGCAATAGAACATTTAAAATGATTGAGGAATATTTTGATAAATAAAATTATCTTTAATGACCACATTTCCTTTAATACATATTTATACCATATATACCATGAATTGAATTTATATAGATAATTTATTATTCAATCCACTTTATATCCATTCATACCCTACAATTATTATTTTTATGATATTTAAAAATTCTATTGTGGGGGTGAAGTGATTCATGGTTGAATGGATGAAATACATTAGAAGGGAAAATTGTGGGGGAGAAAATTTTGAAAAATTATGGTTGTTGATTTATTCACGATACGTCATTTTTTACCCTATTTAATTAAAAAATGAAAAATGAAAAAAAAGAACCAAAAAAGAGAAAATTGGGTTATGATTTTGGAAAAACAAAAATCACCATTACTATACCTATGATTTTTATCATTTTTTGTTAGGTGGTAGATGCGAGGTTTGCTCTAATCATAAATTTTTCAATAAAATAATTAAATGGTTATTTGAAAATGAAAAAAATAATAAATGTAATAAATAATATTCATGATGGTGCACAAATCATTCAATATTATTTATTTGATCTTAACCTTTACTTTGAGTTTTGGGGAAGTTGGATTTGCTACTATTAAGGGAATAATTTCATAACACTTTTATTTTTGATATCATGTATTGTAATTAAGAGATAAAACTCTTCCTTGAGTGTTAATTTTTAAACAAAAATTCCTTCCAACATTAATCTTTAGAGTAATTTGAAACATTAATAAAATCCCTAATGATTTTATTTGACTTTTTCCTTTACAAAGTGGATAAATAGTTCCTTTACAAGATTACGGATAAGGATAATTTTTTCAGGATATTATCATAGATCCACCTTAATTTTATCAAGACATATGAGAGAAATGTTTCAAGTGATCTAAATAATTAATTGGCATGTTTAATAATAATGAATTGAGGATCTTGAATGAATTAAAGGAGAAGGCCTGTCATTTTCAAAATGGGAAAAAGTAAAATAAATGATTTTATTTTTTATTTTTTAATTTCGAAATTTAATTGATATTTTATATAGATTTTTCATTATTTTAATTTACATTGAAATTTGTATAATTTAATTTCTTTGTAATATGAATATTGGGAATAATGGTGCCCTCCGAATTCCATGTTGGGATTTTATACTTGAGTAAATGCATGTTTTATGTGTGGGGAAATTGATAGAGATAGTATTTTACACATTTTATATATGAATTTTAATTATTTAAACCCTCCGAATTTATCAATTTGATATTATTTACAACAATTTTTTATTTGTGTTGTGTTTTAGAATAAAATGTGAAAATGGTTTAATTTTACAAATTAAAAATTCTTTTATACCTTTGGTATTTCGACCACATAATTTTCAATATCAATACAATTTATATCGTTAAAATTTATAGGATTAAATTGTTTATTATCTTCACATTTGTTTGGGACAATAGATAATTAGAACATATAGTGGCCCTAAAATATAAATAAAGATGAAAAGCATTTTTGAGGGAAAATGTGGACCCCACCTATGTAATTGAGGCATAACTCAAAATACACACCTCAAATTAAGGTGATTATAACTCTAATTGAATGAGGAATCTAATGAATATTTCAAAAATAAATTTCATGGAGTTATAACATCATTAAAGTGGCCATATAATGATATAAATAGAAGACATATATATGGAATTCTTGCAAGAAAAAGTAATACTTTATAGTTATTTCATAACATCCCCTATCCAAAGTCCAATTAATTTTAAATTTGGTGGGGAGATAGAAAATAAATTTTTTAGTAGCATACATTAATAGAAATTGGGGTGATTCTAATACATTGGGAAAAAAATAGGAGACATCTTTTAGAATACAAATTATAGTGGGGATGTGTTGCACCCATTTCTTTTCTTCTTTTATTTTTTATTTGTTTTTTAAATTAGTTTTATTTAAAATTTAATTTCAATTTAGTTTTATTTACATAAAGTCTAATACAAGGATTAATTTACTTTTTGTTGCTTATTCCACCCATCCACTAACTTTTCTTCTCTATCTTATTCACATTCTTCTCTTCGTTTCTTCTATTTTTAGTTTTTGATTTCCTATATGTGTTTTAATTCTCTTTTTCTCATTCTCATTATTTGATTTATTATTATTATATTCTTTCTCTTATTACCACCATGACCTCTTACCCTCATAAATGAGGGGCTAACCTGAGGATTTTCCTGGGGAGGTATGTGGCAATTCCTTTCCTTTTCTACTTAATTTTTATGTTTTATTATGTTTGTGATGATCTAGGTAAATAGTTCATAGGTATGGAAATTTTCCACCATGACTCTGAACTAAAACTAATTTTTTTTTCTTTTATTAAATGTTTTACCTCATTTATAATGTATACAATCTTTTTATACGATGTAGTCGAGCCTTTCATAGATAAAATGACATATGACAAAGCTAGGTCTTGGAAGATGACACACTCTCGATCGAGGTGTATCATTAACCTTGACTATAGGAGGAGTTGGAATTGAGATTGGTAAATTCATTTGAAATTTCACACCACTAAAAAAAGAGTATTAATACCTGAATTGGATCTCATAATTGAATTATCAAACAGAATTTAAACACCAACAAGGAGAATGATGGAACCCATAAACCAAACTATAAAGGCCACATTCTTTCTTCACTATTACATTTTTCATTGTATGATTGTTTAAACATTTATTTAATTAAAATTCAATTGATTTACTATATTAAATAAAAAAATAAAAAAGAAGTATTTTAGGTGTATTAGATTAAGTGACTGAACAACTTAGAAAGATCCTCAGATGAGTCAACCCTGGTCCACCTCAATGTTCTATTAGGGAAATAATTTTATTTTTCCACACCCTGTGATAGGTGTGAACCAATGAATGATATAGAACTCATAGAATTATGTGTTACATAAAATTCAACTTGTTGTGCATGTAATGACCCGAGTCCAGAGCCCCTCCACTGGTGCCCCGTACCCGGTTCACCACATGACCTCAAGCGTGTTTCCCCGAATGCCAGAGGCTGCCGACTAGCAGCGAGGGCCTTGGTGAGTTGGTGGGGAAACTATGCCCTCATTCAGTAAGGTATACAGCGGAAAAAGCAACAGTCAATAGCGGAAGCAATAGCAACATGCATAACAACATAAACCAAACATTGGAAGCAATGTAGATATATAACAATGATGACAATAATGAAGCAGGTACAAGTATCTAGGGAAAGAAGAAAACACAACACGTGCTAGAATAAAACTGAAAACAAAGTGCAAAGGAAAAAAAATAAACTCCTCAGCATCGTGAGTCACGGCTCGGTCTCATGCTCTCCAGCTCCAGCGTAATCAAGAACTTGAAGTAGAAGGGCGCTTGCCCTTATCTATACATGCAGCAACATAGTCTGCATGGGCCCAAAAGCATGTCCCAAACAGGGTGTGAGATACAATACCAGTAGGCAATCACCCAATGATTTGTGCCTTATAGTCAATGCATACATGGCTGTAAATAAACAATAACCAGTAAACAGGAAAGCACAAGCAGCTACAATCCACATTTCTAACAAGTAAAGTACACAAGTAAGCAGCCATCAACAAGAAGAAAACAGGTAACCCTCTGAGTATCTCTCACAGCCTAACCCCTATGGTTCAACCTATAGTACTAGAAACCCTCTGGGAGGCACACACAGTCTCACCCCTCTGGTTCAGCTACGTAATTAAGCAGACTCTATGGCGAAGCACTAACTGTTAATTCCCCCTACAGTCTCGTATCATGCTAAAGGCTCTATGGGGAAGCAATCAACGTCAATTCCCCCTATGGCCCGTGTCGTGGAACTACAGACTCTCTGAGGAAACACTCAATGTCAATTCCCTCTATATTCTCGCATCGAAATTAAAAGACACTCTGGAGAAGCCCTTCCGTCAATTCTCCCTTTGGTCTAATACTCTAGGTTCTCACAGTCCTGAGTGAAACTAAACATGCTCAGCACATGTGTATCATCCAAGTAAACCTCAAGAACTACTTGGCTATCACTATACGGCTCAACAGCAATAATAAAACAATAGTTCCACTATCCTACAACTAGGAATGACAACTGAAAAAATGCCCAACAGGCAAAACAAGCATGGAAAAGCAACATGAGAACAAAATAAATTACTCTACTCAAGAGTAATAACCTATAATAAAGAAAACAAGCAAAAGCAAGAAAACAGCAGGGGAAAAACAGGGAACACGCAATACCTCGTTCAAGGGTATTGGTGGAATTTGCACAAATTATTCATCAACTTTATACGGAAAGGCACAAACCACATACCTCGATCCTAGGAGATCCATATATGTGAACCACGATTACAGATTCCTCTTAGAACAATGTAGATCTGAGAAAACGCACAAAATGTTCATCCCACGATAACTTGAAATCAAGCAGGAATCAAGAAACAAGGCTCAAGCAGAAGGAAGAACTCACTGCTATGCTTCCAACGCAATTAATCATGCTCGAATTGGAGAACAGACGGTGAGGCAGGATCTCGGAGAAGATTCGGCCATAGGGGTCGCTCTCGGATGAACCAGACCTAGAAAA
The DNA here is from genome assembly GCA_963277665.1 of Viscum album. Classification (NCBI taxonomy): domain Eukaryota; kingdom Viridiplantae; phylum Streptophyta; class Magnoliopsida; order Santalales; family Viscaceae; genus Viscum; species Viscum album. The sequence continues at coordinate 957,645,925 of OY728158.1, read as the reverse complement.
AGGAAAATATCGCGATAAGGCGTGACCCCGGTCTGTTTAAGGAAAAAAAGAAAGTACACAGTGTGTACTTATTGAGTACACGATGTGTACTTCAGTTTTCCGTACTCCGAATTAACCGGCCTCCACCTCACCCCTACACACCATGTGTGTCGCCCGGCCACGGCCAGGACAAAGCTTCGAGCCGGATCAGAGTACACAACGTGTACTCAGAAAGTACACGGCGTGTACTTCGAAAATTTCCAGAAAATTTATTTTTCTCAAAAACTCTAGAAAAATGAAAAATGTACCTGAAAAGAAGATCCGGGTTCTTACAAACTTCCCCCCTTAAAGAAATTCGTCCCCGAATTTCCCTAATGAGGCGGAGAAGGAGAAACACCGAACAGCTTCGGCCACTGTGATCGTACATCGGCCTCCCTCTCCCAGGTCTCATCATGTACTCGCCTGTGCTGCCATAGCACTTGTACTAGAGGAACAGACCGCCCGTGGAGAACCTTCGTACTGTGATCAATAATCTGGATAGGATGCTCCTCGAATGAGACATCTGCATCAAGCTCGACTTCCTTGAGCTAAAGGACATGTGGTGGTTCTGAAAATTAATGTCGGAGCTAAGAGACATGGAAGACGTCGTGCATGGCCCGATACCTCTAAGGTAGCTGCAACCGATAGGCGACCGGACCCACTCTCTCTAAGACCTCAAACGGCCTGACTTACCACGGTGAAAGCCTTCTCTATCTCTGAATCCTTTTGTGTCCCAACCTCGGTGCGACACGCAGGAAAACCTGATCACCGACCTTGAACTCTAGAGGTTGTCTCCGCTGATCAGCATAAGCCTTCTATCGAGACTGTGCTATAGCCATCCTCTTCTGAATCAGCTCTATCTGCTCTGAAGTCTCCTGAACAAGATGAGGTCCCAGCAAAGCTGCCTCTCCTGCCTCCAACCAGCATAAGGGTGATCGGCATGGCCTACCGTACAAACCCACGTATGGTGCCAGTTGAATGGTCTCCTGAAAACTGTTGTTGTAGGCGAACTCCACCAGAGGAATATGCTTCTCCCAAGAACTTCCAAATTCTAGAATGCAAGCTCAGATCATATCCTCAAGCACCTGGATCGTGCGCTCAGACTGGCCATCAGTCTGGGGATGGTATGATATACTCAAAAGTACCTGTTTACCCAAGGCCTTCTGAAGTCCCTGCCAGAACCGAGAGGTAAAGCGCGCATCTCTATCTGAAACAATAGAGTGTGGAACTCCATGCATAAGAATGATCTCTCTAATGTAATGTCTTCCCAGATCATCGACACTGATGGTCTCCTTGATCAGAAAGAAGTGAGCAACCTTCGTAAGCCTGTCGACAACAACCCAAACAACATCGTTTCCCTGAGGCGATCTCGGCAACCTGGTCACGAAGTCCATTACAACATCGTTCCACTTCCACTCTGGAATAGGTAACTGTTGTAAAAGCCCCGTTGGTCGTTGATGCTCTGCTTTCACCTGCTGACATTTAGAACATCTCATGACAAAACCAGAAATATCATTCTTCATACCTGGACACCAGTACTGGTGATGAAGATCCTGATACATCTTGGTGATGCCAGGATGAACTACCCAAACAAAGGAATGAAAATCCTGCATCATCTCCTCGCATATGTCTGTTGGCACCCATACATGTCCCTAGAACCGCAAGATCTCATCATTTCCCACTGTCCATCCAGAAATAGGGTCCTCTCCTGACACACTCTCCCGCAGGACTAAGCCTTCCGAGTTTGATAGCTGCCTCATCCGTACCCGATCAAGTAGCATGGAGGTAACAGTTACGAAAGATAGGAAGGTCTGTCCCTGTCTGTCGTGCACCTCCAGATACATCTCAGAGAAAAGATCCATAAGCTGCCACTCACTGATGGCCTCCTAAACTACCTGAACCTGAGTTCTCCTGCTCAACGCATTAGCCACTGCGTTTCCCTTACCTGGTGTATAGGCGATCTCGAAGTCGGAGGACTGTAGATACTCAACCCACCTGCACTTCGTCAGATTCAGATCATGATGAGTGAAGATATACTTGAGACTCTTGTGGTCAGTGAAGACCACAAAGTGCTCTCCCAGAAGATAGTGTCTCTAACAACACAAGGCATGAACAACAGATTCCAAATCCAGATCGTGTGTAGGGTAGTTCTTATCATGTGGCCTCAACTGCCGAGACCCATACGCAACGACTCCATCTCCCTACATAAGCACAGCTCCTAGCTCGACACCTGAAGCATCATAGTAAACAGTGTAGCTCTTGCATGGCTCTGGAAAGACTAGTATCGGTGCTGATTTCAACCTCCCTTTCAGCTTTTGAAGGCTGACTCACAAGAATCTGACCACACGAACTTCGCCCCCTTCTTGGTCAGACCTATCAAAGCTGCTTCTAGATGAGAAAAGACCTGAATGAAGCGTCTGTAGTATCCATCCAGTCCTAGGAAGCTTCGTACCTCAAAAACATTCTTCGGATGCTCCCAGGAAACTACAGTTCTCATTTTCTCTGGGTCCACAAATACTCCTGCATCTAAGATGACGTGACCCAAGAAGTGAATCTGATCCATCAAGAAATGGAACTTCGAGAGTTTAGCATAAATATGATGCTCTCTCAGTGTACTCAAAATGATCTCAAGATGGGTGGCATGGTCGTGTCGAGTGTGAGAGTACACCAAGATATCGTCCACGAAGAGCACGACAAAGGAACCCATGTAAGGATGGAACACTCAGTTCAGCAGTGCCATGAAAACTGCATGTGTGTTCGTGAGTCCGAAGGGAATGACTGTATACTCGTAAAGACCGTACCGGCTTTTGAAGACTGTCAGAGGTATATCTGATGGTCTAACGGGGAACTAGTGATAACCGGACCTCAAGTCGATCTTCGAGAACACCCGGGCTCCTCGAAGCTGATCGAAAAGATCATCAATCCGCGGAAATGGATATCGGTTCTTGACTGTCAACTGGTTCAGCTTCTGATAATCCACACAAAGCCGAAGGGTACCATCTGCCTTCTTTGCAAACAGGACAGGTGAACCCCAAGGAGAAGTACTCGGTCGGATGAAACCCTTAGCATGTAGCTCCTCTAACTGCTTCTTGAGCTCTTACAACTCAGGTGTGGCCATCCTATATAGAGGAATGGACACCGGTGCCACTCCTGGCATGAGATCAATAGAGATGTCTACCTCACGATCTGGAGTCAAACCCGAAAAGTCCTCTGGAAAGACATCCCTGAAGCGATCCACCACTGGAGGAAAGTCCAAATGTGGAGTCCCCTGATCATCCAGATAAAGACTAGCAATCTGGGCTGCCACCCCTCCTAGCCCAAGATGCTTGAGTCCTGCCTGACTTTCCCGAACATCCCATTAGCCTCTATGAAGAAAATATTCACCCTCTGGTGAGATGAAACTGACTCTACGGTGATAATAGTAAACGACTGCCTGGAAGGGAATCAACCAGTCCATGCCAAGAATGACATCATACCCTGTAATCTCTAGGACATAGAGATCTCATAAGAAGTGATACCCTGCCACCTCGAGAGGGCACTCTCTACATTGGCATACACTAGATGTCCTCGTTCCCAAAGGTGTGTCTAGTGTCAATGAGTCGGTAGAAGAAAAGATGCAGAGTCCAAGGCTCTCCACAATAGAAACAGAGATAAAACTATGTGTAGCACCAGTATCAAAAGGGGCTAAAGATAAAACTGAGGCTACTAAAATTGTACCTCGAACAGTAGAAGGGTCAGGATCCTGCTCATGATAAGTCTGCTCCACAGCGAAAGACTGGCCTGTGACACGGCCCTGCGCCCCTGGCTGACCACTCTGACCAAAACCTCCCTACTGGTGTTGAGGAACTGGTGGCTGACTGCCACGGCCTTGACCTCCACCTCGGCCCGAACGGCCGGAAGAACTCCAGTTTCCCAACTCGTGAGAAACTGGTGGGGCTGCTCCTTAACGAGGAGTCATGGAAGAACCCAGGTCACTCGCTGCTGGTGAGAAAACTTAACAGAAATGATGAAGGTGACCCATCTTGCTGCAAGACCGGCACTCCATGGGGTCTCTCTGGCACTGCGGCCTCATGTGCCCTATCTAGCCACACTGGTAGCACGTCACCTGGCTTCCTGATGATGTGTCTCGCTTCCTCGAATCACCGTGTGTAGGCTCCCTACGATGCTTCTTGTTGTCATCTAGAGGAAAGCTACCTCTGGAAGCAGAACCGCCCTGACTCGCAACTCCAGACTCTCTCAGATTGCACTCCTCAATCAGTTCCTGGTTGACGATGGAAGTAATGGAATTCAGCTGGAAGATGTTCACCTACGAGTGGATCTCCTGCCTGATTCCATCCTCAAACTTCCTCGCCAAGAACACCACACTCCCATCCCGAAGGGGTTTAAAACGCTGCAGCTCAATGGAACAAGAGGAATACTTCATGACAGATAGAGTACCCTGCTCTAATCTCATGAAATCCCAGGCTCGATTGACCCTCAGGGTCTCCGGGTAGAAGTAGTCATAGAACACGCGCTGAAACTCCTCCCAAGTCATAGCCTACTGTTGAACCACCTGTGAGACCAAGTCCCACCACCTCTGTAATGGCCCAGACCTCTCTGGCCCATTCCTTTGTCAAAAAAGGCCACGAAGTGTTCTAGAGGGTAAAATGGACTTTTCCCACACTTTCCAGAATTTTGAAACTACACGCCGTGTAGTTTGAGTACACGTCGTGTACCCCCTCACTGGGTATACCCCATGTTGGAGCCATGTCCTTGCCATGTGCAATGAATGGGTACACGCCGTGTGTCCAGTACTACACGCCGTGTAGTCCTTCCCTACGTACGCGTTACCATTCAACGGTCGTGTACCATGTTGGATCTGTGTCCTTGCCGTGTGCAATGAATCTGTACACACCGTGTGTCCAAACTACACGCCGTGTAGTCCTTCCCCGCGTATGCGTTACCCTCAAACCGTGTGTTGACCAGTCAACGACCGCAGAGCCGTGTTGGAAGCCGCGTGGAGACCGTGTAAAATAATCGAGTACACGCCCTGTACCATAAATTACACTCTGTATAATTTTACTTGTCTCTCTTATAAAAGGAGGGGTCCCCTCCTCCTTTTCAACTCACCCCTCTCCTCCCCTTTCCTCTGAGCAGAGTTCTCCCAAGAGACCTGAAGGCTCTTCCTTCCATAACTTCTTCGTCCGAGCTCTGATTTACAATCCGTCAACGGCCACGGGATCATAACGACGAGTCGGAACTTCCGATCTTGGACCCGTTGCCTTTCCTTCGGTATTTCCTTTCCGAATTCCACCCAAGGAGGTTTTTCCGGGACCCGACAGAAGTGACAGACACCGACGGGCGTCTTCTAAAGTCGATCTGGGGGAGCGTTGTGATCAGAAACTATTGAGGTAGGGATCTTACCTTCTTCTATCTTTTTAGGTGCATCATGCGTGGTGGGTATCCTTTTTTCATGAGAAATAGTTGAACCATTAAATAAAGATAATAACAGGTTAAAGAACGGGGATGGGTAAGTTGTTATGTTTATCTTTATATCCCGTGATATTATGTTGTGAATTGAATAGGCTTATGCCTACTAAAAATCACGGTCGTTGGGGGCATTTTCTTGCACAATTAGATGTTGACCTATCTTTCTAGACTGTTTTGTGGATGGAAACTTTGTGGAATGTGGAAATTGGTTAATCACGTAAAGTTAGCTGTTTAAAAACTGGAACCCTTGTGTGATCACCCCGGTTAAAACAAAATGGAATCATGAACATGTGGGTTTTGGCTTGGTTACTGGTGTGTGGAAGGGAGGGGTGAATCCTGGGTTGTTATGAATAAAATTGGCAGCAGGACTACGGTAAATGATATTAAAGGGATAATGATGTACGGTGCGGTTGTGGTTATGATGGTTGGCAGCTGGGCTGCAGGGTTGGGTTTTAATGTGAACGAACTATGGGTTGTGAATAATAAATAAAATTTGAAGAGTTAATGAATGGTGGGTCATGGTAATGGAATGAGATTAATAATCAATGGGTTGGTTGGTTGATAAGAAGGACTTGGTTGTGTTGCTTGTGTTTTCCTAACTTGTTTTGTGGATGGCAGGGATATGCTTTACGAATGATTGATGTGGTTGGTTGTGGATAGTTGCCCAGTAGTTAAGGAACTAATAAACTAATTCTGATGAAACGTGAAAACCTAAATGGGGTTGGGGTTGTTTTTTGATGCATGATTCATAGTAGTAGTACTAAGAAACGTGCTCAGTTTCTCTGTTTCGAAGATATAGGTCGGGCTATGTGTTTGGTATCTATATATATATCTGTATCTTTTGTGTTTTATCGCACCCCACCCATGTTGACAACTTAGTGCAGAACACTCTCATCTCATGGGAGAGGGTGTTTTCCATTAGTTAATAGCTTCTTCCTGCTCCTTCTCCCCTACGCTGTGATGTCTTGAGGTGACCTTACACCTAAGACTCTTCAGTTAGGTTTCGATTGGGGTGGTTTTAGCCCAAGACTCTTCGGGCAGGGTTTACTATTTCCCATGAATCTTCGGGATGAGGCCCAGGTGTGTGCGGGCGGGATACGTGGTTGTGAGGCCCCATTGTGTGCGGGTGGGATACGTAGTTGTGAGGCCCAGGTGTGTGCGGGTGGGATACGTGGTTGTGAGGCCCAGGTGTGTGCGGGCGGGATACGTGGTTGTGAGGCCCAGGTGTGTCGGGGAGGGATACATGGTTGTGAGGCCCAGGTGTGTGCGGGTGGGGAGAGTGTGGCAGCGTCAGGACGTTCATCATTAGGAAGAGCATCTAACTAAAGGTAAATAGTGTGGGGTACCCAATACTCTTGTTCTTATATACTACTACCTGTGGTGATTGTGTTTTCGGTGAGTGTGGCTGGTGAGGTTGGGTGGATAGAATTCCTTGCTAGGATTCTTCTGTTGTTCTCACAGGATATTAGGATGTCTCCCCACTTGTGCACAAGAGATTTAGGTTCCCCTACTGAGTATACTTGTATTATCACCCTACGTTTACTTTCAAGTTTCCAGGATGACTACCAGGGTCGCGCGGGACCCTACGAGTCGGACAACTGGAGTTGTTGCTGTTGTTGTACTCTTATTTTCTTTTGGTATTGTACTTTGAGCTTTCTTGTACTTTTACCTTCTTATAAAAATTTTTTAAACATGCATGTGGGATTGGTTTGGGTTTATTTATATACACTTGTTATTTTCCTTTTTGGTGGTTTACTTGTCCTATTTCCCGATCCTAAATAATAAAAAGGGTAATGCCTCCCATATTTGTGAAAACTCATACCCTTGGTGCTAGTCGCCACCCCGAGGCCTACTGGAGGCGGGACTCGGGGGGTCATTATCTCCCTTTCACCATTTCCATCTCATGAGGGGCATCTTTGGTGGGAGTGGGTCGTGACAGAATGGTATCAGAGGTGATGGTTGAGGGATAGGATGGAGTCTGGAATTGGGCACAGTGAGGATTGCATGGGATGGTAGGGGAACAATGTTAGTTAATCTTGGAGCGTGAGATAGGCTAGGGAAGACCGGCTAGGACACGAGATTTTAGGGCCCCCCATGATCCGATGCAAGGACTCTGAGTCTACCTAATGACCAAGTGAGGCTACATTTATTGCAGGGTAGAGACCCTAGGGAAGGTACATGCATCACCATGATTTTGATTTACTTGATTTGGGTGTTCTGGGAAAGAAATTGAAATAAAATGATAAAATAAAACCATGATTTTTTCCTTACTACTTGGGCTTAGGTGATCCTTGTTTACCATAGAGCTATGGAACATAGACGTCATCCCCAGGTGGCTCAGACAGCCGAGGCATAGCTGATTCAGGTGGTCGATCAGTTGAGGATTGACCGAGAGGAGAAAGATAGCCAGTTGCAGAAGACTCTCCGTTCTTTCCAGAAGCAGAACCTCAACAAGTACGAGGGTAGTACTTCGGATACGGAGACAGAGGGGTGGCTTGAGGAGCTAGGGATCGCTTTTACCTTGATTCATGCTCTGAGAGAGTACTGGGTTCCCCTAGTAGTCAGTCAGCTGAGAGGTGCGGCGTGACAGTGGTGGATGCTCTACCTCAGAGAGAGTATAAAGGCAGAGGTTCCATGGGCTGACTTTGAGAAGGAATTCCGAGAGGAATTCCGTTCTTCCATGATCAAGGCAGAGTAGCGGTAGGAGTTACTCTCCCTTCAGCAGAGGAGTATGTCAGTACGAGAGTTGGGGATCAAGTTCAAGGATCTCCTACGCTTTGCTCCGGATCTCTTTCCGGATGAGGAGTCTCGGGCGAGACATTTGGAGGAGGCGCTTCTTCCTTCTCACCAGTATTTTGTCACCCCCTTCACCCTTCCGATGTACTTGGCGGTACAGAAGAAGGTAGTGGTTGTAGAGAGGATGCACTTTTTGGGAGGTGCACCCCGAGAGGGGATCCATCTGGGCTCGTCGAAGGGGAATGCATTCAGCAGAAGGTCTCCTGCGACGGGACCTTCCAGGTTTAGGCCAGTGGGGAGCAGGCCCCAGCAGTTCCAATTCAGATCTTCGGGTCCTCGTCCCTTTTTCACAAGCCCAGGACCGAAGTGTTTTTCTTGTGGAGGTTTCGGGAACGTTCAGAGTCGGTGCCCGACCCAAGATCAGTATGGTGGAGGTGGGCAAGTTCAGCGCCCACCTCAGCAGCACTAGTTGCCGGCGAGGCCCTTCCAGCAGCAGCAGGACCATGCACCTCCGAGGGCAGACTTTGTGGGAGTAGGGCGACCTCAGGGTGCTCCTTAGGGACCTCGACCAGGGCGTGGTCGGGGAGGTGGATTACATCAAAGAGGCAGAGGAGCTGGGCGTGGGAAGATGCACGCAGTAGAGTTAACAGCTCCAGCAGGACCAGAGGTGGTGCGAGGTACAATTTGTTTGTTCAGCACTCTTGTTTCTGCTTTGTTCGATTCGGGAGCTTCTCACTCCTTTGTTGCACCTGATCTATCCCATGCTTTGGGACTAGACGTAGAGAGACTTTCCATACCACTGGTGCTGAGTACACCAGTTGGAGGCCAGACCAGCGTATCTTGTGTTTTCTGGAGATATGGGCTGACGTTGGGACCACATCAATCTAGTGGGGACCTTCTTCTGTTACAGATGCAGCCATACGATGTCATCCTAGGAATCAACTAGTTGTTTTCTATTAGTGCCATTATCGACTGCTTCCGGAGAAGAGTCGTGTTCTCCAACCTGGATGGGCAGTGCGTATCTTTTGTTGGCGAGAGGAGCTATCAGGTGGGAAGCCGGCATGTGAAGCATCTCCTTTCCTTTTTAGGTGGGTTATCAGTGGTTCCAACTGATACAGAGATAATGGATGTCCCGGATGTTGTTGGGAAGTTCCTAGATGTTTTTCCTGAGGAGGTTGTGACTCTACCCCCCTGACATGACGTTGAGTTCAGGATAGACTTACAGCCTGGTGCCCGCCCGATATCGATGGCCCCTTATCGGATGACACCTTCGGAGTTGCGGGAGTTGCAGATTTAGATTGATGATGTGATGGATAAGGGTTTTGTTCGACCTAGCGTATCACCATGGGGTGCTCCGGTTTTGTTTGTGAAGAAGGCAGATGGTGGTCTTAGTCTATGCATAGACTACCGAAGGTTGAACCAGGTAACATTCAAGAACCATTACCCCCTTCCAAGGATAGATGATATCTTCGACCAACTAAGGGGAGCAGGTTGGTTTTCCAAGATTGATCTACGATCTGGATATCACCAGCTGAGGGTAAAGGACAGTGACATCTTGAAGACGGCTTTCAGGTGCAGGTATGGGCACTTTGAGTTTGTAGTAATGCTGTTTGGAGTTACGAATGCACCGGTTGTGTTCATGGGTCTTATTAACTTTGTATTCTGAGAGTTTTTGGACCGGTTCGTCATTGTGCTTATCGATGACATCCTGATCTACTCAAGATCAGAGTAGGAGCACGTTGAACATCTCAGGGTAGTCTTTGAAGTCCTTCAACACCACCAGCTTTAAGGGAAATTGTCGAAGTGTAAGTTCTTGATGCAAGAATTACACTTCTTTAGGCACATAGTGTCTCAGCATGGAGTGTCTGTGGACCCGTCGAAGGTGGAGGCAGTTGTTTCCTGGGCAGCACCCAAGAGCGTGGAAGAAGTTCATAGTTTCCTGGGTTTAGCAGGTTACTATCAGAGGTTCGTTTTGGACTTCTCTCGAGTTGCTGCTCCATTGACATCTTTGACTAGGAAGAATCAGGTCTTCCTATGGAGTGATCAATGCCAGAAGGCTTTTGACTACCTAAAGGAGAAGTTGGTCAGTGCTCCCGTACTCAGGTTTATAGAGGAAGGGATGTTGTATGAGGTGTTTTTTGATGCTTCTGGCCTTGGTCTGGGGTGCGTGCTGATGCAGAAGAAGGGAGTGATCTGTTATGGGTCTAGGCAGTTATGCCCTCACGAGCGTAACTATGCCACCCATGACCTAGAGCGTGAAGCAGTAGTGTTCGCACTGAATTTGTGGCAACATTACCTCTTTGGAGAGAGCTTTTTAGTCTTCTCAGATCACAAGATCTTGCGTTATATCTTCTCCCAGCATGACCTGAACTTACGGCAGCGGAGATGGGTCGAGTTTCTCCAATACTATGACTTTGAGATCTCTTACACTGAAGGTAAGGGCAACGTTGTGGATGATTACCTGAGAAGGAAGTTGCATCAAGATGTGGTCCGCGAGTCCGCGGATGCTTGGAAGGCGATGGGAGAGTTGGCTTCCATGCCCTTGGATACCAGGGTAGAAGGTGTTAGGGGCTGTTTGTTTCAGATGACGGTCCAGTCCTCCTTGTTGCAGTAGGTGGAAGAGTCTCAGTGGGGGGACTCCGAGGCAGAAGTGATGCAGGATTGTGTCAATTAGGGGAACGCTCCAGAAGGATGGTCAGAGGACAGCCGACATCGGATGCTTTTCCATGGAAGTTTGTTTGTCCCGGAGACAATGCATGAGGGATTTCTCTGTGAGTTCCATAGCTCAGCCTTGGCGGCATATCCAGGAGTTTCAAAAATGTACCGAGACCTGAGGGAACAGTTTTGGTGGCCCGGGGTGAAACAGGAAGTGGCGGAGTTTGTGGCTAAATTCCTCGTGTGTCAGCAAGTGAAAACTGAACACCATGTTCCCAGGGGTTTGTTGCATCCTTTAGATGTCCCCGAGTGGAAGTGGGATGACATCTCAATGGACTTCGTCACAGGACTACCCAGATCTCAGGGTGGTCATGATGCTATTTGTGTAGTGGTGGATCGACTGACGAAATCAGCTCACTTCTGAGCAATTAAGGAGTCAGGCCTGGTGAGTACCTTAGCACAGAGGTACGTAGATGAGGTTGTGTGGTTTCATGGAGTCCCGAAGACTATCGTCTCAGATCGGGATACTCGGTTTACCTCACGAGTCTGGAGGGGGTTACAACATGATTTTGGCACCCAGCTACACATTAGCACAGCTTTACACCCCCAGACCAATGGGCAAATAGAGCGGACTATCCAAATGTTGGAGGACATGCTGCGAGCATGCGTTCTGGATTTCGGAGGATCATGGGTACGACACTTTCCTTTAGTTGGGTCTTCCTACAACAACAGCTTCCACTCTACTATTGGCATGGCACCGTTTGAGACTTTGTATGGAAGACCATGTCATTCACCCATTTGCTGGTCAGAGGCTGGTGAGATAGGTGCTCTTGGACCAGAGGTAGTGCAAAGCACAACAGAGAATGTCCAGCTTGTACGTGAGAGGATGAAAGCGTCTCAGGACCGACAAAAGTCTTATGTTGATCGTTGTAGGAGGCCCCTAGAGTTCGAGGTGGGGGATCATGTGTTCTTGAAGGTTTCACCTCGACGGGGGCAGCGGAGGTTTGGGAAAGGGATCAAGCTCTCACCTAGGTTCATCAGACCTTTTGAGGTGCTGTGGCGAGTCTGCGAGGTGGCATATCAGCTGGCCCTGCCACCTCAGTTGAAGAAGGTTCATGACGTCTTCCACATCACCCAGCTTCTCCGGTACTTACACGATGACTCCCATATTATCTACTAGGGAGAGTTAGATATGGGAGACGACGTGACCTTCTAGGAACGACCAGTCAGAATCGAGGATCGTAAAGAGAAGTTGCTCCATGGATGAACCATTCTGTCGGTTTGTGTGTTGTGGAGGCATGGAAACCTCGAAGAGAGAACTTGGGATCAAGAGACCTAGATGCACGCTCAGTACCCAGAGTTGTTTTGACTTTTGTTTTCCCTTTTTATTTTGAGCTTTGTGTTGATGTTTTACTATGTACCTTTGATATATGGAATGCTTGGCTTGTCGGTTGTGAGACCTTTTGTTTCCTTGTTCTCTGGAAGTGTGTAGCATGTCCGGATGTGTGGGAAAATGAAAAAAAAACCTTACTCTTAATTGAGATGCATTAATGAGGATGTGATTGAACCCGTGTGGGCGAGTAAGTGCCGCCTAAAGTGGATAATATCTCGACATAAAAGAAAGAATTTTCCCCAAACCACGTGTTCAGGAAATGTGTGGGTTGTACAGTGTTAGGGGCAGTGTAACTTAGAAAATCCTAATGTATGAAAGTGGGAAGACCCAATCCTTAATCGAGACGCATTAATGAGGATGCGATTAAACCCATGTAGGCGAGTCAGTGCCGCCTAAAGCGGATAATATCTCGACATAGAAGAAGGAATTCCTAAAAAATATGATTAGGGTTGTTGGTTGGATTCCTATTATAACGAGAACCCTAAGAGGTATCTTGTTGGGTTCCTCTGGGTTGGTTTTTGAATTCTCGGGGACGAGAATGTTTTAAGAGGTATCTGATGTAATGGCCCGGACCTCTCCGGCCCATTCCTTTGTCAAAAAAGGCCACGAAGTGTTCTGGAGGGTAAAATGGACTTTTCCCACACTTTCCAGAATTTTGAAACTACACGCCGTGTAGTTTGAGTACACGCCGTGTACCCCCTCACCGGGTATACCATGTGTTGGAGCCGTGTCCTTGCCATGTGCAATGAATGTGTACATGCCGTGTGTCCAGTACTACATGTTGTGTAGTCCTTCCCCGCGTACGCGTTACCAGTCAACAGTCGCGTACCATGTTGGAGCCGTGTCCTTGCCATGTGAAATGAATGGGTACACGCCGTGTGTCCAAACTACACGCTGTGTAGTCCTTCCCCGCGTATGTGTTACCCTCAAACTGTGTGTTGACCAATCAAAGACCGCAGAGTCGTGTTGGAGCCGCGTGGAGACTGTGTAAAATAACTGAGTACACACCATGTACCATAAAGTACACGCCGTGTACTTTTTATTTTCTCGCCTATAAAAGGAGGGGTCCCCTCCTCCTTTTCAACTCACCCCTCTCCTCCCCTTTCCTCTGAGCAGAGTTCTCCCAAGAGACTCAAAGGCTCTTTCTTCCATAACTTCTTTGTCCGAGCTCCGATTTACGATCCGTCAGTGGCCACGGGATCGTAACAACGAGGCAGAACTTCTTAGCTTGGATATGTTGTCTTTCCTTTGGCATTTCCTTTCCGACTTCCACCCAAGGAGGTTTTCCTGGGACCTGACATAAGTGACGGACACCGACGGACATCTTCTAAAGTCGATCTCGGGGAGCGTTGTGATCAGAACCTATTGAGGTAGGGATCTTACCTTTGTCTCTCTTTTTTTGTGCATCATCCGGGGTGGGTATCCTTTTTTTTCATGAGAAATAGTCGAACCATTAAATAAAGATAATAACTGGTTAAAGAACGGGGATGGGGAAGTTATTATTTTTATCTCTATATCCTATGATATTATGTTGTGAATTGAATAGGCTTATGCCTACTGAAAATCATGGTCGTTGGGGGCCTTTTCTTACACAATTAAATGTTTCCCTATCTTTCTAGACCATTTTGTGCATGGAAACTTTGTGAAATGTGGAAATTGGTTAATCATGTAAAGTTGGCTGTTTAAAATCTCGAACCATTGTGTGATCACCCCGGTTAAAACAAAATGGAATAATGAACATGTGGGTTTTGGCTTGGTTACTGGTGTGTGAAAGGGAGGGGTGAATCCTAGGTTGTTACGAATAGAACAGGCAATATGACTGTGATAAATGATATTAAAGGGATAATGATGTATGGTGCAGTTGTGGTTATGGTGGTTGGAAGTGGGGCTGCAGGGTTGGGTTTTAATGTGAACGAACTATGGGTTGTGAATAATAAATAAAAGTGGAAGAGTTAATGAATGGTGGGTCATGGTAATGGAACGAGATTAATAATCAATGGGTTGGTTGGTTGATAAGAAGGACTTGGTTGTGTTGCTTGTGTTTTCCTAACTTGTTTTGTGGATGGCAGGGATATTCTTTACGAACGACTGATGTGGTTGGTTGTGGATAGTTTCCCAGTAGTTAAGGAACTAATAAACTAATTCTAATGAAAAGTGAAAACCTTAATGGTGTTGGGGTTGTTTGTTGTATGCATACTTCATAGTAGTAGTGCCGAGGCATGTGCGCAGTTTCTCTGTTTAGAAGACATAGGTTGGGATGTGTGTTTGGTATATATATAAATATATATATATCTGTATCTTTTGTGTTTTATCGCACCCCACCCATGTTGAACACTTAGTTCCGAACACTCCCATATCTTGGGAGAGGTTGTTTTCCCTTAGTTACTAGCTTCTTCCTGCTCCTTCTCCCCTAGGCTGTGATGGCTTGAGGTGACCTTACACCGAAGACTCTTCGGGTAGGTTTCTATTGGGGTGGTTTTAGCCCAAGACTCTTCGGGCAGGTTTTACTATTTCCCAAGAATCTTCGGGATGAGGCCCAGGTGTGTGCGGGTGGGATACGTGGTTGTGAGGACCTGGTGTGTGCGGGCAGGATACGTGGTTGTGAGGACCAGGTGTGTGCGGGCAGGATACGTGGTTGTGAGGCCCAAGTGTGTGTGGGTGGGATACGTGGTTGTGAGGCCCAGGTGTGCGCGGGAGAGATACGTGGTTGTGAGTCCCAGGTGTGTGCGGGCTGGGAGAGTGTGGCAGCGTCAGGACGTTCATCGTTAGGAGGATCAGATAACTAAAGGGAAATGGTGCGGAGTACCCAATACTCTTTTTCTTATATACTACTACCTATGGTGATTATGTTTTTGGTGAGTGTGGCTGGTGAGGTTGGGTGGATAGAATTCCTTGCTAGGATTCTTCTGTTGTTCTCACGGGACATTATCATGTCTCCCCACTTGTGAACAATAGCATTAGGTTTCCCTACTGAGTATACTTGTATGGTCACCCTACATTTACTTTCAGGTTTCCAGTAGGACTACCAAGGCCGTGCGGGACCCTATGAGTCAGACAGTTGGAGTTGTTTCAGTTGGTGTACTCTTGTTTTCTTTTGGTATTGTACTTTGAGCTTTCTTGTACCTGTACCTTGTTATAAAATTTGTTTAAACATACATGTGGGATTGGTTTGGGTTTATTTATATACACTTGTTATTTTCCTTTTTGTTGGTTGACTTGTCCTATTTCCTGATCCTAAATAATAAAAAGGGTAATGCCTCCCATATTTGTGAAAACTCACACCCTTGGTGCTAGTGGCCACCCCGAGGCCTACTGGAGGCGGGACTCGAGGGTCATTATCTCCCTTTCACCATTGCCTGCTCAGGTGGGGCATCTTTGGTGGGAGGGGGTCATGAAAACCTCTTGGAAGAGTCTCAGAGCATGAAGGTGGTGAGCTTGACCTGCCTCTCTGGAGGCATCTCCAGATGCTTGAATATAGTCAGCATGGCTTCCATCCTTGACTCTGCAGCCTGAGGTACTCCCTCCCCAGAGAATGTGGGAGGATGCTACTGCTGAAAGACCCACTTCAAGTCTGCCATAGATGAGGCAGGAGGCGGTGCTCCCTGGAAGGCATGCATCATCCTCATGAAACATTCCCTGAACTGCGCATCAGCGCCCGCAACTGGTACAACAACCAATGCCAAGGCTGGCTCGGCTGGGGGATCGACATGAAGTCCTTGATCATCCCTATCTGACATCTGATCATTGCATGATGACAGACATATAACCGGAGTACGTATCAGAGGCATAACTCTGAAAGATCAAAAGCACACCTTAGATCAGGAAAACAAGGATAGAGAACACAAGAGCACAAAATGGGAACGGGGGATAAAAACACACAAGATTGCAAAACACGACTACACTGTGTGTATAAAACTACACGGCATGACTTCTTAAACCACTGACATGGGTGTGTACTCTCACCCTACAAGTCGTGTACACTTCAAACTACACGGCGTGTTGACCCAAACACATGGCGTGTACTTGTAACTATTCCCATACCCGAGTTCCATACACGGCTAGCCCACACGGTCCGACTTAACCCGAGACTACACAGCATGTTTGAAACAAACACGGCGCTCACTAGAGAAGGCTTCGGTGGTCCGTGTTGTTGAATACACACGGCTGGAACTTACACGGCGTGCTCCGAGAAAACACGGTGTGTATAGGTGAAGGTGACACCGTCACGTGTTGTTCGTGACACGGCCGGATACCTGGGCAAGACTACATGGCGTGTTCTGAACAAACATGGCGGGTGGAAAGGAAGGTAACGCCAGCCTTTGTTGTTCGTGACACGGTCGGGTACCTGAAAAAGACTACACGGCGTGTTCCGAACAAACATGGCATGTGGAAAAGAAGGTAACACCGGCCCATGTTGTTCATGACATGGCCAGGTACCTGGATAGGACTACATGACATGTTACCTATGGACACGACATGTTCTACCCGAGCTTCCCCGACCCGTGTTGTTGGTGACACGGCCGGGTACACGGCTCCGAACTTACACGGCGTGTAGCTACCGTACACGGCGTGTTCCCAAAGTTACTTTCACGACACCGTGTTCTACTAACACGGTCAGTGACACGGCCTAAAAACTACATGGTGTGTTCCCAAAAATCACATGTCGTGTATTCTGGGTTTTTTTGGGCAGTAGCTCAGAAACTGCACAGAATTTCATAAACACTCAAAACAAGGTGAAAAGTGTCAAATTCCGATCCGTGAGGTCCCATAACACCTCAAAAACCAAATTTGGCGTTCAATTTAAAGCAAAGAATGAAAAAAAAAACATTTTTCTAACATAACAACAGAGAATCTATCAAGCAACTATCACAACAGCATGCATAATCTACACAAAGTCTATCACAACAGCATGAAATCGCTAATGCACCCTAGATGGCATGGAAAGAATGCATGGAATGTGATTTCTACAAGTGTTTATATGATGCATGAGACGGCATACCCTCATCTCATCGGGTTGTGATAGAAATAGAACCGAAATATCAAAACAGTAATAGCACAAGCCATGTGAATCACTCTAGGTGAAATCAGATCAACTATAAAATCTCAAAACCAGCAACTACAATTAACGAGGTAGTATGGATTTTCCCTGTACACAGGTTAGCTACTCCTGAGCACAGCTTAATTCCCAGTATCGAATCCATCCTATCCCTGGCTAAGGTCTCCAAACTGTAAAGCAAGAGGAAAGAACTCCTCTGATACCACTTTGTAACGACCCGAGTCGAGAGCTCATCCACTGGTGCCCCATACCCAGTTTGACACATGACCTTAAGAACGTTTTCCCGAATGCCAGAGGCTTCCGACTAGCATCGAGGGCCTTGGTGAGTCGGTAGGGAATCTATGCCCTCATTCGGTAAGGTATACAACGGAAAAAGTAACAGTCAATAGCGGAAGCAGTAACAACATGCATAACAACAGAAACCAAACAGCGGAAGCAATGTAGATATATAACAATGATGACAATAATGCAGCAGGTACAAGTATCTATGGAAAGAAGCAAACACAACACATGCTGTAATACAACTGAAAACAAAGTGCAAAGGAAAACAAAATAAACTCCTCAGCATCGCGAGTCATGGCTCGGTCTCATTCTCTCCAGCTCCAGCGCAATCAAGAACCTGAAGTAGAAGGGTGCTTGCCCTTATCTATACTTGCAGCAACATAGTCTGCTTGGGCCCAAAAGCATGGCCCAAACAGGATGTGATATACAATCACAGTAGGCAATCACCCAAATATTTGTGCCTTACAGTCAATGAATACATGACAATAAATAAACAAGAAGCAGTAAACAGGAAAGCACAAGCAGCTACAATCCACAGTTCTAAAGTACACAAGTAAGCAGACAGCAACAAGAAGAAAACAGGTAACCCTTTGGGTAGCTCTCACAGCCTAACCCCTATGGTTCAACCTATAGTACTAGAAACCCTCTGAGAGACACACATAGTCTCACCCCTCTGGTGTAGCTACGTAATTAAGAAGACTCTCTGGGGAAGCACTCACGGTTAATTCCCCCAATAGTCTCGTATCGTGCTAAAGGCTCTCTGGGGAAGCACTCAACGTCAATTCCCCCTATGGCCCGCGTCGTGGAACTACAGACTCTATGAGTAAGAACTCAACATCAATTCCCCCTACAGTCACGCATCATAATTAAAAGACACTCTGGAGAATGTCTTCTGTCAATTCTCCCTTTGGTCTACTACTCTAGGTTATCACAGTCTTGAGTGAAACTAAACATGCTCAGCACGTGTGTATCATCCAAGTAAACCTCAAGAACTACTTGGCTATCATTCTACGGCTCAAAAACAATAATAAAACAATAGTTCCACTATCCTACAACTAGGTATGACAACTGAAAAAACGCCAAACATGAAAAACAAGCATTGCAAAGCAACATGAGCATAAACTAAATTACTCTACTCACAAGCAATAACCTCTACTAAAGAAAACAAGAAAAAGCAGGAAAACAGTAGGAAAAAAACATGAAACACGCAATACCTCGTTTAAGGGTATTAGTGGAATTTTCACAAAATATTCATCAACATTATATGGAAAGGCACAAACCACCTACCTCGATCCTGGGAGATCGATATATGTGAACCACGATGAAAGATTCCTCTTAGAAAGACGTAGATCTGAGAAAATGCACAAAACATTCATCCCACGATAACTTGAAATCAAGGAGGAATCAAGAAACAAGGCTCAAGCAGAAGGAATAACTCACCGCTTTTCTTCCAACGCAATCGACCGTGCTCAAATCGGAGAACGGATGGCGAGGTGGGATCTCGGAGAAGATTCGGCCGTACGGGTCGTTCTCGGATGAACCAGACCTAGAAGAAGGAAAATATCGCGATGAGGCACAACCCCGATCCATTTAATGAAAAAAAAGTACATGGTGTGTACTTCTTGAGTACACGGCATGTACTTTACTTTTCTGTACTCCGAATTAACCGGCCTCCACCTCACCCCTACACACTGTGTGTGTGGCCCGAGCACAGCCAGCACACGGCTTCGAGCCGGATCAGAGTACACAACGTGTACTCATAAATTACACGGCGTTTACTCAGAAAGTACATGGCGTGTACTTTGAAAATTTCCAGAAAATTCATTTTTCTCAAAAACTCTAGAAAAAGGAAAAACGTACCTGAAAAGAAGATCCGGGTTCTTACAGTGCATAATTGTTTACATTTAAAATGATGGTTATTCTTATTATGTTGGTATCCTGTGATTTTAATTCTTGTGTATTAAATATTTATTTTTAATTCCTTTCCAATTTTATAATTTAAATATCTACAAAAAGTCTAATCAATTATTTTTGTGTTGTTATGCTGTGACATTGTTCTAAAATGTGTCTACGAGAAATTATTCATAACATTTACGATTTTAAACTACCAAATTAAGGCTTTGAATTATTCCCAAGAATAAAAGAATAATATTTGGTCCATTTAATATAGAAATACACATTCTCTTTTTTCTTGTCATATTTGTTATTCTAGATCACCAGAATATTCATTTATAGGATTATAATATAAAATATCAATCAAACATGGTTTAGAAATCCATAAAATATTTCTTCAATAACATTAAATGGGTGTACTCCTACAATCATATAATATTCCAATATTCTTATAACTTATTATATAAAATTGTATTTACATATTACCATTATTTATATAAACCAGTCTATAATATTCTTAGAAATTATCATACTATTATTATCAATAGATACATATAAAATATCTCTCATGTTACCCCATCCCAAAGTCATGGTATTCCTATTCTATAAAACTATTTTACAAAATCCCACAATATTTATTTATTCAAAACTATATGAAAATAATATTGTAACACTCCTATTATAATTAGGCATAGTTGTTCATGGAATTACATCATTCATAATTCTAAAATTAATTTCAACATGTATTTTAATTTATAGACTGTACCACCACATGATCTTTTTTTTTAAAATATAAAAAATCATCATTATCATCCTTAGTTGTGAATAATAATTTTATTTTTGATATATTATTCAATTAAGATCAGTTTATAAATAACTGGACATAATTTTCCTATGAATATTTAATTATTCAAAAATAACACATTTTTTAAAAGTGTAAACCACACATAAGATTAAAAAAACATTCATATCATAGTGTGAGTTAATTTATATTATGTATATATATTATAATTTCTATCATTGAATTTTAGTATCCTTATATATAATAGATTCATCATAATTTTATTGAGGATTCTTACATTATGCGTAAGTTTTTTTCCATTTACTCCTCTTATGTATTAAATTAAGATAATATATTTGATATCATTAGAAAAAATAACATACCTCCCCCATTAAGATTTTTAAATTGTTAATTTTATCCAGATACCTATAGAATATATTTTGTAGCATGCAAATATGTTATGCATCACATATATTTGATAATTATGAGATTTCATCAACATTAAACTTAAAAATAAATCAAATATATTATGAATTACTTATATTTAATTTTTTTAGATCTTATGAATATAAAAAACATTCTTATACATGGAACTCCCAACAATTTTACATTTCATTAATTTAAATCTAAAAAATATATATTATGTATGAATAAAGATACAATGAAATACTAGTCATTACCACTTCGACCATTCTAAATGTATCTCTAGCTATATAAAAATAACAAAAAGTAAATTTCTTTATCAATAAAACAAATATTTATAAACCTCTGTCTACCTTACATAAAAATTATTTTCTAATATTTAATTACTCATTTTATAGTTCTTCCATTACCATTACTATAATTTTAATTCTAGATATAAATCACACTCATCTTCATCTTCCTTTAACCTTTCTCCAGGTGACGTTCAACACTGTATGCGACAACCTCCATGGTCAATAACCCTTACAGTTCTGCTTGTCATTTTTTGAGGATCCGGCAATGGTTGTGCTGTCAAAGTCCTGGGATGTTCAAGCTTACTCTGATGATGTATTCTGCTACGACTCTCCATGTCGGAGTTAGAGTGGCTACAACATAGAAGTTTTGGGTTACGATATAGTGTCCGATGGATTAATCGACGCTACTGGAGTCGGTTCTGGTTTGTCGATTTTTCTTATTTTCTCACTCTGTGTTTTCGGTTCTTGTGATATTTGTTTATGGATGTGCCGGCGTAGTCGGTGTTGGGTGACCATGGTGACGAGACCCCTGTCAATGCCATTGTTCACCCCATACATTTCTCTTACTCTAGGATTCAACCACTATTCTTCTAGTTGAATTTGTGTGGTGGTTTCCAAGGTGTTTTGGGATGTGAGTTCGAGTGAGCGACGACGATCAAGGTGGTTTCTCTTATGGTGGCTTCATCTCCGTCTATTCCACTGGGTTGATCCACGTTTTGGGTGTGGTGGTTCCTTGACTGGAGATCTGGTCATCGGCTCTTGTGGTTTTCGGATGACAACGTTGACGATGGTGTTCCCTGATGTTGGCTTTTTCAGCTGTGGGTGGTCTCCGATGTTGTTCTCAATGCCTTGATTGTTTTTTTTTCACATTGATGTGGTGTGATCACTCTGTGAGGGTGGTATGATTCTATGATAGTTCGATGGCCAGAGGATCTAGCTGGGGTTGGTCCAGTCGGGGTCAGGTACAGGCGGTTGACGTAGGAGCAGAGACCGGCGGTGTTGAGGCGTAGAGGAAGAAGACCTTGTTAATGTGTTGAGGTGAAATGGTAAATGGTTATGCTATTCGATAGGTTTTCTATACTGGTTTTTAGAAAATGGTTTTCAATGAAGTGGTTTTAAATATCAAAACCTTATCAATGCCATAAGAATAGAAACAATGAAAAATAAATGATTTATAATCTAAATACATTATAAGGAATTCCTCATATATGATGACTCTTAACATATAAAAATAGACTACTATAAGTGTATGGTATAACAAAAGGAAATTAGGTAGTGTAAAAAAATATCATAGTAGAGTAATCATAGTGTTTTTAGAATCTTACACTCTATAAACATTTGATTCAATGTATTTGCATTCAGGTAAGAATATTCAAGAAGGTTCATATGTATTTTTGAAATAATCTATGTCACTTTAGACAAGTAGAAAACCATTAAAGAACTGAATCTATGTTTTGGTAAAATTTACACACAACTAAATACGTTATAAATTGGGTAATTGAAAATTTAAAACTACACAAAAATAATTAAAATTAAAATATCATCATAAATTAAATTACAACATTAGGGTATTATGATGTTAAATTACAATGGTAATGTTATTATTTGATCCAAAAATACCACCCTTTTTGAAAATCATAATAATGAATGATAATTAATATGTTTTATATAATTGTAAATTAAAAATATTCTATATTCTAATAAATTGTTTTTTTGGAAAATTTATTCTTCTGAAAAATCATCCCCTTAATAAAATATAAACATCTCCTCATTTGAATTTATATTCTATGTGTGAAATTTATGTATAAATAATTTTAAAAAAATGAGTAGATATCAAAATTATCAATGAAAATTAACTAAAAAATAAATTTGGCAATATAATATCGTTATACAATATGGAAAATTTTACACCCCTATATTTTGAGATTTTTTTTCAAATAAATTTAACTTTTCAATATTTTACATTTCACATGACATTGGAAATAGTTCAATATTTAATTTATGTAAGTATTAAAAAATTAATTCAAAAATTCCTTTCATATGAAATACAAAAATGGCTTGCTCTACACATAATAAAAATTTGTCTTGCACTACAAGCAACACCTACTTGGCGTACAATGCACACAATACTGAGTTTCTATGAAGCATCTTTATATATATAATTAATTAAATGAGATAATTATAACCTAAATGTTAAACAAATTTATTATAATATTAACAACTAATTTATAATTATTTTATATAATTATCTTATATAAATAAAAATTACTGATAATGAATGAAAATATATTTGGTAAAGTCCTTTTATGTAAAAAATATCATTCTCTCAAATAAACTGCTTATAATAATGAACGTAATTTTAGACACATTTATAAATTGAATTTGATAAAATAAACTTAATTTTTCAATTAATAATTTCAAAATTAGCCAAGAGTGAATTTTTGGGATTTTTATGAGAAACATCATTTTTTGTTGAATAGTTAAAATTAATGAAATTTAGGTAAAAATCATTTTGTTTAAATAATTATTAATTCTAAATAATATTTTATATGTTTTTATAGAAAAATAAGATCAATTATAAATCTATTTATACAATTTAATTAATTATAATCAATTTCTCATTGAAACTGAATATAAAATCGTAACAAAATTTATAGCATATTCCAACTTTAAAACCATGTTATTTCATCACATCTACAGGATTAACACTAATATTAATTTTTTTTCTTATATGGTTTGAATTCTAAAAATCTGACACACAGAATTTCATTCAGACTAATATTTATAGTCTAATAATACCATGTTATTTTTTCACTAAAATTATCAGTAAACGTGATAAAATTTAATCACAGTAGTTAAGGCCAAATTAATCTTAATTAGGGACTAAACATTAAAATTAAGGGCCCAATGACCTAGAAACTTTTCCAAAACCATTTGGATTTTCATAGTTTGTACATATACCATCCATTCATGAGTTTGGTTGGTTTGGTAATATTTTTTAGGTAAGAACTTGTGCACACCTATTTTGTTTCTAAATATTCCATGTGAGTCCTTTTGTTTCCCTGTAAAAGGTCACAACCTCTACCAATTATTCACATCTCTCAAACATTTTTTTTTCTTCCAATATCTTCCCATGTATCCTCCCACTAATCCAACCTTATACCTTGAATCCTCCCTTTGGAAAAAAAGCTTCTAAAGTAATTTTTTTGGCATAAACCAAAAGGAGTTACCTTATTAAGAGGTATCATCTTCTCTCAAGATCATTTCCATTATTTTTCTTCTTAACCCCTTTCAATATCTTTAGTAAATTATTTTGTGACAACTATAGTATCCTCCATATAATATTATGTTCTTATGAAACTCCTTTATCCTACACATACACACACCTTCATCTAATGGATGTTTAACATATTTTTTATGTGTACGGAAAGCTACTGCCTCACAAAATGATGACTGTTCATTTTTCCTTTACCACCAATCATGGTGGTCTTTATTATGGAACCAATGTTTATATATTTTTTCATATATAATATTTAATATGTATTTAACATTTTATACATCTCTTTACATTCCATTTATTGTTAATACGATAATCTTATTTGAGGAAGTGTGGACTACCGCCCCTCAAAGCGATGTGATTCATTCACTCACCACATGGAATGTATTAAGGATGGTTTTAATGAAATTATATGTTATATATTAAATCTATTTGAATGATTATATATATAAATACATATGTATATATATTTCATTTACATACTTTCTTTCTATATGACTGTTGACGCTCCTTTCTCATCACATTGTCTACACGAATGGAAAGGAAAATGACTTAGCACAAATTGATTCATCATTTGAAGAAAACATCAACAATCTACAAAGGCATGAACAAGGATTCAAAAGCACATGTGCCGCGCAAGTTCCATCACTGTCACTCAAGTCCACTTGCGCAACGCCTAATGGTCGTGCAAGTGACTTGCACGCCCTAAAGGATAACCGCCTGGGTCTTCTTCAGCCTATAAATAGACCCTGTGGGCCCCCTATTTAAGAGGGAATTTTTTCCATAAACTCAGATTTAATCTCTCGGCGCCCTAGTCTCTTCTCAAAGCTTCTGAAACACATATAAGGTAATTTCTTACCTAGAATGGAAGATCTAAAGAGGGGGAGGAAGGCCTAAGTGTTGAAACTCATCAAGACTTGCGCGCCTGAGTGGACAACCCTTAAGGGAAATGGCCACACTTGCGCGCCACCTTACTCCTTCAATAGAACTTGCGCGCCCCTCTTCTGGAAGAACCTAAAGATTATTCTAAAGGCTTTAACCATGTGTCGGTCAAGTATTACCCTACTGGTTAACTGTCGCTCAAGTACCCATGTGTCTCGCAGGTATACCTCCGCGACCGAACTTGCGCGCCAACGTAGTACCAGCGCGCCCCTTCCTTTTTGGACGCCCTTCTTTCCCATTTCACCCCTCTTAAGCCCTTCCACCTCTCATATTCAAGATTCAGTCTTCAAGACACTCTTCAAAGCCATTTTTGGCATGATTTCTTGATTTGAATTCCTTATCTAAAAGGATTTTTGTGGAATATCTCTCAAAACCTAGTGATGTATACATCTTTATGTAACTAAAGATTGAGATTTCATTCATTCAACCTCATCCTTTACGATGAGAGAACTCATTAATCTGGGCGTCCTTTTCAGGAGTAAGCCCCAGTCCCCTAATATGGGCATCATTTTTAGGAGTAAGACCCAACCATAATTTTCTTAACCTGGGCCTCCTTTTCATGAATAATCCCCAGTCATAATCATTAACCTGGGCATCCTCCTTAAAAGTAAGCCCCAACCATAATTCTCTTAACATGGGCCTCCTTTTCAGGAATAATCCCCAGTCATAATCATTAACCTGGGCATCCTCCTTAGGAGTAAGCCCCAAGTCCTCATTAACCTGGGCCTCCGTTTCAGGAATAAGCCCCAATTATAATCATTAACCTGAGCAACCTCCTTATTAGTAAGCCCCAAGTCCTCATTAACCTGGGATTCCTTTTCAGAAATAAGCCCCTCTCTCAAATATGGGCATCCTCTTCAGGAGTAAGCCCCAAGTCCCTTAATTTTTCAAGTCTCTTAACCTGGGCCTCCTTTTTAGGAGTAAGCCCCAATCTTAATTCCTCTTAACCAATCCTAATTTACCTTTGATCTTGGATTCCTTCTCAAGAGTAAAACCCCAATCATAAGTCCTCTCCTAATTTGGGCCTCCTTTTCATGAGAAAGCCCCAGGTTAGAGTATTCAAATCTCCGTGAAGCACATATATGTTTATGGACCCTGTTCCTGGATTTCTTCCATGGAGTAAATCCAAATATTCATTTATCTGGGCAGTCATACATACATAAGTCCCACCTTATTTCTTTTGATTGCATCTTTCATGGCACAATTGTCTGATTTTTACCAATACCTATTGTTTCTCACACCGAGCATGACTCACGTGAGCTTAGAGTGTAAAAGTAATTATGACATCCTTCTTTGAGCCATCAATCATAGACATCATAATCCCTTACTCGAACTACGTGGGTTCTGATTCCTTTTCTAAACAAAGGATGCGTAGGTAGCTCATCTGTGGGTTCGATCCCAACTCTGAAATAATCCATGTCCTTCTGAATGACAATAAACTTCAAGTGCCCCATTGAGTGGCTTTAAAACCAGTATGGTCATCATAATGACCAAGATACTTTTACGTATCAAAGGATACCATTGACTAAGAATCTCTGACAAATACAGATGATTATCTATCAATGAAGAACCTCAAATACATATAAAAGATTCTCTAAATTTCATACATATTCATCATTGATTGTCAGATCTAATGGAAATCTCATTTTATACATGGTAATGTGATAAGGATTCATGAAAAAAATTTATATCTATAAAGAGAGTCCCAGAGTAGATAATAATTCCCCTAAAAAATTTGTGATGAGTCTGACCTCCCATCCTCATGACCAATGAAAATTCCTAAGCCTCATCAGCCCATAAACTGATGAGCACCAACCTTTGGAAAGTAGGTCCAAATGGATGTGGAATCATTGGATGTTTCCGGTTCTATGGACAAACCCGTTAGAAACCAATCGGAATGTTTTAACCTCCCATAAAGGAGGTCATCCCTGAATTCCGAGGGAAATAAAAAATGGTGAACCCGACATGAATCCTTAACCAAGTTAAAATGATGTTTTACCTATTTGTTAGGCCGCTATTTAAAACTCAACGAGAGGGCCATCAAAAACAATCATTGACATATGTGCTCATCCAAAAGATATAGTGGCTGAATTTATCTTGATTACGTCTGTTATATCAAACATGCACTCTTTTTCTAAGATTTTCTGCATTCTAAGAAATGGCTGCTCTTAAGTTTAAACCTGTGAATACTGTTGCTGCAAATGCCACTGCTACTACTCCTGTTGGATCGTCGTCTGCTCTGAGGATGATATCACCTACTCAGCGTCTTCAACGCTGGGTATCAAATGTGCTGGTTAAGGAATATTGTCAATACGGTACCATCCCAACTCTGGAGGCTGCCCAACAAGCCCTCCAAGTGAACAACTCACACCGGTCGTTCGGGCAATGACGACCAGTGATCAAGAAGCAGGCGGTGCTGACTACCGTTTCTAACTGTTTCGGGTCGTTATCCCTAGAACAAAATCACCATTCACTCCCATATTCTGGGGAGGTGAATGAGCAGGTCCCTTAGGGCCTTAATTCAAAGAAGCAGGAGTCCTTCCTGGGGGCTCCTACCAACAATCACCGCCAGACTTGTGCAGCAGTGCGCCCTCAACATGATGAGGGTACCGACTCCATGCATTCGGCTCAGTTTCCTCGAACCCGAGCAGGCAAGAAGAACCGCCAGAGGCGAAATCTGGTCAACAGTGAGCAGGTTCTCATCTCTGCCATCTCCGGAGAAATCCACCAACCTAACTTGGTGGAAAGCAATGAGCGGGCACACACACCTGCCCGTTTTAATTCCGCTGTCCAGCAGACTCGTCTGGTCGCAGCACACTAATCCTGTTAGGAAATTCCAGCGGAGTATTATAGACAGGAATATACACCTGTTTGTACATCATCAGCTAGTCAACAGGATCATCTGACTACATATGATGGATCTCTTCAACCACATTCTGCGAAGTGCAATCAGCAGGAACATACAGCTACTAGTATTAATGAAGCCTACCAACAGTATCGCTTGGTAGCATTCAAAGAAGTCAGTCGGAAAGCTCTGGCGACAAACATGAGGCAGACTCAACTCTCCGCCCCCACACTTGAGTACTGTCAGGATTCACTGATAGGAAAATGAGGACAAGAGCAGGCACATACACCTACTCCAAGCACGGAATGGACGTATATCCCCATTCTGGCAGCTGAAGTCACCAAGCATATTTTATTAATATTGAAAGAGCAGAAGCAAATTCTTGCTCATATTCCGGATGCTTGCCAGGATATTATAACAACTTCAGCGGCATCTTAGGGAAAGACACATAAATCTATCCCTACCAGTGGAGTGACACATCAAAAATTCACTCCGAAACAGACACACACATTTGTTCCAGTCCAAGAGGGTTGTGGGGCATACTCCCCCATATCATATGGACAACCAAGTCTAGAACATACACCTAATTTGAGTGGAGATCATCAGCCTAACCTGGCCATCTTTCCTGATCAGGAACATACACCTGCTCAGAGCAGCCAATTTTGTCAACAAGTGGTTTCCAAGGTGAGTAAGAAGGCATCTAAGAAAGGGACCCGCCCAGCACAGTCAGTAGATCAAGAGCCAATCTGTAACAAGGCCTTTCTCGATGCTGGAGTTCTTGAAGCCCTCAGACAGTTAACTGTTGAAATTCATGATTCTACTCCCTCATTTCCCAATATTAGGAACATTAATTCCGAAGGTCTTCAACAGACACTTCCTCATAAAGGCTTACTTCATGACAATTCGGTTGATCTCGAAGTTTCATCTTCAGATGAGAGCCACAGGAACCCTCTGTGTGGTCAGATGACCAAGGAGAAAGAGATCTCATCTTTTGTTGTAACCCATTATGGTGTTCCTCCCCATGATGATGAATTTCACTGCGGAAGTCCTCTCCGCAGTAGTGATGCACATTGCCCAGAAAATTCTCCAGTGTACAATGTAGTGCCGAGAAAGCCCTCTTATCTTGAGGCACTTGAAAATGAGAAACCAGTCATGTCTGATGCTTCATCACTAGCAGGTGAAATACTTTCTCAATCAGAAGATAGCCCCGGGTGTAGGTCATTCTCCGAACCACCCCTAAGTCATGTATCTTCTAGTTTGATCGATGATTTCTCTACCAATCGTGTTGAATCTGATGAAGCAACAAGGAAACACCATCTCTGGTCAAATCAGGTAGAAGAATCTTCATCAAATGATAAAGAGGAGATGTTTAACATGAGAAAACAACTGGCAAAAGGTGATGTGCCAGTCATGTTTTGGCCTCTGGCTGACTCTCAGTATGACATTCCAGAAATGTTGACGGAATATGGAATTCATGATATTCGTCTCAACATATGGAAAACTCTTTTTCGGTTGAAAAAGAAAGTATTATCTTATGATAAATATGAAAATCATCATAAGATAATAGAAGGGTTACAACGTCAGATTGATTTGGCATCTCGATCAGTCTCTCGATATCCGAAGGCTGAAAAGCAGCCGAGAGCCCTTCAACATTCATGCCTTGGCGTACAATGAAGATTGCGTCAGTTAATTGCCAATTCCCCATCTGGTATTCGTGTCATAGGATGGGGTGTTCATGGAGCACTGCATTTCATGGTACTCTCCAGTCAGCAAAGCCCGCCGAAAATGGTCTCATGCAATGTTATTGCCCATGGCCGGCCACATTCAATGGGCTTTGTTTGTAATCAAAAGCTTTCACAAGAACAAGCCTCAACTAGTTCCTCTCAAAATCAAGAATACAGAGAAAAAGTTGTTTAATTACTCCTATATCAAGCAAATGAGAATATTTAACAGGCCTCTCGTATTGAGCAAGCACATCATCAAGTGACAGAAGTGTCGGAAATCATCCAACGGTCTTTTGAACTAGGTGATAAAAGTGGATACTGGTTAATGCATCCAGCTAATTTCCGGACTAAGGTTCACAAGATCAGGAGAGCTTTTAAGAAAGTCTCAGACATAGCAAGTTCAAGAGCCTCCCCAGCTTGCCATACTGGGGACTATTTTAAATCAACCCTCAGAATCAACAAATAGGATTCGAGGATTTCAGCGGGAATAGAAGGAACAGCCCCAGTCCACCGGACTGGGGACTTTTTCAAATCATCAATCCCCTCCTCAGAGAGAGTTGGTCTTTTCTCGATTGGGGAAGAAGCCTCAAGAGGAACGAAGAGCCAAATTATCAGGATATTCCCTCCAAATTACTGTTCATCAAGAATTTCCTGAGGGATCAAATCAACAAAAGGCAATGTCTCATCAAAGACATGGAAGAAGACAATATCACATAAATGATGATAGAAGGGATGCGATGCGTTATTCATCAATCAATGTCATCAATGTCGTTGTTGCTGATCCACCATATGAGGCTCACTCAGGGGACCCAGATGAGGAGGTTCCTGCTAAAGAAGATGTACACACTGATACAAATAAAGAAGGTGTGCGTACAAGAAATCAAAGGGTTACTCAGAACCAAGGTAATCCTTCAAGTAACCCACTTCCCCCTCTCTAAAAAGGATCCAACAAAGGGAGGGGAAAGAATAAAGTTACATATCCTTCCTCTGGAGAAGGCCAATCACTCTCACTAGAGAAAAGGTTTGCACAACAGGAGGAAGAAATGGAGGAATTAAGAAGGTTGAATGCAGAACTACTTTAGAGTAGTCTTTTTCTTAAGCGTGCTGGAGTCAGTCATCCAAAGGAATTTGTTGCAGCTACTGAGATGGATCAAGAATATTCTCCTCTATCAGTACACCCTCACAGGTCTAATCCAACGGGTCAAGTGAAACAACAGTTGGCAGTGCTACCATCAGTTGCAGCACCAACTACCACATCTGTCCACGCTCCAGTCATTGCACCTACCCAAATCCCAGTACAACCGGATGTCTCTAAAAAGTTAATAACTACCATTGAGTCATTAACAGCTCGGTTAGAAACTATGGAAGGGAAACATGTGCAGGTTCAAACAGAAAATAGAGCTTACCCTGAATGGGTAGATTCAGTCTCTCCCCCATCCAGTTTTGGAAACCTTGTATTCTCTATTTTCAATGGATCAAGCCACCCTGAACAGCATTTGACGCATTACGTGTCTTGTTGTGATTCTATGATGGGAACTCTAGAGCAGCAAGAATTAGTGAAACTCAGATGCTTCGTGCTAATCTTGCAAGGACCACCTTTTGTCTGGTATACAAGCTTGAAATCCTGGTCGATTACTAGATGGGAAGATCTCCATCAACGATTTCTTCTTCAATTCAGTTCACCTTTTCCAAAGACAACAGTTTTTTATCTTACAAACTGTAAGAAAGGGGAGAGTGAAAGAGTCTCTGATTTCATTGCTCGTTGGAAGGTGTTAACATATTCCCTGACCGTAGCACTCCCTCAAGAGAAACTGTTTCCAATCTGTGTGGAAAATCTGCGTGACAAATTATGCACGCCATTGATCCCTGTGAAATACACATGAGGCTTTTGAGATCTTACTTCAATTGCTCAGCAGATTGAAGATTCCCTTATACAGGCTAAGGCTAAATCTCGTGTAATTCCATCAGCTCCATGAAGGAGAATGGGTAAAGCATAAACTGCTACGGTTATGCTTAAACAAGCACCTATACCTGTTTCTACCTCAAAACCTTAATCTTCTCGAAGGGCTCCACCTCCTGACGCCAAAAACAAAGACCATTTCATCCAGATGATCAAAGAGATCAAAGATGAAAACAATTTGAGGATCTGAAGAGAACAACATACTCTTTCCGAAATTAACAAGTTCCTAGTTACTTCATTTCAGCTTTGGAAAATAATCTGGTTCAATTGCCAATGCCCATGAGGCCAAACAAGAAAGGAGATGAAGATCGTCCCAATTATTGCACATTTCATCAAATGTTGGGGCATCCCATCCAGGAGTGTTTTGTCTTCAAAGACCTCCTGAAAAAGATGGTCGACTCGGGATAAGTCAAACTGAAAGGTTCTTCAGGTTAGGTAGCATGTGTTACTGCTACAATTATGGAGGAGGAAGGGAAATGACAAGAAGTCAAGAGCAAAAATGCACAGAAGTATGATGATTGGATGGTCAGAAATACAATCAACTAAACCCATGCTATTTTGAGAACACAGTTAAAGAAACCGATTGTGTCTTCTGCCATGAATGTTGCGGCAAAAGCCTCTTCGTCAGAGGGAAAGTCCTAAAAAAACGGCATAATTCAAAGAAAGAAAAAGAATAAGAATAAGATGAGTATGCGTCAAATCCTAAATTGTCTTTGACTCTGGCAGACTTCATGCAATCTACTTCAATGCCACGGGCACCGCCCCACCAAACGGCACAGTCTAAATAGGCTAATCAGGCAGAGTCTTCATCAGACGAAGAGTTAATCTTTGGTTCTGTTAATATGATTCAATTAACAGATCCATATTCCAGTAGCAGTTTCGATTTCGATGAGCCTGAATTCCCTGTATCAAACAAGGGAATCAGAGGAAGTTCCAGAGGCTCAGGATATAGGGGAAGACATGGATATTTCAGAATCCACTAGTCCAATTCTACCCCTTCTAGAACTGTGTACGCAACAGAAACTCGTGGTAGAGCCCTTCAGAGAGCTCAGCAAGAACAAGCAAGTTCTTCTACCAATAACAAATTCAGTCTTGGAACAATTATTTTGGAAGACTGGTTGAAGGTTCCATCTTCTTCTTCTCAGCAAGTAAATGGATCTAATCAGTCTAATCTTCCAAAACCAGGGATATTGCCAACTCCTATCCCGATACAAGATGCATCAACTTCTAAAACATCTACTTCCAAGGTACCTGCTAAACCACATATTCCTATTGGGAAACGTAGACATCTGGATCAAAAATATGATGTATTGAAACACTTGGCCCATGTACCAGCCAAGTTATCAATTTTGGATGCTCTGAATCTGTCAAAATATCTTCGG
Source organism: Viscum album (assembly GCA_963277665.1). NCBI lineage: Eukaryota > Viridiplantae > Streptophyta > Magnoliopsida > Santalales > Viscaceae > Viscum > Viscum album. Next base: position 957,612,796 of record OY728158.1, on the reverse strand, counting down.
GAAGCACTCATCGAGGCTTTGTCAAGTCCTCATGAGTTTGAAACTGAAATTGCTGCAGTTGAAGTCTATCACATAGAGAATAATCATGCAAAATGCCATGAAATAATATGTTTTACTGATGAAGATGAATATGATGTTTTGCATGGGCATATTAGACCTTTGTACTTATCTGGCAAGGTCAATGGTATAGACGTTCGAAGATCTTTCATTGACAATGGTTCAGGAGTCAACCCCATGCCCGTTCGTACACTTCGTCGATTGGGCCTCACGAAATCTGATTTATCTCCTTCTACCATGATGTTACAAGGATATGATAAAAATGATCAAGAACCATTGGGTGAAGTTACACTCAAAACTCAGTTTGGAGATCTTGTATCCAATTCAGATTTCACGGTTGTTGATCAAGACTCGGCTTTCAACATCTTGCTTGGAAGACCCTGGTTACATCAACATGCAGCTATCCCTTCATCATACCATCAATGTCTCAAATATTGTTTTGATGGTCAACATGGGACATTGTATGGTGATAATACCCCGTTCAAGACATGTAAGTCTCAATACATTGAGGCGGAATTATATCACATGAAGGGAAGGGAGAAATCCACAACAAATGAGATTACCAATGTTAATGATCCGTATGCTTTGTAGAAGATTCCAGTAAATCCATTTACACATGTGAGTATAGATTATGTGTTTCCTATCAGTCAAATTGACAAGATAGACCCAAATAAAAATACTCTTATGGAAAGATCCATAATGTCAATTACGGCAATCGAGCTAGACAACATGGGATAAATTGGTAACCCACCAAGCAGTGATGAAAGCACAAATGGTGATGTCTTCATTTCATTTACTGAAATCCAACAAGTATATACTTCTCCAATCAGTCTAGAAGAAGTTATAGCAACATCGGAGGTGAACAATGATGTCGATTCTCAATCCATCATCTCCTCTTTATTTCCCAAGGAAGACCCTTCATCATCAATTGGGTTAGAAATGGAGGCTTCTTCTTCAAGATTTTTAAATTTTAACATATCTTATGATCATGGAAATTCTACTTTATCATCTACTATTCAAGTAGAAATGGAAGAAATAACACAGGATGATGAATACGAGGAAGATATTAGAGATGCTCCTCCATCATTTGAAGAGGGTATTTCTACCACTGTGGATGAACTCAGAGAAATAAATCTGGGTACAAAAGAAGATCCATGCCCCACTTTAATCAGTGCTACCATGACTCTTGAAGAGAAAAAGATGTATATTTCTTTTCTAAAGAAAAATAGAGATATATTTGCTTGGAAATATACAGAAATTCCCAGGCTTGATCTTGATGTTGCTACTCATCATTTGGGTTTACCAGAAGAACATCGTGGATTTAAGAAAGCCGCGAGAAGAACACACCCAACTTATGCATCTAAAATTGAGGCTGAAGTGGATAAGCTTATCAAAGCTAACTTCATTAGAGAAGATCAATATCCCAAGTGGTTGGATAACATTGTCCCTGTAAAGAAGAAGAACGGACAAATTAGAGTTTGCATCGATTTCAGATATCTAAATCGGCATTGTCCTAAGGATGATTTCCCAATTCCGATTACAGAACTTTTAATTGATAAAAAAACTGGCTATGAAGCACTTTCCTTCATGGATGGATATTCTGGATATAATAAGATCTGAATGTCCCCAGAATATGAGGAATCCACAGCCTTCAGAGCCCCTCAGGGTGTGTTTTTCTACCAGGTAATGCCATTTGGATTAAAGAATGCAGGTGCAACATATCAGCATTCCATGCATCATATCTTCAAACCCTTCCTATGGAAGTTTGTTAAATTCAATGTAGACGATTTGGTAGTTAAATACAAACAATGTTCTAATCACTTGGCTGATTTGGAAGTCATATTTCGCAAGCTTTGACAACATAATTTGAAGATGAACCCCTTAAAATGTGCTTTTGGGGTAACCTCGGGAAAATTTCTCGGCTTTTTTGTACGCCATCGTGGTATTGAATTCGATCCTGAGAAGACCAAGTCAATCCTTTGTATGTCACCTCCTCTAAATTTGAAATAATTAAGAGGACTTCATGGAAAATTAGCCTATATTCGGCGTTTCATCACCAATTTGGCAGGAAAAAATTTACCCTTCACCAAATTGATGAAGAAGGGAGTCACTTATCAGTGGACTAAAGAATGTCAAGAAGCATTCGATATTCTCAAGAAATACCTCTTGAGTCCATCGGTACTCATGCAACCTATTTAAGGAAGACCACTTATCCTCTACGTAACAACTCTAGAGCGATCATTGGGTGCCTTTCTTGATCAAAAGAAAGATGCTGGGAATGAAAACAGCCTCTATTATCTCAGTGGAACTATGCTTGAAGTAGAAACCCATTATTAAAGTATTGAAAAGTGATGCCTGGCATTAATATTTGCAGTTCAGAATATGAGACATTACCTACAACATCATAAGGTCCAATTGGTATCTCACAATAACCCGCTCAAATTCATCCTTAGTCGTCCAATACTTACAGGACGTCTGGCAAGGTGGGAAATTATTTTGCAGTAATTCGACATTCATAATGTGTCTCAAAAGGCGATAAAGGGCCATGCTCTGGCTGATTTCCTGGCTGAACACCCTTCAGTGGAGGACATATCTTCAGATATTGAACTCCCTAATGAGGAATTCTTCTCTATTCTTGAAAGTCCTCAGGCATGGGAAATGTATTTTTATGGTGCTTCCAGAAGTCCAACAGGGAGGAAAATGGAAAATCCTAAATTCGACAAAGTTGGCTTAGGAATTGTGCTCATTTCTCCAAAAAAGGTAGTGTTACCTTATTCCTTCTTATTGTGGGAATGTGGTACCAATAATGAAGCAGAATACCAAGCTCTCATCGTAGGCTTGGAATTAACACTTCAAGCACAAGTGAATCACTTAAAGGTGAAAGGTGATTCAGAACTGGTAATCAAACAAGTAAATGGGGATTATGACATCAGAAAAGATGAACTAATACCTTTGTATGATTACGTCAGAGTGTTAATGGAGGAATTCCCTTCGGAACTGACATTTTCTTATGTCCCAAGATCACAAAATGCTCAAGCTGATGCAATGGCTAATATAGTCACAGCTCTGGAAGATCTAAATCAGGACGAGACAACCATCAGTATTGCCCACCATCGTGCAATTTCACCTTATGTTCGAATCAGAATAGAGGAAATTAATGAAATTAGTCCCATTACTGAACCATATGGTCATACTATAGGATGGATGTCACCTATTAGGGAATACCTTCAAAATGGAACCTTTCCACCTGATAGAGCCGAGAAAGAACAAATCCAGCGATGTGTGGTCAATTTTAGTCTTTATGATAGTCCAGATCACTTAGAGAAAATTCTCTACAAACGCGGTTTTTATGGAGTTCTATTTAGATGCATTGATGGTGAAGAGACAATGGTTGTCCTGAAAGAAGTGCATGCAGGAGTCTGTGGTGCCCACCAGTCTGGACAAAGACTGTCTGATCAGATTCGAAGTCTTGGATACTTTTCGCCTTCAATGATACAATATTATGTCGATTTCACAAAGAAGTTTCATTCATGCCAACCACATTCCAACTTCATTCATCAACCTCCAGAGTTTCTTCATACAGCTAAATACTCATGGACATTTGCCACATAGGGAATGGATGTGGTGGGACCTTACCCTTCGGCTACGGCCAAGCAGTTTAAGTACATTCTTACTCCTACTGACTTCTTTTCCAAATGGGCAGAGGAAATACCTATCAAGGAAGTTAGTTCTAAATGCGTTGTTTGCTTCATCAATTCTAACATCATTACCAGATTTGGTGTCCCTCATACCATATTGATGGACAATGGCACCAACTTCTGTTTATCCGAGGTGAAGAAGTTGTATCAAAAATACAACATCAAATCCAACCATTCATCTCAGTATCATGCAGTGGCCAATGGCTAGATAGAAACTTTCAAGGAGACTCTATCAAATATACTACAAAATATGGTGGATAAAGATAAGAAGTCATGGACTGATAAAATATTTCATGCTTTATGGGCTTATTGGACTACCACCCGCACTACAACTCGGTCAACTCCATATTCATTAGTATATGGAACAGAAGCAGTCTTGCCAATTGAAATTCAACTACCCTCGCTCAGAGTAGCCATTTGTGATCAGTCATCTACAGATGAACAATCTCAAAAGTGATTGAATGAATTGGAACGGTTAGATGAGAATAGATTGTGCACTTTGCACCACTTGGAAGTCTATCAGAATCGAATAGCACGAGGTTTTAACAAAAAAGTTCGTCTTCGTTCATTCACTCAGGGAGAATTGGTATTAGTTCTCAGAACTCCAATGATACTAGGAAAGAAACCTCCCAAGCTTGATCCAAAATAGGAAGGACCTTACTCAATACATAGGGTCTACTTTAATGGAGCTTATTCATTAATCTCGATGGATGGGGAATTCATCACTACTCCAACCAATGCCAGATTTTTTAAGAATTATTTTGTATAATCACAAAATACATCAATGGTCTAGTATGACCTTAAATTTCAACTAGGTCCTGTATGACCGTAAACTACATCAATGGTCTAGTATGACCTTAAACTGCAACTAGGTCCTGTATGACCTTAAACTACATCAATGGTCCAATATGACCTTAAACTACAACTAGGTCCTGTATGACATTAAACTACATCAATGGTCCAGTATGACCTTAATCTACAACTAGGTCCTATATGACCTTAAACTACATCAATGGTCCAGTATGACCTTAAACTGCAACTAGGTCATGTATGACCTTAAAATACATCAATTGTCTAGTATGACCTTAAACTACACAATCGTCCAGCATGTCATTAAACTGTATGGCCCGTCCAGAAAGACGTTAAACTACATATCCACGTTCCATACATATAACCTTAAACTATCTGTACTTTCATCCCACATGATGTTAAACTGTGAAAAAGTTCCCTAAATGGTCCAGTATGACCTTAAACTGCACCAAGGTCCAGTATGACCTTAAACTGCATCATCAACGGTCCATGCATATGACCCTAAAATATTTTCAAGTCCCTTACGTCCAAAAAGACATTAAACTGTGATGTCCTAACTAAATGATGTCAAACTATATAAAAGTCCCTTACGTCGGGAAAGCCGTTAAACTACATAATCATCAAAGGTCCTGTAAGACCTTAAACTATACCACTGTCCAGCAAGATGTTAAACTGCATCGTCAACGGTCCATGCATATGACCTTAAACTATTCGCATTTTTGTCCAACATGACGCTAAACTATGAAAAAGTCCCCAATACATCCAACATGACGTTAAATGATGTACTCTTTTGTCCTCACTACATGACATTAAACTGCATTGTCCCCCTTTCGTCCAACATGACGTTAAACTATATTGTCCCCATCGTCCTAACTACATGATTCTAAACTGTACAGAATGTCCGTGATACGTCCTACATGACATTAAACTTTAATTTGTCCCTGATACATGACATTAAACTGTGCAGTGCCAATAGTCCTAACTGTAAGACTTTAAACTGCATAGTCCCTTCATATGTCTTACATGACAATAAACTATGAATTGTTAAGGTTGTTGTTACCTCTGGTTTCTCACACCGAGTATGACTCACGTGAGATTAGAGAAAACCTCAACCATAACACTCTCTTTGGGCTACTAACCATGTGCAAGTCCCAACATCATTTTTTAGGTCGTTGTCCCCAAGAACAACTTGATCATTAATTGATTCTTTAATTAAACTACGCGTACTTTGATCCTTACATTCTAGGCTGGGTATGTAGGCAACCTCCCAAGGTTCAAGCCCGAAACCAATATCTTCACATCGTTTCACCTCCATCTCATACGATGTTGATTCATGGAACCACCCCTAGAATCAATATCTTTACATTGGTTCACTTTCGTCCTTGTTATACGACGTTAAACCATACAACACTTTTTTCCAGTATGACAATAAACTACAATATTATTTGATACCCTCACCTGAGAGGGAATCATTATTTACATTGATTTTCAATCATGTTTCATTTCAAAGACTACGTGCATAAATGGAAATGCCCAAACCTTTTATCTTGGGTTAAACCATCATTGTACTAAAGTCCCCATTCACCCTTCACATGTACGAACCAAATTTTTACGAAGGGTATTTCTAGAACTATGTGGTCTTGATTCCCATCTTAATGGGATACGTAGGAACATTCGAGTGTCCCTTGAATCTAGCCCCAAGTCTTTAGGCCTAACCCCAAATTCCACTTTTAGTCCCTTGGCTGAAAAGTCCCCATGAAAACACACACTGTGTATTTCATACAATGGTCCAATCTCTATGACCCTAAACTAAGATCTCTAATAATTTTGTCCCACATGACATTAAACTGTAGTTTAATAACTACGTATGGCTTGATTCTCATCCTTATGGGATACGTAGTGAAGTCCAACATTTCAATTCAAGACCCAGCCACAACATGATTATGGTTAGCATTGATCTGTGTATCTCTGTATACATTGGACAATACCCATCTTTATGTGTCATAATCCTAACCTTAAATATTTTAAGATTTTCATAACCCTTTTCATGACTTCTAGTCACAAAAAATGTCAAACTTATGGGAATTCTTTTTCCTGACTATACAGCACGTTCCCATAGGCGGCCTTGTATAAACAGTCTATATAACAGATTTTTCAGCCAAAACATACTATTTATTTGACTATGCAGCCAATGCCCTTAGGTGGCCCTGCATAATTCAACCCCCTAATGGGTTTGTCGGATAGTGGTAACTTCATTCTTGGGATGAATGCCTCTTTTGTCCTTATTTGTCTTAAATGACAGTATGTAGGGATCCGCAAAAGCAGCCATCCTTAACATATTTGTCCCATATCCTTTTTCGTGATCTGAAAAGTATTCAAGTCTATGGTTTATATTATCCTTCACTACATTTGGGTCAGACCTTAGTAGGAGTGATATCCATCTAGTTCTTCAATAACCTTGTTTGGAAGTATGTTCTCCATATTCAAGAACCTCTTTCCATACAGCAAACTCTATACTTTGGAATATTTTAATCTCCATAAACTTTCACTGGATTTTAGCAGTAGAAAGGTAAATTTCTGAGAGTTCTTTTTCTTGACTATGCAGCACGTGCCCATGGGCGGCCTTGCATAAACAGTCTACATAACAGACTTGTTAGCCCAAAGATACTATTTATTTAACTATGCAGCCAATGCCCTTAGGTGGCCCTACATAATTCAACCCCCTAACGTGTTTGTTAAATAATGGTAACTTCATTCTTGGGAACTACTTCTTCTAATTCATTTCAGCTCTTTTTCATATCATTCCTCAGATTCGAATATTCTTAAGTCATAGTTTACATATTTTCCCTCATAACTTGAGTATGGTACTATGTTTTCAGATGAATTTTCAAGGAATTGAGTCAATTCTAATTCATTCGGTCAAAGCTATTTTGACCTTAAACATTGGCCTCCTTATGTCCGAGGTGCATGACTTTAAACTGCCCACAAAAGACAAGGAAACTCTGAATAAAAGTCATGTTCCAAGCTCACTAAACATACGTTTTGTATGATTTAGGTAATATTGAGCTATTAAAAGATTCAAAGTTTGTAGGGTTATTTATATTAATACTAGTAAAAAATCAAACTATGCTTACTAGGCCCATTTGGATTAAGTAAAATCTAAAGCATATAAAAAAAGAATGTAGGTACAAATGATTTAAGTTGAAAGTGTTTTTAATTGATGCAAAAGAGTTAGAAGGAAATCCACAGACTGAAGTCTCTTCTCTTTTTTTTTCAGGAATTACAAAAGACTTTCAATGTAACTCTTCATTTTATTTACAGCATCCCGAGCTTCATCAGCAGCCACCTGGAATTCATTCATTCAACTGGATACCATAAGAGATGCAGTGATACCAGCTCTTCTTGGAACAATTGTAAAAGAATGTTCTTGAGTGCGGTTTGAGAAAATTTTCTGCTGATCAAACAGTGACTCTGTTTCTATCCAAGAGACTTGGAAGATGATACAAGGATTTTAGAATGAAGCATTGAAAGTAAAGATCCATTTGGAGAGAGTAATATTTTTAGATATTTCTCTAATACCATGTTTGTCTTCTCTCCACCAACCGGGAGTGGAAAACATTTCATCCCATGGGTTTTCCATTTTCATATCTGTAAGGAAATAGAATGCACAAAAAATTTGAAAGTTCATTCCAATGTTGTTGCTCTTAATTCATAGCATAACCGAAATAGAGGAGTAGCAGTGTAGCTACATTTCAAGCATATAGTTCTTTGCATTGGGAACAATGACTCCTTGCAGATGACCATGACCATATAGAGGCAGGTAGATGCTCTGTGGGAAATTAAGATGATATTTCATCAAGTACTTATCCAAATATGGGAGAGTGTTATCGCATATATCATAGTAATCATAGCCAATGATGTTCATAATATCATCAATCTGCTTTCTAGCTAGTTCATCAACTATTCCAGGTCTAAGAGCCATTTAATCTGCACAAAAGTTGAATAATTAACTCTTAAATGGGTTTATTTTTTATAATATTTGTGAAGGAATACAGAAAACTTGCTAAGTAATTAAGGCGTGCAAGTCTAAAATTGGCAAGCAAGTGTCATCGCGCAGGTTTAGATACCTTGACAGTAGTGCAACATCAAGGAAACAACGGGAAATAGAGTAACTTGCGTGGCAAATGGAACTTGCGCGGTGAGAGCTCGAAGGTTTGAAATCCAGAAATCCATATTCTTTGTACGGAATGATGCCCTCTATTTATAGACGCATCCAGGACCCTACGCGCCGTACCCTGCGTGATCAAGGGTCGTATCCCTGCGTGCCAGGCCCTGTGCGCCCGAAGCTCATTTGTAGGCCAGACCTTGCGCGCCCCAATTTCCTTTTGATTCTCGTTTTCCTCAGAGTTAAATCTTCTTTTCTTTCAGATCCAACTCTGAGGGGGGACTTTTGTTGACGCTCCGTTTTCATCACATTTTCTAAATGAATGGAAAGGAAAATGACTTAGCATAAATTGATTCATCCTTTGAAGAAAACATCAAAAATCAACAAATGCATGAACAAGGCTTCAAAAGCACATGTGTCGCGCAAGTTACATCACTGTCACACAAGTCCACTTGCACGACACCTAATGGTCGTGCAAGTGACTTGAGCACCCTAAAGGATAACCGCCCAGGTCTTCTTCAGCCTATAAATAGACCCTGTGGGCCCCCCATTTAAGAGGGAAGTTTTTCCAGAAAATCATATTTAAGCTCCCGGCACCCTAGTCTCTTCTCAAAGCATCTGAAACACTTCTAAGGTAATTTTTTACCTAGAAAGGAAGATCTAAAGAGGGGGAGGAAGGACTAAGTGTTGAAAATCATAAACACTTGCATGCCTGAGTGGCCAGCCCTTAAGGGAAATGGCCACACTTGTGCGCCGCCTTAATCCTTCAATAGAACTTACGCGCCCCTCTTCTGGAAGAACCTCAAGATGATTCTAAAGGCTTTAACCAAGAGTCGCTCAAGTATTACCCCACTGGTTAACTATCACGCAAGTACCCATGTGTCGCACATGTATACCTACGCTACCAAACTTGTGCGCCCAGGTAGTACCTACGCGCCCCTACCATTTTGGATGCCCTTCTTGCCCATTTCACCCCTCTTAAGCCATTCCAACTCTCTTATTCAAGATTCAGTCTTCAAGACACTATTCAAAGTCATTTTTTGCATGATTTCTTGATTTGAATTCCTTATCTGAAAGGACAATTGTGGAATATCTCTCAAAACCTAGTGATTTACACATCTTTATGTCACTAAATATTGAGATTTCATTCATTCAACCTCATCCTTTATGTTGAGAGAACTCATTAATCTGGTCCTCCTTTTCAGGAGTAAGCCCTAGTCCCCTAATATGGGCATCCTCCTTAGGAGTAAGCCCCAACCATAATTTTCATAACCTGGGCTTCCTTTTCAGGATTAATCCCCAGTCATAATCATTAACCTTGGCATCATCCTTATGAGTAAGCCCCAACCATAATTCTCTTAACCTGGGCCTCTGTTTCAAGAATAAGCCCCAGTCATAATCATTAACCTGGGCATCCTCCTTAGGAGTAAGCCCCAAGTCCTCATTATCCTGGGCCTCCTTTTCAGGAATAATCCCCAGTCATAATAATTAACCTAGTCATCCTCCTTAGGAGTAATCCCCAAGTCTACATTAACCTGGGCTTCCTTTTCAGGAATAATCCCCAGTCTCCAATATGGGTATCCTCTTCAGGAGTAAGCCCCAAGTCTCTTAATTTTTCAAGTCTCTTAACCTGGGCCTCCATTTCAGGAGTATGACCCAGTCTTAATTCCTCTTTTCCAGTCCCAATTTACCTTTGATATGGGATTCCTTCTCAGGAGTAAATACCCAATCATAAGTCCTCTCTTAATTTGGGCCTCCTTTTCAAGAGTAAGCCCTAGGTTAGAGTATTCAAATATCCATGAAGCACATATACCTTTATGGACCCTGTTCCTGGATTTCTTCCCTGAAGTAAATCCAAATCTTCATTTATCTGGGCAGTCATACATACATAAGTCCCACCTTATTTCTTATGATTGCATCTTTCATAGCATCGTTTTTTGATTTTTAGCAATACCTCTTGTTTCTCACATCGAGCATGACTCGCGTGAGCTTAGAGTGTAAAAGTAATTATTACATCCTTCTTTGAGACATCAATCATAAACATCATACTTCCTTACTCGAACTACATGGGTTATGATTCCTTTTCTAAATAAAGGATACATAGGTAGCCCATCTACGGGTTCGATCCCAACTCTAAAATAATCCATGTCCTTCTGAATGACAATAAACTTCAAGTGCCCCACTGAGTGGCTTTAAAACCAGTATGGTCATCATAATGACCAAGTGACTTTTACGTATCAAAGGATACCATTGAATAAGAATCTCTAACAAATATAGATGATTCTCTATCAATGAAGAACCTCGAATACATATAAAAGATTCTCTAAATTTCCTACATATCGATCATTGATTGTCAGATCTAAAGGAAAGATCATTTTATACTTGGTAATATAATAAGGATTCACGAACATAACTTAAATCTATAAAGAGAGTCCCAGAGTAGACAATAATTCCCTTAAAAAAAGTGTGATGAGTCCTACCTCCCATTCTCTCGACCAATGCAAATTCTTAAGCCTCATCAGTCCATAAACTGATGACCACCTACCTTTGGAAAGTAGGTACAAATGGATGTGAAATCATTGGATGTTTACGGTTCTACGAACAAACTCGTTAGAAACTGATCAGAATGTTTGAACCTCCCATAAATGAGGTCATCCCCAAATTTCGAGGGAAACAACGACAATAAAAAGGAAAGCCGCATTCATGTGGCTTACCATCTCCTTGAACGGTGTATTCCATTACATAATTCATTATTATATAAATTATTATAATATAAATATAATGTATATTCATGATTTTTTATCATTTTCTACATTCTGGAATCATTATATAATTATAAGGAGCAAAGATATAACATATTAAGACACATGTGAAGAACAAAGCGAGTACTACATGAAGTAAAACCTTAATGTAGGATCGTTAACAAGCGGGTAACATAATGTTATAATTAAACTATATATTTCAATATATATAATAAAAATATTCTTTAAAATATTTATAGTAAACTTATAGTTATTATATTGTAATCTTGTATGAGTACAACGAGAGTCAAGATACAAGGTTAGGGGATTTCATCTCACTTTTAATTTCTGTGAGATAAGTGATATGTTCGCCACTCTTTCTTTTTTGTGGTGTATGTATTGACCTTGATTGTTTTATATATATCCTATTATTAAATTTATTTGTATTAAAATTTTCATTTTATGATCCTTCTATCATGGTGTTTATGTTTCAAAAGTTTCTAAATCGGTAAAAATGTTATCTCCCAATTTTCCTTTTTTTTGATACTCATGATTTGTTTTTTGCCCAAACTCTTTTTGAAGGTGAATATGATTCACATTTACATGAAATGTAATGAATATAAATATTTTGATGATATTATATGCTTTATTTAATATCCTTTCCTTAAAAGGGGGTCATGACAGAATATACTAAGTTATAAGGGTTTATTAAGACAATTTCATTACTTTTCCAGATTGATTATGTTTACGCTTCCTTTGATGAAATATTATGATCCATATCTCAATAATATTCATTATTATACTTATCATATGTTATTAAAAGATATAATCATTTATTGGTACCATTTTATACACTTTGGTACATAATATAGTTAATAACGTGTTTCTAGGAAAGCCCGACTTTACCATCTCTTCAGTCAGAAATCTATGTTTTCTTAAAAAGGTTTCCAAGAATATTATACCACTCCCATATAAAACATAAAATACATTTTTAATTTTTTTGTGTTTTACCAATATATTAATGGGAATATTTTTTTCACTTTCCAAAAAAGTAACTTTCATATCCTTTTTACCTTGAAAAAGGAATATTCCTTTGACCTTGTACGACATGTAAAAATTTTTCCGCCGTCATTTCATCAAATCTACCCATCAATTTTTAAAAACATTAATCATTAAAAAATTGTTTTAAAAATAAATTTTCATGGACAATTGTTCTAAAGATGGTTTTAAACTTTATTTATATTTTTTCATTGAAAACAATTTTCAAAATGTTCTCTAAGAGCATTCAAGGAAATGGTTTTAAAATGTTTTCTAGATTTATTTATAAGTTTTAAATAAAAATTATTTTCAAAAAAAATTCAAGATTATTTATAAGTTTTCAAATTATTTTACAAGAAATGATTTTCAATACATTTTCATGATTTATTTAAAAGTTTTTATGTATTTTAATGAATTTTTTTTTAAAAAAATGGAACCTTATTTTATAAGTTTCCATGGAAAATTTTTTTCTAAATTATTTGAGTATTATTTCTATGTTTTCAAAAATAGTTTCAATGAAATTTTTTTCCAAAAGGTTCTATGTTATAATTTTTTTTAAAATAATAATGGATATTTTCCTTAAAATATGTTTTAAAATATCTTTCAAAATAATTCTCCAAATTTGATAACATCTATTGGTGTTACTCATGCCTTGTTGGGGAAATTATTAAATGCTTCCATTCATATTCTTTCTCTGAATGTATTATGTTTTGGTGGTATGATGTTATGAAACCCATTTATCTTTCATGGGTTATATGCTTCTGAAACCCTCTTCTTTACACAGGTTATTTTTATGATGAAATGATTATGAAACATGTTTATTTTCACAGATTATGATATGTTTACATGTTTCTGATACCCATTTCATTTCATGGGTTATGAAATGTTTCTTTCTGGTCTTGGGGAACATGTATGTATGTTTTCATTATGTGAAAGGTGCATCCTATATCTCCCTCCAATTCATTGAAAATGGTTTTATAACTCATGAGATAGACTATGATTGTACAAGTAGTGAGATGTTGATACTAAGATTGTCATGGTAGTGAAACTTGACTGCTATGATGTCCATGGGAGTGAACCATGACATCTAAGATGGTATGAGGAGTTAAATCATGCTACTATGATGTCCATAATAGTAAACCATGACTACATTGATGGTATGGGGAGTTAACCCATACTACTAAGATGGTCATGGTAGTGATACCTTGTCTTATATGGAAATCATTATATGCTTATGTGTTTTCTACAATTACATGAATCATTCCTATCTTATTCTTTCATGGATAATGCCCTATATTTTATATGATTCACATCTTATGATCTGCCAATATTTATTCAATGATTTTGACTATTATATTTGATATGCATGGGATGATATTCTATATATAGGATCACATCCTTATAGCCTTATTCTCATGTTTATGATTACATGTCTCCCTTTTTTACCAATACTGATCATTTGAGCTTACCCCTTTTAAATTTCCTTCCCCCATGTTATGATGATATCTACTATGTTTGAAATCTCTAAGAATTGTGGTAGTCAAGAAGAACCTAGTGTGAGATGATGAAGCTCAAATATGTATATGTGTTTGTGTTTCCCTATTTCCATGGTCACTACACCAACTATAGTCTTCGGGGATCTATTTGTATATTGATCATGTATTATGTAAAATTTATGTAATTTCAATGTTTAAAAAGTGTGGGTTGCTATAGTTGGTATCAGAAAAATGGTGTAGTTAACCATTGGAAACTAGGATGACAAAACGATTCCAGGATCCTTACATATATTTCTAGGTATATTTCTAGAGATGTATCTAAGGATAAGTATAAGTATAAGTTAACATTTAGGAAAACGACTGGGAATTTTGGTAAAGGATAAAGAGAGTGGTTTCTAAGAAATACTTCACTATCTAGATACTAAAAGTGGAAGAGGCTCTATTACATATGTACCGAAGTCTAATAACTCTAACAATATGTTCGGAGCTTGACTCAGGATATTCTGGTACAAGACAACAGGCCTTGTTGCACACCTAGTTTGATACTCCAATGAAATATGTTTTATGGATTCACAAACTCTTCAAAAAATTGCATGAAGGATTTAGATATTTGTTGATATGAATAACATAGGATAAACCTAATGTATGATAGATTATAAGAGGTTTCATGATTTAGACATCTTAAAAGTAATTATTTTCATGACTATGTGGTTTTCTTCTATGATAACTAATGCTCACACCATTCTTATGGTTTTAGTCAATGGCGTGAACCAGAAGGAACTGGATTAATGTTGAATGTGAAGGGATATTTCTTGATAATTAGTCAACTGGGATGATCATTGGAGTTAAATATGTCATGATTATTCCTAATCTATTATCAAGGATCATGATTAACAATGTTTACCTTAACCACGTCTCAGACTAATCAAGGAAGAGAAAGAAGGAGTACGCTGAGAGTTTTGGTAATGGAGATCAAGGGGGAAAGAAGATTTAGTTTCCTTTGTGTCTTGAATGTGTAATGAATCACATAAGTTAATTTATTAGAGGAACAATAAGATGTTTTGGATATGGAAAAAAAGAAAACAAAGAAAGTAACTACAAAGGAAAAATGAAGAGCTTAGTTAATGGAATGGATGGTAATTTTGGCCTCCCTAATTCACCATTCAAGGCTAAGTGTTTTATGTGTGGAGAAGATAGTTTTTATGCAACCCAATATCCCAAGAGGAATTTTCATGAAGAGAATCGCCAAGGTTGTGTGAGTAATGGTTACATTGTGTATGATAATTAGACTATAGATGAAATGTGAAAGGAAAGGGTTATTATTGATAATGGATTAAGGATGATGTAAAAAAGTATTCATATTCAAAAGTATTAATGTAGAAATATAAAAGGATTGTTATACATATTTTTATCTTAGTATTTACATGTTTATGTTGAATTTTCCCTATGTATTGGTGAAGTGATTTAACGAGAATGTGATATTTTGACTAAGGGAAGGTAACCCTTAACACGTTAATTACATTAAGATAATGTTGTATGGGTAATGATATGTGGGATATGAATAAGTAAAATGGAATATATTTATTACCATT
Organism: Viscum album; assembly: GCA_963277665.1. Lineage (NCBI taxonomy): Eukaryota > Viridiplantae > Streptophyta > Magnoliopsida > Santalales > Viscaceae > Viscum > Viscum album. Next base: position 957,597,199 of record OY728158.1, on the reverse strand, counting down.
GAACTAAGTAATGACTTATTGAAGGGTGATTTATTCTATCATTTATTTGGCATACAGTTTTTTTATATTTAAGGAGTAAATTCAATATACTTTAGAATTAGGAAGCATGCAAGTTTTCTAAAAGGATTTATGGTAATTCAGCTTGGCACCAGGTTACAAGGGAATGTATAATAATTGTATCCACATGTTTGGAATATTTCATCCAAAAGATACTTTGTGATATAGGGGAATCAATGTTAATCTGATTTCATGATTCTCTTTCTATGGTTTAGGATTTTCAACTTTCTGAAAGATTATATGGTTATCTATTCATGAAAAGTTTATGTAAAACTTCTGATGAAGTATTTGTGCATTGATTTTGTGTTTAAAAATTTGGTTAAAATGATAATAAGTGATTAATCTTATTTCATGGATGTCCGATTTTTATATTTTTTCAAAAAGGATCACATGTATGTCAGGTGGCAAAAAATCAAGTCCAGCAAGGCCGCAGGTCTTGAACCCATGATCGAAGGATGATAAGGGTTTCAAACATACCACTGGAATACAAAATTTCATCATTACTATATATTTATTTATAATGAATAAATATTTATGATGAACTATTAGTGTTACTTTTTATTTTTATTCATATTGTTTTTAGAGCCAAATGGTTAAACTTTTTATTATTTTATAATATTTAAGATCCATTAAAAGCATATTTTAGTGGTTTATTCATCAATGTTAATTTACAGACATTCATTCAATGAGTCATGTGATGTATTGGAAATTGTTTCAAAGAAATACATAATAATGAATTTTTTAAATAAATTTATCAAGAATTACTCAAAGTTCTAAAAGTGATAGAAAAAATGTTTTCCTAATACAATAAATGGTGTTGAACCAATGGAATCTACAATCGTCATAGATTTGAGATTTTTAGGCCCTCAACATTCTATTGATCATTCACTTGTTTATGATTTATGACCTCAATCACTCCCTATAAATATTTATGTTTTTCTTTAATGTACAATCTTCACTCCCAACCTATGTAATCCTATGTGGAAACCTAATTATATGTAACTTTGGGTATCTGTTATTGTTTCAAATTTCCATTTTAAGAAATGTTTTAGTATGTACTTTTACAATGTAGGTTTCTATGAATGAAACATTCATGTATTAATCCTTTGATAGCCCAGATGAATTTCAAGGGTGAAATTCATTTCAAGATGGGTATAATATAACTCCCTTTGATTTTGATAATTTTTTCCAATTATTTTAACTTTTCAATATTTTTAATTTCACATGACACTGGAAATAGTTATATATATATATATATATATATATATATAATAAAAACTATGTCCAAAATTCCTTTCACATGCAATATCAACTTGGATTCTGCTACACGCAATACCAACTTGGCTTGCACTACAAGCTACACCTACTTGGCGTACGATGCACGCAACACTGAGTTTCTATGAAGCATCGTTATATATATATATAATTTATTAAATGAGATAATTATAACCTAACCATTAAAAATAGTTATAGTAAAAGTAATAAGTACTTTACAAATATTGGATATGACTATTTTATATAAATAAAACATATTGATAATGGTAGAAAAGATTTTTTGTAAAGTCCTTTTTTGTTAAAAATACCATTCTCTCAAAGAAACTGCTTACAATAATGAAAGTAATTTTAGACACTTTTAGAACTATAACTTGATAAAATAAAATTCCTTTATGAATTTATAATGTTGAAATTATCCTTGTGTGAATTTTTGAGATTTTTCTGAGAAACAACAATTTTTGATGAATAGTGAAAATTACACAAATTTAGTTAAAAACAGATTTTTCATTTAAATAATTATTTACAGACTCGTGTTTTTGAACTGGACTAAAAGACAATGTTTTTTTGAAAATTTTGGTTAATTTATGGGTTATATTTAAAACTGATAATCAGAACCAAATTATATGTTTCGGAACCCTGGAAATGTGTTGTTTTTTGACTTGGGCGAAGGCCCGATAGGCTACCCGGGTGTCCAAAAGAGTTTTCGGAGAATCAAACCCAAAAATGTAAAATTTTAGGAAACCTAAGAGGGTATAAGTTTTGTCTAAAACTGTTTAGACCATTGTAGGAAACGTTGCGGGTAAAATCAGATGGATAGTGGCTCTCGCACGGTCTACACACGGTTAGGAAAACTGTGCGAGACAGACCGTGTGAGGGGAGTTTCATAGGCAGAGGGCTCTACACAGTTGGTGTAAAGTGTTCCAAACCATACTGGTTAAACAATGCAATGGGTCTACTTAAAATTTTAAATATGTTTTAAATGAAGATGCTTTGGTGAATTTAATTAATTAAATTAAATTGAAGAAAATTTAATTAAATGATGTTAAATGGAGAGTTTGGGGTTTACCAGAGAGGTGTTTTAATTATTTGATAATTATAATAATATAAATGTGGTTTTTTTAATTATTATATCAAATTATTTTTATTTTAGAGTTTTATTTTTTTATGGATATAAGAGGGGGAGGCACATAGGATAAGCCCGACATGACCCCCCTGACTCTACCATGGGGGAACGCTACCCCCTCAACTCGACTCCCTCTACGGACACCAGATTCATCTAGTTACATTACCAACCATGTATATCTCATAGAGTTGAGTTATTATCCTTCTGCCTCCTCCTCCTCATAATTAATTTCATCTTTACGTCACCTAGATTCAGTTTGACTGAAACCCTAAGCAAGGGCTTGATCGAGATTTCTTATTTATTTCGGTTTTAGGTTGTGGGATTGATGTATTCAGAACCGTCAGTCCATGTTAACGAATTCCCTACCAAGGGTGAGGTGGATAGACTTGTTTTTCTATGATGATAATTTTTTGGCTATGGTTTATACACCCTTTGTTGGTTTCCCATCATCCAATTTCAGATCTCTTAGTTTATATGAGTCCCTGGAATTTTAATTGAGTTTTGTTGAGTCATGTCGCTATATCATTGTGATTCCAAGTTATTTTATAGTTGGTTTTATCTATAATTACGGAGCACAGACAGACATATATATATATAAATAAAGGTGTGTGTGTGCGATTGCGGACCGGTTTCATTTGATTGGAACCTCTTATGTCAAAGTGCGAAGTATTAAACCAGTTCCACCCTAAGGTAGGGTCCCTTTCCAAGTCCTCTAATTTTATAAATGCTTTAAATAATTTATTACTATACTTTGATAGATTTAAATTGATGCAGTGAATTTGTTATATTTAATTCCTATTTAATAAGAATTCAGTATGTTTCATATTTTTAATTGCTAGATTTGAATAGTGATTTGTTGATAAACAATTTAATGATTTTATAATAAAACCCCTCCAATGGAAGTGTGTTATCTTCAAAATAAATTGATTGATTATGGTTTTAGATAGCATGACTTTACCTTGATCCCATCCTTGACCCTATTCATCTTTAGGTCCTATGAAACACATTTCAAAACGTGGGATGAGCAAAAAAATATCAGTAAGTGTTATAAAATAAAGAAAGAAATAATTATTCCACCATTGCATACATAACATAAGCTCTTTATCATACCTCATAAAATCATAAGATATATGAATAACACATAGAAATCATAAATCAAAAAGGTAACTTGTGGCATCCATATCATACTTACATTGTATCTATTATAGCTATGCAGGGAGTTACATTTGGAATACCCATCACAGTATATTCCCTAAATATCTTAGGAGAAACATTCATGTTTACCTCCGTCACATTACACAATGCATGGGAGAGCTATCTAGGGCTCACCTTCCCTATGTTTATCATAGAACCACCCATATACGTAACAATTCCCAAGAACCATAACATATTCGTAACACATAAAACAAACATAAAGGAAAGATAAAATTTCTACATTTCAATCACAATATATCAGTTAAATATATTGAAATAAAAAATCCATTATCAAAACCATTTTCAATATAAAAATATCTAAATAGATTATATGCTATTTATTATTGTTTTAAAAAAACATTACTACTTGTTAAGGAAGCCAAAAGATCAAATAATACTCGAAATGGCAAAAAAGTCGTTGCCACCGCTTATATTTAAAAGAATCATTTTTTCATTTTTTAGTAAAAAAAATCGTATAAAAAGATTCCTTTTGAATAAATGTAAAATTGAAAGGTGCTTATTGAGCGTATAAAATAAAATCGTTTAATAAAACAAAATATACCTCAATGAATAGAGATTGAGACTAAGTCCCTTACCTCATTTCCAACTTGACTCATTCTTTCTTTAATCTCCATAATAATAAACTAAAGTAAATTTATACTTTATTAAGAACCTTTTTCAAGTTTATTATTCCTTTTATATCACTTATTACCATGTTATATACATTATGTAATCATTTATGTTAATAACGTTCATTTTGTCGATATTTGGTACTTGAGTCAAAAATAGACTTCTTATAATTACAAGTTGATCACATGGTGAAAATTTCATTATATCCAGAATTATAATCATGATTTAGATATCGTATATATCATTAATATCCAATATATACAAGTATTTATAATATTATATAAAATTTGGAGGTAAGAAGTGAAATGCACCGTTCATGGAGATGGTAAGCCGTACATACGCATGAACGCTACTTTCAAGTCTATTTATTATTTTAATGGAATTAAAAAATAATTATACATAGGTATATTATAATTATAGTATAATATCATATATAATGTCATTAAATCCATCCTTTATATGTCCCACATATGGAATTAACAAGTTATATCACTTTGAGGGGGTTGTAGTCCGCACTTCTTCAAATGAAATTATCGCGTTTTCCCATAAAGGTATGCTATAAAAGGAAATTACCGAAGCATAATGAAAACATAAAAAAAAATATATCATATATAAATATAGTTCCATCATAATGGCCACCATGAGAGGTGGTAGGAGATAATAAAAAAATCATCATTTCATGAGTCGTTAGTTTTCCATCCATAGAAACATTATGTTCATCACCCATTAGATGGATATGTGTATAAGTGTAGTTTGAATCCTTCTAATAAAAACATACTAGTATATTTAGTATACTATTTTTGTCTAAAAATAATGGAATAAAAAGTGTTTAGCAGTTGGAGAATTAAAATAAAAGAAAAGGAGTTAAAAGAAACGGTTACCTTTAATTTGGGTAACACCCTTTGGTTTGAACCAAAAGGACTTCTGGAAGTGCCTTCTGCCTAAGTTAAGTATTCTAATAGGAGTATAGGGATCTTTAGAGATTATTTGAGTATGGTTTGGACAAACCAAGGGGATTGAGAGGTGTGAGTATTGGGTTAGAAGTGAGGGCTTTTTATAAGGGGTAGGAGGGACTCTTTAGGAAAGTGTGAAAATATTATTTTATTATATAATGATATTCAGTTTCTAAAGGTCCAAAACTAATTACAGTAGAAGATAAGATGACTTATGGTCGAAATAAAATCATCCAAAAAAAATTGTACAGGTTTTGGATATTATTGTAATCTTTATAATCTTATTTATTTAAATCATTTATTAATAAGGTAAACACTGCATCCTTATTGTGTCATTAATAATTTAATAAATTTGATATCTAAAAATTATAAAATAAATTCCATAATGTAGGAAATCATTTTATCCTTCCAATGAATATTTTTAGTCTAAAATATAACTTATATAACCCATTGTAAAAATTAATTTACTCAAAGATATTTTTTATGTCATTTTTTCCACTAATTTAAGTTAATTAAAATAAAGTGGAATTATTACTCCCAAGAGGCTCCATGGGGTCCCAAAATCAACCCAAAGATAAAAATGGTCATTAAAGACTCGTAAAATAAAGTTAAGATAAGTTTTAGGGTAATTTTTAATATAATAATATTCTTTTTTCCTTGAATTACCCAATTTACCATTAAGCGTGGTAAATAAAAGTCAAAAGTTACTATTCACCAAAAATTATTTTCATCTTATTGAATAAAATTTTACTTACCAATAACAACCATGTATGTCAAATTTTCGAAATTCAATCCACAGAAGTGGTAAAAATTCATTTAAATGAAAACGTCAATTTTTAACTACTACTTAGTGGTTTCACTATTTATCAAAAATTGAAGTTTTTCGGAAAACTACCAAAAATTCTACCTAAGATATATTTCATATTCCAAATTCCAAAAATGATTTCTATTTTACCAAATTCAAAACATATACATTGGATTAATTAAATAAAAATTAATTCCTGTTATCAAATCAAATAGCATGTTTTTAAGAAACAATAACTATCAAAAGATTGATACTTGTTTATATCCAATTTCAATGTGAAATTAATTCCAATGACCAATATTGGGTTAAATGGTAAAAAAATAATATAATTGAACCTTAAAACCAATTAAAAATATTATCTAACTATATAAATAAATTATACTAAAAGGCATTTTTTAATTAAAATACAGTATTTTTCACCATTCATAAATAATGAATTTTCTCAGAAAAATACCAAAAATTTACCCAAAGTAAATTTTGATGACCCAATTATAAAAAAGAATATTATTTTGTCAAATAGATCATATAAAAGTGTCCAGAATAGATTTAAATAGGGGTTTCCATCAAAAGATGGTAAATCGACCTTTTAAATAATATTAGAGTATTTATGCTTTAAATTAGATTAATTCACATTTTAAGCCTCAAACGTTTATTGAATAAATGTAAAAACCTTTAAAAACATGTATAATATTATTTTAATTAGTTATATTCATTCCCTCCAAAACAACGGATAGGAATTAACTACCATTTAAAATAATATTATTATATTATCAGTGTGCAACGTAAGATTTCAAAGAAACCCGTTGTTGCATATCGGGTATGCCATCGAGTATATCAACCCCCCTTAAATTAATGTTAATATTTAATTCAAAAATATTAATAATTATGGAAGATGACTTGTTATTTATTTACCTAGTATGTTACATCAACTCTCATTTCCCCTTCTTTTATACTAGAAATGAAAACACCATCCGAGATGTGTTAATTTATAACATTCAAGGATGAAGGGTTTTTAATTTCTATTACCGCCTTCAATTATTTTCATAAAAACATTGTAATGGTTGAAATAGACTATTATATATGTATTATAACTTATTTAAGGTTTTGTAATCCTTTTTTACACATGATATTAATTTATAAATCAAAACCAATTCGTTGTGATCAAGAACCACCAAAAAACCCAAACAATTTTCATTTAAGTTTTATATAATGATTTAGCTTCACTCCCAATAACAAAATGAATATTATGACCATTTAATATTCTTATTGTTAACTAAAAATAGAAAAATTCTATTCTAGACAACCATTCTCATTCTACATGTTACCCATACATGAATATAAGTAAATCGGTCATGAAAAAATGGAAGAAAACACTAACGAACAATGAAATTGAATCCATTATCCCATCAAAAAGACATAAATGATCCCAGTAAGGCTATGATAAATCAATTATATGTAGAATAGTATCATGAACCATTAATTTAAGAACATAAATTTTATTCTTCAAGTCAATAAGATTAAGTGAGGAACACCTTTGGACTTTAGGTAAGGGTTTTCTACCCGAACTTCCGTTTTCATTCGGGTTACTCTTATTCTCTACATACCTAAAATAAATTATTATTTATTAATATGTGCTCCTTATATATTCTGTGAAAATTTTTTATATATGTGTACTAACTATAATCCTTGTTTCATTTAATGGGAGTTATATGTTTTAAAAGTATCTTTCAAAAATCCATCCCAAAAATACAAGACTGATCAAAGGGAATTTCTCAAATTATTAATTATTATAAAGGTCACTCAATAATATGGTTTTTTAAGGCATTATGTTTATAAAATTAATCATTTTATTATAAACATACTATACTATATTACATTACATATTGTTTTATATAGTGATTTTTCCAAAATAACTTTTCTTTTCAAAGTAAAAGAGTATTTATCTCAGGAATTACTCGATGGTTTCATAAGAGTATCTTCATCTATTTCAACACTCTTATTGATACTTATGTATTTTTTGGATTAATATTTTATTATATCATCTAAAATATTTAATTTAATTGTTTATGATTAGTTTGAGTGGGGTTGTGCTATCTTAAAACCATTCACCAATTTACTCTGAATTGTTAGTGTTTATGCTTAATGTTCAGGGAAAGTTATTTACATTTCACATATTATTTTCAATATGAATGTATATTTTATTTATGTTTATGCTAATTCATATGAATAATTCACCGGACTTAGTAAGTTATGGTTGATTCCTGAAATAGTCTGTCGGTGCATCGTTAGGTCTCATTAGATAAACTATGGTCTTGGAACGAGGCCTTGAAAAAATGGATATTTATGGTCTTGGAACAAGGCCCTGACGGTATGGTTATGATGTCCCGCATTATGGATTCCATCATTAAGATAATATTATTGATGGTTCATGTGGTTATTCAACTTATAGAATACCCATGATTTTGTTTTATTATGGAAAAATTTATTCAACTCTTATTCCTTCCATAATGTGTTCATGTTTATAGTTAAAGGAATTTTTTTTGGTTATTCACAATTCCAAATGGTTATGGTTATGATTTATTCTTCTATATTTCTTACCCTTGATAAGTGTTTGAGGTCACCCATTTCTTATGTTTCATTTTCTTAGGACATGATAAAGTTTACTATGGATAACCTATAGGGATAAACTTATAGAATTGTATGTTCCCAATAAATCTTATATGTTGTATTTAATTTCAAGTTGTAGTATTGGACTTATGTACGTATATTGTTTCCAATGCTACTAAACTACTCAGTACTTTATGATCTGTATTCCTTATTTATAAGCCAATGTAATAAAGCAAGGCACCGACTTCATGCAATTGGGGTCAGGTCCTTACAACTATGATGGCCATGGGGGTAAACCCTGGAAACCATGATAGTATGAAGAGTGAACCCATATTGCTAGCATGGACTTGGCAGCGATGCCTTTTTCTATTATAGAAATCATTATATGCTTATGTGTTGGCAATAATTCTATATCTTATTCTTATATTTTTCTTTCATGGATTATGAACATTATTTTATATGATTAATGTATTATGAAGAACCAATATTTATACGATTAATATGATTATGATATTTTATATTCATGGTATTATCTTTTGCTTACATGATCACATCCTGATAGCCTTATACTCATGTTTATGATTACATTTCTCCCTTGTTTACCCTTAATGAGAATTTGAGATCACCCCTTTTATTTTTCCTTTCCCCTAGGTTAGGATTATATGCACTATGTTCAATATGTCTATGAAGGGTTATAGTCAAGAAGAACCTAATGGGAGATGATGTAAGTCAGATACGTACTAGTGTTTATGTTTCTATTTTTCCTATGGCAATATATGAACTATGGTCTTTGTGAGTGTGTTTGTATATTGTTTAAGTATTCGACAAAATTTATGTAATTTTAATGTTTGTAAAGTGTGGATCACTATAAAATGATAAATATACTTATTGTAATTTAAATAGATATTAATTTTCAATATATTTTTATATCATCAAATCTTCTAAAATGTGTAAAATTTTGTCAAAAAGTATCCATTGAATGATAAGAGTTAAATAATAAACCTTCTAAAACATGTCACCCAATTCATATGGGTAATATACTTATGATGTATATGATTCAGGTAAATGTTTTCAACATATTCTTTTTTATACTAGAAAAGAATATTTCCTATTTTATTATATGGTAAGAAATATTTGTTATTTTATGAGATATGAGTATCATGGTATCAAAGTATAAATATATCAAAGCTAGTAATTTTTTACATTAATGAATTTGAAAATATGAATATAAATAACAAAAATAAGTGTGTCAAGTAAATATAAAATAGAGTTTGATATAAGTAAATAAGAATGATGTATTAGGATATATGGGGTTAGTCAAGAGGTGTGGGACTCACGCCTCATCCGCAAGAGGCCTTTGTGTCACAATCTATTTCGTGTATTGACATCTAAGAATTCCTTTTTTGTAGAAAATAACCATAAAAATATTTTAATGAAAAGAATCTCCCTAATTGGGAAATTTATTAATAGCACACCATATCATGACATCGCTCCATGGAATGAACCTGATACCATTGTGGCATGTAATTCCTATGAAATTTCCTAGTTGATATGGCATGTTGTGGCATAAACTATGTTTCACTATGGTGAAGTGTGCCATTGTACAAGGCATAGATATATTTTTTTTGTTTTTATTTTTTTTCAGATTTTTGAACATGACAACCCACCACTTTTAAAATACTTTATTAAAACACCATGTTGTAAGTTAGGTGATTCCCCTCATACATCCCCAAAATCTACACAATTCATTGATCAGGTGTCATGACCAATAACAACTAGAAATATTGTCATATATATTTTTATTATTAATTTTTTTTTACCATTCTTATATAGAATTTTTTCACCGCAAGTTAATATTTCCACCCACTGGGTATCACAAATGTGATTTGCCATCGAAGACTGTTTCCAACGTTGTGTGCAATGCACCTTAAATAACCATGCGTATAGGGATCCCATAATTCAGGAACCATAATCACGTCATTAAATAAACATAAACATTGGGAAATGAATATGAAAAATATATTAAACTCAGTAACATATAATATCTCATAGGAGTGTGTACATATATTATTAAAATTCCATTTAAGAAATTTATTATGATTTTTTTATACACATGTTATTGATGATTAATTTTTATCTTTCAGAAAATATATATCACGTTAATGAATTTTCTATATTATTTATTTAATGTACTTTTATTTTTCTTAGGATGTATATAATTTGGATGTACAACATTGATCAGATCAATGATGAGTTTTAGAATGAGTTATGATAATTTTTGGAAATGTAATTCAATAATGATTAAGATGGAGGATTGATTCTATGCCCATGTTTTAATTATACTGGAATACCATGGTTAACTCCTTACAAAGGGATTTTCCACATCAGTACACATGGTTTCCAAATATATCATTTGTTGTGTCATAATGGAGAAAAATCTCAAGTGGAGAATGAAATTGATTCTGCTAAAAGGATTTGTATGAAGTTTTTTATTCCTGATTGGTATCCAATTTTTTCTAAGGGGATTTATTCATGTAGATATGTCTTCATGTATTCATGTCTTCATGGATATGTGTGAATAATTTGTTTAATATCATTATTATATTGATATCTAGACCCAGTGATCTTGGAAATTATATTTACACATACTTATATCCATTAATATGTGAGTTAAAAAAGCTTTGTATTAGTAGTGCACAAGCATTTGTTGCATTTATTATAGGGTACTTTATGTCTATTGAAGATTTATTATGGAAAAAATGATTTTATTAATTATGAAATGATTTCTAGTTGGATTACAAAAGGGAAATCCTCCTTCCCTATTTATATGAAAAAATACATGTCCCTAGAGATTAATGTTTTGACTAACTTTATACTTCATATGGAATAAATGATTTCTACCAATGGATCATCCATAAAATAAAAATATAAGATAATTATTTTATTTTATTGAGAAATAAAAAACACCCCAATGAATGTGTGGGAAGGATATTGTTAAGTAAATTGTTTGTTTAAAGTGTGTTCTTGGAAAAATTTAATCAAATATAAAAATGTGAAAGCATATTAAATAAAATTACAATAGCAATTAGAGAAAGATATGTATATTAATTGAGTTTTAATATTGTTCATTGAATTTAGTGCATCATTGATTCTTTTTAGTGAATATCGAGAAAATATCAGTGAGACGTTTCTTGATACTCTTTTAAATGACGAAGGAAAAACAGAAGATGGTTTTTTTTTCACTTCATGATTTGATGGATTTGGGTATAAAAACTATACTTAATACTTACGTGATTGGTAAAAATAAGTTTAAATTCTATTTTTCTTATTATTCGCTGAAATGTTCATAGAAAAAAATTTCATTAGGACTTGGGATGTTTGAAGGTTCCATATGATTATTCAAGTAACATTTCGAAAAGGGTGAATAAAATATATGTGAAACTAAAATCTATTAAAACCCATGATTACCATGTTTTTATACTTGAGTTTATTCCCATTTCTATTTGAAATTTAAATTATCATAATGTTATATTTTCTATGATTAATTTTTTTATTTTTATTAAGGCCATTGTGTAACACCTCAAAATTCTGTAGTACGATCATTATAGTCGATAGTGTGTATAATACACGACACCAAGCATATAAAAGAATATAATATTTAGATATTTAATATATTTACAATATAAAATATATTATATATACTTATAATTATAAAACATTGAGTTAGAATGCTTTACATGTAATAGAGACCATCTTCGATGGCTTGTGTTACACACAAGACATATTTTTACCGAACAGTAATATATTATTGAAATGTTACTATTTAATATAATATGATATATACTCGCTATTATTCCAATGGTTATGGATATTATTAACTACATTATGAAAATTTATGGTTTATATAAATATAAAATTAATACATTTGTTACCAATTAATGAGAAACGATAATAATATCTAATTGAATTTTAAAAAGAAATATTTCTATATTTATGCTTTCAAAGTTTTTTTTTATTAATAAAAATAATTAATTACAATTATTTAATGGTTTTAATGAAATATATGTGTGATATATTCAATATAATATTTTTTATATTCATCCATTATGTTTTATAGGCATTAATATAAGAAAAAACTCTATTTTACACATAAAATCCTATATTTGTATAAAGGAAATTTTACATCTTTTTAAGGGAGATATCATTTTAAAAATAAATTTTCACTAATTATTTTTTTTTATATGTAAAAATAATTTTCTTATTTTAATGAATAAAATAATAATTCGATTATAGTGTTTTTAGTATATTTCTGAAAAATTTCAATTTTTTAACGAATAGGTAAAATACAAAAGTATAGTTTAGAACTTCTTTTTATCTAATTTATTTATAAGTTAAAATTATACATTTAATTAGTTTTAAAATTTTATTTATATAATATTTTTATCATTTAATAAAATATATTTCATTATAATCAATTTTAATTTTAAATTTATTATAAAAACATAGCTATATTTCAGACATTTGTACTTAAAAACCCACATTGTCATCTTTCCCACATTATTAAATTTAAATCAACATCTACCAATTATATTATTGGAATTTCAAGAAATAGAATAAATATTTGGAATTATAATAATTTATAATTTATAATAATATCAAATTATTATTTCATAGAAAGTATTAGTGAATGTGAATAAAATTTATTATAATTATGAAGGTAAAATTAAGCATAATAAATTACTAAACATTTATCTTAAGGGACCAATGACCTATCCACATTTCCAACACCAATTTAATGGAAATAATTTGTTCATTAACTTTAAATTATAGAGTTTGGTTTGTTTCCAAATACTTTTTCTATGTAAAAAACGTGGGTACAACTAACGTCATATGAAATTACAAAATCAATCATTTTCCTCCCTTATAAAAGGCTACTACATCTCCCCATTCCTCACACCTCTCAAACCATGTTAGTTTAGATAATATATTTCCATATATAATCTCGAAATACCACCCCTATAACTTCAATCATCCCTTTAGTTATAACAACATCGAAGGAATCACTTTAGTATCAACCAAAAGGAGTTACCCAATTTTTAAGGTAAAACATTCCAACAATCTATTTTATTTCATTTACTTTTCTACAACCTAATATATTATTATTCTATGTTCATATAATAAAATACCAATCCTAAATATACATAGATGTTTTTATTTTATGTTTTTGACCCACAATTACACACAAATTCATCTAATGGGTAATGAACATATTATTTCTATGTACGACGAACTATCGCCTCACATAAAAATGATTGTTCATTTTTCCTTTATCACCAATCATGCTAACCATTATGATGGAAAATATATTTATATATGATACATATGATATTTATTATTTATTTAAAATCCTTTAATATTTTTATAAGACATAACTTTGATAAATTCCATTCTACGATAATATGATTACATCGTTTGAGGAAATTTGGACTACTGCCCCCTCAAAGCGATGTGATTCATTCACACGATTCCAAGAATGTATAAAATAAGATTATAAATAAAAATATGAGACATAGGAAAAATAAATGATATTTATGAAATAATTAACTTTTTATATATATATATTTATATCATTTTTATTACCCTTTCACACACATAAAAAAGTGATAACCTCATTTGTGGGTGTTTGGACTACTGCTTCATAAACATAATGTCATCCCTTTTACATCACAAGAATCTTATATATAGCAATATATGAATCAATAGTATTTTATTTTTTATATAATGATCATTATGTAATTATTTAATTTTTCTTAGATACTTTCTGTAATAATCATTGAAAAATGAGAACGTAACTCTTGCGTACGTATGACCAACCGTCTCCATGACCATAACATTGATTCGTTTTTCATAACCATATTTAACTATTGTTTTTTAATGTATAATTTTTGTTTAATATGATACTTATTTCCTTATTATTATTATTTATATGTTATATAATGACCCCTTTGACCATAGATGACATATCGTTGTTTTTTGACACATACACTAAATTTGTTCAGAACAACCAACAAAAATATAATTTTATAAGTATTTTTATAAAGCATAGTAATAGGTGGAAAAAATTAATAATAAAATTGAAAAAGGTTCTCAAGAAAGTTTATAATTGACATAAGTTCATTATATATGAATTTAAATGACGTTCTTATGAATGGAATCACAAAGTAAAGGGTTTTCATCTCACTTTTTTACTTCAAATGGATAAATGTCATGTTCACCACTTACATATTTGTGTTGTGTATCTACTAACAATTTATATATATTATATCTTGAATTAAATTGTATTCATGGTATTTAAATTTTCCATTTAATATCATTCCTTTATGAGTTTTTTTTTTAGAAAATATTCGATGTGGTATGGGAGACTTTGGAATATTTAATGATTATTTTCCTCAACAATAACATTAACGATCGTGCAATGAAATTTCCATTAAAGGTAATTATATTAATGTTTTGAATAAAACTATGAATTTTCATCTCATTTATTTATTCATTACCTTTTTCATGTATTAGTACCATGTTTCACTCATTGGCACCCAAAATTATTTCGAAAATGTTTTCCAAAAAACCTAAATTCATTTCTCCCTTTAGTCAGAGAACATATTTTCTTATAAAAACCATGTATTATAAAAAAATCAAAAATAATTTTAAAATGATTCCCTAATGAAATTTTAACCATATATTTTCTTTTATCAATGTTCTAAAAGGAATCTCTTTTTTTGTCTCCCTACACGTAATTTTTTAATCCTTGTTACCATGCAAAAGCAATGTTCTTTTACCTTGTACAACAAGTACATATTTACCCACCATAATTTATTTAAAGCTTCAACTTCATTTCTATAATGTTTTTTTTTGATGAAATATTTTCAAAAGTGATTTTCTATGAATTGTTTTTTTCAAAATGTTTTCTGAAAAAGGATATTTTCCTTGAGAAATATTTTTCAAGATTTTTTTATAGTTTTTTTATTTATCAACCTCAACAACCCTTTATTTTTGCTCCAAATGGGATTTTTTTATTGATACAATCATTATTATTTTTTTATGGTTTAATATTTATTTGGACAAGGAAATTATTCAAATTCAATTCCTTGAAACATTTTTTATTCCCCTTGAAATATTTAATATCATATTGTCATTGAACATTGAATTTTCCCATATTTATCCATTTCGATTATTAGGGATATTACTATTTCCTAAACCATATACCATTTTATATACAATGTCTAGTTTTATAAATATTTTATTATTTGGAGAAATATTGATAATTTCATATTCTTCAATCAATACAGTTATGTGATAAGGCATATTATTAATTTTTATTCATCTATATAAGGAATAATTTGGAATGGTAATGACGTGTGGAGCCTGAACTTTATATAGCTCCTTGATACATCAATATTTTTCCCGAGACAATTTTTTTTTGAAAATTAAATAGGTTTCTATATAGGGTTATAAAATTTTTTGTGAATGGCCATGTCGGTATAGGTTTTCATGTGCCTTAGACATGACATCCATTAAGAATGAATTTCATTCTTGTTTTGTTCAGTTACTATTCATCCATGAGATTTTGAATTGACATATCTATGGAAACATTTCATTTTTATATAATTGATTAAATGGAATGTGTTTTAGTTTCTTACATTTCTATAATTATTTTCACTTATCTCATTATTTGAATAGAAAACATTTACAGTTATTTATTTTCCATATTTTTATTAAATTCCTTTATTATTTATTCTATATACTCTATGTGTATTCAATTATTAATAATGTCTTAGTTATTATTCTCATTATTCATTATTTCTTATAAGATATTTTTACCTTACTGAGAATTTGACTCACCCTTATTATGTTTCTTTCTCCAGGAATCCAATAAGTGCACTATAAATGATATGTAGGGATTTTCTAAATGATTTTTAGTTACTCTAAAAGTTATTATCTAGAATAAATAAAACAATTATGTTGTGATTAGTGTATTTTTTCCTAATAAATGTCTCTTATTTGTATCTGGTTACCAAGACTACTAAACAATCATTCATTCAAGATTTGATTCCATGTAATCGTTCTAAGGTAATTAGTAGCAGACACTTGATCTAGGCTATCTTGGTATTGGGAAATATAATTGGTATCAAAATAAGTTTAGAAGTAACATTGGGAACTAGATTTAGGGAAAAATACGTTAGAGATCATAACCCTATAGATATTATTTATCTTAAGGTAGAGATTAGTTGGGTCTTTATATAAATACATCCCTATCTGGATACTATATGTAGAAGTGGTTCTGGAATATATGTACCAAGGAGTAATAACTATGAAAACGTGTTCTGAGTTTGACTCGGGGTATCCTAGTGCGCAATAATGGGATTTACTGCACACTAGGATTGAAACTCCTAAGGTATTTTCTTTGGATAATCCTCATTTTTATTATAAACCAACATGATGAATTTTAATGGATAATGACAATGAATGATCAACATAAAACCTATAGTGTTTTAGATTTAGAAATATGGTCTCATGATTTAGATATCTTATAATTATTATACACTTTTATCAATATGACTATTTTTTCTCACACCATTCATTCTTCTTTTAGTCAATGGATAGAACTTGAAGGATTCAATTTAACATAGAATAAGAAGGAAAGGTGGTGAAAGAGAGTTTCAAAATAATGTGTTGATAGGAGTTAAGGATATTGTGTTTATTCCAAAACATTTTTCCCAAAATATGATTAACAATATATAACTTTACTAACTCCCAAACGCACCAAAGTAGATAAACATGGAGGTTTCTAAGATATTGGGTGGTTAAGACCATAATGAAAAGAAGTCTTGATATCTAACATGTGAGATTTATTGATGGAGACACTAAAGAAAGTGTCTGAATGGAACAAGGAAGTTCTTTATGTATGGGAAAGAAGTACACAAAGCAAAGGATTTCTGAAGAAAAATGAAGATTGTGATGGAAGTAAATGAATCTAACCCTAATAAATTCGTTATAGTTCATTTTCATATGTTTGGGATTCCAAGACATTACCCAAGAATATTCTCTCTTCTATAGGATAAAACCTTGACCGAGGAAGGTTATATATGATGTTATCTGGGTGAATTATTTATAGATTAGGGTGGTATTGAAAACTTTATTAAAAGGATATTTCAAGGATTTCCATCATATTTATTTTGGAATATATATTTACTTAGTTTTAGAAAAAGAAAACCTATAATGCTAGGGAAAACTAATAAAATACAGCATGGCCATGGGTCTTGATCCCATTACCGAAGGATGATAAGGTATTTATTCAAACTTCTGACCTATATAATGTCCTGTTAAAATTTTAAGTCTTTTTATTTAAAAATTTGAAAAAATAATGTTAATGATGAAATAATATTATCACTTTTGAAGATTAGAGATTAATATGTGATCCATATTATTTTTGTAAGATAGTTAAAGACAAATAGTTATACTATTCACTGTTTTATATTTCTTATGATCCATTAATGGTTTATTCTACTACTTCAAGAATTAAAAAAGTCATTATTGGTAATTACATTCTAGGAGTATAGGAATGAAGTAGAATTTTATCAAAGCACACAAAAAATTAAGGATTGATTATATGAAATATAAACCTATAAATTATGTTTATTTCCTTGTATTATTAATTAGTAAAATAATTTCTCAACATTTTGAAAAGTATCATCAAAACAATTTTGTCCAAATAATTTAATTTTTTTTGAACTGATATCTTTTAAATCATTAAATAGTTATGTCTTTGTGACCCTCAACATTCTATTAACCATTCACTTATTTTTAATTGATGATTGAATTCACTCCCTATAAATATTATCTCTTTTCCTCTAAATATTTTCTGATACATAGCATTGATTTTCTCAAACTTAGATACCAAGTTATATGTTACTCCATGTGAACTATAAAATTACCATGATCTCTTATATAAATTTATTTTAAAGAACCATTCTCACGATGTGGGATTTAATCATAGAAAATATCAATCAATCCATTATAAATATCATGTTTAAATTCTAAGGATACAATTTAATTAAGGTGGGGATAATGTAACACCTCTTAATTCTAAAGTAAGAACCTTGTATTTGATATCATTTATGACACACGACACTATGTGAGTTAGAGAATATGATATCAAAAAAAATTTATAATATATGTAACATTTAAAAATGATTATATATACTTAAATTCATGTTACACTGAGTTATCATGTGTTACACACAAGAGATTCCTTCCATGTCTTGTGTTACACGCAAGATCATGTTTTACCAAACCGTAATATATTATTAAAGTAATATTATTTAATTTAATATTATATAAACAAGATATTATGTTATTGGTTATTAATATTATTCACTAACTTATAAATATTTATGGTTTATATAAATATGAAATCAATATTATGGTGACCAATTTATGAGAAACAAAAATAAGAACCAATTGGATATAAAAATAAATATTATTATATTTATGCTTATAAAGGAGTTTTGTCTTGATAAAAATAAATAATTACTATTATTTAATGGTTATAATGAGATATATGTATTATATATTCAATAAAAAGTTTTTATATTTATCCATTAGGTTGAATAGGCATAAGAAAAGAACAAACTCTAATTTACACCTAAAAAACCTATATTTTTATAAAGGTAATTTTACCACCTTTTAAGAGATAACCCTTTTTAAATATCAATTTTTACTCTTTAATTGATTTAATATATCAATATAAAAATTATATTTAAATTAGAATCATAATAATTAGATTAGGTTGAATTTTTATATTTTTCTGAAACATTTCATTTTTTAGTTAAATAGGAAAAATACTAAATTTTAGTTCAATAATGATTTTCTCATATAATTTATTTATAATGAAAAATTATATTTTTTATTAGTTTTAATTTTTAATTAGATAATATTTTTATCAATTAATAAAATTTATTTATTTTTAATCAGTTTCAGTTTTAAATTTGTTATAAAATCATAGAATACTCTTAGGCATTTTTACTTTAAAACCCCACGTTGTCGTCCCACATGTGGGATTAAATTTAAATCATATTTTTTCACTTATATTGTATGAATTTGGAATAATTAATCCCATATTAGGAATAATAACAATTCATAATATCTATTAAGAAAAATTTTGTTTTTGACCAAAAAGTTTAGTGAATGTGATTAAATTTAATTAAAATTGTTTAGGTAAATTTACACTTACTACATGACTAATACATTTTCTTAAGTCCTAAAATGACATATAAACTTCTCCAAAACCCATTGTATGGATATAATTCTTCCATTAACCTCAAATTAATTATTTTGGTTGGTTTTTGAAGACTCTTTTAGGTAAAAAGTTGGGTACATCTAACTTCTTTCAAAAATTCCAAGTGAGTCCTTTTCCTCCCATATTAAAGGACACCAATTCTCCCCATTCCACAAACCACTCAAACAACTTAGGTTAGGCCAATATATTCCAAAATAAATTACCAAAATCCTTCCCCTAGGACTGGAAGCCTCTTATTTTTTTGAATAAATTCTTTCAAGTAAACCCTTTGGTATGACTAAAAAGAGTTTCCTGATTTTTAATGTAACACTTTCCATAAACCTATTTTCATTCATTTACTTGTACACCACTAAAATTAATCATATTCCATGTTTATATAATAAAACCATTATCCTATATATACTGATATGTTTTCATATTTTGATTTCTACCTACACTTGTTCACACTTCTATGCAATCAGTAACGAACATATTTTTTCTGTGTACAGTGAACTACTTCCTCAAAAAAATGATTGTTCATTTATCCTTCACCACCTCTCAAGGTGGCTCTTATGATAGAAACTCAGTTTTTATAAGATATATTTTATATTTATTATTTATTTATTTTCTTGTAATACTTTTATAACACATTCCTTTATTACATTCCATCCTTTGTTAATACGATAACATCATTTGAGGAAGTGTGGACTTATGCCCCTCAAAGAGATGTGATTCGTTCACACGATACATTGAATGTATAACAGATTATTATAATTAAATATATGATACATACAAATTATATATATTATATTATTGACATAATTAATTTTTTAAAAATATGTATATTTATATCAATTTCATTAGTACCCTTTCACACACCTAAAAATGATAACGTTGTCCATGGACGCATGGACCATCACCTCCTCAATATGATTTGATACATTTTAAATCAAATTAATTATATACATAAGAATGTATGATCATATAATATGGTATTTATGACATAATTATCATTTTAGAAATATATAATTCTACTTACCTTTTTTCTCTAATTATCATTGAAAAATGAGAACATTACTCATGCATACGTACGGCCTACCGTCTCCATGATAAGAACATTGATTCATTTTTCAGAACCATGATTAATAATTGTTTTTAAAATAATAATCTATGTATAAATATGATAATTTTTTCATGATTATTATTCTATATAATTTATATAATTATCCTTTTTAAATTTTTTTTGACACATCAAAAGAATTTGTTCAAAACAACCGAACTAAACCTAATTGTTAAATTTGTTGTATAAAACATAGTCATAAGTGAAATAAAATCAATGATAAACATGAAAACTTTTATCAAGAAAGTAGATAATTAACCTAATTTTATTATATTAGATGTTAAATCATGTTCACGAGAAAGAAAACACAATGTAAGAGATTTTCATCTCACTTTTTACTCTTGTGAGATAAATGTCATCTTCACCACTTACTTATTTTCTTAGTGTATATACTACCCATTTTTATATATTATATTATAAATTCTTTTATCTACTTTGTATTTAAAACTTACATTTAATATTATTAATTCATTAGGTTTATCATTTAAAATGGTTTATAGTGGTATGTGACACTTTGGAATGTTTAATGATTATTTTACTTAATAATAACTTTAATGATCTTAAAATTGTATTTAAATTCTAGGATTTTATCTTAAAAAGTTTCAATAAAAACATTTCATATTCCTTTACCCTAGTTATTCATGAAAAGTTTCAAGTATTAGTACCATTTTTAACTCTTTAACAGTCAAAATGTTTTATAAAATTTTGTTCAGAAAACCTGACATTATTCTCCCTTTAGTGAGAGAACCTATTTTCTTCTAAAAACCATGTATTATTAAAATTAATTCAAAATTTATTTGAAAATTATTTTTTGAATACATTTTACCTTTTTTTTCTTTACCAATTTATTCGAAATAATCTTATCATTTATTTCTTAACATGTTATTTTCAATCATTTTTACCGTGCAAAGAGGATGTAATTTTACCACATGGGATAAGTACTTATTTCCCCACCATAATATCATTGAAGATTCATTTTCATTTCTGAAAGGTAAATTTTTAAAGGAAATGTTTTTCAATTTTACTTATAAAGAAAAAGTTTTTCAAAAGTTTTTACAAAAAAAGGATATTTTCCTAAATAATGACTTTAAATGACATTTTTACAATATTTCAATTAATCCTCAACAAGAACCCTTTATTTCTACTCTTTTTGGGATTTGATGTATTTATAACATACATATTATTCTTTTAGACGGTTTGATATTGATTTGGATGAGGATAATATTCACATTTACTTCGTTGAATAAATATTTATTCCCCTTGAAAATTTTCAATCTCCTATGGTCTTTGAACATTGAATTTCACCCAAACTATCCATTTTATTTATCAAGGATATTTCTATTGCTGAAATCATATACCATTTCACATATAGTGTCTACTTTAGAAATTATTTGAGTATTTGGGAAAATATTGGTAATTCAGTATTCATTATTCAATATAGATATTTGATAACACTATTATTTATTTTGGTTATTAGATATGACGAATGCATTGGAATGATAATGATGGCAGGAGATATGAAATTATATATCTCATTGATGCATCGATAGGCTCTCATGAGAAAAATATTTTTCGAAAGTTAAATAGTTTTCTATACGTGGTTTTAAACATTCTTGTTAAAGGTCTTGATGGTATACTTTTTCGTGTTACTTAGAAATGATGTCCATTAAAAAGGAATTTAATTCATATTAGTTTAAGTTATTATTCATCCATGAGATTTTTTATCGAAATATGTTTGAATAAATTTCATTTTTAGTTCATTTCTTAAATTAAATGTGTCTTAGTGTCTTATCTTTTCATATTTATTTTTAATTATTTTGTTATTTTAATGGCATGCATTTCTAGTTATTACGTTACTATATTGATTATGAACTTCCTAACTAGTTTATTCTTTATGTGGAATGTGAGTTTATTTAATTGCACGGTCATAATTTATTATTATTAATGAATCATTATTACTTCCACTATTTTTTCCTTAATGAGCATTTTAGCTCACCCATGTTATTTTTATTTCCACTGTAATCTATGAAGTGTTTTATGAATTATATATAAGGATTTACTATATTGATTAGAGTTATTATAAAAGTTCATTATTTATAAAGAACCAAAGAAAAAAATTATTCCTTAATTAGTATATTCTTTTGTAATAAATTTATCATGCATGTATCTGGTTACCAATACTACTAAACTCTTGTCCCATTAAGATTTGATTCCTTATAATCATGCCAATTTAATCAGTGTCAGATACCAGCTCTAGAAAATCTAGGGTCGCCGAGATACACATTTTTTCAAAAGAATGAGAAAAGGTGTTTTTCAGAAAATATAGAGAGTGGTAGAAATTATTCTTGTGACATATAGAACCTTTTCCCATATTCAATTTTCATGTGTATGTTACATCTGACTATGAATATTCCCAAAAGGTTATTTTTGATAGTCCTATTTTGAGACGGTAGATGTATCAGACAAAAAAATATGTTTACATTGAAATTATATTTAATAAATAAATATCATCTGAAAAGGATCTTTTGGGAAAGGCTATTTAGTACACGATTTCATGGATTTTTGTCCATCTTACCTTTTTAATATCACTACTAGGTCTAATAAACTAATGAGAACTATAGATGCACAATATGATCCCATTGCAAGTATTTCCTTCACTTCCCCACACAGGGGGGATATATAGATCAAACTCACTGTGTAATTTTAGTAAGGAATAGTGGGAAATAGATTATCATACTATATTAGTCAACTATGGTGTGCTTGATGATTAAATAAAGTAAGTATGTTGATTAATATTAATTTTTTAATCATGTGATTTGTACACATCTTTTGACATTTTATAGATTTCATATTTGTAGATAAAATTTAACAATTATAAAAAGTATCCATCATTATCTATTTCTTAAGAGTAAGAAACAATTGTTCAATAAATAATTTACTCCTTAATTAAATTCCATGGTAATAGAATTATTTTTTTCTCATAACCTAATCACTATTATATGTTTTTATCATTCAAGTTTTAACCTTACTAATGAATTATGTATCATATTAAATAAGAGAATTTTCCACTAGTCCAAATAATTAGGCACATTATTGTAA
This sequence comes from Viscum album, assembly GCA_963277665.1. Classification (NCBI taxonomy): domain Eukaryota; kingdom Viridiplantae; phylum Streptophyta; class Magnoliopsida; order Santalales; family Viscaceae; genus Viscum; species Viscum album. Next base: position 957,573,001 of record OY728158.1, on the reverse strand, counting down.
GTAAATGGTTGTAAAGGGATTTAAATTCTTTATAAATAGCTATACAAAAAAATTTGCAATGCGGCATGAAAATGTCCCGATAAATGCTACAATAGATTTTTATGTGAGTGAATTAGACATTAAAACTCAACTAGAAAATATTTCATATTATGTGGTTGTCTAAATAATTATATTATTAGATTACTATTCATATAGCATTTCCACAATGATTAAATGAAAGAGGTTTGATTCAATGACATGTTAAGGCATGCATATAGATAATTTTGGATTTAGACTGATTGATATGAACCACTATATTCATACATATGAACCTTATATTCTTGTATCAAATGCTAGAAAGGTGTTTTTTATTACTAACTCATTAAAGAATAAATTTGGTGTTATGTTTTATTTCATTCATATACATATTTTTGATAAATTAATGGATGATAATGATTTTGTGGATGAATCTTTCCTTATATACTCGATTCTTTCATTTGACTACACATATGATTAAATTGTTAGAACATATTATGAACATAAAATTATTGCATAAAATACATAGAAATGGAACATTTTTAAGTATTTACCTGATACTATGTTAATATTTTATGTTTTTTTAGACATTAATACATGATATAAAATTAACTAGAATTTCCCCTTGTAATTTTAGGATATATTATGTGTTTTATTAAATAATGTGTTGATTATTAATTAAAAATATCAACCATTAAAAAATAAAATATAATTGCTAAAATGAAATAATCATTTTTTATGTTCCCAAAATATTCATTTTGATGACATATAGAGTCTAGATATATTACTACAAGTATAATAGTCATGTTCAAAACATTCAATCAGACTTCTTCAGATATGGTTGGTTATAGAAGAGTCTATAACACTAAACCGAGGGGAGGGTTATATTAAATAATTAATTATTTTCAAAAAGCTCAAATACTAACATTGAATAATTCACATTTTATGAGTGAACCAAACCTCAAAATACAAAACATCATAATATGGTATGCTCAAAGAATGATATGGGATATTAAAACCCAATTTCTTTCCACTAGACAAAACTGCTACAACTATTTATAGCTTCTTCCAAAACTCCAAGGTATGAATTCTTGATCCATATTTAGCAGTATAAACACACCGTCATTTTAAAAAAAATCATATCAAATGTTCTCAAAATGATTTCTTAAACCAGTCTAGAAAGGTGAAAACTCATCATAAAGATAGTGTGAATACAATCCAACATTGGTATAGAATGTTATTAATTCAACCAAAAATATTTGTAAAATATTTCTAAATTAGTAAAAACATAGATGAGAATATTAAAACTAAAGAAAAAAAATTTACACCCATCCCTTGAAAATTATTTAGTAGACATTAGTGATTATTTTCTTAAAACACCTGGATGACCTACTATTTTTGAAGAAAATATGGTTGTTCCTATTAAAAACCATGGTTTTGGAGTAGAAAACATGATAATTTTATTGAATCTTCATTTAATATTTCATGTTTCATCCTTCCAATAGAGACCATGTTCTAACCACTGTTACTGGACCTGTAGTTCCTTCTATCACCAAAGTGTGAAATATAGTTTTTGTGAAAAATGATTTTTTACCACATTTCTACTGTACTTATTGTGTGATCCTATTATTTACAAAACTTATTGCTGAAAATAATATTAATCAACCCATATGAAATAATTTCTCTGAAAATAAACCATACACGGACCAAACCATCCATTAATGAATATTTTATAACAACCCTAAAACTAATAACTTTAAAAGAAACAGATTTAATGAAAAAACGAAAATCCGTGTAACATTAACCATGGAAATTATAATAATTATAATGGGACATCATAATATCTACAACCATGGGAAAATTATCTTTAGAATAAAAATTAATCCATTAAAAATATATGGAGTTCTCAAAAAACATATGAAACAAATCAGGACAAATGAATTCTCTATAAATTTAAATAAATAACTTAATTAAAAAACTAAATCGATAATCAGATTCACAAAAACTTCTAAATCCTAAAGGAAATATGAATGAATTTGTGGATATGTATGATAATTTATTAATTAAAGGTAAATTATTTGTTAAAAATGACTAAATTTGTAAAAATAGAGCTGAGAATATTAAAAATAAAGAATGACAAGTTTTCCCCCAATCTTGTGAAAAATATTTAATTGGAGGCAATGAATCATCTATTAAGAAATATGAAAACCTTATATATTTTTTAGAAAAATCATGTTATTACTATTGAAAACCAAGTTGTTCCAAATAAGAAACCATCCCATTTCAATGAATATTCCATTTCTAATTATTTTTTTGAATTTTACAAACCCACTATTGTTCAGATCTCTATTTCATCCCCTATAGTTCCTTTTCCTCATGCTTTATACAAGGCTAAAAAACAGCTTAACTTGAAAATGTGTTTCTTGATATTTTTAAAAATATTGAGTTAAATATTACATTTCTAGAGGTTTTGATGAATATACAAAAAAATATAAATTTTAAATTAAATTTACACTAATTGTAGAAAGATAAAAATGGTTCAAAATGTATCCCATATTTTTATGTTATATTTGTTTTATTTTGAATTTTCCTTACTCTAATTTATCATAAAATATTATTTTAAATTTCCTGGTCAAAATTTATGATTATAATAATGATAAAACAATACAAATATAGGGAAATAAACAATTTATGAGATATTTATGAATGTATGCTTCAGTAACTACAATAAATACAATTTATGTTTGAATATTATGTATTTTCATATTATTTATATTGTTATAATTTGTTTTATTTTATCATCCATGTTATTTTAGGCTATATCATTGAGGATACTATTATATTATGTTGTAGAGGCATATAGTATGGTAGGGGTATTGATACTGTTGATTCTACTATTCATCCTACCACTATGCTGCTTTGGTCATTAAGAGGACATTTAGTTTAGCCTCTCTTCACCCCATTTCGGTCACCAGGACATCATCATCTGATTATTACATATCTATATTTTCCATAATCACATTATCCATAGCCCTTTCTTAATAAACACACACAATATGGTTTTTCAAAACCTCTTATTCCTTCGTATTACCCATTCCCACCATCCATTGTACATGGAACTAATCCCCTATATATCCCACTATCATATCCATATCTATATCCACCCTCATCTGTATTGGTCTATACATCAGGTTTTCTCCCTCTAGTAATAAAATAATCATCATCAACTATACAATGTTCTCCTAATATAGACATCCCACCCACCATAAAGGCTACCCCCATCATCTATACACAATACCTCAAGGTTCAGTAGGTCCCCCATATACTTTTATGTGTTTAAACATTTCTTGTGGTGATTAATGATAAATTCAACTATCTTATTTTTCTTTATTAATTATTTTTTATGATTAGCTACAACCTATAATAGATGATGAGGCTGCACAAAAATTTTATTGGTCTATAATCGACACACATAGATAATGGGTCAATATAATAAGGGGTGTTCTGTAATTTAAAAAAATGGTAAGGAATGTAAAATCTTTAACAGAACACATTCTAAAAACAAAAATATCATTACAATTCAACCAAAAAGTTAGAGGGATGTCTGGGAACAATTAAAGAAAAATTCCTAGGTACATATTTTGGGTAAGGAATATTAATCAACATTTATATATATTAATTTATAATATTTTCTAATGAAATATTTTTTCCAATGAAACATTGATATAATTTTCTAGTTAGAAAACATTACATGGATATAAGGATAATGGAATTAGGTGGTATGTTTTGACGATAAAACTGTGACTTATATATTTTTTAGAATGTGAGAGTTGGTAATGATCCTGAAGAGATACTGATCATTCATGATAAACCAATATTATAATACATAGAGATGACTGACTGTTGGAATAGCCTAGAGTTTAAGGTATTAGTTAATTATATATATAATAATTTCTATATTTGAAAATGATATTTAAATTATAAATAATTATTTTATTTATCTTAATTGAATTATATAATTTCTTGTTTATATGTGAAACCATACAAAAATTTAAAAATATGAGTGTAATGAAATACATTCTTACTCATAAACACACTTCACCCCAGATCATGAGCATGCAAAATTAATTTAACATTAAAAATATTCAAATGGGCATACATTTTGCATTTATGATTGATGAATTCTACAAAAAATCTAATATTTTATTCGTAAATATTTTTTAGAACCGATAATTACCAAAAGACCATGTCCTATTTAATTTTATGTGTGTTAATTTTCAAAATTTTGTAGAGTTATTTTTTTTTTTGCATTCACTTTAGTTGGATGGGACTCATTTTGGGAACTATAAATTAATATACATTTCATACCAAATATTAACCATGAACATGATAAATATCATAAGGGTGTGGTGGTGAATTAGGATTAATCTATTTTATTCTACCATCACAATTAATCTTTTTCAATGATTATCAGGAATGATTTCTCTCCCTCAAAATTGTTATAAATAAATTAATAAGTAAAATAAATACACCTGAGAAAATTTTGTTCTTCTTAGAGACATTAACATAAGAATCCATTGATGATGCCAACTATATTATATTAAATTTTATTAGGATCTATGATAATATAATGTAGATTGAAAAGCATGGTTTCTTAGAGACTGAAAATTTGGGTGATCCTACCACTAAAATAAATAAATAAAATCAGTGGGTTAATCTTGGATGAAACATAAGATCGTATTTTTGATGTCCCTCCAAATAAAAATATACAAGAAGCATGGAGAGCCATCGGTCCTTTGAGAACTATTAAGTTATAGATATATAACAATGACCTTGATATCACCCTCCTCAGTAATGTCATCAATTGAATTATTTAGTAACTAGTTAATATATTTATATTATTTTAAAAGGATACATTTACCTCATATTATATATATCTACTCAAATCCACCCATAATCAGAAAAGAATAAAGGATATGTAAGAGACAAAAATTGTCTGGTGACCTCGATGTCACTGATATATAAACCACATTCATGTGTTATATTAAGGATCCCAAATTTTTTTATCTCATTGATATAATTGTTAAATAAAACAATATTTTTATAATGATATTTTATCTATAAAGACCAAGAAGAATCTTATCATTATTTTAAAATATTACTACAAGTAATCTCTTTTTTTTTGAAAGAATCATAAATTTTTCATCATAAAATGTATACTAAAGTCCATTGTTTAATTGATTAATATATAACATGAATTAATTAAATATATATACTCTTGAAATTCAACTCTTAATTATTATTAATATATTATTAAAATTATAAAAAACAAAGTTGCATGTATGCTTTCCGTGATTTCACTTATTACCCATACTATTTTTGGAATTTTTTCCAACCATTTTAGCATCTAATAAGAAAAATTACATGTCACATTATGTATAATTGTAATTTATTTTCATGTAATGAGATGAGTTATCAGTTGGAGAAAGCTAAAATAATATCTATTTAACCCACTCTAGTAAAATCACTATTAAGCTGTACTTTTTTTGGAATTTTATGATAAAATTATTTAGTTTATGCTATCAATAATTGTTTAATGGAGAACATATTCAAAGAAGGGTATTGTCTTTAATGAACTCAAATTCCTACAGTTTCTAAATTTGGGAAGTATTTATTGTAATGTTTTTACTTTTAATTCTTACCATTTTTTATTTTATTGCCACTTTTAATGAATTAAAATATCAATTGATCTAATATATGCATAAATATATGTTGGAATCATCAAAGAAAATTATATTATTTTCTTATAATATAATAAATGATTGGTTTACTTAATCCAAGTCTAGGTGTACTGATTTCAAAGCATATTGAACTGAATTTTGAACGTATAATCTCTTACCTTGCATCATTCAATTTTTTTTATTATTTGTTAACGATGATTTGTAGTGTATAAATAAAATCATTTTTTATCTTAATATATATAAGGATTTATTATTTTTTTAAATATTTTCGTTGAATTTAAGTCAAGAAATTAAATAATATTTTACATTAAATAATTACAAATTTTTTTGCACCATCTTATTTACTTGTTTCACAAATATTTAAAGATAAATATTAAGGATAATGTTTGGTTTTATGTATGGGTATAGGGTCTTTTGATTTTATAATCATTAAATAATATTTTTATACATCAAAATAACATAACATTTTTTAGAATTGATTGTTCTTGAACTTCATAATAACATCAGATGTCCTTATTTCTATTATTGATCCACCATCATTTAATTATGGGTTCTCTAACACTCAATCGCTATATCATTTGGAATTCATCCTTATTATTATTTATATTCTAGGAGTTAATAAATTTTTGGATCTAATTGAATGTATTTTTTTCCATTTCAATTATTGTACTCTCATCTATTACATAGTATCATATTTTGTAATCCTTTAGATATGTTTAAAAGGGTTCAAAACAAACTCATTTTATTTTTAAATTTTATTACATTGATGGGTGTCTATTCTATGGTTATAATTTATATTATTAATCATACTCCTTTTGAATCCATATACTCTAAAGGAATGATTTACAAGATTATTGGGTTCTGGAGTATCAACAATATGGTTCCTATAAGGTCATCATGTTTTATTAGTTGGTGAAGATTCATGAGTTGCATTATCATTCAATGGTGGGGCTTTATCTTCCTCTTCTCAGGCATCCCCTTCTATTATACAACCATGATAGACTACCTGTCACTTCAAAATGACCACCATATTTGGTTTCTAATAAGGTTAGTGATATCATTCTATAAAATGATCTTAATTTCATCCAAGGTCATCATTTTCACATCATGTCAACTTTAGGGAATTTTCTATCTCTGTGTAATATTAAGAGTTATATTCTAGTAGGGGTTTTGTTTTAGGGGATAAGGCGAGTGTGAAATCCTCCCCATATGGGGTTCCCCTTTTATTTTTTTGAGTTAGATGAGAAGTTTTTCTCTATTTCTCCGACCCCTATCAACAGTATCGCTTAATATTCATACTAATAATGGAGTGGTGGTAAAGAATATCCACTAAACTCTTCCTATTTAATTTCCTTCTTCTTATGAAGATGAGTTTTGTATTCTAAATCCTGAAGTGTGTGAGTTTAGTAGTGTTTGTAATACCATTTTTGATCATCCCCCAGTGATCTCCATGTTTCCCATTTTTCCATTATGGAACCACTATAGGCCGACCATTCCATTTCATTTTATCACCCTTATAATAAATGATAAATTTACCCTCATAAGGGTTGATATGATATCCCTTATGGTATGAGATCATTTTTGGAGGAATATACAGGATACCTACTCTAAATTCTCCATTATCCTTTAATGTTCTGAGGGTTTATGTTTCTGATTTTCTTAAACATTCATGAAAAATTTCACGAAACCAGTTTGAGGTTGTAAATATGTAATAATATATTTATATTGTTATCTCTTCACCTAATATACATTGTAAAAGAAGTGGGTTTCCATGATCCACCATAGTCTAGATACATATGGTTGTGTCCACTAAAACCTATAAATTTCCCTCATAAGAGGCAGTTGATCTATTTTAATCTTTATCCCTATGAATAATATTACTAATAATTTTTAATTATTTATTGTAAACATTAAATCATGTCCCTACTGAGTGAAGAAGTAATAAAGGACCACCTAATGAAAATAATACTTATTGTGGGAGGAAATTTAGAAAACTGGTAAAAAGAAATGCAATTAACACAAAATATTTTTAGTCAAATGACATCATAAATGTTTGAAAGAACAAACCAGTCAATAGTATACGAGAAAAGAAATATTTCATCTAGAAACCTATCATAATGAACATGGATAGAAGATTTATTATCCATATTAATTAATATTTTAATTCTAACTAATAAGTCATTATCAAAGAGAATATGTCACAAAATCTAGCTGACCCTAGAAATTTGAATGCCAACCTAAACATAAGTATTATTGAAAATAAATATATTTAATTTCCAATCCTATTCTTTTATAAAAAAGTAAACAATATTTAATTGAATATAAACATAACCCCATTCTCTCTACTTGATATCATTATATTGTTATTCATTTCATCATGTTGTTCCCCTGCCTAAGATGTATTTGTTTTTAGAAGATAAAGAAAATAATTTCCTTATGAAACATGAAAATTAATTATTTATGACATCGTCACTTTAGAATAAACATAACCAATCTTTTTTAGAATTATAAAAATATCTCACCATGAATTACATATTGACGGTGCATTGGGGAATTAGGAAATCAATAAAGTGATTGTTATTTACTCTTCTAAAGTGATTAAAAATGGATACACCTTTAGAATTTTCACTTATTTCTTCAAATTATTCCAAATACCAGTTGGAAAGAAGTGTTAATTTAGATATCTTTCGTTTTCCATTGATTTTTTTTGTTTAAATTAAAAAATTAAATTCATTAAGATCCAAGATGCTTTCTATTATCTACTATTTTCATATATTCAATTCCTGTTGCATCTTCTGAGAGAATTTTATTATGAGTAATGTGATATTTTTATTATACCTCAAAATGTTTAAAGATCTCTAATTTGTGATTTTTATTTCTTGGGACTTGATATTTAATAAATTGTATGAATTTAACTATATATTGTGATGAATTTGATTATGTTTATCATTGTTTCGTGTAATTTAACTAACTTTTAATGCATATTTTTTCATTTTTTATTTTCAAAAAAAGGCATTGAATATTATGGGTCCCATTTCTTGCTCAACCCTTTTTTGAAGAAGAAGTATAAATATTGGGGTAAATAAAGTCACAAAGGATATTATTGTAAGTTCATTATAATTTATTTATTTTGAGAAAATATAATTCGTTATATTATTTTATCATTTTAATTTAGGATAGATATCACTCCACTAATTATTTGTGACACATTAGGATGAAAGGAAAAAAACACATTGTGTCCAAATGATAATAAGAATAAGGTATTAGAATATGAGCATCATGGTAGTGTTCATTTTCAACTTTGGAAGAATATTGTACCATATCAATACTAGTCTTCTAAAAATAGTTCTTCGAGTACCTGCTCTGATATGGTTACATTGGAATAAATGAATAGTGAAATCAAACAACAATCTCAAAAATCTGCTAAAAATTAGATGAAGATACTTGAAATCAAAAGATAATAAATGAAAATATAATCAACGATACTCATGCTCTTTAATTTTCACTTTTATTATATGTTTCTACAACAGTTGATGCTTGTTTGATATCGATGCATTCTGTTTATGTAGATTCCTTTTCCCCTATTGGTGCATGTGTCAATGCTGATATTGATGGTGATGCCAATGTTGATTCTGATTTTTATGATGATTATTGTGGTGTGAGAGGTGGTGATGGATTTTCTACTGGTGTGGATGAGGGTAATCATGGCTCTAATGATACTGATATTTAGGATCATTTTTTATGTAAACTGTATTTTTGGTTTATATAAATGTTGAATTTTATTATGTTGTCAAGTTTTATTATTGTTATATTGAATTTTTTTTTGGTGTGTCTGTAAATATATATATATATATATATATATTTAATTATTAAATTATGGTGTGTGTTTCTACAAGAAGGACATGGGGGATGGCTCTGTTTTTATGGGTGGAGGTAAACTACTTATATAATTTGATCCATGGATTTAAGCCTATAGACACGGTTTAGACTATGGAAGTATAGTTGTTACAAATGTTTCTAACCGTGACTATATATTATAATGGAAACACATATTACCACAATTTTAAACAGTGGATAAAGCCCTACTTTTATGATTGAAACCATGGCTATAGGTATGTATCCACGGTTCCAGAAAATGGAAGTTGAGTAGATATGAAATACATATAGCCATAGTTCTAAATTGTGGATATCAGTGTATTTCCATATTAAAAACCATGGTAGTATATTAGAAGTGAATTACCAGTATCCATGGTTTCCAACTATGGATATGGGTGTACTACAATGATGAAAACCATGGTTATAGACCTATAGTGACATCTTCCAACTATGGCTTTAATAATGACCCAATTCCCATTTTAAAAGGATCCATAGTTCACCAAACAGTGGCTATTACCTATAGCCACCATTTTTTCCCATATCCATGGTTATAAAAAATGGATATACCTAGAATTTCTAATGGTTAAAATATATGATACTTCAACTAATTCCTCCATTGAGAAACACTTGTTTAACCAGTCATTAACAAAATTTTAGATAGGTATGTCATTTATAATAAATAATATATCATTAACATATTCTACTAGGATAACAATTGAATTTCCACTAAACCTCTAGTAGACACATGGATCACAATCAATCTTAATGAAACTAAATTCTTTTATAGATTCATCTAATTGAATGTTTAATGACCATGATCATTTCTTTAATCCATAAATAGATCTCTACAACATAAAAATATTTTTGGTGTTACCTGAAGTCACAAACCTAATTGGATCATTTAAATAGACATCTTTCTAATGGTTCCCATTAAGGAATGCATTTTTGACATCTACATTACAAATTTAATCATCATGGTAAGATTCATTAGAAGGTATAATTCTGAGGGATTTAAACATGGAGAATTGTGAAAATGTTTCATCATAGTCAATTACATTATGTTGTTTAAACCCTTTAGCCACTAACCATTCTTTATAGGTCTTTAAATTACCTTCTATGTCCATTTTTATCTTGAATACTCATTTCCACACTATGTGTTTTACATTAAATTGTGCATGAAATTGAACCTAAATTTTTTTCTCATACATGGAATCTAATTTTGAATTCATGGATTCTTTCTATCATATAACTTCTGAGATAATGCTTTAGATCACCTAGGTGGGATCTAACTAATCATGTTACCTTAAAACGTGCACACCCCTTTTATGGTGTATAGACCGTTGTAGGTCTTTTGATGTAGGGAAAGGAAAGATGCCATCGTGATGAGGTGAGAATACTATCAAATTATCTGGGTAGCTGGTTGTGAGATGGTTGGAATTTTCTCAAGCTATCACATGGACTATATTGTTTCTTGTATAGATTGTAATTTGATTATTCGAGTTATATTTGGGATTTTGGGACTGCTTTGAGATGTATTATTTTCCTCTGCATTATTTTGGTTATGGAATATATTTATTTTTGGTACAATTTCTCTCATATATATATATATATTCGATGTTGTTGCTTCAGGTTGGGAATAATCATTATCTCATGTTGTTTTCTGGTGCCCTTGTTCTAGTTTCTTTTCCATGGGGTTCAACAATTCCCTTTAGGAATGTGGAAATTCGGGTTGGCTACCAATTTGAGAGGGAATGGGGGTCAAGTTCATCCTAGTATGGTATCAAAGGGGAAATTTCCTCAACATTACTTGTCTTGGAATGTATGGTAGAATGCCAACCTACTCATCAAGACTTGAGAGATTAGCTACAATGAGTTCTTAGCTAGATCATTCCATGAAGAGACAAAAATTACCATTGGATGTTGGGATATGTGTCACCATTTATGAGTTACTAATTTTAATCTCATTTTTTTAAATTTATGGCTTTAACTAATATTTTTCTCTTTTATGATATTTTCATTTGTATCAGTGTATATCAAAATGCATCTGGGACTTCTCCAACGTATTCCTTGGGAGGGTTTAGCAAATTCCTCTCAAGGGAAATCTTATATATATTATAATCTTATCGAGGCTATCATGAAAGTAGTTTGTTTTTTCAACTACAATGATCTAAAATTTGAGAAAATTATTTCTAGGTGAACGATGTTATTGGTGGAGACTGGGATCGATCATGGGAAATATTATGTTATAATCCACCATCATTTAATTTCCCAGATAAACCTCAAGTGGTATATGATTTTCTTGACAAGAACGATCAAATATTTTACTTCCTGGATACATATGATATTATCCAGATGAAATTTCCAAGGTTCATACTTGAGGTTCCAAATAAGAAATGGTATGATTACATTGTAGAAGAATATAATCATATGGGTTTGTAATGGAAGGGGTTTTAAACTCTCATGTTCCTATAGTTTTTTCCATAATCACAAATCATGGCTAAGTCTCTTGGGTTCCTCTCTTTATAATAGGAAGAGTGTTTAGTTTCAGAATACACTGACCAGTTTACAAAGTTGGTTATATTTTCACCATACATGGTAAAGAATGATCTTATTAAGGATCATAAATACATGTAAGGGTTACAATAAGATATCAATTCAAATGTATTTATACTAAACATTTTAACCTATTCATTGAAAATTGACTTATTAATGACTGGTGAAATGAATATGGAAGATGGAATTGGTTATTTTTCCTATTTTCATCCACCTAGTGGGAGTTTCAGTGTTGTGTAGGGGAAAAATGAAGAATTAGATTGATAATTATAGGATTAGTGGTGGTAGTTCTTAGTATAATTCCCCTTTTAACATTTAGTCATAGCTAGTAGTGTGCCTATGAATTTCTATCAGTGTGGCAAGGTTGGGAACACCTGGTGTTTTTTTTCACCTATGAAGATGTGTAATGTTTGTACGCTCTAAGGCCATAAAAAATAATTCTTATATGTATATCTACATTTTATTATGTTTAAGTATAATAAGATCTAAATGGTACTACCAGGTAGTTAGATGCTACAAATACAATATGGCTTTAGCTTAATGCTTTAGGAGTGAAGCACCTTTACATAGTTGAAGTGTTTCTAGTGGAGTTTGATGCATGTCCATTGATAGTGAGATGTATAATATTTATTGATTCTTCAGTAGTGATTTCATTATTTGTTACTAATTCTACCCTTTTGTTTATATGTGGACATTTTATTGAGTTGATTAAAGTTATAAAGAAACTCATGTCCTTCACTATGGATTTAGTGACACCTCTTGGGAAGTGGAAAGATAAGGGGATTCAGTGTCCTACTAGTCTGATATCGATAGCTGATGCATATGGATTCTAGTATTTTCTCATTCTAGATATGGATTTATTTGATGTCATCATTGAGAGGGATTGTATAGTTTCTGATCAAGTTGATTTTGATTTTTATCATCAGAATGTATCTTTTATTATGACCAATGAGAGCTCATACACAATTAGGGAGAGTGGGATCCGAGGTCTGGTTATGCAGAACCATCCCACCTCGAGCTCCTGAGTTAGATGCATGTTGATTAGTTTGTCTTGATTATATTTCATCTCTTGTTCACTTTACCTTAGTTTTTTGAAAATTTCCAAATGTTTTCTTAGATAATTTATCTGGTCTTATTCTTGAGATAAAGGTAGAGTTTATAATTTACCTGGTTCCAGGTACACAGTTTATTTCGATATCCTATTATTGTATGGAACCAATGGAGCTAAAAGTGATCAAGATTTAGTTGGAAGACATATTGGAAAAAAAATTTGTTCACCCTAGTGTTTCACCTTGGGTAGCCCTAATTCTCTTTTCCAAGAAGGTAGATGATCAATTACTATTTTTCATGGACTATAATAAGTTGAATCGAGTGACAGTTTTGAAAACGTTTCCTTTTCCTCATGTGAATTAGGTTTTTGATTAGTTAAAGGAGGAAAATAGATTTTCAAAGGTTGATATTAGGTCAGGATATCATCAAGTAATATTTATAGAGTATGATATTATGAATACATATTTTAGGATAATGTTTTTCCATTTAGAATATCTTCTGATATAATTTTTTAGGACTATAAATCATACAGGTTTCATGTATTTTGGGAATCAGATATTCCATGAGTATCTCAAAACAGGTTTGGTAGTGTCTATGGTTGATATATTGGTATAATATGTGTTTGAGTTATATAATGAGAACTATTTGTGTTTGTTTCCAAAAATAATGAGGATTCAACATTTTTATAGAAATATTTCAAAATGAAATTTTTAGATTCATGAAGTTATGCTCATAGAAAACATAATTTATAAGCACCAATTATTAGTTGATAATGATAAGTTGAAGGATTTTATGTCTTTAGAAGAGCCATGTAATTTCGTTGATCTTCGAAGATTCTTTGGTATTACAAGTTATTATAGATGGGTTTTCAAGGATTTCTCAATGTTGCAATCACCTTTGAATTCTATTACTGGGAAAGGGTTGAAATTCTTATGGGGTTCAAAGTGTTAGTATTCCTTCAATGAGATGAAATGATTCCTGAAATTGGATTTTATTTTGATATTATCTGAGCCTAGTAAGGGTTAAGATGTTTTTGTATGGTTTAAGTGCTAGTTTGAGAGGCATGATTATACAGGATTATCAAGTGTTGTATTAAAGTTCTCATCCTCATTAACCTCCTAATAATATTTACCATACCCATGATTTAGATCATTACACAGTAATGAATGATCATAAGTGTAGGAGGAACTATCTCTTTGTAGAGAGAATCATGGTAATTTATGACAATAAGATTCTAAGCTACATCTTTTTAAAAAAATACTTGAATCATTGAAAAAGGTGATGGGTGGAATACTATCATACATTTGACATCAACAAGACCTATACATCAGGGAAGGGGAATGGAACTATAGAAACTCTAAATAGGAATGTATCATTGAAGGATATTATAAAATCAATAGAAGAGTAGAACCTTATGGGAATCCTTGCTCATTTTCACATGGATGATTAGGAAAATGTATAAATTATGGATTCGACTATGGTTATGTTATCAACAAATATAATTTAGTATATTATGCATAGTCAGTAGTAGGAAAACGAGTTAATAAAATCCAAGAAACCCCTTGTAGAGTGGGGATAATTTCTTATTGATCCCTCTCTGCCGATGGTATTCTCTAATTTGAGGATTGGTTTTTCATCCCATCATCTAAGAGGATATATTTTTACAATCATATTTATTTAGGGGGTTTTCATTCTATCACATTGAAGATGTATCATGACCTCATATAGTGATTATGGTGGCTGGGTATGAAGCCTGATTGTACTGATTATGTGTCTCATTGTTAAACCAGGAAACAGATAAATGTAGTGCATCTAAAACCATATTGGTTTTTATAGCCTCTTCTGGTGTTAGTTTAGAAATTGAATTAGATATGGATGCATTTTTTTGGTCGACTCCCATGAAATACTCAAGTGATAAATATAATCTGATTTATCATTGATCATTTGATAATTTTTTCTCACTCCATTCCAATCAAGGATACCAAAAATTTTGATGATCTGGGTAATTTGTATGTGTAGAAGATTTTTAGGTGACATTGGGTTTCAAAAGCCTTCATTTTATAGTGGGATCCTAATTTTAATTTCAGGATTTGGAAGAGTCTCTAGGAAGGAATGGAGAATCAGGTCATAATGGGTACATCTTAAAATCCAAAAATATATGATCAGATGGATCATACTATTCACATATTAAAGGATATACATTATTCATATGTTAGGGATTTATTTGGATCTTGGAATAACCATCATGGAATAATTGAGTTTTATTATAAGAATAGTTATTACTCATTTTTTATGATGGATCATTTAAAGGATTTGTATGGTCGACCATTCAGATCAACTAGTTATTGGTCAGAGGTGGTAAAATCAAATTTGGTGGGACCCATATTTGTTCAAGAGATATTAGAAAAATTTTAGGATATATATTGGTGTTTGGTTACATGTCATAGTTAATATAAATTTTATGGAAAGTAGTAGGATCACCCTTTTAACTTTTCTATAGGGATCTTGGTTTTTCTAAAAAGGTCTGCTCAGTTGGGTCGCCATAGATTTGGAATGTAGGGAATGTTGGCTCTGAGATATGTTCTACCATTTCTATTCCCTACACATCATGGGTTTTTTTCTTATTAGTTGAAATTTATAGTTTTTTATTGGTATTAATGATGTTTTGAACATATCAAAACATAGTAAATACCGTCCTAGTCCATCTAATGTTTTGATATGGGAAGAGGTTGAGTTAGAGCCATATGTTCTTATTGTGGAATAGCTAGTTGTGATTGTTGATTATCAAGTGAATTTATTTCATGAGAAATTTATATCTTTTCTCAATGTTTTAGGGTGACATGGATAATATTCTCAAGAGTCTCAGGGAAACGATTCATTGATTAGGGAGTAGTTCCATAACCTCTTTACTAGACATCACTATTCCTCAAAACATATGAGTGAAATAAATACATATGATGGGGAGTTCAGAACATTATGTTACATTATTTTACGAATATACCTTATCCGGATTCATTATAATATTTATTTTGGTGAGTCCTTGGACTCCCAAGGATGGAGATCATTTACTATGGAAATGAGATAATGTTCTATGACATATGTTTTTTTTAATTAATAGTGTCTCGGTATAATCATGTGATGTATTTTCAATTTATCCTAGTGTTTGGAGAATGAAGAAGGTGGTTTTGATGTTTTCTTTTGAAAACAGGACATTTTAGAGTTTGTAGGGGAAATATGCACCATGTAATGTTTTTACATGCCATGTAATGGCTATATAGAATATTCCATGAGTTTAGCACCCAAAAAAAGAGGAATACACACCATGTATTTGGTTCACAACATGTCATAGTAAATGTCTTTTTTTAATAAAAAATAAGCATGATTTTTTACAAACAATTGTTTCATGGATTATACAATGTGTTTGGGGGATACACCCCATGTAAGTATTATGGGATAGGTTATTAGTGTGATGCAAGACTAATTCATCATTAATCCATCTATAGGATCTTGTATCTTGATGCAGGAGCAATCCCACACAATTATGGAGTCCTATAACCCTTCTGAATCAATTCTTTTGGGGATTGGTAATTATTTGGGTAGCAGTGTGTCTCTCTGGGTGACTAGTCCTTTTTTCCTCATTAACACTGATCATAGTATAATCATCGTGTTACATTATTTGATCTATTTATTTGAGATGATAATTTTTATATTTCCCTTGTAGAACATTCATGTGATCTTCCCCCATATGATAACCCTTGAGTTGGTTGTGGTGTGGATGTTAGATTCTATGAGGTGTGTTGTGATCTGTCATCTTTAATAACCCTTATACTAAATTGAATCAATTTTAAAATGTGCATATTTATTGTACAAAATCTATTTTCATCGTTGTGTTCTTTCTTCTTGGTGGATCATTTTGAGGGTGTGTGAGACATGAGTTTGATGTAAATGGTTCTATCTGTAGATTATTTTTGATGAACGGCCTTTATTTTTTTATAAATTTTTTTATAAACAAAATGACATGATTTAATAATGGATTTTTGTGTATAGAAATAAGTTTATGATAAAAGATGGTTTTTCCCAAGTCTTGGTAAAAGGAAAAGGTATTTTCAAATAATATTGAAATGTTTTTTAAATGTTTTTCAAATAATGGTTTTGATGATTTGGTATGGAAAATTAACCACATGGGATGCCTTGAGTATTATGTGTAATGTTTAGTAATAGTCCATGATCCTTTATTCTATTGGGGGGTTAATCATGGGGTGTTTCTCTTTTACCTAAGAATATAACTCTAGGGACATGAAAAACAATATAAAGGGGGTTCAATTTCTCTGTTTTTCCTATGGATCCTAGTTTCGATGAATATGTCTAGGGGATTTATGTGTACATGATTATCTATTTTGGTTGTATGAGTGTCCCAACTATCCTGAATGACTGTGATCCTTGGTGTGACATGTCAAGTGCTTTGGGATTGTAATATTTATATTTCACTACTATGTGTATTATATGATTAGTGATACATTATTATTTTTTTATTTGATATATGTTTTTGATATATTTATGAGAAATTTTTTGAATTTTTTATACATGGATTTATTTGTAAATATAGAAAAATGTGAAATTAAATTTTTTTTCCATACTTCGGATATAAAAACAATATACTATTCTTGTTCCTTTTTTTAAAGATGATCTTGTTTAGATTATAATATACAAACTTTTTTGGAACACCTATATGGTATCCTACTAATCTTGTAAGCACACACCTTGCGCACCCCATCAGTAGTTCATAGAAATTTTTATGTATTTCAATGTAGGGAAAGGAAAGGTGCTACAGAGAGGTAGTGAGGTTTCTATTATATTTTCAAGGAAGTTTTTAGTGAGATGGTGGGATTTGTCTCGCGATGTCACATGGAGTTGATGGTTTCTAATTTTAAACATCCTTTGATGATTTGACTTGTACATGGGATTTTATGATTAATTTGATTGGTATGTTTTTCTGATATACACAATTAGTTATGAAATATATTTATTACATCCAATGTTTTTCTATGTTATACATATATATCTTGTTATTTCTCTAGGTTGGGAGAAATCATTCCCTCATTTGTTGTTTGATGATCGGGTGCTACTTGCTAGCCCATGGGGATTTGGAAATCCCTTCAAGTAAGTGTAAATTTGGGTTGTTTACTAGTTTGAGAGGGTATATAGATTTTGATCATCACATTATTTATTACAGATCACATGGATATGATAAAGGTGTTGTTTATTTCAAGTAAAAAACCTTATACATCAATTTACTATATAAGTTATCAGTGTCACTTTACATTGTTAAACTTGTGATTACTATTTATGTATGTTACTATTTTTTGTTGACTGATTACATGACTCTTCTTTTTTATTTTAACCTAACCCTAAGTGTAGATATGTTCGTCTAAACTAGTTATTGTATTATGAGACCCTTATGTGTTTAGGGGATGTAAATAATAGAAGGAAACATTGAATGTTACCATTTTTTCTGAAGTTACAATTCTATGTTAATATGATTTGTTGATGGTGTTTTTTCTAGTTTGTGTTTGGTCAGAAACATAGTCTTGGTGTGGGATAACATATATATATAAATTATTTTAGATGGGATTGATCCCTAAGGTGTGTGTGTGGTTAGTAATTTCTCTTTTAATTATAATATGAAATCTTCATGTATTATTTCATAATATATGAGCTATATGGATATAGAGTATTTTATTAGTTGAGAACCCTGGTACGGGGAGACACAAATCATGGTGGAGTGAGTTTGATGTCTTATTTAGATTCTAGATATTTTATATTATCTTTTTGTGATCGATTTAATTGTTGAGGGGTTTTAATATTGATCTTTCATATATATAACTACATTATAATGTAATACAGGGGTAAATATTATTATTTGACGATGATGTATGAGTGACATGTGATTTGGTGTTAGTATATGTATTTATAAAACCATGGGTATGAATGATTTTAAGAATATATTTTTTTTGGGGAAGTAGTTAATGTCCTAGGTGTCTTGAGAAATTCATAGTCTAGTAGATGTTTCTTGTGAACCTAGTTCAAATTTAATAATAGTCATTATAAAATTAGTTGAGTGGGTGAAAATTATGTAATAGTGTGTATTATCTATTGACAATCAAATTCCATGATATTTGGTATTTCCCTTTATCTTTTGTGTTTCGAAGAAGAATATGGTAATACATATGTTTTTATGCATATGGATTTTTCTTCTCTATAATTTTGATTATGTGGTAGTGATTTAAAAAATAAATATTGAAATGGAATTGTGATTATTATAATTTTTTGAATTCTTTATGGTTAAATGTTTTATTCTAGTGTGGTGACTAAGAAAAATTCATTTGGAGATAAAAAACTGAATAAAATAATGATTTATCTTATAGGATGTGACCCTATATTTGAGGAATTTATAGAGATATTTCTATGAGTTTAATGGGTTTTTAAAAATGGTTTTCAATGGGTGAAGTGGTGGAAGAAAGGCCCATCCATAGTTTTTGAGGAGGAGTCCTACCTAACCATTAGAGATGAGTTATCTTCTCAGGATATTGATAATTGTTTTCAGAATATCCAAGATATATTTTCATTAGTGGATAATTATATGGAGTTTAATGTGGTCTTTGCTATTATTAATTTTGTGGATGAGGTTCGTAAAATATGGTTGGACATGGATATGGTTAGGGACCATGGGATACCACAATTGATTGATTTATTCTTATAATTATATGTGAGTTTTACCTAGATATGTTTCACTATTGAATAATTTGGGGTTTCATGATGCTTTGAAATATTTATTGAAAAGTAATAGTGTATTCTACCTAATTTGTATTTCTTCTCAACATCATATTAATATTTTGGGGGTAATGAGATTATAAAGGCATAATACGTTGATTAGGGCCCTAATGATCCATTATGGGGAAATTCCACACTCCTTCACTTTAAGACATTCTATTATTTCTAAGAATAAAGATTAAATAATTATAACAGTAATCACAATCAGATGATGAGATACTTTAGAAACATAAATGGGGTAAGAAGAAGAAGAACCCAATCCTTAACAAGAAGATAAATATTATGAGAAAGTGTAGAAAATTTTAATCATTATGTTGTTATATTAATAATTATTTTTATTTATTTATTCATATAAATAATGGAAATCTTTCATCAAGTAATATTCATAATGGGTATGAATGGACTAAATTTGAGTGGGAGATGAAAGAAAAAATTAATATTCTATATGAGATAGATAAAATTCCTCAAGAAAAATATATTCTTGAGAAATAAAAGAAAATAGTGGTTTCTAAGATATAATATATAGGAATAAATAAGTAAAGAAATGTTGATAAAATTTGGAATCAAAATATAATATACGATGAAAATGAAAAGATTTTCATAGATCCTAAAATGGAATTTGATGCAAAGGAAGAAAAACTAGGCGATAAAATATCTATATGTAACACAGTACAAAATGAGTTCAAAAAATCCTGATATTGATTCAAAACATTAGTATAAGTTATTTGATAATATTCACAAGATGGTTTTATTAGGTTTCAAAACAAGTGGGTAAAACATGTACATTTCCTCGTAGATCTATTATTACTAACACTGTAGGTCACAAACACATCCCTATACAATTTTTTTCCAAATAAACTGAGTGAAAAAACTAAAAAACATTGGAAGGTAAGAATATTACAAGGAGAAAAAAATTCCCTAAGATAGTTGAATCATGGTTTGCAATTGGAAAACAACAACACAAATATGGATAGAGTTGAAACTAATCTAGAAGAACAATTATTCATGGATTTTTTTTTGGTTTTTTTCAAATCATATAAATAATGCTTATTCTTACTGGTTAAACAAGTCTTTACCATAAAATTGGAAGGATCAAAGGGGGAGTTTCTTCATGAATATGTCGATAAAATCTCATAAAAACAATATATGACCATATTTTCATAGAAACTTTTTATAGAATCAAAATTTCAGATTCTGTAAGATATTTGAGGGAGATGTGGTTTGTAAGGTAAAAAGGATGAGTTATGCATAAAAATCATGGAAGGATAGGTTCTCTATGATTTGAAGAGAATTGATTTCCAAGGAAGCATAGTGGAAACTCTTGTAAATATTCAATGAAAACAGATAATTTCAACAAAGAGTCTCTAGTTATCAGGCCAAATAAATTGAATAAGGATAAATGATTTAAGGAACATAAAAAATACTACATCTAATGGAATGGGAGTATATTCAAATATTGAGTTGAAAGTTCAGGATATGTTATCCCAAATTTCAAATTTAAGATATAAATAATTATGATTTTAAGAAAAGAATATCATAGATTGAGAGTAAGCACTTAGTCTAAATGATATTTATAAGAAACACCAAAATTCAGGCTTACTCTTGTATATATATATATATATATTATTTTTTACTAATATTTAAGGAATTTAAGGACATGGATACATCCATTTAGGGGGAGTATTGATGAGTTAAATATAATAAATATTAACTACCTATTGATTTTTAAATTTATAAACAACATTGAATAATTGAAATATGATGTATAAAAATCCCTCGAATTTATATTCATTAAATGAATTGATATTTATTACTAAATGGGAGTTGATATTAATCCATTAAGGGGGAGATATATAATTTTCTCATGAACCTTTTGAACATCTGGTTGATGTGTTTGAAGATTATATAATTTTATTGATAAATATAATTACATGTAACAACTAAAATGAGAATTGATAAATTTTTACCATTATTTCACATTCATTGTAATGAGGGAAAATTATAGAAAAACATTTTTGCATACCTCTATATTTACACCCCTTGTTAGAATACATTGACAAAGAGTTGATTAAATTATTTTTTTAAGATAACCTTGTGATATCATCCCTCTCACCGAAGTGTTATAAAAACAATTATATAAAGGATGAGATCACGTATGTGGAAAATTGTGTAGATGAGAGGACACAAACATATCATTTTCATTAAATTATTAATAAGGCTATGAAAATAATTTAAACTATATATTGAATTTTATTATATGAAGAGATATTGCAAAAAAAATACAGACGGAGGGATTGTTGAACCTAATAGACATAAAATTTACTTGTTATCAATGAGGTTTGATATGTGTTTAAGATTATAAGAGGATATGAAGTAGACTAGAAAGAAAAATGACTATTTCCTATATAAAATTTTATTATTGATGTGATATTATTCAATGGAATAGATGAAAAGTGTTAGTGGGTTTAGAAACATTGTCTATAATACTCAATTGATGTTTTAAGGCCTTAGAAATTGAGCCTGAGGTGTTTTAGAAGGCTTTGATTGATTCTGTGTTAAAATAGATACTTATGTAAAGGTAAGCATGGGAATTAAATTTAATTTATAAGGAAAATGAGAACATTTTACTAGATATTTAAAGGTTAGTCATTACTTATACAAGGTACATAAAGATAGTGATGAGCACTGACTAAGGTTAGAGAAGAATATCATAAGGATATGTAATGGTACAAATGTAACTATGTAAGGGTAAAATGAGTTTCCAATGTGTTTTTTAAGGGTAAAAATTAATTGCATAATAGAATAAAACACTTTGGGAATCTTGTGTAATGGAAATATGAGGATTCATAAGGGTTTCTAGAGACCTGAGTTAGGGTACCCTGTTCAATACACTGGTTATGTAAGGGAAATGACACACCAATGTAAGAGTAATGTTTGATATGTAACGGTATCATTGTAAAGGTGTGAAGCTATGTAAGGGTACATAGCTAAACTACATAAGGAAAACCCATCCTAAATAAATGTAGTTATAAGTTTGTGTAATAGTGTTTGATTTCATAGTGGTAGATTCCACTATCATAAGGGTATTCGAAGGGAAATATTCTTCAACCAATGACATTAAAAGGGTTTTTTGTGCATGAACTAACAAAATCATGTGATCATTTTAATACTTTGACACTACCAAATAAAGATATCAATATGATGATCATTTGAGGCAGTTTTTGGGTGGGAACTTATTCATGGGGACATTATCACATGGATGTAATGTTTTGTAGCCCCAAACCTGCACTCTTATATTCGGTGATAAACCACAATATTTACATTTCTATATTTTATACCTATGATGGTGACCCAATTTTTACCATCCCAAACAATGAACATAATAAGGAAAATATTATGTCACATACATTCTGAATGAAATTTTAGGATTATATTTTTATAGAATTAGGGACCACTCTTTTATAAACAATACCCTTGTCATTTAATGAAATTTTATCCCACTTAACCCATATTTTCTTATTTCACATTATTTCATTATCTTCATCCATATAAAAAAATATATAAATAATTCAATCAAAATAATTATTTATAACCTAGGTAAAATTAACCATAAGAAGAGTGAGCTCAAATACCTAGAAAGGGAAAACATAATAATTAAAAATTGAATTTCATCCTTGAGAATAAGATGATCATACGGGTATAATGAAATAATCAAAGATCATGAGAATAAAATAATAATAATCATTCCCATAAATTCTTGGATCATCAAACATAAAAATTGGAATTACACATTAAACAATACAAGGGACATCAAAATCAATAATTACAAGCCATGTGATATTAATCATGATAAAATTTAACATTTATAATAATAATAATCATAAAAACATGTTTTAATCTTGGAAAATCATCATAATAAAAATATTACATAAATATTACAATTAGAATAACCTTATAAATGAATCCCAATATAATTCTTTAAAGAACATAATCATTACCCAATTCATTGTAACACTATATAGTTTCACCCATCATATAATCTATATCAGACACACTCGGTTATATCTTGGTTCACCCATTATATAATCAATAATGGGATAACCAGTCACAATTTGGGTGCACCTATACTCATCAATAATGACCATGTACCCTTTATGAAAAAATTATATTGAGAATTATTTTAATTATAAACTCATAGAAACAACATTTAATCTTTTCATATCTTTATTAAGAAATAAATATAAATCCCTTCCATGAAAATATCTTTGAAGCATGATCAACCCATGGAAATGAAATGGGTTCTATAATAATCTCATTGAAAAATGTTAATTGTGGGAAAATGAAATGGATTCCATTAAAATATCTTTGAAACATAAATAAAACAATTAAAATCGATGTGTTCCATAACAACCTTGTTATAATAATATTAACTTATGGAAATGAAAAGGGTTCCACAAAAATCTCTTTGAAACAAGATTAACCCATGGAAAAGAGACTGGCTCCATAACAATCTTTATGAAACATGATTAACTCCATGAAGAGAAAGAAGTTCCATACAAATCTCTTTAAAACAATAATAATATATCCAGATAAATAAAAAGTATTTTATAATTAAAAAATATCCCCATTGGATCATATGTAACAATAATAGTTATATACACTGTCAAATGGAAATACCATTAAAAATAAGTAAAAAACATTTGTTCTAGAAAATTCCCTTTTATTTAGAAAAAAAATTTAAAAAATAAAAATTCAAAAAATATTGTGAAAATAATTTTCTTTGATAACAAACATATAAATTTTAAAATTAACCAAATATGAAAATAATGTACATGATGGCAGGAAAATATGTTCATATTATATGTGTTAAAAATATACATTATTTTCAAAATATATTTAAAAAGGGAGTCCGAAGTCATCAATTTAGAAAACATTAAGAAATTAACTGTTAAAACCATTTAAAAGATGGTAAAATATCATGTAAAATGGTTTCATTAAATCATTTATATTTAGAAAATATTATTTTTGAAAATATGGATATGGTAGAGAAAGATACTCAATCTAAAAGAAAACACAAGATTCATATCAATTTTAAATGAGTTTCTTGATATTGTTTCAATACATAAGGGGGAAATAGAAATAAAACAAGTTAAAAAATCAATACCTAGTGTAGATGACATTTATTTTGTTCATTAAAATAATTATATATTATTTCCTCCAAATAAACCATGAACATAAACAATCTCAAATGAAATGTGATTGTAACATAAAGCCTTGTCCACTTTGGTAACACATAAATCATAAGACCCATTAAATAATAACATCATATGATACAATAAAATAAAATAAAATTCCCTGATATAATATTTATAATGGAATTATATAGACCTTACAAATGAATATAAGAAAATATCATAAATGTATGTATCAAAGAAATAGAATTTGATATGAGTAATCCCTACAAAAATCATACCATTGGATTTATGAATTAATCAATTAATAGATTATGTATATCAAATATAATTGAATATAAAAAAAATTTAAATAAAAAATAATATAATAAAAAGTCATTAAATGCAAAATCATATAATAGAAAATACAATTAATAACTAATATAGCCCTATAAAAAATTGAGTTATAAAATTCTTTACCACTTGGAAACATTCAATCCAAATAACCTTGTTTAGAATAATACAAATTTCAAGTTAAAATACCATATTTTATAAAGGATAAATTATATTACATGTAAAAATTTAATTTATAGACAACCAAAAATATAAATAAGTGATGAATATAGAATTTGTCTCACAAAAATTAAATGTAAGATGAAACACTCTTACATCTGATCAGACTTTCTTCATAGATGTTAAATATTCATGTATAATAAACTAATATTAATTATTTTATTTATTAATAAGATTTTATGGGTTCAATAAATTATATTCATATGTTTTTATTTGCATATTTTTTAATAATTAATCAGTTAAGTCAACTTCAGGTGTTTTGAGGACGTTTTGTTCATTGTTTCATATCCGCTTTGGTGTGTGACCATGGTCCAAATGGTAATTATCTTAACATATATAGAAAAATAATAATTAAATATTTATCATATTTATACATAAATTCTTTCTTTAAATCTATTCATTATATACAGTAATTAAAAATAAACTATATTATAATCTTGGAGACCGCAGGCCGTACGTACGCATTAGTAACATTTCCATTTTCAAAGATCATTATAGAATAAAGGTATATAATATTTTAGCTCTGAATAATGATAATAATACCAAAAACACCATATTATTTTATTAAATATACTTATATATATAAATATTGTGGTTTGATGCTGAAAAAAGGAATCGAATCACTTCCTGGAGGTGGTATTCCACAAGTATGTATGAATGGCGTTATCACATTTTGTTTGACGAAATAAAATGATATATTATTTTTAATAATAATAAATATTTCATTAATATAATAAATATTTCATTTATATTAAATATTTTAATTAAATTTATACTAATTACCTTAAATGTAAAACAATACTGAAAAATAAATTGCATCACTTCACAAGGTTTTCATCAACCATACACACAAGAAACATTATCTTATCCCCCATGGAATAGAAATTTAGAAGTTATATGTGATATAATAACTTAAAAATAATAAATATGTTAAAAATATCATATATATACACACACACATTAAATACATAATTATAACAATCATTTAGAGGAAATTATGTAAAAAAAATTACATTGGTTTGTGAGGCGGTAGTCTACTATACACATGAATGATGATTTTATATCACGTTTCATGGAAAATGAGATGGATTTAGGTTATTAAAATAAATTAATAAAATATAAGTATATAATAGGTACTATTGTTAATATATTATAATAATTTAATAATAGTTAAATGAGGTCTAAGATGAGATAATATAACAACGCATGGTTAAGAAAAATACCTCTTCTTTAGAAAACCTCATTGGTAAGCACAAAAAACTTTTTACGATAAATTTATGACCAATATAATGGATCTAGGATGTGGGGAGGGAAGTAAGGAAGATATTTTTGTAGTTATTTGAGGATTAAAATATATTTCAATGTGTGAATAAGGGAAGAGATTAGGTGTCCTTCTCTACCTGAGTTGAGTCTGGCACTTATAATTATTGAAAAGAAAACGGTGTAATCAAATTTTTACATGAAAAAGGATCCAAAATTAAATCTTATAGATAATTATACATTATATGGTCTAAATTTCTACATTATATTAATTTTATAATTTTTTTAACATCATTTTTAATCTCGTATTGTATTCTGACCCCTAATAAACACGTTTTCACCTTTACCATACTAATAAATTTTTACTTTTTTCACTATTCAATATGGTCTAAAAATAATTTTTCCTTATTATATAATATAAATTAATATGTTTAAAACTATTTAATACATTTTAAAAAATTAATTTAATATAATTGGAAAAATATAATATAAAATCAAACAAGTTAATGCATTGAAAAAGCGAGTTTTCAATAAGTGTTTTTTTCAAGAAAAAGATTATATAGTAACTCTATGACTAGTAATAAATCTTTTATGAATATAAATTAACAGGTATTTGTATATAATATATAAATTTAATTTAATAATTCCTCATTTTTTTATTATTTTAGTTAAATAAAATGGAGAAACATATACACTTTTGAGAAATTTTCTAAAAAATTACGATTTGAAACTCAAAAATATGTTTATACTAAAATCAAATATAAATACGTTTAAAATGTAATTATGTGTATTAAATATAACAAAATAATTATTATTTTACTTTTAATAATATTTCAAATATAATGGTACTTTTATATTTCTTTATTTGTTGAAAATATATGTTAGTTTTAAAAAAAAATCCATACATTCCGCTATTCACAAAAAATTAATATTTTTGGAAAAATACCAAAATTTATTCACATGTAAATTTTCAGATGATGATTTAAAAAATTAATTTAATGTTATAAAACAAATTTTATCACTGTTCTAAAAATTAATTATAATATTTTTTCATGAAAATCAATAAAAATTATTTACAAAGAAAATATGTTTTTGAACAGTAAAATTTATTTACTAAAAAACGATTGATTAGTAACCTATAATTTATCAATAATATATATTACATGAAAATTTATACCTATATTTCATAATGTAGTTAATATTTTTCACACACTCTAATTTAACATCTAATTTAGAATAGTTATATATTTTTCGGGTTGTTTAATCATGTTATTTCATGTTGTATAAACTATCAAACCCAAAAATCATAGGGTTACTTGTATTGAGATATCATGACACAATTTTATGAAGAGGATAACAGTAATATTGATTTTAAAAATACTTCCATGATATCATGGTCTATTTTCAAGATAGAGAAAATTTCATAAGGTAGGGAGAAGAGTGCATGCATGTATACATGAATTCATAGGTAAGTGAAAAATGACAAAAATTGAATAAATAAGTTGAGTTAGAAAAATTATAAATTTAAATATTCGATTTTCTAGGGGTTTGAATTTGAATAAAATTAAATTTTTTCATGGATTTCAATGGTTTCAATTTCAAAGAATCATAATATTCTACATAAGGGGTGATTGTTTAAGACAATAGACATACTGCATATATTTCTTGGAGACCATGATGAATTCTACACAAGAAAACTTCATCTGGTAGGCTCATGGAGGAAAATTTTATTCATGATTTTGGATATTTTATATGTTGTGTACTAAACCAAATCTATAGAAAAATTATTTCATTTGGTGTTGTAATGAAAATAATATTTTGATTGGTGGTTAAATAAGTAAATAAAGATTCATCTTGTTTCTAGAAGTTGAGGGACAAAGTGGAAATCTTTTTTGATCAGCGTGGGATATTATGTGGTTGTAATCACATGTTCGATAGTGAAGAATCTATGTTGGTTGGTATGACCAAGAAATAAAATGAGTCATCTTTTATACTAATCATTTTAAATCATTATATGATTCAACCTCAATTATTACAATTTAACATGAGGTTATATTAATAGATAATAATGAGTAGATGAATAAACATAACATGTTCTAGAGGTTCAATTGTATGAAATAGAATTCAAAAAAATAAAACACTAATTAACCCCCATCAATAAGGTCAATCTGCAACGGGGATCTACACATTTCTATTCTGATAATTAATAATACTCAGAAGGATTATAGATGGAATCCTTCACCCATTCCCTATTTGACCATTGGTGATACACAAAATGATGTTAGATGGTTACGTGGTATTTTTTCTTGTATAAACCTTATCAATAGAGAAAAATATGTCATAGGGGATCCTGGTCTAATTTACAATTTTATAATTCACAATGTTTGAAAGGATTTCATATAACACCACAATATCATTTCTAGTCTATCTGTTTGTAATAGTCATGTCCCAACTTGCATCACCGATATATGACCTCCATTTTGGAATTAGGTTTTGATCCCAGCATATTTTAATAATAAAATAATCATGGAATATACACCTCATATTTTAACACTCATCTAATAAGAATGAGACTCTGATCCCCTAGCTTGTGATTATCACATCTTGGTCCTATCATATATGAATACACGTTTTCTATGTGTTAATCATTCTACTCCCTCCATTATTACTAAACCATAAAATATCTCAATGGTTAACACCATTATCATCATACTATTATTTAAGTCCTGTTATATTGAATCTATCAACCAGCACATCTCACATAAGGCAGACTAAACAACCAAGAATAATAGGAACCTATCTCCATCCTAAACATGATTGATAACTTATAAAACAATCCAGTGTTGTTACCTAATATCAAACATAAACAATAATAAATATTGATTAATCACTAAGCTATCCCATCTTCTTACACTTAATTATATCACTCAAATAACTCACATTTCTATAAATATATTTCTACTCAAATAATTTTCCTAAATTTTATTATCCTTATAGTTCATTAAGAGAACCCAGTTTCCTCATAAATTAGGTAATCTTCTTTAATGGAATTGAAAATTTCATAATTTTTATCTCAAATTGTTGAAATTATCTATTCCACCCAAATTATCTCAATATCAACATCTGTTCTAGTATTCTTCCCCCAATACTAACCTAATTCCTCTAGTCATCTTAATGAGTGATGCTTAAAATCCCATAGGTTATCTCTTCCACTCACCTAAAGCCAATAAGAATGTGCATTCATCATGAAATTCCAAATATTTCTAATAATTTTAAAATCCACATAGGTTATATATACTTAAAAAGGGACATCAAACCTCTCTTGATCCTCTTATAAGAATTGTAATGGCATATAATCCATGTTTAACTCATTCTATAAGAAATAACATACCGTTTCGTAACAACCTGAAATTTTATCAATGGAAATATCTTATTATAATTATTTCATATAGTATACTCACATGAAATCACATTAATATCACAATACAAACATTATAAATGAATAATGAATTAAATAAGAAGTATTTGTAGAAATTGTTGAACATATACCGATGAAATATTAACATGACATTTGGAATAGTAATATGACCCTTATGAATTTTAAATTGATGAAATGAAATATAACCTCACCTACTAAAGTATAAATAAAATTTAAGAATATTATAAATGGTAATTTGATATAATTATATCATAGTATAGGTAATGAAAATTAAAAATTTTTAATTAAGTGTTGAT
Organism: Viscum album; assembly: GCA_963277665.1. NCBI lineage: Eukaryota > Viridiplantae > Streptophyta > Magnoliopsida > Santalales > Viscaceae > Viscum > Viscum album. Next base: position 957,542,196 of record OY728158.1, on the reverse strand, counting down.
ATTTTTATAAAATATATGTAGTTATTTTCTTATTTATAATTAATATTACTTTATTAAAGAAACTTTATTCCAATAAAATATACTCATAAATTAATATCTGGATATATTATGATTATAAGATAATTTTAAGAGACATTAATTAATTTTTCAATGTGTTATAAAAGCAGTTATAATTATTAAATCTATATTTTCCATGTAAATGATAATTTTATTTAAAATATAATTTTTTTTATATTTATAAAATTATTTCCATAAAATAGAGTTTATTTTTATAATTCTACACATCAAGAAATGGTTAGGGTGATTTTTTTGGATTTTTCTGAAATACTTGAATTTTTGTTGAATAGTAAAATATTGAAATTTATGGTATATATACATTATAAGTAAAATACACTATTACTTGATCCATGGATGATATAAGAACCATTGTATTAAATTCACATGGCCTATGTATTTTATTTAGTATCAAGAATAATCATGATTTCTTGTGTTGAGAAAAATTAAAAAAATGTTGCGAAAAATATTATGAAAACACCCCTCCCTCTATTATAAATACCACACCTCACCACTCTTTCTCCTCACACGTCCAAAGATTTGTGACTTGTCAAAATTCTATCCAACACCCTTCCACGTCCACTTAATTATACCCAAGAGCTCATCCTCATATAAAAACAGATAAACCCTTGTCGTAATGAGGTTTTCAAGGTAGAGAAACTCAAGAGGTAACTTCCAATTATCTTTTCTTTTAATTACATTTCTTTTTAATTTCATATTGAATCCTAATAAACCCTCATCAAAATGGTGTGATAACTCCAATACCATACATATACATTAATTTTATTATTATAATGTAATAATTCATCATCAAGACCCCTTATCCCCTTCCTTTTATTCTTGAAATACAAACATCATTCATGAGGTGTTAATTTATCACCTTCAAGGATGAAACATTTTAATTTTCCATTAATACCTTCATGAATGGTCATAAAAACATATTTACAGTTAAAAAATTATTATATATTTATTGTTGAGCAACGTATTGTTTTCAAACAATTCAAAATAATGTTTTTTAAAGGAGGAGATTATTTTAAATAGTACTCTGTCTCTTTATGATGATTTTGATGCTCACAAATACCCTTAATTATTTACTAATTATTTCGTTGAGTATTTTTCAGGAGTTTATTTCATTTATTTATTTCATATAACGAGATTTCATACTTCATTTATTCCGAGATCAATTTTAGCGCGTTCTGGAATCACTGTAGCGCGAGATCAATTTTAGCGCGTACTGGAATCACTGTTCATACCCTACGTTGATGAACGTAACGTATGAATGAAAAGTTTATCTTTTATGTTAAAAGAAATGTATGGTTAAGGAACCTTACGTTATTTTGGAACGTATGGTTAATGAACCTTACGTTGTTGAAAATTATGGAAGAAGAACATTACGTCTGGAAGGAACTTTACATTTTTATTGGACAAGTATGGAAGAGAAACCGTTCGTTCTTTGGAGAGTTGAAGCAAGACAAAGTATGGATGATCAACCCTACATTTGAATGCTGAAGAGAAAGTATGTATGTTCAACCTTACGTTCTGAACCTTACGTTTGTGAACCTTACGTTTGTGAACCCTACGGTTGGAGCCACGTCATCAACCCTACGTTTGGCGTCGGGATATTTTTGACAGGCGATATTACCGTTTGCATTGGTCAAACATGCGGATTATTAAGCGGATTTCGAGCCGATTCTTAAGTACGACTTTGACTGAATCAAAGACGTTTTTCAACGGATTAATGATTGATTTAAATGGAGCTTTTTATGCCGATTCTTCAGGGGAGTTACAACGGCTCTATTGTTATTTAATATCGCGAATCTAAAGGAGATTTTTATGGATCTATTTATGCGGAAGATTTTCTCAGATTTGAATATATATGTTCTATCTTGGAAACTTCGGATATATATATATACACAGGAAAGTGTGTGAAATTATGAGATTGATCTTTTAACGAGCAAGAAACAGAGACTGTGTGAAGGCGTTCTTTTCTGTGATCGAGAAGAAGTGTAAAATCCTTTTTACCAAAAGAAGATCTTGATAACAGATTCACGTGTTCTACATCGACTATCTGTTGTGAATCTACTGCTGCTGAAGTTGTGAAGTTTCTGGTAATATCTATTGCAACTGGATCGACTCAGAACTGTTTTGATTACAGATCTTTATTTTCTTAAGACGATGATCTATCTACTGTCAATTGTGTTCTGTTGCAATTGTGAAGAACAACTGGAGAAGTGTTTTCTTTATCGAAACTCTTTTTATTTTTGAGTGATCAGCTTCTCGTTCTAAGCTGTGTGGGTTCGTGTTTGAACCAGGAAGGCTGTGTTTGCCTGAAACTTGTAAAGGTGTCAACTGCCTGTACTCAGTTGTGAACAGGTCTTTGGAAACGAGGACCAGATAGTGAAAATCGCCAAGCTCGTGGATTTGAGCGTTGGTGGAGTGGACTAGGGGCCTTCTGTTCCCTGAACCACTATACATCCGTGTGTTCATGCTTTTAGTTTTTCCGCTGCATATTTAATCGTGCAAAAGCATAGTGGACAGAATTTGTCTAAATTGAAGAGATTGTAATAATTTTGAAAAGACACAATTCACCCCCCCTCTTGTGTGTAATCCGTAGATTCAGATCCAACATTTATTATATCATATTTAATTTTCTATAACAGTTATATATACAAGATGTTAAATAATAGACCACAACAAGTTTGTTGTGATAAAAAAACTGTAAGAATACTCAAAACCATTATCATTACCATGTTTTGTAATGATCCATCCTCATATATGGATAAATAATAATATATAAGACAGTTTAAATTTGCGATTATTCATTTTTAACATATAATTTCAATTTTTTATAATTATACCCATTCTATAAGATTTTCCAAACATATATACATGTAATACGATCATGAAAACCAAGGAAAATAACACTCTAAAATAATGATATTGAATCTCATAATAAATAAAAATGTAAATAAATTAAATTAATAAAATTATACTAAATCTAATACATGTATGATAGTTTATTAATTTATTAATTAAAGGATTCAATTTGATTATGCAAGACATTAAGATCTAGTAAAGAACTGTTTCAGACATTAGGAAAGTGATTCTACCCAAACCTCTATTTTATGTGTTCCAAACTCTTTTATCCATGTCATATTATCCATCTTTGATGGTGAAATTCATGTTAGCAAATGTGTAAATTCTCAATTCTTCCCGATAATCACGGCCCAATAAATGGAATTTCTTGAGTTCTTCCCAATTTCCGAATGCACTCCATAATATTTTTTAAGACTCCATAATTTTCTTAAATCACTCATTCTATCATGAAAAAATAACTTGGTTCATTTCGGGTTTTATAAAAACAATTATTCATTTTAAATTTTAAATAATCTTGAAATTTTCCCCCTAAATCATACTAAATTGTTTTGTTTCTAATGTTTCTTAAACACTATTTTTACATGTTTTCACTTCATTTTGACATCACATATCATGATTTATGAATATATTCCCTTATGAATTTTTATTTATGAATTAAATAAATCATTTTATGGACACCTTTATGATATTCCCCTTTGATAAGAATTTTACAAGATTATGATACCAAATTCTTTCCATGTGTAATTATTTTGTTTCTATATGATTACTTATGTATGATTATTTATCTAGAAAACATATTCATTAGCATGTTATTGTGGGTGAACCCAGATTGCACTCCAATGAATTGGTTAATGTTTATACTCATGAGACGTAATGATTAATGGTCTTGATAGTTATCCTCAACTCATTCCCTATGTGCAATGGTCTTCGTGGTTATCCTTAATTCATGATCCTTCATGTGAAATGAGCCTTGCTTCACGAAAATGTCATGTTTTAAGTTTCTTCCACATTACTATGATTCCATGATTATATGATACCATGTTTTTATATTATTTAACCTTGTTTTTATTTATCTTCCATTCCATTTATGTTACCATGTTGTGATTTCTAAACCACATGATATGTTTCTTTCCTATGTTATTTTCATTAATGGGATTTTTTGGTCTTCCATTTTGTTCATGTATTACTAATTTTATCCTTTTAATTTATATGACCTTAATAGATGTTAGTAGATCATTATAGAGATTAAATAAAATATGTTTTCATTATATTTAATTATGTACCAAATATTCCAAACAAGCTAGTCTTTATTATCCTTATCTTGTAATTTGATGTTTAATTATGGCTAAAATCAAATAATGATATGTGTAGAAGGATATCGTCAATATGGTTGGTATCAAAGGTAGGACTTGTATTTTCGGAGATTATGAATTATGAAATTTAGTATGAACCAAATGGATAAGACTGTGTATGAGAAAACATTCCCATATTTTGGTTAGTAAAAAGTAAGTGGTTTATCAAGAAAATGCATCTTTTCCTTGATACAACAAGTCACAGTTTTTCTAGAACTGATATACCTAGGAGTAACAACTCTAATATGGTGTTTTAGGCTAGAATCTTGGTAACTTGGTAAATGCTAAATAGTCTTTAGGGCATACCTACTCTTACACCCTTAGGGGATAATATTTGGTAAATTATTAAGTTAATTGTTAAACATTATTAAAGGAAAAAACAATTCCTATAATAATATATGTTAGGAAACATATAATGGACATCATAGACTGAAACCTAGGTAATCATCAGTTAGGATATATATTTCCTTCCATGTTTATCATTATCTCTTCAATTTTTCCTTTTTATATGTGAGCTATCTATGTATTCAAGACCACCTGATTTTATTTCTCTTTTCTAGACAATGGATGAAAATAGAAGAAGTAACCTCAACTATTTTAAACTTATAATGTAAAATGAACATTGAGGGAAAAAATTCTTAAGAAGGGGTGAACATTACTGTCCAAAATTTTATCAAAGGAAATCCCATTATTTTAATTATGTAATATAGTATAATCACATAAAATAACATTAATAACACAATACATATAATATAAATGATGAATGAATGAAATAAGAAGTATTTTTAGTAGTTAAAGAACCTATACCAATGAAATAGTAACATGACATTTGGAATAGTAATATGAACCTTATAAATATTATATCAACCAAATGAATAACAAAATCATATATGAATGTGTAAATAAAATATTTCATCCTATAAATTGTAATATAATATAATTATATCATAGTATAAGTAAATAAATTTTGTAGAAATTATTAATAATCTATTGATATTTTGAAAAATATAAGTATTAATTTTCTGTTTTATAATTAATGTAATGTTTTATAAGTTAGTATATTCAAATAAAAATATCCACATAAATTAATTTTTTGTTATATTATTATTATGATATAATTTTATGAGATCTTAATTAATTTTTCAATGTTTTATAAAAGCAGCTATAATGTTAAAATATGTGTATTCCAATTAAATGATGATATTAGTTAAAATAACAATTTATATTATTTTAAAAAATTATTTTTTGAAAATGGATTTCAACTTTAAATTCTACATGAGAATAGATAGTTAGGGTGAATTTTTTGAATCATTCTGAAATACATGATTTTTGTGAATAGTAAAATACGGTAATTTATTGTATATATACATTATAAGTTAAAAACACTATTTGTCGAGACATAGATGATTTAAGAACCTTTTTTTCTAATTAAATTGACCTATTTACTATATTTAGTCTCAATAATTATCACTATTTCATGTCTTGAGAAAAATAATAAAATATTGTGTAAAATATTGAGAAAACACCCCTCTCCTCCACTATAAATACCACCCCTCACCACCTTCTCTCATCACACCTCTCATGATTTTAGCCTGCTAAAAATTATTTATAATACTCTTCACAAGACCCTTCCCCATGTTCAGTATCTCTTGGTCCCATAAAAATCTCAAAACCCTTTCCCTAATCAAATTTCAAGGAGGAGAAACTCAAGTGTTAAATTACACATTTCTTTTCTTTTACATTCATTTCAAGTTCTTTTCTTTTTTATTCCTCCCCTCCTCTAATATAAATGGTAAGAAAACTCTATAAAATTAAAAATATTTCAATATTATTATTAAATGGAATAATTCGTCCTCAAACCCACTTATCCTCTTCCTTTTATTCTAGAAATGAAGACGTCATTCGTGATGTGTTAATTTTTCTCCTTCAAGGATGATTTTTTTTATTTTCCATTAAATCATTACAGTCTAGTCATAAAATAATTTTTATACATTAAAATAATTAAAATATATTTATTATATCTATGTTAATTTTCTTGAACCATTGTATATACATAAAATTAAATAATTGAACACAAATAGTTTGTTTTGATTGGAAAACAGTAAAATAAAAAATCTAAAAGATTGTCATTATCATGTTATCTAATGATTCATCCTTTTATAGGGTGAAAATTACATAAATTCCATTTTTTTAATTTATTAGTAACATATAATTTCAATTTTAGATATTTTTACCCATTCAACATTGTTTTCCATACACATTTACATTTAATCTGATCTTGAATACCAAGGAAACAAACGCCTGTAATGATGAAATTGAACTTCATAACCAATCAAAAGGTTAATAAATGAACATAATAAAATTATAATAAATAAAATAAATGAATAAAATATTCATAATTAATTTATTAATGGATTTAAATTTATTATTCAATACATTAAGATCATGTGCAGAATGGTTTCGAACATAAGGTATGAGATTCTACCTGAACATAAAGTTTTCCCTTCAGGTAACTGTTTATCTTTCATTACCCTAATGTAGTTATTCTTTATTATTATGTAACTATTATAAATTATGTCTATTTTTACTAATCCTATTTATCATTGTCATTTCATCCTTCTTTTATGGGGAAATATAAGTTTTAAAAAGGTTTCCTTCTCAATTCCTTTTGAAAAGAAATCCGGATTAAAGGGAACATCCCGATTTCTTACCCAGCTTCAAATGAAAACAGTAATATATTTTATGAAAATAAAATATTTTTAAAATTACTGCATTTATCATGAAAAACTACCTTGGTTCAATTATGTTTTTATACAAACAATTATTCTTTTTCTGTTTTAAATAATGTTAAATGTTTTCCCTTAAATTGTACTAAAATGATTCATTTCTAAAGTTTATTAAAAACTATTTTTACATGTTTTCACATTTTTTTGAAATAAATTATCATCATATGTGAGAATATTCACTTATAAATATTCATTTATGATTTAAATTTATCCTTTCATATACACCTTTTTGATATTCCCTTTTGATATGCATTCAGACATGATTATGATACCCAGTTCATTCCATGGGAATCCCTTATATTTATGTCTGATAACTTATGTATGATTATTTATGTGGAAAAAATATTTTGGATCATTTTATTATGGGTGAACCCAGATATTTCTCTAGTGCATTGGGTAATTTTTAGTCCCATGCGACAGTATGTGCAACAGTCTTGGTGGTTAGCCTTGACTGGTGCTCTATGTGCAATGATCTTGGTGGTTAGGCATGACTTGTGCTCCTCCATGAGAAATGATCCTTGAATCATAATAAATTCATGTTTTATGTTTCATTCACATTACAATTATTCCATGATTATATGATCCCATGTTATACATGTTATTCATACTTATGTTTACTCATGTTCTATGCCTTTTATGTCATCTTGTTTTGTTTTCTAACCTATGTTCTATGTTTTATTTCAATTTTTTTTCATTATAGAGATTTTTATCTCATCTATTTTGTTCTTGTATTCCCCACATTATCCTATGTAGTTATATGAACTCAATTGATGTTATATTAATATTATAGAACTTAAATAAAATTTGTTTTAATTATGTTTAATTATGTACTTAATATTTAAAATAAACTAAACTTTACGATCCTTGAATTTTAATTTTAGGTTTAATTATACCTAAAATAATGTAATGATATTTCTAAAGGGATATAGTCCCTATAGTTGGTATCATAGGTAGGTCTAGTTTTTTTGTAGATTATGAATTGAGAGCTTTCGTAATGACCCTAAGTATAAGACTATTTAGGAGAAAACATCCCAAAATTTTGGTCAGTATAGAGTAAATGGTTTATAATGAAAATACATCTCTGACAAGATAATACAGGTATATATTGATCTGGAACAAATATACCTAAAGGTAACAACTCCTAAATGTTGTTTCGGGCCTTACATGGGTTAACATGGTATAAGGAGATTGGTCGTACTGTGAACTTGGTTTGACACTCCTGGGGGATATTTTTTTGGTAAATTTATATACTCATTACAAACTATTAATAATGGAACCAAAAACTTCCCATAAGAATATATGTTAAGAAATAGATCATGGATAACCTATATTGAATATTAGGGACTCACAACATATAATATACTTTTACATTTAAATTTTATCCTTCTATGTTCAATGTTTATATTTTTATATTATAATTCGACATGTATTCAAGCCCACCTCAATTTATTTTTGTTTGATAGTCGCTAGATGGGAATATGAGAAGTACCGTTAATAGTTGTTAACATTGAATGTAAAATGAAATTTCATGGGTAAAATTTCATAAGGGGGGAAGAATGTAACATAAAAAAATTTTTATCAATGGAAATATATTACTTATTGTTATTTCATAGAGTAAAATCACATAAATTCACATTAATAACACTATACAATCATTAAAAATAAATAATGAATAAAATTAGAAGTATTTATATTAGTGAAGGAACCTATCATAATGAAAAAAATAACTTAACATTTGGAATAGTAATATGACCTTCATGAATTGTAAACAAGACAAATGAATAGTAACCTCAAATATGAAATAATAAACCAAATTTAAGCTTCTTATAAACGGTAATATGATATAATTATATCATAGTATATGTTAATAAATGTTTTAGAAATTATTAATTAATTGTTGATATTTTTATAAAATAGAATTATTTTAATGTAGATTTTTATAATAAATATAATGATTTGAAATAATTTTTATTTCAAAAATATATAATCCCAAATTAATTTTTTTTACTATATGAAAATAAAATAATTTTAGGAGACATTAATTAATTTTTCAAAGTGTTATAAAATCTGTTATAATTTTTAAATCTGTTTTTTCCAAGTAAATGATGATTTTAATTAACTAAAAAATTTATCATAAATAGAAAAGTATTTTCCAAAACTTTATTTCATTTTTTAATTATACAAGTCTATAAATGGTCAGGGTTATTTTTTTAGTAATTTTCTAAAATACATGAAATTTATGTATAGTAAAATATGGTAATTTACGATATATATACATTATAATTTAAATATACTATTAATTGAGTCTTTACTGATGTAATGACCATTGTTTAGAATTAAAATTACCTATTTACTATATTTAGTCAAAATAATAATCATTGTTTCTTGAACTGTGTAATATAATAAAATATTGAGTAAAATAATTAGAAAACATCCCTCTCATCCACTATAAATACTACTCCTCAACACCAATTCTCCTGAAACCACTCCAGGTTTTTTAATTTTAAAAATTCTTCCAAATATTATTAATAAAACCCTTCCCCATGTCTAAGTGATATTGGTATCATAAACAAACCAAAACCTTTTCCCTGTGGAGGTTTTCAATGAGGAAAAACTGAGGAGATTAATTCCTCTTTTCATTTCTTTTAATTTCTTTTCAAGTCCTTTTATTATTCACTCTAACCCTCCCCAAATACAAATGGTATGATAACTATAGTACATTAAATATATTTTAATTTTATTATTCTAATTGAATAATTAGTGATCAAACACCCTTCACCTCTTACTTTTATTCTAGAAATATAAACATTATTCATTTAGTGTTAATTTATTGCATTCACAGAGACAAATATTAATTTTCCGTTAACACCTTCACGTATATTCATAAACCAATTATTACAGTTAACTAAATATAACACTACAAGTTCATTATGATTGAAAAACGTTGCAATTAATCTAAACAATTATCAATAACATGTTATATAATGATTAATACACATATATAGAAATAGAATAATATAAAAGTCCATTTACACTTATTTTAATTCCTTAATAACAGATAATTTAAATTCTGGATAATTATACACATTCTACATGATTTTCCATACACATATACAAGTAAAAATTTCATAAAAACCAAGGAAACAAATGCTCTGGAATGATGAAATTTAATCTCACAACCATTCAAAAGGGGAATAAATGAAATTAATAAAATTATAATAAATAAAATAATAGTATAAATGGTTTTGATTAAATTTATATATTTACTTAATTTGATTATTTTCAACATTAGGTTCAATTGCAGAACTCCTTCAAACATAAGGTAAAGATTCTACCCGAACCTCCATTTTTTCCATTAGGATACACATTATCTCTCATTACTCCAGTTAAATTAATATTTATAATTATTTAAATATTCTAAATTATTTATATGTGTTCCAAAATAATTTATCCATGTATTATCATCATTCTTTAACAGGGAAACACATGTTTTAAAATGTTTCCCTTCTTAATTGTTCTTGATAAGCAAGCACAATTGAAGATAACTTCCCAAATTCTTACCCATTTTCAAATTCACACATTAATATATTTTAAGATATAATTTTTTAAAAAAATTAACTCATTTTATCAAGAAAAATACTTTGGTTTAATTCTGGTTTTATTCAAGCTATTATGCCTTTTCCATTCCAAAGAATCGTGTAATTTTTTCCTTAAATTGTACTAAAATGTTTTATTTATAAAGTTTTTAACACTATTTTTATGTTCTTTCATCTCATTTTGAGCTAAATTATCATTATCAATGTCTATATCTGATTATTAATTTATATTTATGATTTATATCCATCCATTCATGGACACATTTACGATATTTCATTTGGATATTCATTTTGGTATAATTATGATACCAAATTCATTCCATGAGAAACCCTTATGTTTTTGTTGTTTCTTATGTATAATTTTTTATTTCGAAAAAATATTCATGATTATGTTATTATGGGTTCTCTTATAAATCACTCTAACACATTGGGTAATGTTTAGTCCAATTATATGCCATGTGCAACGATCTTGGTGGTTTTCCTTGACTCAAGCTCCATGTGTAGCGATCTTGGTGGTTAGCCTTGAATCGTTCTACTCAATGTGAAATGGGACATGAATCATGCTGAATACATGTTTTATCTTACTTCTATATTACTATGATTCCTTTATTAAGTTATCCCATGTTATACATGTTATTCCTCCTTATATTTATTCATGTTCTGTGACTTTTATGGCATCATGTCGTGCTTTCTAACCCATATCATATGTTTTATTCCTATTTTTATTTCCTTACATGGATTTTAAGATCATATATAGAAACCATGTACTAATACACATAATATTACATGATTTTGAGCATAATTATATATTATATTACAATCCATGGATCATAAAGTCTAGATTCAGGGATGAATAGGTACATAAAACTGAAAACATGGAACAAAATAAAACATTTATTTATTTAATATTCAAATAGATCCCCTAACTTCCATAGTGCTCAAACATATGCATAGGGTACCATGGGGAGCACATTAAAAAGGGTTTAACTAAATAGTCCAGTAATGGAATGACCATAAGACCAAATAATTGGCACAAGGGATAGAAGGAGTGACAAGATGAAATAAAAATTAATGTAACATATAAAATCATAATATATAAATATGGAATCATATAAACATGGATTCATAGTAATGTGGAACCCACATAAAGAAAACTTTAGAATTATTCAATTCTAACCTCCAAGATTATTGATCATGGTAGCACAATCCACAAAGAACCACCAAGACCATAACACATGGTTTCACAAGACAAGCCTAATTGCCAAGATCGCCCCACATAGTAGCACAAGAAAAGGCTAACCGCCAAGACCATCACACATAATGTATCATGAGACTCAAAATTTCCTGATGCAGTGGAGTGAAATCTGGTCATACCCATATTAAATTTTCTTGAATATATTCACCTCATAAATAATCATACATAATTGATTTTACATTAACTTAAGGTCTACCCATGGAATAAATTGGGTACCATAATCTTGGTGTAAAGCATAAAAAAATTGGTGTATCATAAAAGTCTTCATGAAATAAGGGAAGTAAAATATACATAGAAATTGATAAGGTAAAATAGGTATGTATCATGGTCGGGTTTTCATGTTTAAATTAAGACATGTATTAAATTTATTTAATAAATTTTATCATTAAAACATTTCTGTATGGTTTTTAAGAAAATACTATAGAGCCATTCAAATTGAAAAGGGAAAATCCTTTTTATAAAACCATAATTGAACAAAAAAGGATTTAATAATAAAGAATAATGAATTTATAAAGACAATTGTGGATTAATATATATGATAAAATGCACATGAAATTGGGTTATAATTTGATAAGTTACCTCAAAACAGGTTTTCTTAATGGGAAGTATTGAGGAGGGAATCAATTAAAAACTTGTATATAACTGAAAGATAATGATGAAAGGGTCTTGATAAATGAATTAAGTACATTTACATATAATTTATAATCATTACATAAAAATTTATTTTAAAATAATTTGGTAAAAGAAAGATAATGATACATGAAGGAACCAAGGAGGTTTGGGTAGAATCCCTTACGAATTATCAGCATGGTATTAGTTGTACTTAATAAGGATTGATGAGAGAAAAATGGGTTTATCATCGCATATACATCAAGAGGGTAGTATGGGGGAGGTAAGAAATCATACCCCATAATTAGGTATTACACATAAAATGGAATAATATATAGGATATTCTAAAACAAAATTGAAATAGAGAGGATCCCTAACCTTAGGCCTGATAGTTTTCTTAGCTTGATCATAATGAACTAAATAATCAAAATAGGTTCATTAATTAATAATTACATAACCTACAATAAATTTTATTTATTTAGTATAACCTTATTAATTTCATTAATATCTTTTTTTTATGAGTTTAGATGATCAATTTCATAGTTTGGGAGGGTTTTCTTCCATGGTTTTTTTGATCAGTTCACTTATATTCTTGTTTGTATAAACATGTATGATGAGAATGGATTCTAAAATTTTAAGTTTTATGGAATAAGTGAATATTTAGAATATTAAATGGTTATAAAATTCCTTTTGTTATTTGGAGTTAATGTGGACCATTATAGAAAACATTAATGATACATTATTAGATTAATTTGGGAATTCTGATCATAATTAACTTATTTTGTATTATTGTTTTTCCTCATGTGTGAAAAAGGATTCCAAAACATCACATAAGATAAAATACATATTTAATATTATTTTTTAACCATAATAATTGTTTCATGACCATAATTGGATATGGAAATATAAATTGATAACCTGTCATCCTTGAATGTGATAAATTAACACATCTCTGATGGTTTTTTTATTTCATTCATTTAATGGGAGGGGAAATGAAAGATGATAATTAATTATCCCATTAACATAAAAATATTTCCAATACATGTATGGTACATGATTTCTCATACCATTTAGATTTAGAGAGATTGGGAAAGAAAAGAGAACAAAGGAACATGAAAATAAAATGAGAGAAAGGAAAAGAGGAATTTACCTCTTGATTCAATCTTCCTTGAGATACTGTTAAGGGGAGACAATTTAGTCTTTTGAGGAGACCAAGGGATGAGGGATGTGGGGGCGGATCGTGGTGAGATATTTGGGATGAATTTAGGAAAGTCACAAGTCTTGAGATGAGTGAAGAGAAGAGGGGAGTGTGGGTGGTTTTTATAGTGGATAGGGCGGAGGGTTTTCTTAATATTTTAATCATTAGTTTATTATTTTTACATTGGAAAAGGAATTTTAATAGTTATTGTGACAAAAAATAGTAATATAATGCATTTGAGTTTTAAAAAATGTTTATTTGCATCATAAACGACTCAAGAATGATGTAGATATTCATGTTTTAGAATTTATTGTGAATTATTGTATTTTACTATTCATAAAAAAAATTGGGTATTTTAGAAAAACATCAAAAATTCTCCCTAACCTTTTTAAATGTCTAGAATCCAAAAGTGGCCTAAAGTTTTCAAAAATATTTTTCTAAATATAATGAATTTAATTTTTCATTAAAATCATAATTTAATTGAAAATGAAAATTTTAAAACTATAACTGATTTGATAATATTATAACATATTACATATGTTCTTATAAAATTATCATAAAACCAAAAGGCCTAAAAATATTAATTTATGAATACCTTTTAAAAAAATACATTTTACAATAAATTAAATAAATAATTTTTTATTTATAAATTACAAAAAAATACCAAGGGTTTTACTTTGGTAATATTTTCACTAATAAGATGACTAAATTTTATTTATACATTCATGGATGATGTTTCAGTTCTTTTGCAAAATTTACTATTCATAAGGGCCAGTTACTATTCCCCAAAATTAAATTTTTCCTTATTGGACTCCAAAAATCTTACTGATGGAAACCATGTATTTTATATTTTTGGAATTCAAATCATAGAAGTGACAATATTATGTTAATAAGTCACACAGTACTCATTATCTCATTATAATGATATTTCATTTTATTATATGACATAATTATAAGAATGGAATTTCCATTGATAATAAATTGTGTCATTACATTATTCCACCCTTATAAAATTTCACCCTCAATATTTTTTTACATTCTAAGACATAAAAATGTGTGGGTACTTTTCCTTCATTTCCTCCTCTAGTTACCATGTTTCCTCTTTCTAATTATAGTTCCTCCATATTACTTAAACATGTATATTAGTCTTGTTACGTAGAACATTATATCTATGATCCATGATCTTAAGTGACCACTCCTTGTAAGAAAGGTCAATATTCTATTGTACCACCTCTAATGAAAGTACTTGTGAAGGGTCAGTTATGTACTTCCTTAAGTGGTATACATGAAAGACATCATGTACATTGTACATGGTAGGTGGACATGGTAATTGATATGACACAGTCCCAACGCGATCAAGAATCTCAAAGGAGATGAAATAGCTATGACTTAACTTTACTTTCTTCATAATCCTCATGACCTTATTCCATGGAGATGTGCATAGAAATACCATGTATCCAACTTTGAACTCGAGGTCTCATCGATGATTGTCTCCATAACTTTTTTTCCTACTATGGTATGCCTTGATGTGTTGTTGAATGGTTTTCAATTTCTCCACCATTTCATCAACCATTTCAGTTCCTAGAATCCTACGCACACCAACTTCATCCCAAAATTCCAATGTTCTACACCTTTTCCCATAATGGGGTTTGTATGGTTCCATTCAGATGCTCACATGGAAACTATTATTGTAGGATAATTCGACTAGAGGATGATGTTTGTACCATCCTCCTTTGAAGTCCATAGAATATTCTCTCAACATATCTTATTTTGTATAAATAGATTTCACAGATTGGTTATCATTTTGAGGATGATAGGCCATTCTAAAATTTATATCAGTTCTTAGAGCATATTGGAGATTTTTCCAGAACATTGAAGAGAATCTCATATCTCTATTCAATACAATAATAATTGGTACTCCATGCATCCTTACCACCATTTTGATATATATCCATGAATTTTTATCTAATTATAAGTCCTCTTGATTTGTGATAAATTGAGATGTCTTTATAGGATGATCCACAATGACCCATATAGCATTGTTTCCTCTTGGTGTCCTTGGAAGCCCGATGACAATGTCCATGATGATTTTATCCCACTTCCCACTTCCCTATTGGGATGGGTTGTGGTTGCATCATCCATGTAGAATTTTGTCTTTCAACCTTAACTTGTTGAAATACCATGCACTTTGATGTATACTCAGCAATCTCTTTCATCATATTAACTCACCAAAATTTATATCATAGATTACAATAAATCGTTGTGCTCCCTGGATGAATTGAGAAGGTTGAGCTATGTGTGTCATTCATAATATCCTTCATTATCTATGGTTTGTATTCTAAAAATAATCATGACCCAAATCTTACGACTCCTTCCTCAACAATCATGAACTCAAAGGATTCCCCCTTTTTAATGGCTTCTTCCCTTTTTTTAATTTCCACATCTTTTATTTATTCATTTTTTATTTTCTCCATGAGGGATGGTTGAGAATTCATTTTAGAAAGGATTGATGATGTAACTTTCTTAATTATTCCCTTGTCCATCCTCAACAAATCTAAGAAAATCGTATTATTTTCAATTCTCATCATTGAAAAAGATACAAGATCCTTTCTACTCAGAGCATATGCCACGTTATTTTCCTTAAAAGGATAGTAGTGGATCGAGTAGTTATAATACATTATGAGATATATCCATCTTCACTGGTTAATTTTAATCTCTTTTTGTGTGAATATATATTTAAGACTCTTGTGACCATTATAAATCCGACACTTCTCCCCATAGTGGTAATCCCACAAGATTTTTAACATAATGATCACATCTGCCAACACCAAATCATTTGTAGGATATTTTTCTCACTGATTTTCAGATTCCTTGAGGCGTAGACTATAGATTTATCTTTATTACATCATCACATTTCCTAATTCCTTGTTTGAAGAATCACTATATAGTACAAAGTGTTCTCTAATTGTTGGGAGTGTGAGTATTGGAGAAGTGATTAGCCTCTTTTTTATCTCCATAAAATAGTCTTCACATTCCTCAGTACAGAAAAACCTTACTCCCTTCCATGTCAGCTTGGCCACTAGGTTTCACAATCATGGGAAGTTATTCAAAAATCATCGATAATACCTATATAGACCTAGAAACATGCAGATTTATGTTACAGATGTTGGATTGGTCCACTCTTCAATTGCCTTTGTCTTTAAAGGGTCCATAGATATCCTTTTCTTGGTGATAAGATTCCCTAAGAATTATACATCCACTATCTAGAACTCATATTTTCTGTACATTTCATGCAACTTCTCCTTTCACAAATTCTTTAACACAGTATTCAAATGCCCCTCATGTTCCTCCTTTACCTTAGAGTATATCAGAACATCATTGATTAATAATACCAGAAATTTGTTGAGATAATATATAAATTCTATATTCATTAAATCAATGAAAATTCATAGAGAATTAGTGAGTATTAAGGGAATCAATATGAACTCATAGTGTTGATTCCTTATTTGAAAGGAAGTCTTGGGAATTTCATCATTCTTAGCCTTTAATTCGTGATATCCTGACTGAAGGTAAACCATATAGAAATAACTGGCCCCATTAAGATGGTCGAAAAATTTATCTATCTATGTAAGAGGATACTTGTTCTTTATCATGATTTTATTGATCTCAAGATAATCAATGCAGATGCACATTGATCCATCCTTCTTCTTGAAAAAGAGGACTGGAACACCCAATATTGAAGCACTCAGGTGTATTAAACCCTTCTCCAAATTCTCATGTAAATTCTTCTTTAGTTATTCTAGATCTACGATGGAAATCCTATAAGTTTTATTTGATATAGGAAGAGATCTAGGAATAATTTCAATTGAGAACTCAACCTATAGATCAGGAGGAAGAACATCCAACTCTTCTGAGAATATATCACTGTAATCACTCATGATGGGCATGTTTTCAAGAAATATTCTCTCATTTTCCCCAACCATTTTGATCTAGACATTCTATCTCTTAATGAATTAATATCCACACATGAGACAATGATTCTAAAAGAGATTCATTTTTCACCTTACACATGTCAATAATTGAAATCTGCTTCAGGATGTGAAGAGTGATCTCCCATTCCCAACAGTTGATGTTCTCTTTGTATAAAGATAGTCAATCCATTCACAAGATAGCATCAAACTCCACTAAATGAAGTATGAAGATATTTTTTGGGAGTTTCAGTCCACAAACGTTAACTTGAGAGGTGTTATTAAACCTATATGCAAAAATTTACCCATTCTATGTTCTCATAGATTATATATCCTCCAAATTTTGAGGCGGTGTTTGAATATTTATACTAAACTTCAACTATATTAAATAATGTGTAGAACCAGAATCAAATTATACACTCGCTATTCGTGAACGAATTACTAGCATACCTGTCACCACATCATCGATGGATTCACCTTAGTAGAAGTGATAGAATGATCCCTTCCTTGTTTCCTTATAGGTTGTAGTTGATTTCCTCTGATAACCATCAACTTCAGGAAATTGTTCGAATAATGACCATTCTACTTGTAGTTGAAACACTACATCATTGGATGGGTGTTTATCTGAACCATCCTTTATTCTTCCACATTAGTGGTATTCTTCATATCCTATTGGTATTTTTCAGCAAGATGTCTCAAATTTACACCTTTGAAGAAATTCATGGTTCCCTTTAGATAGTTCATAGTATGTTACTTCCCATGATTTTTAAACATGGGATGATCCATATTCTTCCGTTCATGGAATTTGTTTTCAGAACCACCCAACAAAGAGGAAATTTTCCTCTTTTTGTCACAATACCCATGATAACACTGGGAGTCTTTGATCTCCATTTCAACCATAAGGTCACATCTAACAATATTCTCATAGTTTTCGATTTCTCGAATCACTAATGCTTTTCGTAGACTCAGCTTTGGTTCTCTAAAGAAGTGATCCTCCTAGAATTTGGGGTCATGATAAATCTAGTGGTGTACCATGAAATCATTTTATTGTTTTCTTCATACACCCCGATTTAATTATCTTCCTTCTTCTTGAGTCTGATAAATTTTCTTTCCCTATTTAGACGGAGGGTTCGGGAAAAATATTTATTGAAAAAAAATTTCTTGAATAACTCTCAATCCATGGAATCAATTTTCTCCTATGGATTTGTATTCATGGTCAGTGTACACCACTAATCAGCTTTACCATCAAAAGGATAGAATTCTAGTATGACTTTATCTTATTTTGAGTACTGGAGGACAAATAATAACTTTTAAATGGAGTTAATCTACTGTTTCACGATGAGGGGATTAGAAGATCCACTAAAAATTGGAGCCCTTTTATACATGATGTATTCAATGACAAATTTCTCATTCCATAAAGGAGGAGGGTGTTTTACATGATTCAAGTTATTATTTATGACTTGATCTAGCTCGGAAAGTACTGTCACAATATTTTGAGTACTCTTTCCCATCATATAAGGCATACCGTTATTTCAATCATCGCATTCCATATCATATAGATTTTTGAAACATGTTCTTCTATTTCCTTCCATTAACTAAGAAAATAACATTCAATTATAGGGATTTAATACTTATCAATTAAACATAAAAAGAAAACTTTGAACATAAGCGGATAAAATTGTAAAGGAGAAGTATATCCTAACAAGTGATTCCCTAAGTTTAAATCTAGGTTATCCTTTATCTATTTCTTAACTTATATTCGTATGAGTTTTTTTAGTCCCTTCATAATGGTGTTTACTATGATCAAGAATTTTCCAAAGAATACCCCTATAGAGTTTCAATCCATGAGTGAAACAAGGCTTGTTTTCATGAACCAGTTCTCATTCATGTTTATCTCAATGATTTATTTTCTGGTTTTACCCCTAGATAAATATATGCTAGATTCATCTCTACCTATTTGTATCTCGACTGGGATGTATGTTCTTGATAAACCACTGACACTATACTTACCAAAATTTAGGGGGGTTTTCATATACTTAGTCTCAGTTTTAAGGTGAATATTAAAATTCTCTATTCCTAATATACAAAAATAACTAAAGCATCCTATTATACCAACTATATATAACCTATCCTTTTAGCCATAATATTGCGTGATTTTAAGAATAATTATATCGATGTTCACACCAAGGATCATAAAGTCTATTGGTGTGGAAAAATGCATTCATAAAACTGAAAACATGGAACTAAATAAAACATTTCATTATTTAATGATTAAATTTATCTCCTAACTTACATTATTCCCAAAAATATACATAGGGTACCTTGTGGAACACATAAAAAATGGAAGATCTAAATAGCCCAGTATGGGAATAACCATAATAACAAATAAATATTACTGGGTATTGTGGGCCTGACATGATAATATAATGAAGAATGTAATATATAGATTCATAAAATATAAATATGATTTCATATTAATGTAGCATACAAAAACATGAATTTACCATGATTCAAGGATAAAAACCAAGACTTTTTCACATGGTAGCATAAGCCAAGGCTAACTGCCAAGATTGTCGCACAAGGTAACACTAGCCAAGGATAACTACCTTGACCATCGCACATAAAATCTCAAGAGACTCAAATTTACAAAATGAATTAGAGTTCTATCTAGTCATACCCATTTAAACATTTTATGAATATGTTTTCCATATAAATAATTAGACATAATTAGTCTTACCTAAACATAAGGGTCACCCATGAAAAGAATTGGGTACCATAATCATGTCATTAAGCATACAAATGGGCGTATCAAAAAAAGTGTCCTTGAATGAAAGGAACTAAAAAATACATGGGTATTAATAAGGTAAAAGAGGCATGTATCATGGTAAGTGATTTCAAGTATATGTGACAACATGTAATAAAAGTATTTAATAAATTTTAGCATTTAAACATTTTTGTGCTGTTTTAAGGAAAATACTTTAGAGCCTTTGAAATAGAAAAAGGAACAATCTATTATATAAAACCTAAAGTGAAACAAGAATTTTTTCATAATTAAAAAGGTTATATTATAAAGAAAATTGATGATTATAAAATAATATATAGTTCACTTGATATCAGGTAAGCATTTTGAAAGTTCCCTTAAAACAAGTTTTCTTAATGGGATGTATTGAGGAGGGAATCACTTAAAAACATGTATATACAATAAATAGAATGATGAAAGGGTATTGATAAATGAATTTGGTACATGTAAAAAACATTTAGAATAATCAAATAAAAATATAAGATATCTTCATTTGAAAAAAGAAAGATAAGGAAACCTGAATGAACAACGTATGTTCAGGTAGAATCCCTTACGGATTATCATCATGGTATCAGGTGTACGTAAGAGATATTAATGAGATAAAAAGGAATTTATAATAAAATATAAATCAAGAGGTCAGTATGGGGAGGATTTAAATCACACCCCATCATTCGGGATTACACATAAAAGTTCATAACATAGTGTACATTCTTAAATAAAATTGAAATATAGTGGATCTCTTACCTTAAGACCTATGGTGTTCTTCGCTTGATTTTAATGAACTGAAGAATCCAATTAGGTTCATTAATTAAGAATTACATAACCTCCTATATATGTTACATATTTATTATAACCATATTAAGTTCATTCATGTCTTTTGGGATGAGTTAAGATGTTCCATTTCATTGTTTGGGAGTGTTTGCTTCCATGGTTTTAATGATCGAATCAAATATATTCTTGTTCAGATAAACATGTATGATGATAATGGTTGACCAGAATTGAAGTTATATGAAATTATTGAACATAAATTAGATTATATTTCTATTTAATTCATTTTGTTTTTTTAGTGATGGTGAATCATTATATAAAGCATTAATGATAAACCCTTGGATTAATTTTGTGAATTTTCTCATAATTAACTTATTTTGTATTATTATTTTACATCACATGTGAAAAATATATCTAGATAATAAAATAAGATAAAATACATATTGAATATTCTGGTTCAATCATAAAAATGGTTTCATGACCATAATTGAAGATGGTGATAGAAATTGATAACTCGTCATCCTTGAATTTGACAAATTATCATATCTCGGATGATGTTTTCAATTTATTCAGATAAAAAGTTAGGAAAGAGAGATTATAATGGATTATAAAATTATCATAACAACATTCATGTTCATGTGTGGTAATGCAGTTGTCATACCATTTGTATGAGGAGAGTTTAGGAATAAAAAGAGAACAAAGGAACTTGAAAAGAAAATGAAATAAAAGAATAGAGGAATTTACCTCTTGATTAAATCTTCCTTGAGAGCCTCTTAAGGTTATATGATTTGGAATTTTGTGGAGACAATGGGCCGCTGGACAAGGGAGGAGCTTGGGGAGATATTTGGGAAGAATTTAGGGAAGGTACAAGGCTTGATAGGAGTGAAGAGAAGTGAGGAATGTGGGTGGTTTTTATAGTGGTGGGGAGGAGGGTTTTCTTAAAAATTTAATCATTAGTTTATTATGTTTCCATAAGAAAATAAATAGTCATGATTCCTATAAAAAAAATAGTAATATATGCATGTGATTTCAAACCAATGGTCATTTAAATCATCCATGACTCAATCAGGATTCAAAAATTCAGGTTTTAGCATTTATTGTGAATTATCGTATTTTTCTATTCATAAAAATATCATGTATTTTAGAAAAATACAAAAAAAAATCACCCTAACCATTTTTCAATGTGTATAATACAGAAATGAACTCTATTTTTCAAATATAATTTTCTAAATATGACTAATTTAATTTTTGGTTAAAATAATAATTTACATGAAGAATACGAATTTTAGTACTTTAACTGATTTCATAATATTTTCAAAAAATACATAAGGTCTTAAAACATTTCCGTAAAACCAGAAGACATAAAATTATTAATTTATGAAAAAAAAATTAAGAAACTATATTTTATATTAAATTAAATAATTAATTTTTTATTTATAACTTACAAAAAATACTAATACTTTTACTATGATCATATTTTCACTTATAAGATGCCTAAACTTTATTTATTAATTAATGGGTGAGGTTACTATTCTTTTAGAAAATTTACTCTTAATAAGTTTCATATTAATATTCATAATGATAAAATTATTATTAATAAGGGTAATTTACTATTCACCCAAAATTAAGTTTGTCATATCAAACTCCAAACACCCTACTGATAACAATAATGTATGTCATATTTTCAATATTCAAATCACCGAAGAGAAAATATTATGTATTAAGGTGACATGGTACATATTAGTTCATTTTTTTGTGATATCATGTGATTATCTAACATAATTATAAGAAGGGAATTCCCATTGATAAAAAATTGGGTCGTTATATAATTCCTTCTGTTCATTTATTCCTCATATTGTCATATGAATTTATAGGAGCTTAAAGTATGTTTGGAGATCATTATGGAGAATAAATAAAATTTATTTTCAGGATGTTTAGTTATATACATAATCTTAAAAATACATTTGAAATTAAAATCCCTAGCTTCAAATTTTATGTTTAATTATGCCTAAAATCATGTAATGATTTGTGTGAAAAGCTATGGTCATTATATGTTCAATCACTAAACTAAGCCAGATGAGGCATACTGACACTTGACCCCTCAACACTATACACAAGGGTCCATCCTGAGGCTCTTATGATTCATCACACACATAAAGTCCCATACATGGCATGTGATATGAAACTAGTCAATTTTTCCTTAGTGATGGTCACCAAGAAATTGTAAATAACACAAGACCAAGCATAGAAATACTATTTTATTGATAATTGGGTCTAATTATCATCTCTAATGAAATAACACTCTCTATACCCAATTTTTTGTATCACTAACATAAATTCCTATAAATCAATAAAATGGAGAAAATAAATTCCAAATATATTGGTTCTAATATTAGGGACCACTTACCTCGTAGACATATGAGTTATACCATATATTATAATCTATTTATTTATCCATATTCATCATTAATCACATATTCTAACACAAACCATAAAAATAGACTAATTTAGAGGACCAAAGTGATGTAGCATCAAACTATAAGGGAAACCAAAAATAAAAACAAACCAAAGGTAATTAATATATATATAAGACTACATTCATACATATATCTTTAATTAGATGATTACTAGGCACCCAAAAGATGAAGGAAGGGGAGAAAAGATTAAATAGGACCCCTGAGCCAAGTTTATATCCATAGGTGGGACTCTCATCCTTTATGTAAAATTTTAAATTATGATAATAAAAACAAGACAAATGGGCCATTCGACACTTGTTTCTTAGACACTTGTACTCGATGGAAATCTAGGATCAACCCATCCACTAGGTAGACCATTAGGCACCCAGTTAGGTCCACAAAGTATCCAATGCCATCTATTTCATAATTCATTATATTTATACAGTATTGAATTTCAGAAGGACCATAAAATCAACACCAAACAACTAACATACATTACATTATCTCAAAATCACCATCCATTAATGGTAATGTCTATCCATTTCTCAAAATTAAACTCATCATTTCTCCCATTCCTATGGTTTTTATTTCCTCCCAATTCTATCAACCCATAACATTATGGGTTATTATAAACTCCAAACTATATTTATTATCATCACTAATAAGTATTTTTTACATATCCTGTGAATCAAAACATATAGTGAGAAATTGTATTCACTTCCCATTTTCAACTCCATAATAGACACAACCATGAAATCCACATGCACGATATAAAACATTATCCATATTTTAAGAAACCTATAACCCCATTTCAATAAAATTTACCCATCACTTCCTGAATGAATCATTTTTTATAAATTTCCTTGATATCACATGTGGCCATGGGAGAAATGTGATAGTTGGTAACTCAACATACCTATATCCTCTAAAATACCCACATCTCATACACTTCTATTCTTATTCCCCATGTTGATCATGATTCCTCATGATTGGTGACATTGTGAATTCAATACCCAACTATAATTCAACACTACTTATCAACAAGATGAGTGTATGAATGAACAATACTATGTGCATTTTAATATTGAAAACTACATAATATTGATAGATAATTCCTAAACCCATCTTAGTTTTTTTCTAATAGTCTATAAATTTGGTTGACAAATGTCGAATTCTATTTGTGAGTAATCATATTGTTTTTTGATCTAGTTCATACATGATCCATATATCACATCCATCTCCAATAAAATTTATATATCATTGAATATATCTAATATCTCAAAACTAGATAAAATATATTTTCCATGATTTAAATCATATAAAACATCAAAATAATCATTTTCGAGGTTGACAAATCACATCATCCTAATCATTTAATAAAATACACCCAATACTGGGTTCATATTTCCCAATAATTGATTGGATTCTCCCCACGTTAGTATTATCAATATTGGATTCCTTCTAAAATAAATATTCTTAAAATTATAATATTTAAAAAACATTTCCCATGAGTCTCACCCACTAATAGGAAAAAATATCACCCCTGAGCCTTTCTATGGAGTGTATGAAAACTATGATTCTTTAAGACACACCTATATAATAGCTTGAACAACCTTAATCATAGTATATATTCCTGAAGCATGATTTCAATAGACATATAACTAAATATTCACTAGAATATAGCCTCAAATATTTCACAAATAAGGAATATCCTAAAACTTGTGACAAACCATCACCACATTCCCCATTTAATGCACAACATATGATGAATTCCATACTTCCATTATATAAGGTGTTAAATAGTTCATAGATTCCTAACTCACCCTGCTTGAAACATCCTTACACCATTCCCAACAAATTATGATATGTACTAAATCTAGTTACATATGTTGTATTTTGGAACATATCCAATCGGTTTCCATGGAATGAAATTGTAAAGTTAAGGATTAATGTTTGAATCTATATAATGTTTTCTATTATAAAGGAATACTGTTTTATGAATTCATTCGATAATTTGATCCAGTTGAATATCATAAGGTGTTTTGAATGGTGCTATTTTTTATTCATTTTTAATGCATGTGTAAATTCCTAGGGCTCAGGGAAATACCCAAGAGATTATGTGAATGGAAAAAAATATGAAGTTGTGTGTGATACTAATTTAAGTTCATTATTGGACATATTACTACATTGAATCACTATTATTTCATCACCCTTTTCCCAAAAAAGATACTATCATATAATGGTTGTGAGGAGAATCCCATCCATGCAATGGGTGATTTGGAATAACCTATGGGTACACCATTGAGCAGAGAATTATATGGATATATCTAGGTTATATTTATCAATAATTTGCAAAATTAAAATAGTGACAATCATTGATAAAAGGTACACAAGTCTACCTTTTCATTTTATTCAATTCCATGGTATTTGGTTTTAAAACCAGGTAGATCTTGGGACATACTAATTCATATTGATTAAGATATAATTATGAAGTATTTTTTAATATTAACAGACCTAATAGTGTTATCAAAGGATTATTATGTGATTCAATGTACAAAATCATGATGAGAAATTAATAAAACATAGCATCATTTTATAATGTGTAATTCTGTGTTTTCCGTTGTTATAGAATATTATAGGATGAGCCTTAGCATGTGATTCATAAATAACTCATTATTTTCTCTAAGGTGTATGATATAAAAATTTATATCATAGTCCAAAAAAATTAATATTGTTTTTGAGAAATGAGAGATCAAAATGAAAAAATTAAATAGAATATATCATAGTTGACAACTTGTGCAGATCTTATGTAGGAATCATCATTCCCACCATCGTTCTATACATTTACACTTAATAAATTGTTGGATTTAATGGATAACTGTCTAAGGATGAAAAATTGATTTGGATACACACATGAGATTAAGGTGGCCCAACTTCAAGAAAATAATTATTGTAAGTTATGAATTTAAGAACCACATAAGTAATTGTTGCACATATTTTCTGTATAAATTTTTTAATTTTCTTAATAAATTATAATATTTTAAATATTTTTCACCATAAATTAATTTTATTATTTATATTTGGGGTTATTTTAAGTGAATAATTAATTTGGAGAAAATTTTGAAAATTATAAATTTGGATGTTTAATTTTAAAAATTATTTTTTTATGTTTTCATTTACCCTTATGTGTTGCCTAGGGGATGCATAAGGGTAATATATACTCTATAATTACACATGAAACCTTGTCAAGAGATAATTAAGGGTATGTTGAAAAACTTTATATACTATGTTAAAGCTATAAAAACACTATGTATGGATAAACATCTACATCAGCTTCTATGTAAGGGTAAGTTATATTGTGCATAAGGGTAATTATCGATTTAAAAGGGGAAAATAAAGGTAAGTGATACCATACATAAAGATATAGGAACTACTAAATAATAATAGAAGATACTATGTATAGGCCAGTGATCCATTTAAAATTCCATGTAATGGTAAATGTGGTACTGTGTAAAGGTAACTCTACATTCTCAAAGGATGCATTAAGGTAGTTCATGATATGCATAAAGGTCACACATCGCTACATAATAGTACATTATGTAATTTAAGGGTAAACTTTGGTTTCAAGGAGTTATCTAAAAGTATTCTAGATATTCAAAGGTTGAGTAATGGTAATAATGAATCCACATAAGGGTAATGTATGGTAAAAAGGGGTTGTATAAGTGTCACCAAACCAACCAGATCTCACCAAATTCCTTAATCGCCACAACTACATGTTCTTGAGCTCAAAAAAAATACCACTACAAGGATTTGGGGTCACCATGGATTTAACTTACAACACATAATACAACTATGGTTCATTTAATAATCTTCAATACATAGTGAGGATGACTGTGGGATTTGATAACCTTGGTATGATATGTTCAAGCCTATAATACACATGTATTCTAGGATTTGAAAATAGAAGACACTATTACAAATTTGGAATTTAATAGTGCTATTAAAATGAATTTATCAGTTCTATAGAAGAGTTGATAATGTAATCTACATTAAAGTGGTGCTCATAAAAAGTTATTATAAAGGCCCCTTTTAGTTGTGCAAAAAAAGCTGATAAAGGGGGAATTTATCACTACCTATTTTTGACACTAATAATGATGGATTCTATCAATTATTTTTTAGTGCTATTAAATACCAACTTTATCAGTACTTTTTTTCACAATTAGACATGTCCTTTAACACCATTAGAAATGCGCTGATAAAGGTCCCACTGACAAAGAGTATAATTTTTTTCATGCCCCCCTCTATAGCAGCACATTACCCCTTATATATGCTTCCCCCTCACATTTATCTATGTTTCGTATAATCCCAACCTCTTCCGCATTCCCCTTTCTCCAATAAGATTTGAACCTCAGACCTCCATTTTATATAGCAACACATTTTCCACTCCCTTATACTATTTTTTTTACATTTTAAGATATATCTCTCTATTTATAAATATTTGGTTAATTTTTTTATCCATTTATTTATATATATGATATTATACATGTGTATATATATGTTTATATATTTATATATATATAAATTTATATTTATTTATTTATATGCATATATTTTAAATATACATATAAAATATGTTTGTGTGTGTATGTGTGTGTGTATGTGTGTGTTTATAAATACATACATACATAAATATATCATATATATATATATGTTCATTTATAAATACAATTAAATATGTTTATATTTATTTACATATATTATATAATAATATTTATATACATGTATTAAAATATATACCTAAATATATATCTTTCTGTCAATAAATATAAACATATATATTTACAAACATTATATATATATATATATATTAATTGTATTAGTTTATAAATATTCTATAATTTATATTTTAAATAAAATGGATATTATATTTTAGTTAAATATGTTTTATATATTGTGAAGTAAATTTTATATTTCAATATTTTTATTTTGTTCTTTATAAAATTATTTTTATGAATATATAAAAAATATTTCTATAAGGTTATATATTTTATTATAATGAATTGTACATTTTGAAAGATGATAAAAATTTAAAGTCATAATATCAATGTGAATGTAATCACTAAAAATAAATTCAGTCCCTAATGAAAAGGGGAAAAAAGACCCCTTTAAATGAGTCTGAAAATCTATTGAATGTTAAAAAAATCAGGTTCCCAGTCTAAAAACATAGTTTTGGTGGCCTTCGAGGCATTTTTTGGCCTTGAAGAAATATTGACCATGGAACCCCCAGCTAACATGGCATAGAGGTCATCAAGAGATTTCATTTGATTTTTGGTATTTCCTAAATGGACACCCAAATCAAAACTCATGGTCATTTGATGTTCATGTTATGATTTATACATAATTTCGATATTTCTTTTATTTTTTGGATTTTTTATCAATAAATTATTATTAAATGACTATTATTTGATAATAATTTTTATACCATTAATTATATATATATATATTATATTACATTTTCAATGAATATATTATATATTAGGTTTAAATGTGTATTTAGCTTTATCTAAAACATATTTAAAAAATATATATGTTATATTTATATATTATTTTTAATGATTTTTTTTGAAATAATCCCTTCATTAGTGCCAGTAAAAAATCAGTGATAATGGGGGGGAGTCATTATTAATTCTTCTAAAAAGTGGTGATAACCCCCACCACCTTTATCATTAATTTTGTACAAGTGATGATAAAGGAAACCTATTATCAAGGATTTTTTAAAATTATTGATAAATGTACATTTATATCTGTTCTTTTTTACTAGGGATAATACATGGGGGATTTATCATCACTTTCTTACAAGTGATGATAACCCCCCCCCCCCCCCGCAATAGTGCTTTTAGAGCATTGAATGGGGGGGTTAAAAATATTTTATCTATAATTGTTAAAAACCTAGAGCTGTATAAAAATAGTTTTGTAGTATTGAGAATATAATGGCTTTATCACACATAGGCAACATGGATTACCTATATTAAAAAAATAGCTACATTACACATCCTCTCCCATGGATGAGGCCTTGTAAAGAATGGATTTATTTAATAATTGGGATGAAGGAATATTTGAATGAGATACAGTATAAAATTTTTGATACAATGATACAAAATAAAAAATCATTCACTATCTCTTCAATATATAAATGATGGAAATATTATTGTGGATGTACAAGAAATAACAATTGAATGATTTAAATTGAATATATTTATTTTTCAAATACCAAAAAGTAGAGGACTTACTGCCTATAAATACTAGATCCATGAAGTTGTGAAGGAGATAGGACATTGCAATGAGGAATTCGACAGCTAATTTTGTTTTCATTCTACAATATATTTGTTTTAAATATGTTGTCATTATAACCCATTCTACCTATTTAAAATTTATGCCATTTCACATCCTTTATCTTTATTTTTCTCTTTTCTCTATATCTCTCTCATTATTTCAACCATGTTCTCTTACACTTATAATGGGGATTAACTGACCTAAGGGTGGGCCTTGGGGGAGGTATATGGTGTTCTTGGATTTTTTTCTCTAATACATTATATTATAATTATATTAATGGTGAATGATATATATGAGTAATTTTTTGGCGATCTTCCACTATGATATAACTCCAAAATTAATTTTTATTATTTTATTTAAGTCATTCCCTCTCATTAGGTTAAAAAAACGTTTTAATATGATGGATTTAAGTTTTTCCAATAGATGAGACAACATATTATGGTGTTAGGTCATAGAATTCTTCATACTATTTATTGAGTTGTTTCATTAACAATTATTATATTTGGATGTTCAGTTTGGTATAATAAGGAGTCTCTTAGATATGAAATATTCCACACTCAAAAAATCAATGGTTATTAATTCATGAATGTGATTTCATAAATGAATTATCAAAAAATTTAATTAATAATGAAAGAACCTGGGTAAACAACCCTATGACCAATCATCTTCTTTTATAACATCATCTTATTAGAATCTCATATACATGTTAGTTTTTATTTTAATTACATTCTCTTTCTCTGTTATTTTTAAATTTTTTCAAAATATTGAAAATTTTAAAAAGAAAAATTATGTGAATAATGATTAGTGAGCGAACTACTATGAAGATTTTAAAATGAGATAACCCTAGATAGACACCATTATACATAATAAAAAAGTTAGTATCTTTTGTACCACCCTATATTAGGTGTGTCAAAATATGGAACTATTGATGGTATGCTAAATAAAATTTCATTTACTCTTATTTTATTTTTGTAAACAGTTTTATATGTATTAAAAAATATCCATGATGTTTCCAAACAACCCATATTATATATGGACTAATTAATCACATGTGAAACAATACGAATAATTGGATAACAATGATATAATAGGCCATATTCAAAGGATTAATGAAATTATATTGTTGGTTAATAACTAAATGGAGAAAATAACTCATGAGTATCTACAAAAAAGTCAACTAGAGATATTTATAGAATAGATTTACCAACTCATATTTCATGTTAAAGAATACATGGTGGAAAAGTAGGTGATACATGAAGATCAATTCCACCTCTCACAACTATTACAAGAGGGTATGGATGAAGAAAACCCGAATATTGTGGTATGTATAGAAGATCAATAATATTTAGATGAATTATGGAATGAATATGAAGTTAAATATGATCTCCCTGTTCAGGAAAAAGATGAAAAGACAACACTAAAATATGTTTCTCTAGCTTAGAATGAAGAAAATAGAACCCACACTGTGGAATTTGGAGAAATGATGGAGAAGATTGAATAGATACCTATAACTAGTGATATATAACTCTAAGATTCACATTCCACTATGATATCAATTGAGGAAAAACTATCCCAATGATATGATCCTTTCTTAAAAGCATCAATTATAATTTTATTAAAACACGATTGAGTATCACCCCTCTATGTTTTGAATTTTTTAGATTCAAATAACTCTTATATTTACTTGGAGGAAGAAGAATAAAAAGGATATTTTCCTGATGAGAATAACATGGAACTCCTCAAACATGTCAAAAAAATTATTTAAGGAATCCAATGAAGTGATTTAAGTGGATCTATAAAAATAAACCATGACACAATCTTCTTATATTTATAGGGTAAATCTAATATTAAATATTCATTATTTATTTTTGTTCAAATAGAATTTCCCTCAAACTTTTCCTTTTAACATTCCATTAATTAATCATAAAATGAGAAATAATTGGATATTGAAGAAAAGGATGTTCAAGTGAAAATCCAAAATAATGAAGATCCATACTTTAACATATCCCCACCAAAAAAATTATATCTTTTTTCAATGGTGATGGATATGGTGTAATCTATCTATTGGGTCCTCAAAAATAATTAAGAAGAAATGTAGGCTATGATAAATAAGTGTTTGTAGTTTAAATTTAAGAAACTCCACCAGCCATATATTTTTTATAACAACTCCTACTACCCTTCTTGGGGTAATAAAAACCTAGAGTCCACTTGGGGGATTAAACAAAGACTTATATTTATTTTATTTCTTTTAATTATAATAATTATAGTTAAATTAATTTATTTGGAAATAGATTTAGGAATATATTATGGTAAACCAAATCCCACTCATTCATTTTGAAGCTAATTTATGTCACAAACTAAAATGGGTCAACCAAAACCGACCACCCGAGTCAGCCTGTGACACAGCCCAAGAGGCATTCCCGATCCTCCTGGGGTGGAGACAAGAACCAAGGGAACCAACATAGTGACGATGAGATTAATTTCCCCCAATATAAATAAACATAAAAAAAACAATAGAAAAATTAATCTAAAAATAATGAAACCAAAAAAACAACTAAATAAGAATTGAAAAATAAAACTAACAAAATATGATTACCACTGAACTCCACATGACCCTACGAGTCATACTCTAATCTCAGGACTCAACATCACCCATGACGATCAAGATCCAACTGAAACTTGCACCTATGACTAAAAACAAGAATGAATTATAGGTGTTATTATTAAAACACAGTTGTCATACCCAAGTAATCTATTCCCAAAATAATTTCCTTTAAACAAAAGAATCATCAATTTAAATTTTGAACGACAATATATTAAATTAAGGTATTCACACATTTTACCTTTGATGAATTTCACAATGCAGTTCCCTTTTTACCATTCAAAACCATATTATTTCTTATATAGAAACTATATTCATTTTAAAAGAGAGATGATATTTCAGTGATAAAGGAGAGAGTGAGTATAAAATATTCCCAAACACGTTTTACACAACCATTTGAAAACACTTATCCATTTCAGCTGATAGTCTACAATATTCCAAAAGTAAGGTCAACAATCATACATCATGGGAATCAGAAATTATACACAACAGTATCTTGGCAATAATGTATTAAAACATTATTTCTAGTGGACATGGCTAAAACCTAGGATCTCATGAAGAATCCAAATCATACTATACATGTGACTCATCCTGAAGGTATTCCTTAACTGATGAAGTTATAAACCCCAAATTCCCAATCATCTTCATACTTGGATTGAATGAGTGGCACAATCTCATAGAAATAATAACAAAATACCCCCTACTATGGGATAATAGACCATGAATAATATAAACTACTGCAACAATCCTTCAATGATAATTCACTTGCTACGCTAGGTTTCAATTTCATGAATAATAAGGGGTGATACAACATTTTCAAACAAAGAATCTTTCTCATATACATG
The DNA here is from genome assembly GCA_963277665.1 of Viscum album. Classification (NCBI taxonomy): domain Eukaryota; kingdom Viridiplantae; phylum Streptophyta; class Magnoliopsida; order Santalales; family Viscaceae; genus Viscum; species Viscum album. The sequence continues at coordinate 957,508,697 of OY728158.1, read as the reverse complement.
CATAAAACACAAAAAAAACACAGAAGTCACCCCCAAATCACTCCAAGGGAATTTTCTCCCTCTTTCTACCAACCAACAACACACAAGGGAAGTCCCTTCTGAGGACCACACATTTCATCATCATCAAATAAGGAAAGAGGTGAATCCTATGATGATTTTAACAAAGAAACATATTTTACATAATTACCAAACGTTCCACAAGAATCTATTTAACACTAAACCATTTCCAAATAAGCAACTCATGTCAACTAATTTTCAAAGAGTCAAATTAAAATCACCTCTAATCTCAAAACCATTTGAAACCCATAGTAAAAAAAATTTGAGAATCCTGAAAACATTTGAATACCAAGCCATTTATTTAAAGCCAGAATTTACATAAAAGTGCCAATTGGGAAATTTGATATACTTGGGTTAAAAAAATGGTATGCCAATTTAATAAAATAGTTTCATGCAATCGAACACAAAGTGGAATTAACTTCATTTCACTACAGAAATTTATTCTAGAAACAAATATATATAACTACATAGCATTTAGTAAGGGTGAAAAATGTAAAGAAATATTAATTCTATAATATAAATGATAATTAATAGGGAAACCTACCTTAAAATGGGAGCATATCAAGACGAACAATTCATCACCCAACACCTTTGACAAAGATCACCCCACAATTTCACCCACATACACTTTAACAACAACAGTTTTTATTAATGAAAATTCATCTTCATCTATTTAAATGTACTATTATGTTAAATGGTTATATTAAACACATTAACATCCTTGGTTTTATGTTTTTTTATTTTAAAATAAAAATAATAACTATTAACACTTTTAATATAGTTGTTCAATAGTGATCAAATGATTTGTATAAATATAGGGATTTAACAAATCCAATTTACTCAGAAAAAAAAAGAAGTGATATCCTCATCTAGTAGAATTTCTTAATACAAATCCCATTTTTCAAAGCTCGGAAAGGAGGTGGAGTCCTTGGGCTTCACTCTTGACCAAGCCCAAGATGATATTCAACATGTAATGCATGAATGGAACTACCTACAGGAGAAGTGGGAGTTAATAGAGATAACCACTCGAGCGATGTTATCTGAACCTCCCCTGGAGTATGTCACCATTGAACACCTTACCCTTAGGTCTTATGCGGGTTTATAAGGGGTCATTTAATAAGAACCTAGAACTATTATTATGTGCTTGAATTTTTTTCATAATGAATATACATTAATTTTATTATTATTACTTTGTAAATGGTTTTTAAAGCACAAATAGTACTTTTAATTAATATGCAATAAAAAATATATATTGACAAAATAAAAAAAAATAGATTTAAATAATATTTTAATAAAATATTATTATCACTAAATTACTTTTTATTGAATATAAATGATCGTATAATTTTTTTAATAAAATTGTAATTTTTATTAAGGTTTGAAAACTGTTTTGTCAAAACCCATGAATTTTCAAAAAAAATCATTTTATATCTTAAAAGGGAAATGAACATATTTAGAAAAAATAATTATATTAAATGAAGATTATCTTTGGAATTAGGACATCGAAATTATACAATGGTGAAATTTTCATAATTTTCCAAGACAGATGAATTTTTGGGTAAAAATTAAATACCGTTTAAATATATATTATGTTTAATGACCTTATATGACCCAATAGTGATTTAATAAAATAAAATAAATTTATTTTCGGGAAATATAAGTTTTAAAATTAAAATAATTTGATTTTAGGTTTTTTTTTGATTTATTTTACAAAGCCTTAGTGGACCCTCCAAGTCTAATAAAACATATTAACTTTTAAAATGATTTCCTTGAGAGCGTGACTCACCACCACATTATAAAGCCTAATATTTTAAGAGGTTTTTCCATTGGCCTTATAAAATAATCTTTTCCACTCACCATTGGAAAAAAACATGGTCAAAACCCATGGGTTGGTTTGTGGTTTGGATTGGTATAATGTGTGGTGTCCCGAACCTAAATAATAAATAATTCTTTCTATTTTCCTTTATAATCCCACCCATGGTCCCACTTATCTTTACTAAAATAAATTATATCATGTCCTAAATATGACATCCTCTCTCTAGTATCCTCCCAAGTTTCCCCAATACCCTATTAAGCCTCTCTGAATTCTCTCCCAAGCCTTTGGTATCACACTTCCATGTAAGGGATTTCTTCCTTTCTCATTTTTTTTTTCAAATTTCATTATGTTGTTATATAATTGTTTTTCAATTAAAAATTCATTAGTATGATATCTAAACTTTCCCATAATTCACTTTTTATGTTTTAATGATTAGTTACATCTTTCTCTCTCATTAATTCCTCCCATGAACACCTGTTACAATGCTGAAATTTTGTATGGAATTTATCTCCTCTCTTTTACATTCAGAAATTTTTTTTATATTATGAATCCACATTCCATTACATATTTTTGGAAGTGTATTTATATGACCCACATACTTACCATTTCATTTATGTATTATGATACACCCCTTTCTCTCTTATTATCCATTTTAATGAATTCTTTTGTCACGTTGTTATGCTACCGAAATTGCAATGTTATTTTCCAAGACAAAGTAATTGTGTAGTGAATACGATGCCCATTTCTCTATCAAGGGTATTAAACTTTATGCACAATTAATTTTTAATTATATATTTTCATTTATGTATTCCATATTCCTTTATCGTGGAATAAATTACGATGTTCAATGATTCCCTATTTTATGATCCATGTGTCACACCTATGCATGAGATGAAATGATTAAGAAAGCCTCACCCAGATAGTGCTCCAAAGCATTGGGTAAAGATTAGTATCATGATACTTAAAGTTCAATTATGGTTTATTCATTCTAATTAATGTTCAACAATGGTTTACTCATGCTCTATTTGCAATGATATTTGGCTCATACTAATTTCATGTTAAATGTTGATGCCACATTTCCATGTTATAATAATCATGTTATATCATTCCTTTTGTTCATGTTTCTATTATGCTCCATTGATATGACTATTTCATAACATATATTGTATTCTTAATTTTATTCCTTGTTTACTCCCTTATTGGGATTTATAGATCACCCTTTTCTTATTCATTTCCTCAAGTTATCTCATGTAATGCTATGTACAAAGGAATGTGTGTGGTCCTGTAAAAGATGATTTCAATAAAGATGTGTATTTCATGTTTTAAGTTGTTATGTAATGTTACTAAGCCTCCAAGACACTATACCTATGGATATTATATGTTGTAACGAGTGATTATTTTATGTAATAAATTATGTTTAAGTGTGAAATAAAGAGCAGGGTTGTTATAATTGGTATTAGAGGATAGATTTAGTTATTTTTGGGATTATGATTAGAAAACACTAGTGAAAGCCTTTGGGATAAGACTGATTATAAAACAACATCCCTAAATATTGGTAATTATTGAGTAACTATTTTATCAATAAAATACATCATGTTCTGTATACGACAAGGTAGAGGTGGCTCTAGAATAGATGTATTTAAATGTAAAACCCGAAAACATAGCTTTGAGATAAACTCGAACATGAACCGGTGCATGAAAACAAGCCTTAATACATTCTTGGTTATGAAACTCCATCGGTATATTTTTTCCAATGGTAGTTAATAGTAGTACTTAGGCTAAGAATCGAAGTGAAGATTAGTGTGACAACTTTTCTAATGAGATGCTCAGTCCGATGGGAGTGGGAATCACAAACATTGTCACAATACTCTATCAGTTAACTCGTGTATTTGAATAAAAACACGGGTGAAGAGGAACCTTCACCCCCCACTAATAAATAAAAATACACAATCGATTGTTTCATGAGAAAAAGGGCTCTTACTTTTAATGGATAATATGATCCCCCAATTGCTGAAAGTTGGATCAACTCTACTAAAAAGATCTTCTCAATACTTCAATGTTGTGAACAATAGAATATTCTTCTGAATGCTTATCATATGAAGCTTGAATCTGATCAATGGTGGACAATGATAAAAAAATATGAAGCCTATGGAGGAGATCAAGGCTTGGTAATGAAATGATTTTTCAAAAATGTTTTTCAATAAATACTTTCCATGCACCCTCCGACATAAGATGGAAAGGGACTTCTTTTACCTCAATAAAAAAATACGATGAATACATCAGAGCTTATGAGGTAAACCTCATAAGGATTGTATTATATTCCTCTAGATTTTTTGTTACCCTCAAATTCAAGGTTTATTGCATCTTTTTTGGGATAAAACATATCCTATGGAAAGCCTAAAGACCCATGACTTCCAGATTTATGAGGAAATTGTTCGATGTACCCTCAAGGTCGAAATGGAGATCAACGAATCTTAGTGTTATCATGGAGATAAGAAGTTCAAGGTGGAATTTTATTATGGTGGTCCAATGGATAAATCAAATAATTATAAAAATATATATCACCCCACTTTCCAAAGGTGTGTGAAGAAGAACCACGGAAATTGCTTGAAGGGAACCAGAAAAGTCTTTTGGTGTGGAAGAGAATTGAACCTAGCCATTAACTGCCAATAATAAAAACCTATGGCTGCAACATAGGGGAGGAACGCTCCATTAAACTCCCAACACTTTGTTCATTTCTTCAACTATAAGGAACCAGAGCACTTTTCAAACTAGTTCCCTAAGACATGGGTTTTTGAAGGCAACCAACAACCTCCAAGGCAGCAATGGTGAGATTGATTCCATCACTACCACCGAAGTGATTCCTAATAATGAAGTGGTGACATGTACACTAGTTATTCATTCAATAATAGTGAATTTATTTTTTTATTATGGTTCTACACATTATTTTATATCCTAAATGTTTAGTAGAATAGTCCTAACACCACCACAATTCATTGAAGTAAAGCTATCAGTGAGAAAAAAAATGGGGAAATCATTGCATCCCATGATTAGAACTCATCCCTTATAATAATGGGTAGATTAAACATCCTAGATAACCTCTTAATACTCCCTCTGGTGAAATTATATGCAATTCTTGGCATGGATTATATTTCCTTATATAGATCCAACATAAATTTTTGTGAGTGGGAAAGCACCCTCTATAGGGAGAATCTAACCCAAATTATGTACAAGTGCAAGGAAGATGATAAATATTATTTAGCTCCACAATCTCAAGAGTGGATATTACTGCCTTATGTTCATGCATATCTTTCCCAGATATTTGAGTCAATGGAAGCATCCATCATTGAAGACATTCTTATTTTGAGTGAATTCGTTGAAGTGTTTCCCGTGGAATTTCCTTGTCTTCCTCCTATAAGAGATGTTGAATTATCAATTGATCTTATACCTAGGGAATTTCCAATATCCAATAAATATATATATATAAAGGTTTTTTTAGATCTTGAGGAGATGAAGAAACAACTACAAGAGAATCTAGATAAAGGGTTTATATGCCCAAGTGATTCACCATCTGGTGCACAAGTCCTCTTCATCACGAAGAAGGATGGGTCAATGTCCCTTTGAAATGATTATCGTGATTTCAACAGAATCAAGATAAAAAAAAGTATCCTCTTCCATGAATTTATGACTTGTTTGATCAGCTACATTGAGCACAATACATCTCCATGGTTGATCTACGATCAGGATATTATCAAGTAAGGGTGAAAAAGGAGGATATCCCAATGACTACATTTCATACAAGATATAGGCACTAGGAATTTAGTGTAATTCCACTCAGACTCACTAATTCTTTAGAAATATTCCTGGACTTGATTAATAGAGACTTTAGAGATTAACACAATAGAAATTTGGTAGTATTTATAGACAATATTCTAATGTACTCCAAAACCAAGGAGGAGAATGAGAAGTATCTAAGAACTATACTGGAGACCTTTTGAATGTATAATATCTTTGTAATGTAAAACGAGTATGAGTTATAGTTTAAGGAGGTCTCATTCTTGGGTCATATCATCACAAGAAATGGGATATCTGTGGATCCATCCAAGACAACTACAATTGAGCGATGGCTAAGGCCAACATCGGTAACAGATATTTGTTTCTTCCTGTGGTTAGATGGATATTATCCACAATTTGTGAGAAATTTCTCATGATTGTCTAACCCCCTTACTAGGCTAACTCATAAGGGAGTAATGTTTTTGTGGAGTTATGAATGCAAAGACAGCTTCATGGAGTTGAAAATAAGGCTTATCATTGATCCTGTGCTCACACTACCCACAAGTGGAGATCCTTTTTTGGTATTTAGTGATGCTTCAAAGAAGGGCATGTGTTTTTTGTTAATAAAAAATGAAAAATTCATTATCTATGCTTTAAGTCAGTTGAAGGTTCATTAGAAAAACTATACACCACATGATCTGGAGTTGGCTGAAATAACTTCACTTTAAAAAGTGGGCAACATTTCCTATTTGGGGAGAAGTGAGAAATATATACGGATCACAAAAGCCTCATGTATATATTCATGCCAAAAGAGTTAAACATACTCCAATAAAGATTGTTAGAGATGATCAAAGACTACTAATGCACAATCCATTACCACCCTAGGAAGGTGAACATGGCGGATGATGCTCTACATAGAAAGGACCCATCAATTCCATCATTGATGAGAATTTAAAAGGATCCAATCTTCATAGATTTTTAATTATGGGAATGGGAATCATAAATGTGAGAACACCATCAATAAATTCACAAATGATTTTTCAACCGTCTCTTTTGGAAAGGATAAACAATGATCAAATGGATGATGTGGGAATTCAGAAGAATGTGGAAACTAACAGAAAAGGAAAATCCTCAGAGTTCAATGTTAATGAATAAGGAATTGTGAGATTTGTGATAAGACAATGTGTTCCATCAATTCTAGAGTTATATAATGATCTTTTGGATGATTCACATAGTTAAAATTCCTCCATTCACCCAAGAACCATAAAAATGTATTGAGATCTCAGAGTGATTTTTTGGGTGGGATAACATGAAGAATGATATCGATGAGTATACATCAATGTTACTGGTATTTCAAGAAGTGAAGGCTGAATGGAAAAATTCTAAGGGGATGATGCAACCATTACCCATACCATCATTGAAATGGGAGATCATCACCATGGACATTGCCACCAGAATTCGAAATACATCCAATGAAACAATGATACTTGGTTTGTTGTGGATCGTCTTATAAAGACTGCACACTTCATTTAAATTCAGGTGGATTTATTCATTTGATCAAATGGGACAGATATATATCTGAAAAGCGGAAAGGCTGCATGGAGTACCACTATCTATTATATCTGATTGAGATCTATGATTCACCTCTATGTTCTGGAAGCGTCTTCAACACACTTTGAATAATGAGCTGAACTTCAGTATAGCTTATCATCCTCAAACTGATGGGAAATTTGAGCGGACTATCAAAACACGTGAGGAAATCTTGAGAGCATGCTCAATGGATTTAAAAGGAGGATGGGATCAACATCTTTCTCAGGTTGAGTTATCTTATAATAATAGTTTCCCCTCAAGCATCCAAATTCCTCCTTATAAAGCACTTTATGGGAATAGGTGCAGAACATATGCATGTTGGGATGATGTTGGAAAGGGAAAACTTGTAGGACCAGAAATGGTTGATGAAATAGCATAGAAGGTTAAGACCATCCAACAACACATCAAAGCTGCTCAGAGTCGACAAATGAACTATGCTGATAATTATCGACGAGGCCTAGAGTATGATGTAAGAGACATGGTATTCCTCTACATATCACTGGGGAATATAGTTATGAGATTGATGAATAAGGTAAAGCTTAGTCTAAGGTACATAGGCCCTTTAGAGATCCTTGATTGCATTGGGGCAATGGCCTATTGACCAGCACTCCCACCGAACCTATCTCAAGTACATGAGGTATTCTATGTATCACTCTTGAGGAAGAACATACCTGACCCATCACATATTCTCAATCTGGAGGTGGTACCATTGTAGAATGACCTATCATATGAAGATAAGTAGGTGATGATCTTAGATCGTAGAGAAAAAGTTCTACAAAATAAGACAATAATACTCGTTATGGTATTGTGGAGAAACCACAAGATTGAAGAAACAACATGGAAATTAGAGGAGGTGATGAAGTCGAGTTACCCTTATCTGTTTTAGTGTGTTAAAAGGTAGTTTCGAGGGAGAAATTTCTTAAGGGGGGAAGATTGTAACAACCCAAACATTTATTAATGAACATTCCTCCTGATCCCTTTATATGCCTTATTACGTTAAATGGTTATATTAAAAATATAAACATCATTGGTTCTATGTTTTGGGATTTTAAAAGACCATTAATAATTTTTATTTTTTTCCAATATATTTTTTTAACATTGATCTCTTGATTAGTAAAAATATAGGTATTTATAAAATCCAATTTACTCAAAAAAAAGTAATATATGGCCTCATCTAGTAGAATTGCTCCATACAAAGCCCATTTTTTGGAGCTCATAAAGGTGGTGGAATCCTGGGGACTCGCCCTTGGCCAATCCGATTCCAAGCTTCAACATCTTAATCATGAACAAAACCACCTATGAGATAACTAGAACTTAATATAGATTACCACCCGAGTGATGTTATCTGATCCTCCCCAAGAGTTTGTCACCATCACAAACCATAACCTTAGGTCTTATATGGGTGTTATAAGGGGTTGTGTAACAATACCCTAGCACTATGATTATGTGCTTTATTTTTTGTATAAATAATATATATTTATTTCATTATTGTTACCTTGAAAATGGGTTTTAATGAAAAAAATAGTATTTTTAGTAAATATTGAATTAAGAAGTATATTTTGATGAATTAATTCATTTTTGGAATTAAATAATATTTTAATAAAATATTATCATTAATAAATTACTTTTAATTAAATATTAATGATTATATTAGTTTTATGAATACAATTGTAATTTTTATTAAGGTTTGAAAACAATTTTGTCAAAACACGTGAATTTTCAATAAATTTATGTTTTTATTTTAAAAGTGAAAATTAACATATTTAGAAAATTATTTAGATCAAATGAATATTATTTTTGGAATCAGGACATATAAATTATCCAATAGGGAAATTGTCATAATTTCCTAAGATAGTCGAATTTTTGTGTTAAAATTAAATACTTTTTAAATATATAATGTGTTTTATGACATCATAATGAACCAATAGTGATTTAATAAAATACGATGAAATGGCGGTTTGGCCAATATATGTTTTACCATTAAAATAATTTGATTTTCAGTTTGTTTTATTTATTTTACAAAGCTTTAGTGGACCCTCAAAGACATATAAATCTTATTAACTTTTAAAATGATTTGTTTTGAGAGTGTGACTCACCTCCACATAATGAAGCCTAATATTTTAAGAAGTTCAGATATTGGAAAAATAAAATAATGTTTTCCAATACCACTTCTAAAAAACCATTCAAAAAAAACATGTGTTGGTTTGTGTTTTTTATTAGTTTAAGGTGTGGTGTCCAAAACCTATATAATAAATAATTCCCTCTCTTTTCCTATATAAACCCACCCAAGCTCCAACTTCTCTTCACTAAAAATACTTGGAGCTTGTCCCTACTCTTCCATGCTCTCTCTTTTATCCTCCTAAGGTGCCCAAACTCCCATGAAACCTCTCTCAAGCCTCTCATAATCCTTGGAGATCCCACTTCCATGTAAAGGATTTCTTCCATTCTCATTTTTCTCCAAATATCATTATGTTGTTATACCATTTTGTTTTCAATTAAAAATATTTTGGTATGATTTTTCACCTCCCACATATATCCCTCCTTTTATTTTTATGATTATATACCTCTTCCTCTCTCATTAACGCCTCCTATGTACCCCTGTTACCATGCCAAAAGTTCATAAATAATTTCTCACTTCTCATTTACATTCAGGAAATTCGTTTATATTATGAATCTAAATTATATTACTTATGTTGGCACATGAATCTATATTAACCCCTTAATTTTCATTTCATGTACATATGATGATACAACCCTTTATCCCTCATCAATACTTTTTATTAATTCTTATGTCACACTATTATCCTGCAGAAATTGCATCACAATTTTCCAAACCAAAGTCTTTGTATAGTAAATATGATTGTCATTTCTATGTCAAGGGTATTAACATTTCTGAACATTTTCTAATTGATTATATAGTTTCATGTATGTATTATTCATTCTTTTATCATGGAATAAATGATGATGTTTAATGATTCCATGTTTTATGATCCATTTGACACACTAATGCATGAAATGAAATGATTAAGAAGGGTGTGAGAAGAGAGTGCTCTAATGCATTGGGTAAAGATTAGTATCATGATACGTCAAGTTAAATGATGGTTTACTCATGCTAATTCAAGTGAAATGATAGTTTACTTGTGATCCATGTTTAATGTGCCTTGTCTCATGCTAATATCATGTTAAATATTAATGCCACATTTCCATGTTATGATAATGATGCTATATGATGCCTTTATGTTCATGTTTCTATCATGCTCTATTTATATTCATATTTCCTAAAATGTACTGTATTATTCATGTTATAACTTTTTTACTCCCTTACTGGGCTTTATAGCTCACTCTTTTCCTATGCATATCTCCAGGTTATCCCGTGCAATGCTAAGTACGAAGGAATGTGTGTGGTCATGTAAAAGAAGTTTTCAATAATGTTGTGTATTTCATGTTTTAAGTTGTTATGTAATGTTCCTAATCCCCAATGACACTAGACCTCTTGATATTATATGTTTTATCAATTAAATATTTTATGTAATAAATTATTTTTATGTGTGAAATAAAGAGATGGGTTGTTATATACACTTATATATATGTCCCCTTTATTCTAATACACATATTCCCCATGCCATGAGAGAATATGTGCAATGAAGATATATATATATATATATATATATACGTACCTATGTAATGTGTAAAACTCTCTGAGGATCCACTAAATAATTTAATTAACCTATTGGGAACCCATAGATATAACATGTTAACTTATAAAACTAGCATCTAATTATTTAAAGATTTCACAAATCATACTAAAAAGTTCACAAAAATGCCTATATTACAATACTAATCTATTATCCATTTTAGACACACCAAAAACACATTTCAACTTCTTTTACCATCACTTAAACCATTTATAAATTCCCCCTTTTTACAACCAGAAGGACAACACACCATTTCTCAACAAATTCCACGACAAGCCTAGTTTTATAAATCAACACATTACTTGAAATCATTTCAAAAACATATCTTTTTATGATTATGAAATTTAAAATTCTTACATAATAATAAACAACATGGAATATATGCCTACACTACACCATGATTCAATAAAACTCATTATGAATAAATATTCACCTCATGTACCATTGAAATTACAATTTTCTTTTTCCTAACATGACATTAAATCCTTTTTCATAAAACATTAGAATACAATATGCACAACACATTACCATTTATTAATCAAAAACTCATTTCTATCTCATAAGAAAGATAAAAAATTACCAAATCACACTTCACACCACCATAATAAAATTTAGAACACATTAAAATTAACTACCAAAACAAATAAAAACTTCTAAAAATGTTCAAGCATGGAACCACATAAGTAAAATGATATTGGATGACCCAAAATAGACAGAAGAGCTTCTACATTGGTGGATAATTCCGAAACATGCATGAGTAAGACAAAGAGACCCACCATATTCCATAAAAATTGAATAAAATTTAAAAAAACCAGGATCAATTCATTACATAAGGTCTAGAGAAAACGGATTAAGCGATATGGGAGAAGCAAAATCACTGAAAAACATGAGATTAGGGGAGTAGAGATCATAAATTGATGAATCAAGTGATAAACATTGAGAAATCGGGTGACACTGATAGCGAAGTAGGGGCTTTTCGGAGGGGGTCGTGTACACGGCTTGTTGGGATCGGGGGGGGGGGGGGGGTCTACGTCGCGCGATAGGGGGGTGCGCGAGGGGGGGGATGAAACATGAGGTAAATGGGGAATGGGGAGAGTATATTATGTTTTTTATTTGTATTTTATTTTATTTTGATGTTAATTTAATTTATTTAATTTAATAAAAGGCTTGGTAGTGCATGGTTTGGGTTTCTGTGGGACAAATCTCCCTACCATGACATTTTTTCCCTAAGAAAGCCCCAAGAGGTTCGGTTGACCAAGAGTAAAGTGACAATAAACTACAACCCAAGGAAAAAACTAAAAAATCAAAGACCAGAGACCCAAAACTCTCTTTTGTTATAATCCCAAAACTATGAAATTCCAAAAGAAACTATGAGACCATCTTCAAAAGAAGCCTGGAGCCCATGAAATATATCTCACGTGACCCAAGAGCTTGAACAAATAAAAAAGAGATTACAAATAAGAGACCATTTTCTAAACATATCCCAACAAGGAACACCCAGACCCCTAACATAGAAACCATCGAAGAATCTCATCGAAGTCTATTTAGGATATCTACGAGCATCTTTTACATGGCCCACTATCCAAGACAAACAATGACAATGATCAGGGCTAGGCAGAAAGAAAACTTGAAAGTTCTCTATCAAGAACACCTGGATGATGCTTTCATCACAAGCACATCCCATGGTGGTCTCCTAACTAAAATAGGACTCCTGAAAATCATTGATTTCTCAAGATGGAATAACTCCTAAATCCTAAATAAATCCATAAAATCTGAAATGAAATGAAGAATGGGAAAACAAACACCAACATTTACATTAACAACATTAAAAACATTACAAATACATTTTTATTAAAACAATGTTCCAAAAATTTCTGAAATATCCTTCTACATACCCACTCGAAGATAGCCCCACATATTACATTAATTATAACAAAATGGTCTTTTACCACAAAATACACTTTTGATTGAGCTTGCATCCATGGTATATTCATCCAACAAAGTTGAATGGTTCTCCAAGAGAGTGAATCTTGATCTATGCCATCTCCTGGTACCACCCTGGAAAAACTGTTACAAAAGACATAAACAGAAACATATAAAATAGTTCTTAGCTGCTTCATGACATGAAAACTTTCTATTTCTATGCTTCTCATATAGAAAACACAGCCAGAACTTCCTATCGGATGAATCTGATGACGCAAAAAATAACATCCTTTTTATATCTCTTCTCAAATGAGTCGACACTTCTAAATCATCTTTGACCAGAAAAGATCTCCTCACAACCACTTCATAATTATCATGGATTGAAGACACTACCTGAATGAATTCTAATAAGAGACCCCTTTCAAAGAATTGAGATTTCAAAAAATCATCACTGATATGGTTTTGGAGATAAGTCACAAACTCAAAGTAGTTTTTAGAACACACAAACACCGTTAAACTTCCCTACTCGAGATTGTACAGCCCTCAACCCATCAATATTCTCTTATCATTGGGGATGTATTTCTTGATGAACAACGCATTGATGAGTTCCCACAAGTAATTCATCTGTGGTTTATATGAAAGAAAAAATTTCCACCATTCCCGACATATGCCTTATAATGTGGAGGTGGAAAGATCAAGATTGATAGTTTCAGGTGGTTAATGGTGAACAAATATCTCCTCAATATTTTGCATCCATTCCTTATCTTTCCCTGGTTCTAGCTTCCCAATGAAATGATGAGGGTTTAACTCTTGGAACCTCTAAACAAACTCCTGATATTGAGAACCTCCAGGATCCATATCCATAATGGATAAACAAAATGTCTATATCTTGTATTGATCAATTGAAACTCACATGATGGAAGAAGCACTTATAGATGATTTTCAAAATCCCTTAGAACTCAGTAGGGGCATAATCCAAAAACATGGATCACAAATACAAGTGAAAATGTATCATAAATCAAAATTCCATATCTTAATTTGAAATCAACAACACAAACTCAAAAAATAATTTCAATTACACCCTAACACATGAAAGAAAAATCCAAAAATGGAAATCTCCAAACCAAAAAAGGTGATATCACACACTCACACTATTTAAAACATTGAAATCCCCCTTTTTGGAAGCACACTTTTTATAAAAAGACAAACCATATGAACCCAACAACCCCCATTGATATTCCATTTAGCCTCAAACATACACAAATATATATATATATATATATATATATATTCATGTGATAGCTCAATAACCCCTCTATACATACCAATAAAATTCAACTTACCACATACATACATCCATATACATATATTTGTGCACTCATAGGCATACCAAGAGCTGAATAATAGAAACATTTTCAATTTCCAAACCACATTAAAAATTCAAAAACCAAATTTAAAATGAAACCTCATCATCAATGAAATATTTTTCAAATTATACATTCATTTTCACATTTTCCATTTCACAAAGCCTTTCAAAAACCCCAAAAACATTTCCTAATATGACTCCCATTTTCAAAACCACCCAATTCATCTTCAATAAGATTCAAATATTTGGTTTTGAAAATTTAATTTTGATACAGCAATCATTATTTTCACAATCCAAAAATCTTTTTGAAATATAAATAAAAACAATACAAAACTATATTAGGCCAACCATAAGTACAAATAAAAGTAACCATGAAGGAAAAATAGTGTTGATTGGTGTCTTGTCCATATGGTTGTCTTATGACAACTGATCCATAACCATGACAATTCTTTTAGGACCATGTCCCAAGCTCCACATGGAATTACATGCCATTCAATCTCACAGATACAATTAGACCGAGTCTCATTTCGTTTCCAGAAATAAAAATCAACCCATAGAAACCAAATAAACAAAGAAAAAACCGACTCCCCATGGAAAATCAAGGTTTGATCTAGGTAGTGTATGCTAGACACTCCCATAGACTACCCCCGAAGCACTGAAAATCCCACTCCTTCTACATTAACATTCCAAATAATAAAGGGTGGTATTAAATCTAGGTCCTCTAAAGGACATATCCTTTTATACCATTTTGTCATAACCAACCTGGGTCAACCTTGAACTGGTCACCCGATCCGGCCCACGACAAGGCCCGATAGGCATTCCTGATCTTCCTGGGCTGGAGACAAGCACCAAGGGAATCAAAATAGTGAAAATGGTAATTATTTTATTCAATATAAATAATCATAAAGATATGTAATAATAAAATAGAATCCCAAAATAAATAAACCAAATAAAAAAACTAAAAAAGAACGAAAAAATAAAACTAACTTAACCTGATTACCACAAAACTCCATGTGACCCCATGGGTCACACTCTGATCCCAAGACTCAACATTACCCATAAACATCAAGAAAAAAATGAAAACTAAAATCTGTACTAAAAAAGAATTTTGTATAGATGTTAGTATTAAGACACGGTAGGAATACAATAGTAATATATTTCCAAATTCATTTCCTTTAAAAAAATAATCATAAATTTCAGGTATGAACTATAATATATAAAAGTATGTTTTTCAATCATTTTACCTTTAAATAAAATCACAAACCATTTCACTTTTTACCATTTAAAACCATACTATTTCCCAAGAAAGAACCATATGCATTTTAAAAGAGAGATGAAATTTTAGTTATAAAGGAATGTGTGAGTATAAAACATTTCCAAAACCTTTTTCCATAACCATTTGAAACCACTTTTTCATTTTATTCAACAGTACACACTATTATAGAACCAATATCAACAATAATACATCATGGTAAATGGGAAATAATACACAAGAGTATCTAGAGAACAAGGCATAAAAAAATTTGTGCCAGTAGATATGGGTAAAACCTAGGATCTCATGAATAATCTAGAATGCACTATTTATGTGACTCATCCTGAAGAAAATCCTTACCAGAGGATGTAATAATTCCCAAATTTCCTATCATCACTCAACTGGGCCAGATCAAGGGGCCAATCCCATATTAGAAATAAAAAAAATATCCCCCCTTTTATGGACCACTATCTTGAACATAATCTAAACTAGTACATCAATAATTCACTGAAAATTCACTAACTATTCTTGTTTCCCATGTCAAGAATAATAAGGTGCTGATCTAACAATGTCAAACAATAAATCCATCCCATTAACATGCATCACACACTAGAAACAAAAACAAAGGTCCCCCCCAAAATCACTCCAAGGGTTGTTTCTTTCTATTTCCATCAACTAGAATTACACAAGGGATGTCCCATATGAGGACCACCCATTCCATCATTATCTAATAAGGAATGAGTTGCATCATAAATGTTTTTTTAAGGAAAATTACATTTTAAATGCACTACATTGGCCTAAAGAAACCATTTCACACTAACCCATTTCCTAAGAAGCAACACACACCAACTCATTTTCAAAAAATCAAATAAACATCACATATAATCTCTAATCTATTTAAAACCCCTTTTAAGAAATATTTTTGAGAAACCCACAGATATTTTTAACCGAAGAGATTATTTAAAAATGAGAAATCACATACAAATTCCAAATAGGAAATTTGATAAACATTTTATTAACACTTGGTATGCACATTTAATAAAATTGTTTTAAGTAATAAAAAATTAAGAGGAACTAATTTTATTATGATTAATACATTTATACTATAAACAACCATGTATTATAAGATAGAATTTAATAAGGGTTTTAAAAGAATTAAATCAATAAATATTTAATCCTAAGGGAAATTCATAGTGAAACCTATAACAAAATGGAAGAAGAACAAGATGCAAATTTTTTCAGTTTATTCCTTTGATGAAGACCTCCCCATAATTTTGTACACATACACTCTTATATATATATATAACCAATAATCCAATACACATAGTCCCTGAACCCTTAGGTAATATGTGGAATGAGTATTTATATAAATAAATATATTCTATACATTCTTATGTATGTGTGTACAACTCATTGAGGAACCCCTGAACAATTTAATTAACCTATAGAGAACCCACTCATAAAAAATGTTCATTTAAAAAAGTAGCATCCCATTCTTTGAATAATTCACAACTCAAACTTAAAAGATCAAAAAAGTTATACATTCCAATACTAATAAATATTCCATTTTACTCCCAAAAACACGTTTCAAATTCTTTTACCATCACTTACAAAATTTATAAATTTTCCCTTTTTACAAAAAAAAAAAGAATAACACACTATTTATCAACCAATTCCATGGAAATCAACATTTTATAAATATATTCACAACATGAAATCATTTTAATAATATTCATTTTATGATTAATCAATATAAAATTCACACATAAAAACACAATAAGGCCTACTTACAAGCACTACTCCATTATTTAATAAAAATAATTACGAACAAATACTCACCTCAAGTGCCTTTGAAATTACAATTATTCCTTCCCAAAAAAGGAATAATACTATTTTCAATAAACATTTGAATTTATTATGAACAACATAAATCTATTTATTTAGAAAAAAACTCATTTCTAACCCATAAGAAAGTTTAAACACTACCAAATCACACTCAGAACCACCAATAGAAAATTTAGAGCACATTTAAATTAACTACACTAAAAAAATAAAATCTTCTAAAAATTTGATGGTATGTAATCATCTACCTCAAATGATAAGAAAAAAAATAGATTGAAGAAATTTTACTTTGGTTTAGAACTCATAAACACGTAAAAGGAAGTCTGCGAGACCCCCCACACAACTTTAAAATGGAAGAAATTAAAAAACATTTTCAATCCATGACCTAGGGTTTCAGACAAATGGGACAAGGTGATGAGGGAGAAGAAAACCACCAAAAACATGTGTATTGGGGAGTAGAGACTATACCTCAATGAATTGAGTGATAAACCCAGATAAATAAGGTGAAACCTACAGATAAAGAGGGGCTCACCGGAGGTGGTCGTGTGCACAACTAGAAGGCATCAGGGGGGGTGCCTACAACATGCGATAGGAGGGGGTGGGTGACACGCATGTTAAAGGGGGAGGGCGTGGGTATATTAGGATTTTTATTTTTATTTTATTTTTATATTTATTTTAATATAATTTATTTATTTAAAAAAGACTTTGTGGCACACAATTTGGGTTGGGGTGCGACTCTTTAACATGTTCATTATACATTAAAGGTGATTTTATTGTATAGGTCTAAGAAGATGGAAAAAGGAATAACACAAAAATGGATGAAATCTGGGAGGACTAAATCTTAATTGGAATGGAGAGTTTCATCATAAATTCAATATTTTTTGACTCCCTATTTTTTTTCTAAAAATATTTTCAATAAATTAAAAATTATTTTTTATTCCCACACGTAGAATTTTTCTATACACGACCTATCAAGGTGACATGAGTTTATTAGGAATACCATGATACCATGATTTATATTTCTATTATAATGATATTTTAGGAGTTATATGGTGAATTAAATTATTATAGTGAATATTAGGTATTAATTTTAATGAGTTATAATTTGAGTCAATCGGTTGATTCCTGTAAATAAAATTTCACAACAATTTTTGTTATTATAATTTATGAATTTCATGTGGATTGATATACTATTATTAGCCATTAAATGATTGATTTTTCAATTTAATTTTTTATTCGAGAGTGTATTTTTTGGAAAAATATTTCCAATTATTTCTTGAGAAACTTTATTGAGAGATATTTGTCCATTCGACATACTATAAAATGCATTGGATGTTTTCAAAGCTATAAACGTGAAAAGTCACATTTACTATTAGTGATGCATTGTTAATTATTTATCCATTATACATTAATAATCATTTTAAATTAATTTTGTTTTATCACATATAAACCATGAATAAAATTTTTATGCATTATCCACAATAAAATCCATTTGTATCCCTTCCCACCTTCTATATTTATATTTCTGGAAATTTTATATTTGAAGTGTGGGGGTGATGGAATTCACGGTAAAAGGGATAAGCTACATTGTAAGGAATAAATGTGGGGGTACTATTTTGGGTGTTAAGAAAGGTTTTGAGTCATTCATTATATTTTTTTCCATTCATTAAAAAATTAAATAAGTTAAAAATGTAGAAAATGAAAAAATGAATTTGTTTTGAAATGGGATAATCAAAAATCACCATTACCCGAATGATGAGTTTTATCATACGGGGTTAGGTAGTGGATCTGTTATTCATTATAAGATTAACATTTTAAAAATAAAAATACCTGAAAATTACATTGAAAAAATAGTGAAAATTCAAGTGGATGTAAATTTTGTTATTAATACATATATTGTTCATTATCTACATTAAGTTATTGGAAGCGAGAGGTGTCACTTTGAAGGGGATACTTTGAATGATATTTTACATTTTATTTCATCCATTATGATTTTGATATAAAACTGTTATGTGTGCCATAAAATTTTTAACTTCAATCCATAGAAACTTATATTTTAGATTCATTAAAACCTTAATTAAAAAATGCTCAAGATTTTTTTCTGTGAATTTTTTCCTTACGAAGTGGAGAAAGTAGATCCTTTTTATAGAATATGGAAAAGGATCTTGTACTCATGTAATGGTAATAAATATAACTGAAAATGTTTTATCAGTGATGATAGGAGTGCATTCAAAGTGTGGTAGAAAATTACATGGAATATCTAATAATAATGAATTTAGAGACATGAATGGAAGGGAAGATAAGACCCACCATTTTACAATGGAACAAAGTAAGATACTTGTGTAAATTTTTCTTTTAATAAAATTGAAATTTAATAGAAATTTTATGGAACACTAATTTTTAGTTTCCTATTGAATATAGTTTTTATTTTTTTTTATTTAAAATTTTAATATTAATATCGTTTTTTCACTTTATTTTGTTGTTGAGAATAAATTATCAAGGAAAATAATTCCAAAAGTGTGGGGGTATTTGATGCTCATAATTTTTGTGAATTTATTTATTCATTTATTATTTTTTAAATTTTTTATAATGTTTCATGTGAATTAACTGATTTATTTAAAAGTATTTCATTTTAATTTGTATAATTATTTTGGATTAAAATAGGTGGAAATTTTAAATTTGTATGTTGAGTATTTAAAGTGATTTTTTTGAAGTTTTTGATTACCCTTACGCATGGGCTAGGGCTGCATAAGGTTAATATTTTTTATACATTTATAAATGAGATTTTTTAAAGATATTTATACAGATAAGTGTACTACTACAAGTATAAGGACCCAGCCATAAACATTACATATTATTGAATTAAATGAATAATTCACATTGAGGATATTTTCAGGGTTAGAGTTTTAGAGAATTAGGACATAACTATTACATCTCAAAGGTTACAAAGTAGACACATCTACTCAGCTTCCATTTTTTTCACAAAAATAAAAACTCTTGAACAAAATAGTCATTTCTAATTCCTTGTTTTAGACAGCTTGACATTTCCTTGATCCCATCCTTGACCCTATTCAACTTTATCGCCTGTGAAAAACATTTCAAAAAAACTTGGGATGAGCATAAAAAGCACAGTAAGGGTTATTACAATATGGAAAGAAACCAATAGTCCATGTATACATAAGAATCAATGAAATCATACTTTACTCATAAATCGTAAGCAATTTAACATACCTCATGAAATCATAATATTTACGAATAACTCATAGAAATCATAAGACGTAAAGGTAACTTGAGGCATTCATAACATTCTTACATAAGGAGTAACCCTCATGGTTATGTTTGGAATATCCATCATAGAATATTCCCTAAATCTCTTCATAGAAACCTTAGCATTTAACTCCATCGCGTTACCCAATGCATTGGAGAGCTATATCGGGCTCACCCGCCCTTAGTTTATCACGGAACCACCCGTCTTCATAAATAATGCCCAAAAACCATAACATAATCATAACACATAACTTAAGCATTAATGCAAGATACAATTCCCACATTTTAATAACAATATAACATTTTAACATATTGAAACAATGAATCCATTCTAAAAACCATTTTCAAAACCATTTAAAACATTTAATAAAGGGATTTTTGAGTCAAAGTGTCCCATACCACTTTTAAGATTTCAATATCCATATTAATAAATCCTTAAAACCATTTTGAAAACATGTATATTAATGAGAAATATTTATAAGAATAAATCATTAAAACATTTAAAATGATATTTTAGTTAAAGGGTTTTTAACAAAATGAGAGACACTTGAATACAATAATTGAGGAATAACATTTAATCAGAACTTTATAATATCATGAGAATAAATGGATTCATGATATATTATTCCAAAGGATAGTATATACACCATATAAGAGTGAATTGGTGCATAACAACAATTAAGTATCAATAGAATTGTAAAATGAGATGAAATCCCTTATAAAGAAGGTATCCTTAAATTAAGGATAAATCAATCTCATAATTATGTGTGAAAAATATAAATACACCCAATATAAGTGGATATTAAGTGTAACACAACCAGAGGTCATTCACACATATTCATAGAATGACATATTCAATAACTATAAGTTGAACCCAAAGAAATCGAAATTGGGTTAAGAAGTTCCCTTGGTAAAATTCGACAGCCTAACGGCGTCACTTTAAAATTCATAACATTAGTCGATGACAGAGAAAATGTTATCTCATCACATAGACATAAAATTTACCTCAATAATGATATATAATAACATATCCCAACATAAAAATATGTAAATAAAAAGACATAACAAAATAAGTCTTTTTAAAAGAGGAGTGTGAAAGGTTCCCTTACCGATGTGGGCAACTTTCGAAACATACACCCCATGAAATAAGGGTCATACAATGAAGATGTAACTACCAATAAATGAGAATATATTATACAAATAGTAAAATAATGGGCAGAACATACACCACACAAAATTAAATAGTGGCCAATGTAGCATGAATCTCACGGGAATAAAAAGTGAGATGAAAATCCCCTTATGAAAATTTGGCAGCCTAACAGCGCCACATAATACTTCCAAAAATGGATTGATGAGATAAAATAGGGTCTCTCATAATGTTAACATAAAATTTACATAAATAGTAATATAAAATAACCTTCCCCAACATAATAAAGAGGAGCTTAAAGTAAGTTACATAAAAAGAGTACTTAAAAAGAAAGAGAGAGGTAGGATCCCATACAAAAATTCAGCAGCCTAACGGTGCCACATAAAAATTCTTAAAATGAATTGATGAGAGTAAGAGGGGGTAACTCATCATAGGAAAATAAAAATTACAGTGTGGTGAATATTAAATAACATCCTCCAACAAAAGAACATGGAGCATAAATTAAATGACATAAAAGAGGGTACTTGAAAAGAAAGAGAGAGGTCGGATCCCTTACAAAAATTCGGCAGCCTAACGGCGCCACTAAAAACTTCTAAAATGGATTGATGAGGGAAAATAGGGTCTCTCATCATATGAACATAAAAAATTAAATTAATATTAATATAAAATATCATCCCAATCATAAGAAAGATGAGCTTAAAATTAATGACATAAAAGAGTGTACTTAAAAAGAGAGGGGTAGGATCCCTTACCTCAAGTCCGACTTGTCTTGCTCGTTTCATTATATTCCTGAATAATAAACTTTGGTAAATTTATAATTGCTTAATTAACTCCTTTAAATATTATTATTTAGTGCATATCACATATTATAATGTTATAATAATTTTTTAATAATGTTATTTCATATCAGACGTTTTTGCCGATGTTTGGTACACGAGTAAAAAAATGAACTTGTTTGAAAATGATTGCCCATGTAGTTATAAGTAAATAATTTACAGAATAGTATTAATGATTAAAATATCATATATATCCATTATATATTCATTTTATACTATTCCATATCATTTGGAGATAAAAAATGAAAATCACCGTTCATGGAGACGGTAGGTCGTACGTACGCATGAACGCTACTTTCATTTTTTTTCTCATATTAATGGAATTAAAAATAAATGAGATATATATATATATATATATATATATTATAATTATAGGATAATATATATGTTATATAGGTCACATATGTTCATTAATTTCATTCTTTATACATTCCATGTATTGCATGAACGAGTCACATCACTTGAGGGGGCAGTAGTCCACACTTCCTCATATGAAATTATCGCATTTGCACAACATGAAAAGAATAAAGGTATGTTTTAAATATAAAATAAAGAATCATATAGTAAACATAAATACCATATATATCATATATAAAATACAGTGACATAATAATGTCCACCTTTAAAGGAGTTAAAAGAATATTGAACAATCATCGTTTCGTGAGGCAGAAAATCGCCAACCACAGAAACAGTATGTTATTTAACCATTGGATGAAGGTGTGTGTAGGTGTAGCTCTAATAATTCTCATAAAAACATCCTATTATATTTAAGATACTGGTTTTGTTACAAAATAAAGTAATAAAAAGAGTTTAGGGGGTTGGAGAAGCAAAATAAAACATAAGAACACAAGAGAAGACACTACCTTTAAATCGGGTAACTCGTTTTGATTTGAGCTCAAAGGCTTCCTTGGAAAGAGTTCTGCCAAAAGTGAGGCTTCTAGGAATAATAGAGGGATGTGGAGAGACAAAATGGGCAGATTTTGGATGAGCCAAAGGCTTTAGAGGTTTGAGTAAGGTTGTAGAGGTGGGGGCCTTTTATAAGAGGAGAGGAGGGGCACTCTTGGAAAGTCTTGAAAAGTAACATTATTATAAAATAATTTTCGAATTTTAAAGGTCCCACAATTATATATTTCTAGGATAAGGTGATAATAGTTCTAAATCCTCACATACAATAGGTTTTTGACCACTTTAGGTCTTAGATGTTACATTATCTTTTCAATTTATTTAAATCGTTAAATAATGAGGTAATCGCTGCATCATCATGGTGTCATAAATACATTAATTTATTTAATGTCTAAAAATTATAAAAAACTATCATGATGTAGTAAATATTTTTATCTTTCAAATGAATATTTATAGTCAAAAATTTGACTTGTATAACCCCATGTAAAAAAAATTAGTAAAACAACACATGTTTGTGACATTTTAATTTTAACTTTATATAAAAAGTTATTAATGTCATTTTCCTACCAAAGTGGCTCCATGGGGTCCCCAAGTTGGCCCATGGATTTTATTGGTCGGCCATGACTCATCCAATAAGTTTATTACATGTGTAAAGGTCATTTCATATTATTATAACATTATCATTACTTTAAATTACACTAATTACCTTTAATCGCGATTAATAAAACTTAAAAGTTATTATTCACCAAAAAATTATTTTAACCCCATTGAACCACATTTTACATCCTATTGACAACCATGTATGTTGGATTTTTTAAATTCAAATCATAGAAGTGGTAAAGTTTCATTTAAACGAAAAATCAGTTTTTAAACTACCACTTAGTGGTTTCACTATTCATCAAAAATAGAAGTTTTTCAGAAAAATACCAAAAATTCACCCTAAGCTATATTTGATATTCCGAATTCAAAAATGATGTCTATTTTAAAAAATTCAGAACATATAAGTTACATTAATTAATTTAATAGTTAATTCCCGCTGTCAGAACAAATAGCGTGTTTTTATGAAATAATATATATCAAAAGATTGACACTAGTTTAAGTCCAATTTCAAAGTGAAATTAATTCCAATGAACACCATTGAATTAAATGGTAAAAATATATTTTAATTTCACTTTAAAACCAATTCAAAAGATGATCTAATAATATAAATAAATTATATTAAAAATACATTTTGAATAAAAATACAACATTTTTCACTTATTCATTAAAAATGAACTTTACCGTAAAAATACCAAAAATTTACACAAAGTAAATTTTGATGTCCCTATTTTAAAGAAGAATTTTATTTTGTCAAATATAACACATAAAATTTTAAAAAAGTGGATTTAAAAGAGTTTCTCCATCAAAAGGCATTTAATCGACCTTTTAAAGAATATTAGAATGTTTACGCTTAAAATTGGATTCATTCGCATTTTTAATCCTATAACATTTATTGTAAAAAGTAAAAATATTTGAAAAACATATATAATCATTTTGAAGTTAGTTCTGTTCATTCCCGTCATTATAACGGCTAGGAGTTAACTACCATTTAAAATTAAATTATTTTATTTTTAGAGTGCAACGTAATATTTCAATGGAACTCGTTGTTGCGTATTCGGTAAGCCATCAAGCATAGCGTTCCCTTTAAATTAATATGAACATTTTATTCACAAATAGGGATAAATATAAAAATTTAATATTCTTTATTTACCTGGGGTGTTACATCCTTCCCCCCTTTTGGGAATTGCGTCCTCACAATTTTAAAATTGGGCTCGGAAATATCATTGAAAGTCCCACATTAGAACAAGAGTCGATAAAACAATCACTATAAAAGAAATAAAGAGAAGTACAGAGGTCACATGAGTTAACCCATACTAGGATTCCATGTAAGAAAACATGGATATGGAAGAAAAAGAAAAGGGTCATGTTCTTAGGGAGAGTGATAGAAAACATGTTTAGGAGAAAGTTAACCACAAGAAAATCACAAACTTGTGGTGGGTTAAACGGTATTCGATTCCCTAGTAGGAAAAGTTAATCGACAAAATTTTTGTTTTAAGTTACTTTTCATTGAGGAATTTATTTTTGATCTTAAGGAAACATACTTACTTGTCATGTTGACTTTCAACTTTTACTAGATTTATTACACAAACTCATACTATCCCCAAATGATTAGTATTTAAGAAGACTTGTTCACATTAAGAGTACTATAATCAACTTCTAGAGAATCACCTAATCCAAAAAAGAGAACTATATATTTCCCATGTCTTTAGATCTCAACCAAAACCAAACCAAAAAGTTTAGTACGAGATCAGATAATACCCAATAAGGATATTTTTTTTTACAAAAAGAAAAACTACTCCTAATCTCCAAAGTTTGTCAAACAAAACCCAAGGTTCAACAAAGACCATTCAATAAACATCTATCCATAAAATTAATCAAAGTAAACCCAACTAATCTTGAAACCCAAATATTTGAAGGATTTAATCACATAGTCTCCCAAGGTAAAAATTAACATTTATCTCTAAATAACATCAGTTGTTCTTAAAGACTCATACTGAAAAGTAATTAACCTAATCACATATCCTCCATGATAGGTTAATAATTTCCATAGATAACCCAAAATCAACTTACTCTTGATTCATAAAATCATCCAACTAAAAAAATAATTATTCAAACTGACCAGGGACTTCACATAGTCCAGTGGTAGGCGATAAATACCAGTCGCACTTTGGTTGTGGGTTCGATTCCCGCAACTTTGTCCAACGCGATGGGTTGTCACATGGTCTATGTGTTTTCCTTTTTCCAAAACTATATAATTATTAAAACATTCCCCAAAACGAGATAAAATATTCAAAAATAACCATAAAATAAATTAACCTCAAGTTTATCTCATGTCATTCATATTCCATCATAACGTATAGTAACCCATAATTACCTCAAAAGTAAAGATCATATAAACCCTAATGGTTACCTTTATAATTATTACCTGAACTTCCATGTCGAGTTGGTTCTCTTGGACATGATTTATTATAGAACTCACCAAGGTTCAAGTGGTTGATCATGACACCTAATAGTTGGTTTAGAATAACCACGATATTTCTCATTGAATCCCCCATTTCATCTAGTCTCTTAATCAGAGAACCACCACAGTTTCCTTCAAACCCATTGTCACTTTGGTGCCTGCTAGATCCATCCATTTACTAAAACTAGAAATGTCAGTGTGAGTATATCAAAAAAATCATTATGTACTAGAGAGGAAGATAAACACTAAGATATACTTATCCAAGTTATCTCAAACTCATTCTAACCTTCAAAAATAACAATGACTCTATCTAATATAATAACCTTTGTGGTCATACACAACATGTCACTTAACACTCTAACCTCTAAAGTTATCTAAACCATCCTCTGATGCCAACTATAAGGACCTAGCCTTAAACATTACTTATTATTGAATTAAATGAATAATTCACATTGAGGATCTTTTTAGGTTTAGAGTTTTAGAGAATTAGGACATAAATATTAAATCCCAAAGGTTACAAAGTAGACACATCTACTTAGCTTCCATTTTTTTCACAAAAATAAAAACTCTTAAACAAAAGAGTCATATCTAGTTCCTTGTTTTAGACAGCCTGACATTTCCTTGATCCCATCCTTGACCCTGTTCAACTTTATATCATGTGAAAAACATTTCAAAAAAACATGGGATGAGCATAAAAAGCTTAGTAAGGGTTATAACAATACGGAAAGAAAACATTAGTCCATGTATACATAAAAATCAACGAAATCAAACTTTACTCATAAAGCATAAGAAATTTAACATACCTCATTAAATCATAAGATTTACAAATAACTCATAGAAATCAAAAGAAATAAAGGTAACTTGAGGCATTCATAACATTATTACATAGGGAGTAACCCTCATGGTTACATTTATAATAGCCATCATAGAATATTCCTTAAATCTCTTCGGAGAAACCTTAGCGTTTAACTCCTTCATGTTACCCAATGCATTGGAGAGATATATCGGGCTCACCCGCCCTTAGTTTATCACCGAACCACCCGTCTTCATAAACAATGCACAAGAACCATAACATAATCATAGCACATAACTTAAGCATAAAGGCCAGATAACATTCCCACATTTCAATAACAATATAACATTTTAAGATATTGAAATAATGAATCCATTCTAAAAACCATTTTCAAAACCATTTAAAACATTTAATAAAGATATTTTTGAATGAAAGTGTCCCATACCACATTGAAGCTTTTAACATTTTAAACCATCAATATCCATATAAATAAATCCTTAAAACAATTTTGAAAACATGGATATTAATTAGAAATATTTATAAGAATAAATCATTAAAACATTTAAAAATATATTTTAGTTAAAGGGTTTTTAACAAAATGAGAGACACTTGAATGAAATAATTTAGGAATAACTTTTAATCAGAACTTTATAATATCATGAGAATAAAGGGATTCATGATATATTATTCCAAAGGACAGTATATACACCATATAAGAGAGATTTGGTGCATAACAACAATGAAGTCTCAATAGAATTGTAAAATGAGATAAAATCCATTATAAAGAAGGTATCCTTAAATTAAGGATAAATCAATCTCATAATTATGTGTGAAAAATATAAATACCCCAAATATAAGTATATATTATTTGTAAAACAACCAGAGGTCATTCACACATATTCATAGAATGACATATTCAATAACTACAAGTTGAACAAAAAAAATCGAAATTGGGTTAAGAAGTTCCCTTGGTAAAATTCGACAGCCTAACGGCGTCACTTTAATATTAATAACATTAGTAGATGAGAGATAAAATGGTATCTCATCACTTGGACATAAAATTTACATCAATAAGGATATATAAGAACATATTCCAACATGAAAAGATGTAAATAAAAACACATAACAAAATAAGTCTTTTTAAAAGAGGAGTGTGAACGGTTCCCTTACCGATTTGGGAAAATTTCGAAACGTACACCCCATGAAATAAGGGTCATAAAATGAATATGTAACTACCCATAAATGAGATTATATTATACAAATAGTAAAATAATGCGCAGTAAATATGCCGCACAAAAGGAAATAGTGGCCAATGTAGCATGAATCTCACAAGAATTAAAAGTGAGATGAAAATCCCCTTATGAAAAATTTGGCAGCCTAACGGCACCACATAAAACTTCCAAAAATGGATTGATGAGATAAAATAGGGTCTCTCATCATATTAACATAAAATTTACATAAATAGGAATATAAAATAACATCCCCCAACACAAGAAAGATGAGCTTAAATTAAGTTACATAAAAAGAGTACTTAAAAAGAAAGAGAGAGGTGGGATCCCTTACGAAAATTCGGTAGCCTAACGGCGCCACATAAAAATTCTTAAAATGAATTGGTGAGAGTAATAGGGGTAACTCATCATAGGAAAATAAAAATTACAGTATGGTGAATATTAATTAACATCCTCTAACATAAGAACATAGAGCATAAATGAAATGACATAAAAGAGGGTACTTGAAAAGAAAGAGAGAGGTCGGATCCCTTACGAAAATTCGGCAGCCTAACGGCACCACTAAAAACATTAAAAATGGATTGATGAGAGAAAATAGGTTCTCTCATCATATGAACATAAAAAAGTACAGTAATAGTAATATAAAATAACATCCCAATCATAAGAAATATGATCTTAAAAATAATGACATAAAAGATTGTACTTAAAAAGAAAGAGAGGGGTAAGATCCCTTACCTCAAGTCTGAATTGTCTTGTTCCTTTCATTATATTCCTGAATAATAAACTTTGGTCAATTTATAATTTCTTAAGTACCTCCTTTAAATATTATTATTCATTTCATATCACATATTATAATTTTATAATAATTGTTTAATAATGTTAGTTCATATCAGACGTTTTTGCCGATGTTTGGTACATGAGAAAAAAAATGAACTTGTTTGAAAATGATTGCCCATGTAGTTATAATTAAATAATTTAAAGAATATTATTAATGAATAAAATATGATATATATCCAGTACATATTCATTTTATTATATTCCATAACATTTGGAGATAAAAAATGAAAATCACCGTTCATGGAGACGGTAGGCCGTACGTACGCATGAACGCTATTTTCATTTTTTTGTAATATTAATGGAATTAAAAATAAATGAGATATATATATAATTCCAGTATAATATATATTTTATATAGGTAACATATTTTCATTAATTTCATTCTTTATACATTCCATGTATTGCATGAATGAGTCACATCACTTGAGGGGGTGGTAGTCCACACTTCCTCATATGAAATTATCGCATTTGAACAACATGAAAAAAATAAAGGTAAGTTTTAAATATAAAATACAGAATAATATAGTAAACATAAATACCATATATATCATATATTAAATACAGTGACATCATAGTGTCCACCTTTAATGGTGTTAAAAGAATATTGAACAATCATCGTTTTGTGAGGGAGAAAATCGCAAACCACCGAAACAATATGTTCTTTAACCATTAGATGAAGGTGTGTGTATGTGTAGCTCTAATACTTCTCATAACAACATACTAGAATATTTTGGATACTGTTTTTGTTACAAAAGAAAGGAATAAAAAGAGTTTAGGTGGTTGGAGAAGCAAAATAAAACATAAGAACACAAGATAAGGCACTACCTTTAAATTGGGTAACTCTTGTTGATTTGAGCTCAAAGGCTTCCTTGGAAAGACTTGTACCAAAGGTGAGGCTTCTATGAGTAATATAGGGATGTGTAGTGAGAAAATGGGCAGGGTTTTGCTGATCCAAAGGCTTGCGATGTGTGGATAAGGTGGTAGAGGTGGGGGCCTTTTATAAGAGGAGAGGAGGGGCACTCTTGGAAAGTCTTGAAAAGTAACATTATTATAAAATGATTTTCGGATTTTAAAGGTCCTATAATTATATATATCTAGGATAAGGTGATAATAGTTCGATATACACACATCCAATAGGTTTTTGACAAGTTTATGTCTTAGATTGTACATTATCTTTTCATTTTATTTAATTATTAAATAATGTGGTAATCGCTGCATCATCATGGTGTCATAAATAATTTAATTTATTTAAGGTCTAAAAATTATAAAAAAAATATCATGATGTAGGAAATAGTTTCATATTTATAATGAATATTTATAGTAAAAAATATGACTTGTATAGCCCCATGTAAAAATTGTTTTAGTAAGACAACACATGTTTGTGACATTTTAATTTTAACTTTAAATAAAAAGTTATTGATGTCATTTTCCTACCAAAGTGGCTCCATGGGGTCTCCAAGTTGACCCATTGATTGTCTTGGTCGGCCATGACTCATCCACTAAGGGTATGAAATGTGTCAAGGTCATTTCATATTATTATAACATTATGTTTACTTTTAATTACACTAATTACCTTTAATCGCGATTAATAAAACTTAAAAGTTACTATTCACCAAAAAATTATTGTAATCCCATTGAACCAAATTTTACATCCTAATGAAAACCATTTATGTTGTATATTTTAAATTCAAATCATAGAAGTGGTAAAGTTTCATTTAAACAAAAAATCATTTTTTAAACTACCACTTAGTGGTTTCACTATTCATCAAAAATTGATGTTTTTCAGAAAAATACCAAAAATCACCCTAAGCTATATTTGATATTCCGAATTCAAAAATGATGTATATTTTACAAAATTAAAAACATTTAAGTTAAATTAATTAATTGAATAATTAATTCCCGCTGTCAGAACAAATAGCGTGTTTTTATGAAACAATATATATCAAAAGATTGACACTAGTTTAAGTCCAATTTCAAAGTGAAATTAATTCCAATGATCACTATTGGATTAAATGGTAAAAATATATTCTAATTTCACTTTAAAACCAATTCAAATTATGATATAATCATATAAATAAATTAGATTAAAAAGAGGTTTTGAATAAAAATACAATATTTTTCACTTATTTATTAAAAATGAACATTTATCGTAAAAATACCAAAAATTTACACAAAGTAAATTTTGATGTCCCAATTTTAAATAATAATTTTATTTCGTCAAATATAACACATAAAATTTTCAAAAAGTGTATTTAAAAGAGGTTCGCCATCAAAAGGCGATTAATCGACCTTTTAGAGAATATTAGAATGTTTACGCTTAAAATTAAATTCATTCTCATTTTTAATCCTCAAACATTTATTGTAAAAATTCAAAATATTTGAAAAACATATATAATAATTTATTAGTTAGTTTTGTTCATTCTCGTCATTACAACGGCTAGGTGTTAACTACAATTTAAAATAAAATTATTTTATTATTAGAGTGCAATGTATGATTTCAAAGGAACTCATTGTTGTGTATTGGGTAATCCATCGAGCATAGTGTTCCCTTTAAATTAATATTAACATTTTATTCACAAATAGGAATAAATATAAAAATGTCATATTCTTTATTTACCTGGGGTGTTACAACAAGCTATGCATAAGGGTAAATAAAAATATATTTAAGGGTAAGCCTCTGGCTCATCCACTATGTCATGGTAACTATAGTTTATGAAGGGGTGTATAAAGGTATGTGTAGTGCTATGTTAATGTATAGGAGATACTCTATAAAAGTAAGATAGACTACATAAAGGTCAATGAACAATTTAGAAGGAAACATAAAGATTATTTTTTCTATTTATAATGGTAAATCCAAATTATCAAATGTAGTGTAAAGGTACTTCATGAGATAATTAAAGGTCGTACAATACTACAAAAGGGAACAATGGGCTATGTAAGGGTGACCTTATGTTTGTAGGAGAAATATAATGGTAGAAAAAATAATTCATAAGTTTCATAAGGGTAATAAAAGAACATATATAGTGATAACTCTAGGTAAACAAGGGTTGCCTAAGGGTCCCCTGACCACTAAGTTTTAATCAGATTCCTCCATCTACAATGTTGCATGATTTAATGCTCAATTAAACTGCACTTGTGATGGTGTGGATCCTGATGGATTCCATTGTTAAGTTAGATAGCCATTATGGTGAATTGAGGTATCTTAATGATATAGAGGTTATGGACATATTCTACAATACGCATTATATGAGTTGTTGAAGACTATACCGCACACATAGATTCAGGTTTGAAAATAAAATAATAAAATAGTTATGACCCACATCAACCACATGTGTTTAATATATAGAAAAAATGGTTAATAAACACATAATATCATATTTTTAATACCTGGTTGAAGAATAATTTATTTTAAAATATGTTTAATGAAATTCAAGGAATCCCCTTGGTGAAAAAAAATAAAGTTACCTGAAAAATAAGTAAAATTTCTCAATGTGAATTTGTGTCTTATTTTTTCAAATTATTATTTAATTGATATTACTTTATTGTATAATAACATTAGTATCATAAATATACTGATATCTTTTATCTTAAGGGTTTTAAAAAAAACTACACAAATATTCATTAAATGGGTAACGAACTTACTGTTTGTTTATGATAAAATACCACCTCACTTAATGATGTCATTCATTTTTTCCATTTCCACCATTCATGGTTTAGACTGATGATAGAAAAACAATTTCTATATGATATTTATTATTTTTTTTATTTTTTTTATTCTTCTTGAAATTTTATATAACACGCACTTGCATGTCTTCCTTTCTGTGTCAATACGATGACTTCTTTTATGGATGTGTGGACCATTGCCTCCTCAAAGCGATATGAATCATTCACATTATTAATTGAATTTATTAGGGATTATTTTTTATAAATATATGTGATATATATAACATAAATATGACACTATAATTAAAATAAACATATATATACATATACTATTTTTCATTCTTTGAATACAATAATGAAATGTAAGTAGTGTTAATGTATACGTACAACCTACCGTCTCCCTGAATGATACATTTAATTTCTTATCTATATGTTTTATGGAATATTATAAATAAATATATACTAAATATATATGTTATTTACCCCATGGATTAAATTATAGAGATGATTAAATATTTATCTAATTAATATTAACAAAAATTAACAAGACAAAATATACTCGAAAAAATAGTCAATTAACACCCTAAATAGTAAAGATAATTAACAAATGAGTAATATGATTTTATAAGAAGTTAATATAAATTTTTTTGAAAATTAATATTGTTCTGTTATAAGTTGAAAAAATTCTTAAAACCATTTTAAAAGAGAGTAAATGATGTTCACCCAAAAGGAAACACATGGTAAGGGATTTCGTCTCAATTTACATTCCACTGAGACTTAATTGTTTTTATGAACCAAATAAATTTAATTTGGTGTAGATTCCACCCCTTTTTCTGTTAATTTCATGATTATCTAATACTTCCAATTATTTTATGTTTAAATTATGATTTTCTCACCAAATTTTTTTTAGCTTGAAAATTAATAATATGTAAAATTTAACATTCTAATCATAGTTTCTCTTTTGATTGTTAAATTTATATTGAAATAATAACTTTATTGAACTAGATTTTAATTGCAAATTTACTTAAATATACACATTCATGGGGGATGGATAATATTATTTCATATATCATATTCCGTTTTTAGGTGTGGTTTTTCTTGTCCTATTATATGATTATCTGGGAAAATATGGACAAATATGTATTATTTATTTAGTACAGAAATTTGATTAGGAAAATGGTTTATAAATTCAATGTATTACTTTATATTAGTACTTCATTGGACATGAAGTGACATGTGAGTCCTGGAATTTATATATCACATTGATACATCAACATGTTAACACTAGAAAAATTAGTAGGCCAAATTAAACAGGTTTATACCAGTAGTTTTAAATTATCTTGAAGATATATCATGAAAGTATAGGTTATCATGTTCCTAAGACATTCCATCTAATAATTAAGAATTATTTTTTCAATTATAATTATTTTTTATTTTCAATAGGATAAAATTTATAGTTTCACTTAAATATCAGTTTATTTATTAAAGGGAATGCATTCTCAACTAGTCACCTTTCCATGATTATTTATCCTTATTGATTCATTATTTATTATAATTTACATAACATTATTTATCATTTTAGATCACCCTTATTTATTTATTTTTCTCTATTTTTGTAAGAATAGTCTTTTGAATTATTTTCAATGATGATTATATTTTACATATGTTATGATTTATTATTTTTTTCAAATATATTATTGGTATCATGTATGTAAAATGGTTTTCTAAAAATGACAAATAGTTTGGTCCTTATCAATTTGATTCATAGTAATAATGTCAATGTGATAAAACAATGCACCATCTATGAGGATCTGGGACTAGGGAGTTACAATTGGTATCAGAATAATTTTAGTTATATACTTGGAAAGTAGATTTATGAAACATAGAATAAGTAACATAACCCTAATATACACTTTGAAGATAATTATAGAATAATGTTATAGAATTTTGGTAGTATATATATTATGTGTGTATTCTAAGAAATAAATTTCTATATAGATACTACATGTGGATGTGGTTCTAACACAAATGTGTGTAGGGAAAACAACTCTAACAAGGTGTGTCAAGCCCAACTCTAGCTTAACATGGTTCATGACCATGGGCCTTACTGCACACCTACAATGATACATCTGGGGTATATGCATAAGATAATACAAATATTCATTACAAACCATTATAATGGAATAAAAAGTATTCATATCACCGAAGAAAACAAAATTTATGATTTTATGAATTACGATACATAAATTCATGTTATTTTCTACACCATATTTGGAATTATATATTATGGTTTTATGAACTAATAAAATAAATTACATTGTATAGAAGTGAAATACAGAAGGAAAAATGGTATAAAAACTCATTGAAATTATAGATATTACCCTACTGAAGAAACCAATATAGATGGTATTGGAATCAAGAAAATAATGGAATTATTAGGGAGACATAATTAGGTAATGGAAAATATACATTAATGAATAGATAAAACTATTTAATTTAGAGAATATCCAATTATACAACTCCTTATGTGGTAGAATCCAACTTCATTTAGTGGGTCTACTAATCCAATTGTTGCTGAGAAATGGATTAATTCTTGGGAGAAGATATTTATATCCTTGGGATATAGTGAAATGTTTAAGGTTAAAATTACCTCATATTTTCTCTAAGATGATGTTGATGAAAGAGGTTCCTTGATCCAAAATACCAGTGTGGAAGAAGAAGTATAAATAATTTAATTGATAACATATAAGGACACATTATTTAATAAATAAATCCATCATGATCAATAAATTTAGATGAAAAGAATGTTCCTCAGCATAAAGAAAAATAAAGAAGAAAGTGTTATATATTAAGAAGATACCATTAATAGGTTATCCATGTATGCTATGTATTACATATATTAAATGAAGTGAATGATATACTACCTCATTGATGGTTTTAAGAAACATCCTTGAAGGGAACTGGTTTCTATGAATTTTTTTTCAAACAAAGAAATATTATTTTGTTCCATATAAATGCAGAAATAATTTTCAATAATAAATATATTCAAGGAAAACAAAGATAATAAGAGGCCATTAGAGCATCACAAAAAAGTGAATGCGTCTTGAAAAGTATGAAAAATCAATATTGTCCACCTTATGAAAACTATGGAGAAAAGCACCAATGAAATTTTTTGAAGGTATTGGAAATATGTTATAACTGAATTGATTGGGGTCATCAAGATCATGTTTCAAATGTGGAGAATGAAAACACTATTGTTAAATGTTTCAATTGTAGGGAGGTGCATAAATATAAAAATGAATACCATAGGCATAAAAGGGAATATCACATAGAATAATCCAAGGGTAGTTATCCAAGATTATAAATTCACAACAGATGAGGTTGAAGTACCTGATGACATGGTGGAAGGTATATTAATCATATATTCATGTTTATCCAATTCCTTATTTGATTTTTGATCATGTTCTCCAATAAAATTAGAAATCTTCCATTTGATTTAATAATAGAGTTACCAGGGAAACTCCTAAGGGGAGGATCATTTTAAGAAATATGGGTAAGGTAGTCCTAATTATGACACACAAACACACATTGCTTGCTATTATGGTTATCATAACTATGATTGACATTGATATAATCCTTGGAATGGACTAGCCCTAAAAATAATATGTAAATATTTGTTTCAAGAGGATGTAAATTATGATTTGTGAGGAAGATATTGAATTTAATATCTTTAGCGTAGAAGGTTCCTCACCTAATTTTTTTATAAATCCACCCCCATTAGCTCTATTGAATGAAAATCATGGGGAAGATGAAAAACAAATCTAGTGATTATAAAGGTAATCATTAAATTGAGAATGTACCTATCATGAAAGACTACATTGATGTATTTTAGGATGAATTAACTAGAAATCCCCCAAAGCATGAATTTAAATTTCCTATTGATTTAACCCTCAATGAAAGGTCAATATCAATGACTCCCTATATAACATACACTTTGTAATTTGTTGAGTTAAAGATGTAACTAGAGGATTTGGGTATTAAGGTATATACTCGCCCTAGTGTTTTACCATGGGGATCCCCCGTTCTCTTTATTAAGAAGAAATATATATCCATGAGGTTTTGTAATGATTATAGGGAACTAAATTCTATTAGATTAAAGAACACATGTCTTCTACCTCTAATTGGTGATCAGTTTGATCTACTTCATGAAGATCAATATTTTTCCAAGATGTATCTGCATTCTTGGAATAATAAATTCCGAATAAAAAAGGAACAAATTCTAAAGCCATATTTCCAAATGAGATATGGAAATTAGGAATTTACAGTAATCCCATTTTGATTGACTAATTCACCCTCTATTTTTATGGACATAATGAACATAATATTCATGGAATATCCTAATGATTGTTTTCTAGTATTTATTTGGGATATTCAGTTGTATTATAAAACCATTTCTTACCATGAGAATAACTTTCAGATCATTCATAAGACTCGTAGAATGGGATATTTATATGGTAAATTTAGTAAGGGTGATTTCATTCATCACGGTGTTTCTTTTCCTGGCTATAGTTTCTCCAAGGATTGAATATTTGTTGATCCTAAAATGACAAATATTGTCATAGAATGGCATATTCCAAACAAATGATGGAGTTATGTATATTCATTGGTTTTGAAGGTTATTAAAATTGATTCATTCATAATTTTTCTTGATTAGATAACCCATTAACAAAGAATACATGTAAATGGGTTAGGTTTTGTTTTAAAAAATGAATGTGAAGAATGCTTTAATGAAATAAAGTGAAGATTAGTCAATGATCTTATTTTTACCCAACCATATGTAAGTTATCAGTTTGATATATATAATTATTCATTGAAAATGGGATTTTGTTTTTTCCTAATGAAAAATGTGAATGTTATTGAATATGCATCAAGTAAATATAATACTCATGAACAAAACTATCCAACCCATGATCTTGAGTTAGAAGCTGTAATTTATTTCTTAGAAAATATGGATATATTATCTATAAGGGGAAATATGTGAGATATAAAATTTTCATAATAGCATGATATATATATTCTCATAGAAAGATCTGAATATGGGACAAAGGTGATGGATTGAGGTACTTGAGGATTAAAATATCCCAACACACTACCACCCAAGGAATGAAAATAATGTAGAAGATAAATTGAGTAGAAATTATCATGGAGTTCTATCCCAAATGAGGATTTAGAATGATCCTATGTTCAGGGATCTATTAATGATATATATGGGATTTTATATGCAAGGGGATAAGTAATATATTTTTCCAATGATTGATAAACCTTCTATATTAGGAAGGATAATGAATTCTCAATATTATAAAGAGAAATTTTAGAAGATAATTAAAGGTGTGAATGAAGTAAAATCAGTAGTCATTATATGGGAAGATAATGTTCTAAAAATTGGAAAAAGACTTTGTGTTCCATCTATACCTATTATAAAAATGGATTTTTTGTATGACACACATAGATAATATTTTTATATACACCATAGAATAACAATGATCTATATTAACTTAAAGGAACATTTTTCATTGGATTAAATGAGGTGAGAAAGTGTTGATTAAGTGTGTAGATGTTTGGATTGTTAAATAGTGAAATCTTTTAGGTAGTATCCTAAAGGAGTTTAGAAACATCCCCATATTCCTTTTTGGAAATGGAATAAAATTACAATGGAATTTTTCATGGGACTTCCAAATACTTCTAGAAATAATGATGAAATATAAGTTATTATTGTTCACCTATCCAAATTGGAACATTTACTTTCTAAAAGGGAAAGACATTCCACTTGAGTACCTTATAAGGATATAGATTAATTATATCATAAGACTTCACTACACTCTTCTATCAAGTATTTTTTTGGTTGATCTCCCCAATTTACATTGATATTCTAGAGAATTCTTCATAAGGATATTAACACCAAGAATCATTTGAGTGCTAATTACCATCCTCAAATTTATCAACAATGTGAAAGAACAATTCAAATAATTTGAGACATTTTGAGGCAATCCTCATTAAATTTCCTAATATGTGGGACCGATACATTCCTTTGGTATATTTTTTCTATAATAATAGCTTTCATTTAAGTATTCAAATGGCGTCATATGAAGAAAAATATGGAAAATGTGTCTTACTCTAACATATTGGGATGAATTTGGTGAAAGGAAACTTATAGTCACAAAACATGTTAATGTGATGAAGACAAAGGTAAAGACTATTTAGGCTCAAATTAAAGTATCTCAAAGCATGATAAAGATTTATACTGATAACTAGAGGAATGATTTATTGTTCTAAGTGGGAGATCAGGTTTTATTAATAGTAAATGCAAAGAATGGTGGTAGGA
This sequence comes from Viscum album, assembly GCA_963277665.1. Lineage (NCBI taxonomy): Eukaryota > Viridiplantae > Streptophyta > Magnoliopsida > Santalales > Viscaceae > Viscum > Viscum album. The sequence continues at coordinate 957,469,264 of OY728158.1, read as the reverse complement.
GGTTCTGTAAGAAAGATAAACTAATCAATAGGTACATCATAACCTTCTTAATTCTTGAATGATTTGGTATTTTTCTTATCATTTTCAAATTCTTCCAATTCTCTCAACGGTACATGATGTGTTCCACAAATCTATGATATGGAATTAAAAACCCGACCCAACACATGAATTCATATCTGATAAAATAAAGTTGTAAATGGCCTTCATACTTTGAAGAAGCCATCCAGATTCTTGATAATAGAGATAAAATATTGGCGAATCAGAAGACTCATCTAGTAAAGGTAATATGGAGAAATCATAAAATGAAAGAATCAACATGGGAATAGTGGATTCTATATAACAGAATAACTTACATATTTTTTAGAAGTTAATAACCATAAAATTTTGTGGAAGAAATTTTTCTAGGAGGGAATAATTTAGTTCCCAAAGGCATTATAATATTTTCCTTTTTAGATTAAATTTAACTTTGTTTGTATCTTATAGTGCACACATCAATAGGTTTACACAAAAACCTTTTTAGTCACGTTTTTCATGGTCAAATAAATTATAATAATTTTAGATAATTTATATAGTAAATATTTGTATTATATATCCAATAATTTGTCTTAAAATTCCTCTAATATATTTTATAGGAATAGGATAAGAAAAAACCCAATTCTACGTATAAAAAACAATATTTTATAAAATATGATTTACCATCTTCTAATGGTGTAGGTACATAAGATATGAATTTAAAAAATTTATAGACTTAATATTAAAAAATTATCTTCATTTTTGAAAGTGATATTTATAAATTAGGTTTGGGTTCTTTTTTAAATTTTCTGTGAAGTTTTATTTTTTGGTGGATAGGGAAAAATACTGAATTTTAATACAAAAATGATTAATCATATAATATATTCATGAGGATAAATTAACTTTTTAATTAATTTTAAATATTAATTAGATAAATTTTATATTAATGAATCAAATTTAGTTCATTAGAATTAATTTCAATTTGGAAGTAGATAGAAAAACATAGCAAACATTTTAACATTTTTACTTTAAAAACCTGCATTGTCGTATCTCCTATGGGATTATTTTTTAATTAATTTTGTCCACTTATGGGATTGGAATTTGGAGTAGTGAATTAAATATTTTTATTCATAGTATTTTATAATTTATATTAATTTTAACATATTTTATGACCAAAATTATTATTGTAATTAATTAAAATTAATTACAGTGATTTGGAGATTAATTAGCTTATGAACGGACTAATCAATAAACATAAGGTGATAAATGACGTAAATTTTTTTCTAAAATCACTTTTATAGACATATTTAGACCATATATTAAATTTTATATAATTTGGATTATTATTTGAGGAACATAATGTAAGGTATACCTCTCAATATTGTTGACCTTTTTAAATTTACAAGAATTCCACTCTCCCTCCACTATAAAAAGCACTCTTCCTTCCCATTTATTAAGACCAATAAAGCCTTTTTTATCACCCATTATCTACAAAAAATAATCTATAAAAACACCTACCCTAATCCTAGATGCCTCACTTTTGGAATAAAGCAGTCCAGGGAATCCTTTTGGTGTAAACCAAATGGAGTATCCCAAATAAGAGGTATCATTCTTCAATGCGCATTTATGTTTTATTTGTTTATACACCCTTAATTTCTTATTATTACATGAATATATAATAAAATATGTATCTTAAATATACATACATATTTTTAGGGTATGTTTTATACCTACAGCTACAAACACTTCCATCAAATTTGTAATGAACGTACCATTCGTGTACGGTGAACTACTATCTCATGAAATGATTTTGTTTGTTTTTCCTATAACACCTTTAATGTTGTGGAATTATTATGAAAATTTTATTTATATATGATATATATTATATATATTATTACTTTATTCTATATGAATTTTTATGTAACACATTTCTTTATGGTTCTCATTTTGTGAAAGTACAATAACTTTGTTTGTGGACGTGTGGACTATCGTCTCCCCAAAACGATGTCATTCATTCTCATTATACGTTAAATATTATGAGAATTATTTTTATTAAATATATTTCATATATATGTTGAATATTATACTAAAAGTTTAATATACATATATATAATTTATTTTTTTCTTTGAATACACAAATGAAATGGAAGTAGTGTTCTTGCATACATATGGCCTACCGTTTCCATGAACGATGCGCTTCATTTTCTATCTCCAAGTTTTATTTATAATAATAAATAAATATATAATAAATATATATGATATTAAAATTTCGTTTTACATTTTGGAGATGATTAAATCATGATCTAATTAATAGGAAGAACATGTTACAATACAAAACGTACTAAAAATCTAGCCAATTAACTCCCTAAATAGTGAAAATAATTAATAAACGGTAATATGATATTATAAGAAGTTAATATATGACATTAAGAAGATGAGTATGGTTAAGTTATTATGTAATAACATGATTAAAATCATTATTAATGGGGATAAAGGTTGTTCACCTTGAATGAAATGAAAGGTAATGGGTGAAATCTCAATTTACATTCAATTGAGAGTTAATTGTTTTTATGCACCAGTTCACTTCAACGTGTTGTATATTCAACCCCTTTACATTTAAATATAACGATTTTCTAATAATTAAATTTATTGTAAGTATCATATTGAATTATTGAACCTAATAGGATTAGATTGAAAATTACCAAGTGGTAAATGATATATTCTCAATCTCACTATCTTTTATGATTATTAACATTCTATTGAAACAATCACATTTTTGTAATCATTTTTATTGGAAATTTAATTAATATACAAATTATTAAGAGTTTAATATTATTATTTCATAAATCATATAGCATTTTTATATATGATTTTTATGTTTATAGTTATTTTATTATCTATTGAAATATTGATAAATGTGTATTCATTATTCAATATGGATAATTGATATGGTATATTGCTTGTTAATTAAATCGAGTACTCTATACAAGGAATGATTTGGAAATTTATAAATTGGTGGGTCCCAGACATTATATATCCCCTTGATATATTTATATTTTCTCATGAGGAAAATTAGATGACTGAATTTAATGGGATTCTACTTGTAGTTTTAAAATGTCTAAATTTTAGATCTTAACAGTATATGTTTTATATACCTAAGACATGATGTCCAATAATTAAGTATTGAATTCATTTCAGTAATTATTTTTATCCATGATATTTCGACTATGATCAAATTAATGTATTCAATTTAATATCAGTTTATTGATGAGATGGAATATGTTTCAGTTATTTATCAAGCCTTGTTTATTAGACTTATCCAGTTATTTAATTGGAATGTGTTATCATTTATAAATATTTCTTTCTTGATTTTACCTTTTTGATTTGTTAGTTTTTCCACTTTACTTACAATTAATAATAATTTGAACATACCCTTAATATTTTTTATTTCCCCAAGTTATGAAGAATAATCATTGGAATGTTTTTCAATGTTGGTGAGTAATTACTTATGTTTATATTTATTATATTTTCACAATAATTTATGGGTATCATGTATATAATTTGATTTTTTGAAATTTCTAAACTATTTTGGACATCAGGAGTTTATTCATTGTAATCATATTAATGTAATCAAATAAGGAACCAGCTCCAAGATTTTAGGGCTAGGGTGTTAAAATAAATATCAGTTTCTTGATAATGTGAAAGCGATCACCTACTACACTTGGGAATTAGGAATCTATTTTCTATTTTCTACTAAAGTATAGTCTTAATTATTTCTTCTTTGTAACCCATTCTATATTTTTTATTTATATTATTTCTTACTTATCAAATTTTTTGTATTTATTTTCGTCTTTTCTACCTCTATCAATATTTCCACTGTAATCACATGCACTCCCAAAGGTGAGTTATTTTCCTAAGGCTTGGTTTTGAGGGAGTTATGTGGTGATCACAACTTCTTCCATTAAATCATTTAAATTTTAATTATATTTGTGGTGATTGAGAGAGAAGTTTACATGTGTGAAGATTATCCAACATGACATGGCTGTAAAATTTATTTTAATTAATTCATTTACATATTTCCTTCGCTTTTATTGGAAAAAACAATTCATATGGGGTTGTTGAGTTTATCCAATGGATGAAATGACATACTATGGAGATGGGTCATAGAATGGCACACACTCCTTATTGAGGTGTTCCATTATCCTTGATTATATAAGGAGTAAATGTTTTGTATACCAAAGGAGTATCATATGTATGAAATATTTAACACTCAATATATTAATGAATAGTAATTCAAGAAAAATATTTTAAAATGAATTATCAAAAATAATAATGAACAATTATGGAACTCGAGTGACCAACACTAAGACCAAAAAATCTTTTCTATATTATTTATATTATCATTGCATCTGCATGTTTTTTTAGATTTTAATCTCATTCCCTGTTTCCAAAAAAATCATTAAATTCAAAAAATAGAATAAAAAAAGAAAAAATTGGTGAATTAGGATGAGTGAGTTAACCAGTGTGAAGCTCCTCAACTAAAAAGACCTTGGTAATTCATTGTTCCAAACTAAGTAAATTTTAGTAGCATTGGTACAATACTGTGATAGACGTCTTAGTTATCCTATGAAAGTCATGTAGTGCAATATTAATGTGATGTAGACCATCTTGAAAACTAGTTTAACCACAAAAAAAATATGCTTTCATAATTCATGGTGGATTTGATTCATGTGGGTAAATAGCCCACTCAGACCTGTTTCATTCTTATAAAAGTCACTTCATGCAATATAAGCCTTATGAAATCTATAAACATGATAATGTAATATCACAAGAACCATTTTATAAATCCTAATATAATATTAATAAATCATGGTGAGGTTTCCATACATCATAACTATCAATTTTATAGAAAGATTTACCTTATATCATTAATAACGAAATATAAGTAAAATGTTTTTTTCTTGAAAATATATTTTGAATGGATTTAAATAGTTTATAAAATGTTTTTAAAAAATATTAAAAGATATTTTTTTATTATTTCATAATTTATAATGTGGATATAAATTCATCTATTATAAATTGTTTATAATTAATGAATTAATTTATTATTAGCAATTTCTAAAATCAATATTCCAAAATATTTATTTTCAATTTGAAAATTCATTATTGATATTATATAGTATGACTTATAATTTTCATATAAAATGTATATATAGAATTTATAAGTTTATTTTAAAAGTGGTTTATAAATTACAAAATAATTAAAATATCTAAAAATATTTACATTTAATTATATGTTTTTAACAATAATTAAATTGAATTATTCAAATTAATGAATTTAATAATTTTTTTAAAGTGTGTAAAGATGAGATAACATATTTGATCAAATGTTTAAATAATATTACATATGTTATATTGAAATTATATAAATTCTATACAAAACTAAATTGGAATATAAATAGTTTATATTTTATTTAATATCATACATTTTTGAACATTCCTTGTAATGATGAAAAATATGAATGAGTTCATATTAGTAATAAATCTAATGTGTTTATATATATATATATATTATGGAATTTGAATAATGAATATAATTTTTTTAAAATATTTGTAATTAGCCTTGTTTATGAATTGTTCATAAATTTTTTATCCCATGTTTATATTTATGAACTCTTTATTTACTTTTCTCCCTTGTCTATTATTGACGAAAATTAATTTTATATTATTAATGAATATATTATTTAGTATAATATTTTTAAATTATTCCATAAATTTTCATATATTCATATAAAAAGTTACATGAAGGTTAAGATAATTTATTATGTTTTATTATACCTTTGATTTGGTTTATATTAGGTTATAATATTGTTTTTAAAATATAATTATAGTATATTTATATGGTGTTAGAATTATTATAGAATTGAGATAACTCTTGAGTAAATTATCATTCAGTATAATGAATTTTGGTTAGACTGATCAAAGTCCTGGAGGTTTATATATAGTCTAGAAAATTCAGGGTTGTTATTGGTTTCACTAAACTTGTTCAAGTAGGGGTTGGGTAGATAGAAATGAGATGGGTGTAAAATTATCCAAGGGATACATTTGGATGTTTATAAATGTAGCTTGATTTTAATTTTCAAGGGCCTGGTAGGATCGTGTAGACGGACATGAGATAGGTGTGAATCCGGTGTGGCCAAATTTTAAAAAAAAATAGATTACATATTTTATGTTCGTTCCATAAATTCAGTCTACTAAACCATTGTAAATACATAAATTTTACACGTATTTTTTAATTATATAAAATTATTACAAGTCTGTGAAAATTGATGGTGTCTGATTTCGAGGCCTAGACTACCCAGAATGAATTTCTGAACTTTTTTCATGTACGTTCAGAAAATGCACGAGCAATGTTTTATAACATTTAAACCAGTGCTCAGATTAAAAATCCAAGGACAATGTCAAACCCAAAGAGTTGAGATTCACTTAAGGGAGGCTTCACTTTGACCACAACAGGTCTGGGGAAAAATTCATGTTCTAGGACTTTCAAAAGAATAATAAAAACAAAATAGTTAAATTTTATTTTTCTTTCTTCTCCTCCAATGGCCAAGCAGAGTGTGGGACCATCGACATGTCATGCCAAAAAATGGATTGACCTTTCAATTATATGAAACTGCACCATTGGGGAATTAGGAAGGTTCCTAATTAATGGGACTCCATTAATTCCACGAACGTTTCACACCCTCTCCCTCTCTTATTTATATGGAGCTTTGGGAGAGGTGTCAGCACTGCATCTCCAAGGAACGAAGTGATGAAAAAGTGCATATATTCCAAAACCATGGAGGATGGAGTTGATTCTTGTGGTAGGTGATGAGCGACAATGAAACCCGAAACTGGATATCAACGATCAAGTGACGTCGTTGGAGGCAAGTTGTGGGGGTCGGCGTACACCAACCCACTTCCTCAACCGTGTGTGTTTCTCCATTTTTCTTGAGGTAGGCATTTGATTATTTTTTATTTCAAGTGAATTTATGAAACCCTTTAATCCTACCTCATGATTAAGAGCTGACACGAAGGGCATCGGCATAATGAACCCGACCTGAACTCTACGCTACTTTACTACCCTTGAGCCCTCCATGCAAGATAGTCGAAGCGGCAGCACCAAAAGGCAATGAAGGAGGAAGTGCACTGTTGTGTGTTGCAAGAGGAGGCCGCAACACTAGGCCGTGGAAGTCATCTGACTAGCCGATACCGACAAGCTGCAAAGTAGGAGCGGCATGCCGGTGCGCACTGCCGGTGAGCAAGGTGTCACGGCCGAAGAAGCGATGGGTGAAGGAGGTGGCTGGGGCCAGCCTACTGTGGAAGGAGGAGACAGGGTGGAACGTCATCCCCTCCTGCCAGAGGACCCAGCCATGATGGTCGAAGGAGTCGGCCGACACATCAGCCAGCCGCGGAAGAGAAGGGCGACGCAACCAGCGCACCGTCGGGGGAGCTATGGCTCCGATGCTGCAACGGTGGGACTCATAGCAGGTCTTGTGGGTTATCTGGCAGCGCCAAAAGGTTATGACACTTCGGTTTCCAAATGGGGGGAACTGCACCCCTTTTCCAGCAAATCTGGACAACGGGCCGCGCCTCCTGCGGGCCACGCCTCACGCGGCCGAGCTGCCTATCCTGCGGGTCGGGCTGCCTGCCCATTGGGCCGTGTGCTCAATGGGTCATGCCCACCTTGCGGACAGGGCCACCCCCTCCCCTTGGGGGCCATTCCCACCTTGCGGACAGGGCCACCCCCACCCCTTGGGGGCCGCGCCATACCTCAGACCAACGGGCCAGACCGCCGTGACCCAGCTGAGACTGGGTCAGTCGGACCAGACCCAGGCCCAACAGGACCTAGAAATACTTATACGGACATAACATGAAATCCAGGCATATATTTGATGAACCATCTATGGTTCTGGGACCTTTGGAGCATGATTGTTCTTCTAGTATACTCCACTTGAGATTTGGAGATAGTTGGAGTACAGCCAGGTTTGATCGAACCTGAATCCAATTGGGCCCTTAGAGCTAAAAGGCTAATAACTAACAGACCGGGCGTCCGATTGACGCACCATATTTCACGTCATAACCCTTACGACATGGTGGTCTTTTGGGTTACTCCATAGAATGGCTTCGAGGTTTTTAAGGTATGATCGATATATCGAGGGGAAAATTATATGAAACTCGAGCGCACCAGGTGCGATAATTTCTATGGATGGATGTAGCGTGAAGAAAGAACATTGATCCAGTGTGGGTCAACATCTATTTATACTATGTGGGTCAGTATCTATCAGATCTTATGGGGGTCAATGCTCGTGATCCTATGTGGGTCAATGCATACTGATCCTGTGTGGGTTAGATCTTATGTGGGTCTGCGTGGGTTAGTTACCTATCGATCCTTTGTGGGTCAGAAGCAGTGCTATATAAAAGAATAATATAGTATATCTTTCGAGAAATCATCTGTACTTATTTACTTATGTTATACCTAGTTTTACCTGAGTCTTTTACCTTCGTGTTGTTACTTGTGTGGTACTTCTATCCTCGTAGAGTTACCTTTGTGGTACTCCTATCTTGGTTGTGTTACCTATGTGGTACTTCTACCTTCGTGGTGTTGTCTTCGTGGTGTTACCTGTGTGGTACTTCTACCTTTGTGGTGTTACCATTGTTGTATTCTTCCCTCATGTATGAGAAGAGTATTTTTAGATAACTTAGGTATATGTATGGGCATATACCTAAGTAGAGTTTATGTCTATTACTCCATGCTTTTAGATTGAGGTCTTTCTTTGTGGTTTTTACTTTGTGGAACTCTAGGATACTTATGGGGGTCTAAGGGTCCCTAATTAGTATCGTTATAATCACCGATGCATGGGCCTATCCTGCACCTTGTTGTGTCTTTTGAAGATGATGGACAATAGTGATCAAGGCTGAGGGATCCAGGATTAGACGGTGCTCAGAGGTGGACAATTTGGCATGATGGGACGCAGGGACTATTGATCGTGAGTTGTACCTACCCTTCAGCTAAGATCCTCAGTGGAAAATGTAGGATTTGTTTTTAACATTTCATTTGTATCTATACTTTCAGTTGTACTTGTACTTTTTTGTTGGGATTGTATTCCATCCCCTTTACATTTAGCACACTTTTACTATAACAGTTTACTTAGTGGTTTCTCTTTGTTGGGATCTTGTACTATGTATCTATACAAGATAAAAAGGAAATGCCTTACCATATTAGGGATATGACTTTTCGGTGCTAGTCACCATCCCCTGGCCAATGCAAGGCGGGCTTGGGGTTGTAATGGCACGGGCCCCGAGGGATGGGTCCTGAAAAAGTGGTATCAGAGGAGTTGGTTCAACCGAAGAACTAGGACTCTGAACATTCCTGTGTGGAAATAGTGTTGAGTGTTTGGAGTGTGGTTTTTAGTATGGGGAATCTTGTGTGGGTGCGATGGCTAACGTATCCATACATCATGATCCTACATTCTGATTTCTGACTGAGCACATGAAAACATTGATTGTGTGTGTTTTGAAAAGTTTTTCTTATGATCTCTTCGAGTATTCCCACTAGGTATAACTTATTGATCATGGCATAGATATCTTATTTAAGCATGCTTCCACATAGACAGCCATCCATGATTCCCGAGAGGGTACGGGATGATGTCCCATTGAGTGATGAGGCTTCGGTGTAGGGCCCTCTTATGGCGTTAGAACATTTTGGTGGTGTACCAGCAGCACCACTACCCATTGGGTTGTCGTTTACACCATCCCCACCAACAGAGGGTGTACACTGACTAAGCATGTTTCATGAGTTCCAGTGGCAGATACCTTCAAGGTTTTGAGGAAAGACGGACCCGCAGGTAGCTTAGGACTGGCTAGAGGCTATAGTCATAGTTTTCATCCTGGTTGGGACACCAGCTGACCTTATGGTGATCCTAGTATCCAGTATTTTTCAGGTAGAATCAGGGAGATGGTGGAGTTTGATGATCATGATACATGATGAGGTGACCCTCATCTAGGTGGACATCAAGAGCCTTTTCCGGGTAGAGTTCTTCCAAGCGACGTTATGCTCAGTGTGTATATAGGAGCTACTGTACTTACAATAGGGCAGCATGACTGTGGCCTTGAACTCAGCGAGGTTCAATAATCTCTCCCTCTACTCCCCTGACATGGTATGAGACCCTTTCATCATGTCCCAGACATATGAGCAGGGTCTTCGATGGGAGATCAGAGCATCGATGATATCGCTCAACATTCTGACGCAGGCTAGGGTGATAGGGTGAGAAATTTTGGTGGAAATCTTTATAGATTAACAGATATTGATGAAAAGATCCACCACCAGATGTCAGGTAGCAGTGTCATCTGTGATAGAAAGTAAATGGATGACACATGGGCCCATGTGGGCCATGCCTTCTGGTGGAAGACCTCAGGATACAGGGTTGGTGGTGTAGGGCTCACGGGACAGAGGAGGACAGCTGAGTAGTAGGCAGTGCTTCTCGTGCGGCGGGCAGGGTCACATGGCTTGCGATTTTCTGACCCACCGTATGGATTACTGGAAGATGGTCAAGGGATCGTCGAGGATGAGGAAAATATTTCATCGGGGAGGTCCGCATCCAGTAGGTGGACATGGAAAAAAATCTGTCCGTGAAACAATTGGGGGGTGGAGATTCTAAGTTCTACTGCCACTACCTTCAGGTGGTCCACCCTGACCACGGGGAGAAGGTGTATATGGATGAGCTCAACTTTAGGCAGCTGAGGCCTATGACCATGGAATTATGGAGATGATTAGAGGTACATTCTATGTCTAATCCTCCTTAGCTGCAGTACTTATTGACACAAGTTCTTGTCACTCGTTTTTTTTTTTCACAGCTCTTGTTCAGAGCTCTAAGATTACGGTGAAGTCATTGGCTCAATTCGTACCTCTAGAGACTCCTACAGAAGGGGATTCGATGGTTTCACACTAGTTCTGGTTGTGTGAGTTTACTCTAGGAGGTGAGGGCTTCGGCTACGATCTTCTAGTAGTGGAATCGAGGCCTTACGACGTCATCTTGGGTATGGACCGGTTATCTACATTCCATGATCAGATTGACTTTATTATGTTCAATGTGTGGTTTTTCAATGAGGATGGGGCCAGTTTTTCCTTCACCAGTGAGAAGGGAACCTTTTAATCACATGATGGACTTACTCTAAGGAGGGTGAAGCTAATCACACACTATTTGGCTAGCCTTACACTCATATTAGGTGATCTTGAGAGTCCGATCTATCCTGTAGTGGTGGACCAGTTTGGAGATGTATTACCTGATGATGTTCTGGGACTACCGCCATGTAGAGAGGTAGAAATTTACATCATCATGTACCCTGGGATGGCACTGATATCCACACCAACCTATTGGATGGATCCTATAGAGCTTTGTTATTTACGAATACAGTTGGAGGACTTGTAGAGAAAGGGGTTCATAGGGCCCTGTGTTTCTCCATGGGAAGCCCCGATTTTGTTGGCCAAGAAGACAGATGGGAGTTTGAGACATTGTGTGGACAATCAGTGCCTGAACTAGGTGACCATGAAGTACAAGTATCCACTTCCGAGGATTTATTAGATTTTTGATCAGTTGAAGGGCTCTAGTTGGCTTTCATAGATAGGCCTCAAATCGCTCTATCATCAACTCAGGGTACTAGATGATGATGTGTAGAAGATGGACTTTAAATGTTGGTATGACCACTATGAGTTCTTGCATATGACATTCGGCATGACTACTGCCCCTATAGTGTTCATGAGACTAATGAATAGGATCATCCAGCCATACCTCGATTTCTTTGTGGTGCTCTTCATTGATGACATCTTGATTTACTCAGCGTAAGAGGATCAGCATGTCTATCATCTGCAGATAGTTCTGGATACACTCTGAGATCACCAACATTATGGTAGGATCTCTAAGTGAAAGTTCTAGATACGAGAGGTCCACATTCTGGGATACGTTATCTTGGTGGCTGGAGTTGCAGTGGATCTAGTGAAGATATAGGATGTACTTTAATGGGAGCCACCTAAGAGTGTGACTGAGGTGCAGAGTTTCCTGGGGTTAGCTGGATACTACCGAATATTTGTGCTTGACATTACCAGATTTTTGTCACCCATTTCAGCGTTAACGATGAAGGTACAACACTTTGTATGGATAGAGAGATGCCAACAGAGTTTTCAAGAGATGAGGCAGATACTGACGAGTGCCTCCATCTTGAGGCTACCAGAAGAGGGCGTTGGGTATATAGTCTACTACGATGCATCAGGGACTTTACATGGATGTGTTCTGATGCTGGAGTGAGCAGTGATCACCTACTGATCATGACAGCTGATGCAACATGGTAAGAACTATGTTACCCCTGACCTGGAGTTTGTAGTAGTGGTCTTAGCCATGAAGATATAATGACATTACTTGATGGGATAATGTTTTACATTCTACTCTGATCATAAGCGTCTCAGGTATATTTTCACTCAGAAGGACCTGAACCTAATACAATGGCGATGGATAGAGTTCCTCTATGATTATGTCTTTGAGATAGTCTATACTCTTGGGAAGGGGAATGTGGTAGCAGATTCACTCAGCAGGAGGTCTGGTTTGCAGTTTCTGAGTGAGGTGACATAGTATCTAGCAGCGTTGCAGATATTCTTTATGGATAGAGATGGAGGATCATACCTCTATAATATTACTATCACTCCGCCATTTCTTTAGAGACATCGGGAGGCACATCATGGGGACATTTACTATGAGGCTAGACGTGCTTATATATCCTTAGGGCAGGCACCTGATGTGTTTTCAGAAGGTGAGAAGCACATCGTCCTCTTTAGAGGATGTCCAATGCTACCAGTGGTGATACAAGAGGAGGAGTTGAAGGAGTATCATACATCCCCTTTAGAGGTACTTCTTGGTGTAGAGAAGATGTACCAGGACCTCTGACATCAACATTGGTTTCCAAGGATGAAGAAAGTAGTGGTAGAGTTTGTTTCTCGATGCCTCACTTTTCAGCAAGTGAAGGTCGAGCATCATGTTCCAGAAAGTGTAGCATAGCCACTAGAGGTTCCGGAGTGTAAGTGGGATGGTATCTATGTGGACATTTTTACAGGGCTCCCACGTACCTCCAGGGGATGTGATTCCATCTGCGTGATTAGTGACTGATTTACCAAGTCGGCCCACTTCCTACCTATCCGAGAAAAGGGATCAGTAGAGGGCTTGAGACAACTCTACATAAATGAGATTGTGCAACTCCATGGGGTGCCATCAATGGTTTTATTTGACAATGAAACATGTTTTAATTCCCAGTTATAGATGAGATTATAGGAGGAATTCGGGACTCAGCTATGTTTGAGCACCGCCTTTCATCCTCAGACAGATGGTCAGACAGAGCGAACCATTTAGATGCTGGAGTACATGCTTCGTGCATGTGTCCTAGATTTTGGCTGTTTTTGGGAGGATCACATTCTCTTGGTGGAGTTAGAATAAAACAAAAGTTATCACTCCACCATCGGTATGGCACAATTCAAGGCCATATACGGTCGACCTTGAAGATCACCTCTATGATGGACGGACCCAGGGGAGTCAGCGCTTATGGGTCCAGAGTTGGTATGGGCTACCACTAAGAAGGTGTAGATCATCCAGGAGCAGATGAAGACTACACAGAGTAGAAAAAAGTCTTATACTGATAGGAGGTAGAGACCTTTTGTGTTTAAGGAGGGGGACAATGTATTCTTGTGAGTCTCTCCTCAACGGGGACTACAAAGATTTGGAAGAGGTGGAAAGTTATCAATGAGGTTTATAGAACCATTTTTGATTCTTTTGATGATATGCAAGGTGGATTACCTCTTGGTATTTTCACCGTAGTTGGAGAGGATGCACAACGTCTTCTAGGTATCCTAGATGAGGAGATACGTGCATGACCCATCTCAAAACATCGACCATGGAGAGTTGGACTTTGATGATGGGGCGATGTTTATAGAGGTTCCAGTAGAGATTGAGGATCGACATGAGAGGTTTCTTCATAGGCGGTCGATACCTCTAGTGCATGTTCACTGGAAGCATGGGAACCTCTAGGAGAGCACATGGGAGCGGGAGGCTCAGATTCGTACTCAATACCCCCATTTGTTCTCTTAGTCTATGTTATGTATTTCAGTGACAAAAATCCATAAGTTTGGGAGAATGTAAAGACCTGGGTTTTCCTTGTAATTATTTAAATTATATGGAAATATTACGAGTCTATGAAAATTGACGGTGTGTGATTTCGAGGCCCAGAGTGCCCAAAATAAATTTCTGATCTTTTTTTAAGGTACGTTCAGTAAACAAGTGAGGGGTGTTTTCTATCATTTGAATTGTTTATTGGATTAGAAATATGAGGACACCGTTGAATTCACAGTGCTGAGATTCACTTAAGGTAGGATTCACATTGACAGCAATAGTACTGGAGAAAAACATATGTTTTTGGGACTTTTAATAGAATAATAAAAATAACATAGTTAATTTTTATTTTTTATTTATTCTCCACCAATGGACAAGCGGAGTGTGGGACCACTGACGTGTCAAGGCAATAAATTTCATGACCTTTCAATCTTCAGTAACTGCACCATTAGGGAATTAGAAAGGTTCCTAAATAATGGTCCACCATTAATTCCATGAATGTTTCACACCCTCCCCCTCCCCTATTTATATGGAGCTTGGGGAGAGGTGTCGGCACTCCTTCCCCAAGGAATGAAGTGATGAAAAATTGTAGAGATGCCAAACCCATGTAGGATAATGCTGGTTCAAGCAGGAGGTGACGAATATCACCGAAACCTCGAACTGGAGATCGACGATCGAGCAACGTCGTTGGACGCTAGTTTCAGGGGATGAAGAACACCTACCCACTTCCTCAACCATAGGAGTTTCTCCATCACTCTTGAGGTAGGGGTTTGATTCTTGTTTATTTCAAGTAAATTTCATGAACCCTTTAATCCTTACTCAAGATTATGACCTAACGTGGAGGGCACGAGCCTAATGAACCTAGCCCTAACCCTCCGCTACTTTGCTACACTTGTGCCCTCAGTGGAAGACCACCGACATGGCAACACCGACCGACTATGAAGGAGGAGGAGTGTCATCACACGCCGCAAGAATGGGCTATGTCACTAACCTACGGTAGTCATCAGAGCGGCCAGCACCATCTGGCCACAAAAGAGGAGGCTAGGCGGCGTGTCGGCCACTGAAGGAGGAGGCTAGGCGGGTGAAAGAGCTTTCCGGTGCCAGCCCTCCGCAGAAGGAGGAGGCTAGGAGGTGTGTCGCTGTGAGCCACCGGAGGAACCCGCTGTGGCTCATCAGCCACGGTGGTCGGAGGAGGCGGTCGACAAATCTTCTGGCTGCGAAAGAGAAGGGCAGGGCGACCAGCGCGCAGTCGGGGGAGCCACAGCTCAAACATCATGGCGGTGGGACCCACATCAGGTCCCATGGGTGATTAGGTAGCGCCAAAAGGTTTAGCCACATCGGTTCCAAAACAAGGGGAAACCGAACCCTTTTCCAGCTGAGGTTGACCGCGGGCCGTGCCTTCTCCGGGTTGTGCCTCATTCGACCGGGTCACCTGCCCAACGGGCCGCCTACCCCGGAGGTTGGGCCGCCTGCCCAGTGGCCCAACCGCATGGTGGGACTCACCCCCATTGCGTTCTGGACCACCACCTATGGTCCAAGTCGGCCCACAGGCCACCGATCTGAGCCCACCATGGCCAAGACCAGACCGGGTCGGGTCGGGTTGGTCCGACCAGGTCGGATCGGACCCAGGCCCAACCAGACCCAGAAACACTTAAAGGTCCATGACATAACATTTGGGAGTCTGTTTGATGAACTGTCTGCGGCTCTAGGACCTTTGGATTGAGGCAGTCCTTTTGGTATACTCCACTTGAGTTTTTTAGACTGTTTAAGTATCGCTGGGTTGGATCTAACCTGAATCCAACCGCGCCCTCGAAACTAAAACGCTTATAACTAACAGACTAAGTGTTCGATTGACGCACCGTCTGTCTCGTTGGAACCCTTACGACATGGTGGTCCTTTGGTTTACTCTTCAGTGGAGCTTAATGGTGGTCAAGGTATGACCGATATCTCAAGGGGTAGATTCTACGAAACTCGAGCGCACCAGGTGTGAGGAATCCTATGGTGGGTTGTAACATGAATAAAGGACGAAGATCCTATGTGGGTCAACATCTATCGATCCTGTGTGGGTCAGAATCTATCATATTCTGTGTGGGTCAGTGCTCAATGATCCTGTGTGGGTTAGTGCATATCGATCCTGTGTGGGTCAGCGGGGGTTAGTAATCTATCGATCCTGTGTGGGTCAGAAGTAGTGCTACATAATAGAATAAGATAATCTAGCTTTCTACTAATCATTTGTACTTATGTACTTAAGATATACCTGGTGTGAGATAAGTCTTTTACCTTTTGGTGTTACCTATTTGGTACTTTTATCTTCGTGGTGTTACTTGTGTGGTACTTTTATCTTCATGGTGTTACCTGTGTGGTACTTCTACCTTCGGGGTGTTACCTTTGTGCTATTCTTCCCTCGTGTATGAGAATATTATGTCTTGACAACATATGTATATGTAAGGGAATATACCTAAGTAGAGTTAATGTCTATAGATTCATGATTTTATATTGAGGTCTTACTTTGTGGTATTTCTTTTTTGGAACTATAGGAGACCTACAAGGGTCTCGGGGTCCCTACTGAGTATCGTAATACTCACCCCTACATCGGCTTCGCCCGAACCCTTTTGTGTCTTGTGCAGAAGATGGACAATAGTGATTAAGTCTGAGGGAGCTAGTATTGTACGATGCTCAGAGGTGGACCATTTGGTGTGATGGGACTCATGGACTACTAATCGTGAGTTGTACCTACCCTTCAGGTAGGATCCTTGATGGATGATACAGGATCTATTTTTCACTTTTTAGTTGTATCTTTACATTTAGTTATACTTGTACTTTTTAGTTGGGCTTGTATTATGACCTATTTACTTTCAGCACACTTTTATTATAGCATGTTTCTTCACGGTTACTTCATGTTGTGTTCTTGGACTATGTGTCTATATAGGTTAAAAAGGCAATTCCTTCCCATATTAGGGATAAGACTTTCCGGTGCTAGTCGCCAGCCGCTGGCATATGGAAGGTGGGCTTCGGGGTAGTCATGACAAGGGCCCTGAGGGATGGGGTGTGAAAACCATTATCACTAATGATGATGTAAATGGATATCTTATAATTTACCATGGAATACAAATACATATATCATAGACACTATAAGTTAAGATGATACATGTATTTTTACATGGTTCAACCACCAATGTGGAAAATCTACTCATTTATTTGTTCAAGTCATATTGATTCTCATATGCCCATTAATAGTATTATTATCTAATATTGTGGGATGGAAAGGGATTATCTTGAAACTATGTTCACCATATTACATAGTTGAGTTAAATATATGACCTAAGTTAACAAATTCATCAAGATTTGAAAAATTTAATGGAACCATTATATTGCATCCCAATGCCTACAAATTGGAATAACACTTACTTGTCTCTTTGATTCCTTATTCCACTTAAATTAAATAAATAAGAAGTCACAATATGTATTTTTCATCAAAAAATGATTTTCTTACTCAACTATACAGTCTTACACTTTTTATTATTCTTCAACAAATATTCCTGAAACTCATTATTTGTTCTGCTCAAATCTTCTTATTCTTTTTATAATTTAGTTACTCTATTTTCTGAACTCAATAATCCAAGAACTCGACTACCAATGAATATTCAAAATATCTTTTTGCTAGTTAGTATTTATCTCTCTTCTCTTCTTCTCTGATTCTTATTCTTATTTAAAATCTAATAGGTTGAAACTATTCAGTATAGTTTCAATTATCTCTTTCTTCCTCACAATGGTTTTAAGTGGACCCTCCCCTTCCTACTCCTCCATATCATTCTTCCTCTAGATTCTAGTACACTCATCACACTCATCGTTCTCTTCTATGATAGGATATGTTTTATCTCTATACATCTCATTCTCTTTGTTAACAAAAATAGAGGCTTATATTCCAATTTTTCAATTCTTTTCATTCTGAATTTTCTCATTAACACACGGTGATGCATTAAAATCCATCTTTCATCATCAACATAAATAAATGGAATTCGATGATTAAATTTTCAATACAATCCTTAAGAACCATCCTAAAATACCCAATTTTCGGTTCCATCATTTTTCTTTTTAAACATAAAGGATACTCTATAAATAACCTCTTTTAATATCCCTCACATGGAGAAATATATATATTTTATACTTCAATTAAATTTGGATTCATATTATTATTCAAATAAAAAATTATCCAATTTTAATTGTTCATCCAAAATATATAAAACATTGTAGAAACATATTAATTGGAAGACCTACCTCATTTTTAGCTTGAGTGCTTCTTTGAAGTTATATAGAATTTCATAAGTAAATAACTAAAAACTCATCTTCTTATTCTTGAATAAAAATGAATCTTTTGATGTTTATATACTAGTTTATATTAAATATTGGATGTGTCTTGTTCAATATTATTCTCAAAAAATAAATATCATCATTAATAAGATGATTCAAATTATTTTCTTGAATCACAAGCTTGGATCATGTATTTTAAAAGCATTATTATATTTTTGAAAAGACTGAATATATCTAACATCATCATGATTTTGTTTCATTTTTTAGATATTAAATCAGGCAAAATAATTTTCATATAGTAGAATTTAAAAAATTTAGTGAATTAAAATATTGTATAAGGATCAAATATAACATGAGATTAATATAATTTATGGGTTCATACTTTATAAAAATTCGGTAAACTCAAATATCCTATGGGATCCACATATATCATACATGTAGTTCAATAAATTTAAATGACTCAAAAGATTTTACATAGAATAATTTACTCATAGAATAAAAGTCTGCTCCACTTTGGATAATTCTATTATGTGTATATAAAATATTTTATGCATAAGATAACTCTCTAACATGGACAAATGTATAATAATTTATGAAGTTATTCTTTTTGTGGCTCAAATATACTTTTGTGTATATGAAATGTCTTATACATTGTTCAATTAAATTCTATATAGATGAAATATCATATAAGAAGTTCAATTCTCTAAAACATTGATCAAATTAATTATGTACATGTTAAATTTCTTAATTGTTGGCTAGAATATATTATGTATAGAGAAAATAAAATTACAATTTCATCAACCCCAGTACAACACTAAAAATATTTTTTGAATAATTTTTGAACATTTTAAAATTATATCTAGGCCATTAAATCAACACAAATAACATAAAAATCACTTTAATTAATTGTGTGAATTATTAAAATAATTCCTAATCACTTTAATATTATCCCAAATACATAAAATATAACAAATAATAAATTTAGATTATTTAAAAAAAACCCATATATCTTCTCCAAGATGACGTCATTTTAGACATTATAAATCATCACACAAGATATATAAAACACTATAATCAACAAATTAGATGGTAGATCACTCTAGGATGAATTTTTCAAAATTCAAAAAATTGTCTTTTGAAACATTGAACCTAATTTGAACTATTTAAACACTACTAAACAAGATATACATTTTAGATTCAAAAACCATCTCTTTTCATCATCTCCACTCCACTTGTATCATTTTTAGTAAGTAATTTTATACCTTCAATAATTGGATTTGAGTTGAGGAACATCTCAATAGTATTCTGAGTTTTGATTCCTTTTGAATATATCAAACCATGTACTCAACAGAAGATTAACATTACACTTATCCTTCTCTATTTATAATGGAGAAACTTTTATCCTCTATTACTTTTTGGATACTCATTCCATCAACAAAGACACAACATTTACATAATTTTATTTACAATTACAAAAATCCAATTATCAACAAATATAATTTCAACCCAGGGAAACATGAATCTCTCCTTTAGTATTTTCTATCAATTAAAAAATTATTCCAATGGTAAATGTAATTATTATCCCACTAATTAAAATAAAAATAATAGGAATAATATTGGTTCTCCCCATAAGTGAAAATTTAGGTAATACTTTATAATGTCTTTCTTCCCCATAAGTGTTCTCATAAATTTCTAGGGAATTTTTTATCCCAACAAACTATCTCTTATAAATTTATGAAAATCATATTCACCCTACATGTTAGTCTATTTCATAGTTTTTTATTAATATCAAGAGATTTTGGTGGAATCCAACATTTCATAATATTAATCTATAAAAATTTCAACTCTAATTATACATGGGATAATGATTTATTGACAGAAAGACTATCAAGATTAGATTTAAAAGGTTTTCCATATATAAACCACTATGTGATTCTGAAACTAACCTTTTATTCATAGTGGTTATTCAAAATATATTTTAAAAATGTTCCAAAATCATTAACTCACTTAAACACATAGGAAAAAAACATTTCAAGTGAAAGGTTATTTCTTCCCCTTTTGGTTAGATGAGAACCCCCAATAAATGATAATATTCATGAATTACTAGAAAAATTTTAAGATAGTGAAAATAGGCCACATAATTTAATGTATAAAAGTGATTTTCATATTTCTTGATGATTCAGAAAATGAAAAATTTCTGGTAGCATGTTCATTTTTAATCACTACCCCTCATTTGGTGCTCTATATGACTCTTCGACTTCAATTTCCATCCTTTAAGAATAGCCTCACTAATATTAGAATAAGTTAGTTCCTACATTAGACCCCAAACATGAGAAACATGGATAAGATAGGTTTCATAAACTAGTATCTCCTTTATTCGAATGTATTAAGGGTGTGAACCTCTTCATTCACGATTCACCTTTGATTTTGTAAACTTTTCATGATTTTGTAGCATGGTTATCCTTCTAGGTTCATCATTATCCTTTGATAGATAGTCTTTCTTAAAAATTACATGTAGTAAACCCTATTAATTTTCTTATTTGTCTACACTATTTTAATTTTCCAACCTCTCTATCTATATTTTAAGGAATTATTTATTTATATACACAAAATTCCTTCTAAGTGTTTACCCACTTTTCGCATTTTTTTTCTTTGATGAAGTAATCATTGATTCTTTTCCCTTGTCCTTTATTTTTCCTAGAAAAATTATTCATACTTATAGAATCCTCATTTCTTGATTACATGCATATACCACAAAATTTATTTTAATGTTTATACTACCCCTCTAGAGTAATCATTTCATTCTCTTCTTTAGTGATTCCCACTAGCATGAAAATTTTACTATCTCTTTCTTGGATTGAGTATTTCATTTCGGATTTTGTCTTTATCACGTTTATTTCCAAATTCATAGATATTTTCCATTATTCCATGTTGTGGGATATATTTTCAATTTAGTGGAACCTATTTCCAATTTTTTGATCATCGTGGCTATCCTTCATTATTGGATTTTTATGAGCATTTGATTAGAAAACCTTCTTGTCTAATTTATCTACAAATCTAGACATAAATTCTCTATTAATCCTATTTCTTATATATTGAGTCCTTATCTTCACATCAATATGATATATTTTTTGGGTATGTAAAATACCATCCCTCCTCATAACAATGGTTATATATGTTTAAAATATCATAGAAACATTCCATATTTTAAAATCTATTTTTATAAGATTGATTATTAATTCTGTATGAAATATTATTATTTACAAAAAGTTTTATTCTTGTTTTATCTTTACTCATCATACTATTGGTATACTCTACTTTTTATATAATGACATATTTTTATAGAAATAAATAGAAATATATTCAAAACTATTAAACCACGAACATCTTCTAATTAATCATTTTTTATAGAGTAAGATGTATTTCTAAATTGGGTACCTTGATGAATTTGAGTTGAAACCCATCCTTTAGTGATCTATTTAAAGGAAATTGTTTCTAGGAAATACTAAAATTCACCATTTATTATGTGATTGGTGTTTAAATGTATTTATTTTTATAAATTTTTATATTTTTATATTTTCCCCTCAATATCCATAAAAAATAGATTTAGTGAAATCAACCTTATCTGAATTGTGGGATACCTTTTTATAAGATCATGTGGTGGATAATTATCCACCTGATCTAGAGATTTATTTGAAATAATTATAATTAATATTTGAATATAAACACATTTCATATGTTTATTTGGTATAAATTTCCCCTCAACATAGTTGTTATATTCCATCTTGGGATGTTTCTAGATTTATTACATTTACCTCTAACTCAATGTATTTCATATGAAGAATTTATTTTTGGTTTTCAAGAGTTTAACCCAATTCATCACAATATATATCCAAATAATTAATCTAATGTTCATGTTCAATTTCCCACCAAGGTTCACTCTATTGTAAACAGGTGTGAGGCTACTAGTACCTCTGGTGTACCTACTCATATGTGAGTGATAGATAACTTGAATCATGGGTAAATAGTGTTATTGTGAAGAGACTATACCCCCACATCATGGGGCATAATAATTGAAAAATAACCAAACATCAAATATAAATAATAAAAATAAGTGTATAGAGATGTAATAAATATAACATGTTGTAACAGATGTAAAATGAGATGAATTAATTCATAAAAATTCATATCCACACCAATGTAAAAAAACTTATATCCCACTGCTTCTATTTCACATATAGAAAGTAAAATAAATAAAAGTAAAAGGATTTAAGATTATTCATAAGGGATTATAACACCATGAGAGGGGATGGGTGAATTAGGGTGTCAAATATTTCTTTAAAAGTTATTGATCTTGTCCCCACATTAGTAGGATCTTATTAAAACTATCTTATCAAATCATGTAGTTATAAAACACACATATGAAAAAATAGAAACACAACCCAATTATGTTACTTAGTTCTTTACTAAGGTCTAATTTAAGGAGCATTGTTTTATAGTGAGTTGGTTGCATCAAAATACACTATGACTAACTATACATTGTGAATTATAATTGTTTATATTCAGTCACCCCATGCTAGGAACACTTCCTTTAATGTAATTTTAGGTATAAAACAATTCCTTCCTCGTATCACTTCCATCGACTCCCCATTCCTCACAAATTTGGGTGAATTTATTATTATTTTATAGACTTGATGGTCGTATTAATATATTCAGAACAAAATATTTTTTATTGATTAGAACAAGACTCATCTTTCACCATATTCATGTATTTATTCTGAGGAATGCACTATTCACACAAATAGATGATCAAAACCTGGTTTTCATGCAACTCTTTCACATGCATACAATGTTCATACATTCCCAAAAATCCTTAGTTTTTCTTAAACTTTTTTACTTTTTTAAAAAAACCGAGGTTTTAATAAATCATTTTTTAATTTCTCACAACACCTCAATTTAAAAAAATGTACATTCACACAACACCTTAGTTTTCATGAAAATTGTTTTCTTTCGTGCAACACCGTAGTTAATAGACAACACTCATTTTGTTATGAAACTATAACATATGTGCATTTCTATGTCACAAATAAATATTTCTCTTGATAGAAATATTTTCCATTATTCCCACAACAAATTTTCCTAAAAATATTTCATGAAGGAGATGATATTTATCTTCATTGAGATCCCAATATGAATGAAGGAGATGGACACCTATTTATTGATGTCACTGATGTCATGACCAATCCCAATGAGTCCCCTTCCATGAATACCCCAATATCAACTCCAATTTTTTGTGATCAGGTGACCATCATTGAGTAGGAATATAACACACATGGTAGGACTTATCCTAATATACATGTACTCACACACACATCTCCAAGGCCATAAAATTATAATAAGTATAATAATTGATATCAATGCATACGTAAAACTGAAATCCAATAATCAAATTATGAAAATAAGTACTGGGAAGAAAAAGGGACAAATAAAATCCTATAAAAAAGAAAATTAAAACATGTCCAACATGTAAAGTGGGTGAGAACTACTGTCAATGAAACCACAAGAACAGACCTCGGTCTATCTGGCTCACTATGCTCCACCTAGTCCAAGTCCCTTTAAGACTCCATTAAAAGTTCGATCATCAACCTAATACATGACATCTGTGTTGAAATCGCAAACGTGGTTGAGTATAAAAATACTGAGCAGGACACCCCAAAATCAATAATCATATAGCATCAAGAATAAAAATTATCTCTTCATAAGTTTATATTTCAACAACACATAAAATAAGAATATCTAAATATACTCAACATTGTTACATAGTGTCAAGGTAAAGTCATAACCGCACTTACAACATAGGATTCCCATTAAAAGGATCTACATTGTACTCATCCGGGAGAACACACTACATAATTTGAATAACATTGATGGTGTCCATCTGATATTTCATGCTCATCGGGTTATAAAATAAGAAGTAAACATTATAAGTCTAAAGGGAATGATACATAGATGAGGATCACACCCAAGGAAATGAGGTATGCCATCAACTCAACCATGATTAACTCTCTACGTAGAGGATCATCACCCACATCGTGATGGTCATTATGATACCAAGAGCTCCACCTTGGAGAAATATGAGGATAGATATACTTACTTTGGGAGTAATCGAAGGATTCCAATAACTCCATCTAAAAAGAAATTCCCTATTAAGGGTTCAAAAGCCTATGTATAGGATGAAAATCCATACCAAACCCTCAGGAAAAAATGGTTCAAGGGAGAGCACGCTAATTTTTTTCCAAATTGATTAGGATAAGGGTTACAAGAATTCATTTCAAAATTATATGGAATGTACTAGTAGTATAAGGAATTAACCTTCATCCCTGGGTCATGCACATGTATAATAGCTCATTAGGATGTTCATGTCTATGCCTTAGTACATGAAGTGTCTAAGACCACATAATCCAGGTCGTGTCTATGTCTGGATGGCCATGTTTGTGTCTGACTAGCTGTGTCTCTGTTAGTATACCTTCTAGAATACACATTGAGCTTCCAGTTAATGGTAGGATGTCATGTGACTAGGGTCATAATTCGTATTATACTTAACTCTCTTCAAAACCCCAGTACCATATCTAGGTCCCAATCAATGACATGTGTTCATGAGTTAGATGCCATATTGTGTAAAATTTCCCTATATCATGGATCATCCTTCTACATCATCACATGCTCATATGGCATCTAATCTAATCACGAATCACACCAAAGAGTAATGATCTTGTCTGACCGAGACAGTCTATCACCACTCTCTAGAATCTGGACACCAACTCCCATGATAAATACCCCCATCACATATCCTTTTAACCACACATCAAAAGTAGAATAAAGAACACTAATTTGGTCATGACCATGTGTCATAGTTTGATTCAATTATCGATCTGAAACAAGATCTGTGATATCAATCTGTTGAACCATGAAATGGGTGTAGAATGATTCATTATTCATATTTTTTCGAACCACCATCAAAAAAGAATAACGATGATGATCACATGAAGAATGGTCAGAGATCTCACCAGAAAATGAAGAATAGGAACAATCCTTGACTATGTTCAATTTCCCTCAATCCATTGATGATATAATAATGAATGGAAATATATATTAAATAAATAATTCTCCATATAATCCCAATAGAATAAAACATCACGCACAATATGATCAAGTCATGGATCAATCCATTGGTTTATTGATTTTCATTCATCACAGGATAGGAAAATAAGGGAAAATCCATAAAATAAAAATATAATACATCTATTTGGATGAATCAATTGTGAATAATGGTCCCATTTCACCATCATTAGTGAAACCCTCTAGTTCAATCACACATTGATCATCTAACCATGATTCAGTCATCATTCACTAAAAAAATCTCCAACAACACAGTCTCTAAAATATTTTGTGTTATGGGGCTAACCATTGGATTTTTTCATTGGAACGTATATATGAGCAATAACTAGATCATGGTAATAAAATTAAGAAATATTTTTTTCCAATAAATTTATTTAATTTTCCACCCTTGATGAATCCCAACTAGAACATACAACGCATTCCAAGGTTATATCACTCCTAGGTTAAAAATCATTCTTTGAACTCAACGGAGGACAAATATTTCTAAATCAAGGATCATTTTATGATTTGTTACTTTTTTCAAAAAACATGTGAATATAATATATTTAATTTTTTAAAAAAATAATTCCAGGTACACTGGAATCAGAATATCAAATCGTCTTAGCTCCAAGCCCCGTAAATAATCTATATAATATTTAAAAAGGAATGGAAAATTAGAGTCATTTCTTCCTCCCCACCTCAAGAATTTATTTCCTAAGAATACAAAACAAAAGCCAACATAATGGGATGTCATTATAGAGCACCTATTTGGGTCACCCACTCCCAAGTTCTCTCTAGAATATTCTCGTGTTTCCACTAGAGATGCACTAAGGGAATTGATCTCTGATGAAGGATCCAATCCTCCCAATCCTCGATCTTTAGTAGTTATTAAGAAATGGTATCTCCAACCTCAATTTCTAGATACCTCTATAGATAACATGAAATGGGTCATGAAAATACCTCCAAAGGGGTGACATAAGAATGACTTCGTGTACCCAATCTTACTATAGCATTATAGATAAGTGGTATTACACCTCACCAACTCAATATAATATCTGGAAAGGTCCAATGAATCTATGAGATGTCTTTCTACACAATCTATATATCTATATTCAATGTCTCTTTGATACACTCAAGAACACATACTATACCATATAGAACTCCAAAGGCCTACATTATCGGTCTGTACATGATTTCAGATAGACTTGTGCCCTCTTCATCCACTCCTGGATGACATAATCTTTATCTATAGTGGCTCGCACCAACTCTGGGACCATAAGGGAAGACTCTTCTGGGATGGTCCATTATAGTGGATACTTGCATGGTTACCCATAAAACACATTGAGTGGGGCCATACCGATGGTGGAATGGTAGATTTTGTTTTACAAAAACTCCACCAATGCTAAGAAATCCTACCAAATATGAACAATGTATAACATGAAATATAATATCATATCCTCCATTAAAAGAGTGGTCAAAGTAGTCTAGACACTTGTTTTGGGATTAAACACTATGCTCATTCACAATTGAGTTCCAATATACTCATGCAATCCCTTATATAACTGAGCTATAATGTGAGAATCATGGTCCGAAATGACCATCTAGGGATTTCAATAGAGTTAGATTATCTCCTTCATTTGGAGGTATCAAAATGGATTTACTAAGAATTTATCTCAGCTTGATAGGATGTGTAATTACATGGTGATTCAATCTATAATCATCCTGATGGAATAGTGTCCCTTGGACATGTGTGTTAACCCTTTTACGAAGTGTATGGATATCTCATCCCACTTCTACTCTGCCACCTCCAGGGGTTTAGCTACACCCAATGGAACCTAGTGATCACCATTCTCCTACTAACGTGTAAGGAATCAGGGGGAAAATTTTGACACTCCCTTTTTCAACCTTGGTCACTAGAACTACCACCCATGGTCCTGGTACATCTTCTCTACACCTAGAAATTCCACTAAGGGTGAAGTATGGAACAACATCATAAAACCCTCTCTCAGTGAAATTGGTACCATCATTCATCCCTAAAAAATAATTACATACTACCCAACTTAATAACATCCATAATTATCATGTCCAATGGATATATAAGTATGTAGGGTCTCACAATCGATAACCCCTATCTGTGCCTCCCTGAATCACTATAATAGTTGAGGGCTAATATCCATCAACTGGAGGTAAGTAGTTTTATCCATAACCAAAAAGGATAATTGAAAATAGTGTAACTACTCCAAATCCTCTCCTAGCAACTGCGAACATGATCTTATGCTGATAGACTCTGATAACACATTATTCCTAAAAAATGTATACACAATCATGATGTAATAATCATGATGGATATCTATTTATCACCACTATATAATGATAATAATGTTATGAGATATGATATAACTGAGACTCTTATGGACAAAATAGATGATAAAATACTCACCCATAATGTAGTTCCACCACATATTCAGTGTTAAGAATACTATTTCTAAAACATATCATGGGACATGTAGTAAGGCTCATGTAGCTAAAACTAATGTAAATGATAGTAAATAATCACCTACCTTTAAATCATAACACAACCATTTTTGGTCCCTAATATGTCACAGAACACTGCATACACAATACCCACCCCTATAAAACTCAATATAAGAGTGCTTTCTAATATCTTCCTCAACTCCTAGAAAGCCTGTGTAATCCTCTCTATCATTACAAAAGGATTACTTTTTCCTATTAAATCTCTAAAGTTATATTATATCCTGGATAAATCATGCAAGAATATTTAATAGTATCATTCTAATCAAAGGAATTTATGCAACTCCATCACACTCTAGGTTGGATCCCAAGATGACACTGACTCAAGCATTACTGGGTACATAGACACACCATCTTATTAGAAAACATTTCCTAAAAATTTGAGTTAGTGAATATAGATATGTAACTTAGATAACTTTCTACAAGTTAGGTGCTATTAGAGTATTTCTAGAACCATACTTAAGTGTCTCATGTGCTCCTCCTCAAATGTTGAGTGCACTAGGAAAACATCAAGAAGACTACCAAAAAACAATATACAAAAGGCTAAAACATCTAGTTCATGAGTTCCCTAAACACTTTTGGGTAATTAATCACACAAAATGAATCACCAAGTACTCATAGTGGTAATAGATATATCAAAAATCCATCTTCGGTATATCCTCTTCAAATTCTGAAAACATGTGATAGACTAATCTAATGTTAATCTTCAAGAACCATTGTACCACTATCAAATGATCAAAGGGGTTGTTGATTCCCAGTTGTGGATAATTATTATTTATTTTCATAGGTTTTGGGTGATGGTAATCTACAAAGAACCTTTAACTCATATACACTTTCATGGAGAAAAGAATTGGGGTTGTCTAGGGTAAAACACTAGGTCTCAGAATGACCTTCTTCTACAGGTCCCCCAAATGCACCCTTAGCTCTTAAAGCTCTATAGTAGCCATATGATTTTCTGTCAAAGATATCAGGTCTGTCTTGGGGTGAATATAAATTCATATATGTATCTCTCTACACGGATGTTAGCCTATAACATCCTTAGGGAAGTCATCCTTATACTCCACCACCACTGTAGAAAAATGAAAACTTATAGTGTCCACTACACCAAGGTCCATGATAGAAAACTAATGATTAATTAGATGAATCCTCATATGAATGAGTCTATTATATTATTTCTGGGTTTTATTTTCACCCACAATGGAAATACCTCATCTCATCATTGTGGAAACATTACATATTCCACCTAAAGAAATCTATATTGACATGAACTCTAGATATCTAGTCCCAACCTATGATGACACTGTATGGCCTCATCAATGCTAAAAAGTTATCCAAAAAAGAAACTCTCACCCACAAGAGTAATTTTACACAATAGGTATAAGTGTGTGATCACTTTGTCACCTCCTGTTAGAGTCCCCAAATGCAATGGATGATCCAAGAGATTCACTAGAATCTATTTGTCTCGAACTAGATAAGTGGAGATAAATGCATGGATTTAACCGGTGTATATAAATAATATAACTAATGTATAAAATTCATATATGATACATATTATCCTCCCCATATCCTCTAGGTTATAATATTTGACTACATACAATAGCACTCATCCTTGTCCCCCAGCTTTTTGAGCCTGGTGTAGGCCACATGGGGTTCATGGTGGTAAAAAATAAAGACATCAGCCAACTCCATCTACGCTTCCAGCACCTCATTCACATCTTCCACCATGAAACATAAAACGACTAAATGATAAAACATAAAACGACTTAGTAGGCATATCACTCACATGGGAGGAATTATCATAATTTTCCTATACACATACACATCACCTAAATGATAAAACATAAAACGACTAACAACCATGAATTCACACAAATAAAATCCCACCATTAGATTATTAAGAAAAGTACTTGATAGAAAAATAGAAATTTAAAAACAAACTAAAAAAAGTACAACTTGTAAATTGGGTGAGGATAGTCGTTAATGCTACCAAAAGAAAAAACATGAGTATGTCATGGTTACTATGATCCTTCTACTTTTGGTCCATCTAGTACTCCGTAGAAATTTCAATTGTCTTCACAATACATGAAACATGTAGCTAAATCCCTTGCAGAGGTGTGTATAACAATACTGAGTAGGAGACTATGAGATAACTAATCATATAGAATCATGAATAAAAATCAACTCATCATAGGTATATTTCAGAAACATATATAATAATAATATAAAAATTTACTAAACATAGGCATATAGTCTCAAGGTACATTCACAACCACACTACAATCCTAGGATTGCTGCTTGAAGGTTCGACCTAGAACTTGTTCAGAAGAACACACTCCCTAAGTCAAATATCACTAATGGTGTCCCTCTAAAATTGAATGCTCATCATACAGTCCCAAAATTATTACATGATGAATGTATTAATAGAAAAATAAAAAAATGAGTATCATACCCAAGTTCATGGGGTATACCAATAACTTAAACTAGATTAATCAGCTTTGTGGAGGATCGTTTCCTATATAGTTTTCTTTATGATGATATTGTAAACTCTACCTAGGGAAAAGAAAATGATAGAGGAACTCACCCCGAGCCCCAGGTAAGGACTCAAACAACTCTATCCTTGACTTATCTTCCTCTGAAGAGATCACCATAATAGGTGTTATAAAAGATTCCATATTAAAACATGAGGGAAAAACGGATCCATGGAATACTCCCCAACTAAACTCATCTAAGATGAAGTGGATAAGGGTTCCAAGACTTCTTTGAAGAAGGTGGTAATACACGATATCTATCTTTAGCACTAGTTCCATCCCATGTATCATCTACCACTCCCATGTGCATTTCCACTGATGACTACATGACACGTACAAACCCATTTACTCATGTAAGTGTCCCTATCTGATTGGTTTTTTCCATGTCTGGCTTGTCATGTCTGCATATATGTACCACCCTAGGTACATTCCAAGCCGCCAGATATGGGTAACATTTCTTCTTATAGCTGTCATAATCCATGTGATATTTAACTCTATGTAGAAACATAGTTATTCTTACATGGCCCCATACATAGAATGTTTTCATAGGTTAAATGTTGTGTAGTTCTGAAATTCAAAAAACCCATGAATCTTCTTTCAACATCATCATCATCCCCGCTATCTTCTGATCAAGATATGAATAATGATGGAGATTATGTATTAGATCCATAAAATCCTTTCAATCATTGATCATCAGAATCTAGCAACCATATCTCATGGGAAATCCATCTTTCACATCTCCCAGTAGCCGCATGTCAAAACCCACACAAAGAACATTGATCTGACCCTAATATTTAATCATAGTTTATCTCATCATCAACCGGAAGCTAGATCTATGATATCACTATGTTCACTGAGAAATGGGTGTGAAATTATGGATTATTTGGTATTTTGTTGAACCACCATCCAAAACAAATGTGGGAGATAATCTCACGAAGAATGGTGGTAGAATTCCATGAATCAAGTAAAATAGGAATGTACCATAGAGGTTATTAGTTACCAATGAACCGTTTCCCTTAAAAAATGAATGATGAATGAAAATTAAAAATAAATTCTCCCAATAATCCCTATATAATAAACCCGCACCCACAATATGACCCAAACATGAATCGCTCTACTCTATTTGATAACATTATGCCCATAGTGACTTCTTTAGACCATAAAGAGCATTCATTATTCTAAAAAAACTATTTCATAATTTCCAATCAGAAATCATACAGGTTGTTAAATATAGACTTCTTCTACAAGAACTCTATTTAATAATGTTGTTTTGACATCCATATGATTAAGTTTGTAGCCTCTTGGAATATCTAAGGCTAGGATTATCCTAAGTGACTCCGGTCGAGCTACTGGATAAAGTTTTTTTCAAAATAAATGCCTTCAATCATTGAATGGCCTTTAAACCACAAGTATGCACTATTTAAAATAACATTTCCTAGATCATTTATTTTTTTTCATGATCCAAATTGTTCCAATAAAATTGTTATTTTATAGTATCGTAGCAACATTACTGGAACAATTTTATTTTCATTCTAATTCATTTAATCATTCATAAACATAATCCAGGATTCTTCATTAACTAATTCTTTAAATGATGTTGGTTCAATAATTTTTAAGAGAGATTAATGTGATCCATTACACATTCTACTCATCTTTGTAGTTGTGGACCAATCAACATTGTTGTTAGATTGATCAACTTATTCTATTCTATTTTTCATGTTATTTCCAAGTTTAATTTCTTTAATAATGGTTTCATATTTAGATTCTACCTCTAAAAATCATCATTTGATGAACTTATAATGTTAGGAAAGCCAACCAAAATTTCTATGTTTTAATTTTTGTTACTTTTCCACTTTATTCATCATCTTAAATAATATCGACATATGAGATAACTGAGTTATTCATAATTTTATACTCAATGATCTTGATATAATTTATCTCCGCAATAATTATATGATGATTATTGTATCATTTCTAGGATTTACACTTCATTGAGTGTCTAAGGAATATTCCCTCATCTGTGTAATCATAATACTTTACTTAAATTACTTCTATGTTTTGGAAGAAACATTTACATGAAAAGACACAAAAATAATTTATTTAGGGATTCCTTCCATTTCATATATCATATAGTGACTTACCCACTCCTAGACACATCCTTGTTTGATTATGAGTGTAAATCGGAAATTGAAAAACCTTTTTCTAGTAATGATGATAAATAAATCTCTCAATTAGCATAGTTATTCTATATTATTCTCTTGTTTATTTGTAAATTAAATGAAAAAATATTGTTAAGTTTTCTCACTGAAGACACATCATGCTAGATACAATTTTTTTAAAGTAATTTTAAAATTCACTGGTTGTGTGTTATGAACATTTATCATATTGTAATTTCTTGATTGTATGCCCAGCTTCATTCTCCACTCTTCAGAAATATCATCTTAGTACAATAAATCTATTATTGTTTACGCTGTATAAACATCACACATGTCATTATTATATAATCATTAATAAAAATAATGATGTACCTCTCTCCATATATTCCAACCGTATTAATTGGTCCAATCATGTTTATGCACACCAATCAAGTGGATTCGATGACCTTTTATTCCTCGATGGACAAGAATTCTGGACCTTCTTTCCAAGAATAAAATTATGAAGTTTCTTTTATCAATCTTGATTATTATTGGAATGTCGACAGTGATATTTATCTTAGATAATCATTCTAGGATCTGTTGATTAATGAGACCCAACCTCCAATTCCACAAGCTATCTTCCTCTTCAAATATTAAGGAACATGTGTTTTCATTATTGTCTACTAGGTATTAATTACAAATTTTCTTCCAACGTTTCATGGGATAATTAATTAAATTTATTTTATCATGCACCCATTTTGATTAAATTTTAATACCAGTTCTATGTCACATAGTTAAATCCCACTAAGGAGATTATGATGCAAGCATTCCACATAGAGAAGTTCTATTTTATTTAGAACATTGTTTTCTAATTCTGTATTTACAAACCTTTTATATTTATAGAACCATAATTTTTTAATATATCAATTCCATGAACCATTTCCATAACATTTTTCAATAAATTTCCATTTCCTATCAAGTGGGATGATCATCTACTATCTATAATCTAGGAACTATAGTCCATTGTAGTGTTGAGAGTGATATTTTTAAGGTTTCATTCTCAGTCTTATTATTTTACTTCAATGAGATATCTAATTGAGTGGAGTCATAATACATACTCTACATTATATTTTAAACATTCATGGTTCAATAATACTTATATTATTCCCCCATCAGAAAATTTTTATTTTCAAGGGTAATTCTACTTGTTTGACTGGTAGTAATATATCTCTATGTTCTTTAGTCATGGCTTCCACCTTTCCTTTTCCTATAGTTAGTTTATTTATGGTCAAATTTCGAATAGTGAAATAATATCTATATAAATTAATTGTTCTATATGATTAAGAATTTTGTATCATTACTATTTGTAGACTTTTAGGTGCTTCCCCATTCATAAATATCCTTAAATCATTATATTATTACATGGTGTGGTCCAGAAAGCCATAGAATTTACATTTCATAAGAGGCAATATCTTCCCACATACATTTCTCCACATGTACCCTAATTTTGTATATGAAATTGATTGAAGATAATCACTAAATAATTATGAACCATATTAAACTATTTTTTATTTTTGGTTTGAGGATTTTTTAGGACATTAGACACCTTTTTTATTTTTACTTCATTTTTCAAACCCTTATTTTGACTAATCTCCTTTATAGTCGTTGATATTTCTGTATCACAATCAATTCCACACCTACTCATAAATTTAGATCTTTGATCATTCAAGGATTTATCTACTTCTTTAGTACTAGGTTTAACACTTTCAAAAAATTCTTAATCTAAATACATTACAAATTGTAAATTTTTCTTCATTTATATTATTTTTTAATCAGTTTCCAATTTAATGCTTAAATAAATGACTTATTGTTTAAGGACATCAACTATCTTATCCTTTTACACCAATTTTTATGCTATGTCAGTACTAAATTATTCCTTCACTTTAATCCATAGTTTAATCTCAAAAAACATTTATGAGGTTTCATGTTATTTAAAATTTTATTCATCATCTTCATGTAGTTCATCGATATTTACATCAAGCTACTCCACATACTATGATGAATCTTTGAACAATTCTACCCTTTTTTATTTCTATGAATATAAATATCATCAATATCACCCTCAAGTTCAAAATTGAGATCAACAACACCACATGAATGATTCACTTCCTCCTTTAAAGGTTCCACGTTTCAATTGTATCCATCATGGAGTCCTCAACATGATATTTAAACTCTAGATCTACATAGTCCAAAAAATATTCATCATCTTGTTGTTATTTGAAAATGGATATATTACTCTATAATTTATTTCTTTTTTAAATATACCTTTTTAAGTAGCCTCCTATCAGGCCTCTACATGATTTATCCTTCACTTCCAACATCATTTAAATTTATTGATAAATGGGCAGTAATGTTCCATACATTATCATACCAAAAACAAAAAAAGTAACATTTCATTAAAATATCCCTTTTCCTCTCATGGATTCTCATGAAATAAGGAAAATAATTTCATCATTCACATCCTATCCATCATCACTAACTTTATAAATTTTAATTTTATCTTCTCTTTGAATGCCATTTCATAACTTACTTGAATTGTTTATATTTAGTTTTGACTCTCATATCATATGACACTAGAATACTTATAATATCATCAATATTAATCTTAGAAAGATCCATTTCCACAAGGTAAAACACTATTCTGTTATCATAGGTGGAATCATCCTTAGTATATTCATCATAATGTCAATATCCTTAATTTCATCCCCATGTCCTCAAGTTTCTCCATCAAATCTAGTAATGATCTTAAAGGAACTAGTTGCATTTTTATATGGTTCAATAATTATATCATTTAACTGATAGTGATTAAAATTAATTTTGGGATATTTATTGTTTTTATAACAATCTTATATATTTACCAACTTCCTTCACATGGACTTATCTTTAGTGATGCTCATCACCTTCAAATAGATTTAATTAGATAGTGATATGGTAATAGAATCTTGAGATTTTGATTTTGAATCAAAAAAATTTATATATGTTTCATTCATAGAAATATTGATCTAATCACTAAACTAAATCTCTTGAACTTTGGCATAGATAACATCCATCCTAAGAGACCATAGATGAGACCTCATTCTATTCATTAAAATATATATGTTTCTTCCACAAACATGTGTAACTACACTAACATTCACCAAATTCTCCATAGAAAGATAGGAACAATTTAACACATACAATCTGTACCATCTAATACCACTTGTAAGACCCATAACACTCAAAGAGGGGAGTGGTAAATTAGGGTGTCAATGTTTTATTTGAATGATATGTATCTTGTACACATATTGGTAGGAATTTTTTAAACCTCTCTAATATAATTGTATAGTTATCAATCACACATAAGATGAATAGAAACCCAACCCATGTGTTATACTTTACTCACCACAAAGGGATATGACAAGAAGTATCTGATGATAGTGTGTTGGTCATACCAGAATCCATTCAGCTTCACTAGATATTTTGGATTATAATTTTTTATACATGGTCACTCCATTATAAGAACACTACCTTTGCATGAATTTTAGAGGTAGAACACTACCTTCCTAAGATCAATTCGGCCGACTCCCCCTACACACTGCTTGGGGGGAATACTTTCTCAATATATCAACATTAAGTTCAAATCAATATATTTTGATCAAAAGACTTTTTCCATGATTATAATGAGATTATGCTTCCACCATATTTTGGAAATGATGCTCTTGATTCCACTTTTCACTAAAAATTTATTTTCAAAACTTGTTGTTCTCACAAGTCAGGGACATGGATAAAACATTCAAACTTTCCCAAAACTCCTAATTTTTCACATAATTTTTTTACTTTCTTGAAACACATAATTTATCACACAACATTTAAATTTTTATCAACACATCAGTTTCACTCATCTCTTTACTTACTGTAAACACCTCTGTTTGTGTAAAATTAAGTTACTTTCTCCAAATAGATCAATTTAAATTAAACATTTTTTTTCAAAAAAATCTAACATTCAATTTTTTTTTGTCATGAATATCACATGGTCATGATAGACACATGTCATATAATCCACAAAACTCTACTTCATTCAACTCTTTAATTATTTAGATGCTTTATATCTTCAATGATATTCCCATCTAATTTAAGGAGGGAGGCACCACTTTATAGAAGAAACATTACCTTCAGTAAAACTCCCTTCACACCATTTACTATAAATGATAATCTTAATGGGTGATGAGATTTATCATTTTTACGTAACCATTTGTGTAAGACTCAATACCTTCATGTAACTTCATGTCTATATCATGGGTGTGTGCAAATAGGACATTCATGAAGTTTTAGAACAAGTGAAAAACACTATCCTTTTATTTATTTTTATGTGATGTCTCTGAATATTACATTTGTGAAAAACTGTAGAATCCTCCTATACCCTTTTTCAATAATATTTTATTTACATTTCAATATTCTCTTTTCCAAAACATAAGACATCTATACAGTAAGGTCACATGGATTTCAAAAACCATGATCCACCCAATGTGTGTGGATTAAATACACAAATTTAAATTCATTTATAGATTTGAAAACCCATGATTCCAACACTATCCAGGAATAATAACATATCCATATCATAACTCTATATAAGTTATCGTACTAAATAATCAAATCTTGAGCCTCTTCCCTACCTAAACATATGAATTATAAGATCTTCTCAGGTACCCATATTATATAGCTACCTGATAAGGGTGTGTGTATAAATCAATAGGTAACAGTTAGAGAAACCATGTATATTACCAACAGTGTAGTGTGTATTGATGTTACATACTTAAATGACTAAATTAATAACTATAAAAGTGTAAATAAATAACCATAATTAATCACCATCTTCTAAGGTGACACCCCAGATCGACCCAAACCAACTTCATATCATGTCATAGTGTTTCTATGCATGTCACACAACCATTCGACCAATATCAATACCATGAAAGATTTATAGGATCAATTTCAATGCAATATAGTTGTATCTAGATTAGTGACTAGATCATAGGAGAAAGTCCTAAAAGACCACTATTATTGTAACATCCCAGGTAAATAAATAATATTACATTCTCATGTTTATCAATATTTGTGAATAAAATTTTAATATTACTTTAAAGGGAATGCTATTCTTGACGGCGTACCCAATACGCAACAACGAGTTTCTTTGAAATCTTACGTTCCACACTAATAATATAATAATATTATTTTAAATAGTTAATGACTAGTTATTGTAATGGTGGGAATGAACAGAACTATCAAAAGAATTATTATATATGTTTGTAAAATATTTTTACTTTTATCCAATAAATGTTAGAGGCTTAAAATGCGAATGAATCCAATTTTAACCGTAAATATTCTAATATTATTTAAAAGGTCGATTAACCGCCTTTTGATGGCGAAACATTTTTTTAAATACACTTTTTGACAATTTTATATGTTATATTAGACCAAATAAAATCCTTCTTTAGAATTGGGATATCAGAATTTACTTTGTGTATGTTTTTGTTATTTTTTTTGATAAGGTTCATTTTTAATGAATAAGTGAAAAATGTTGTATTTTAATTCAAAACATATTTTTAATCTAATTTATTTATATGATTATATAAGATTTTGAATTGTTTTTAAATTGAAATTAGAATTTATTTTTACCATTTAATATAATTTTGGTCATTGGAATTAATTTCATTTTGAAATTGGACTTAAACTAGTGTCAATCTTTTAATAGATATTGTTTCTTAAAAACATGTTTTTTTATTGACAGCGGGAATTAATTATTAAAATAATTAATGCAACTTATATGTTTTTAATTTTTTTAAATATACATCATTTTTTAATTCAGAATATCAAATATAGCTTAGGGTGAATTTTTGGTATTTTTCTTAAAAACATCAATTTTTGATGAATTGTGAAACCATTAAGTGGTAGTTAAAAAACTAATTTTCGTTTAAACGAAACATTACCACATCTGTGATTTGAATTTCAAAAATCCTACATACATGGTTGTCATTATGACGTAAAATGTGGTTCAACATGATTGAAATAATTTTTTGGTGAATAGTAACTTTTAAGTTTTATTAATCGTGATTAAAGGTCATTAGTCTAATTTAAGGTAAAGATAATGTTATAATAATATGAAATGTCCTTGACACATGTATTACACTTATTGTATGGGTAGTGGCTGACCAAGAAAATCCATGGGTCAACTTGGGGACCCCATGTACCCACTTTGGTCGGAAAATGACATTAATAACTTTTTATTTAAAGTTAAAATAAAAATGTCACAAACATGTATTGTTTTACTAAAACAATTTTTACATGGGGTTATACAAGTCATATATTTTACTGTGAATATTATTTGGAAAGCTAAAAAAATTTCCTACATCATAGTATTTTTTTATAATTTTTATACATTAAATAAATTAAATTCATTATGACACCATGATGATGCAGTGATTACCTCATTAATGAACGATTTAAATAAAATGAAAATATAATGTAAAATATAAGACTTAAACAAGTCAAAGACCTATTTGATGAGTATATTTCTAACCCTTATCACCTTATCCTCTAAATATATCGATGTGGGACCTTTAAAATCTGAAAATCATTTTAATATAAAGTAACATTTCTTGACTTTCCAAGAGTGCCCCTTATCCCTCTTATAAAAGGCCCCCACGACAACCTCCTTACCCACACCTATAAAGCCATTGGCTCGGCCAAAATCTGTTCATTTAATCTCTCCACATCCCTATTTTCATTCTATAAGCCTTACCTTAGGCATAAATCTCTTCAGGAACCCCTTTTAGTTCAAACCAAAGGGAGTTACCCGATTTAAAGGTAATGTCCTCTCTTATGTTCTTTTGTTTTATTTTGCTTCCCCAACCCCATATAATCTTTTTATTCATTTATTTTGTAAAAAAAATTTATCTTAAATATACTAGGATTTTTTTATGAGAATTATTCAATCTACACTTACACACAACTCCGTCTAATGGTTAAATAACATACTGTTTCCGTGGATGGAGAATTATTGCCTCACGAAACGATGATTGTTCTATATTCTCCTACCACCTCTCATGGTGGCCATTATGATGTCTCTATATTTATTTATGATATATATTATATTTATTTCCTCTCTATGCTTCTGTATTTTACATTTAAAACATACCATTATTCTTTTCATGTTGTGCAAATGCGATAATTTCATTTGAGAAAGTGTGGACTACCACCCCCTCAAGTGATGTGACTCGTTCATGCAATAAATGGAATGTATAAAGAATGAAATTAACGAAATTATGTGACCTATATAACATATATATTATAAATTAATTATAATATATATATCTCATTTAGTTTTAATTTCATTAAGTACAAAATAGAAATGAAAGTAGCTTTCATGCATACGTACGGCTTACCGTCTCCATGAACAGTGCATTTCATTTCATACCTCTAAATGTTATGTAATATTATAATTTCAAGTATTTAATGGATATATATGATATAGATGATATCTAAATCATGAATATAATTCTGGATATAATGGATATTTTACCCCATGAACAACTTGTAATTATAAGAAGTTTATTTTTGACTCAAGTACCAATGATCAACAAAACGACCATTATTAACTTAAATAATTACATAATGTTAATAAATTGGTAATAAATGATATAAAAGGAATAATAAACATCAAAAATTTTCTTAATCAAGTATAAATTAACTATGGTTTATTATTCAGGAGATTAATGAACGATCTCTTCAAGTTGGATATGAGGTAAGGGAGCCTACCGCTCTCTTTCTTTTTAAGTACTCTCTTTTATGTCACCTCATTTTATATCCTCTTTATTGTGATGGGGTATGTTCTTTTATATTCCTATTACTGTTAAATTTATGTTCATATTATGGGAGACCCTATTTTATTTCATCAATCCATTTTTTTTTTTGGATGTTTTAAGTGGCATCGTTAGGCTGGTGAGTTTTCCTAAGGGATTTTTATCCCACTTTTTATTCCCGTGAGATTCATGGTACATTTGACACTATTTCCTTTTTTGTGGTGTATGTACTGCCCCTTATTATACTATTTTTGTAATATAATCTCATTTATTGGTATTTACATCATCATTGTATGACCCCTTTTTTTCATGGGGTGTACATTTTGAAAGTTACCCAAATCGGTAAGGGAACCCTTCACCGTCCTCTTTTTAAAAGACTCCTTTTTGTTATATATTTTAATTTACATCTTATTATGTTGGGTTATGTTCTTATATATCCTTATTGATGAAAATTTTATGTACAAATTACGAGATACCATTTTCTCCCTCATCATCTCATTTTCAAAATTTTAAAGTGACGCCATTAGGCTGTCGAATTTCTGTAGGGGAACATCTCAACCCAATTTCAATTCTTTGGGTTAAACCTCTACTTATTGACTATGTAGTGCTATGAATATGTGTGGATGAAATATGATTGTGTTACACTGTGTATACACTTATATTACGTGAATTTATATTTTTCACACATAATTAAGTCATTTATTTATCTTTGCTCTAATGGCATGATCCTTGATTGAGATTACATCTCAATTTCTTCTCATTGAGACATTTCTTAATGATATGCACTTTTATTCTTTTATAAAGTGTATATACAGCCCCTTTGACATTCCATATCCATATTATGTCTACGAAAAATTCATTTAAATGTTTTCAAAATGGTCTACTTTCATGTGGATTATAATTTAAATGCTCAAAATGGAAAAGGACTCTTTTATTAAAACATTGTTTTAAATGATTTTAAAGATTTATTCGTTTAAAAATTTATCATCCATGTCCATGTTTTAAAAATGGTTTTAAGGATTTATTTATATGGACATAAATTTTTTAAAACCCTTTCAAACTTTTTGATGTGGTATGGGACACTTTGATTCTAAAATCTCTTTTAAATGTCTTCTTTTAATATTTTCAAAGTATAAAGGGATTTTTCTCTCATTGAGTTTTAATGATTTTATTTGATATTTTTATTTATGATAAAATCATGATGTGATGTATTGTGATTGAAATGTGTAAATTTTATGTTTCTTTTATGCATGTTTTAAGTGTTATGATTATGTTATGGTTCTTGGGAAATGTTTATGAAATCGGGTGGTTCTGTGATAAACTAAGGGCGGGTGAGCCCAATATAGCTCTCCAATGCATTGGGTAACATGAAGGAGTTAAACACTAAGGTTTCTCCGAAGAGATTTAGGGAATATACTGTGATGGGTATTCCAAACGTAACCCTAGGGGTTACTCCCTACATAAGAATTTTATGAATGCTTCAAGTTACCTTTACATATTATAATTTCAATGAGTTATTCCTAAATCGTATGATTTAATAAGGTATGTTAAAGTACTTATGTTTTATGAGTAAAGTATGATTTCAATGATTCTTATGTATAAATGGACTAATGTTTTCTTTCCATATTTTTATAACCCTTACTGAGCTTTTTATGATCATCCCATGTTTTTGAAATGTTTTCCACAGGAATTAATGTGGAATACGGTCAAGGATGGGATCAAGGAAATGTCATGATGTCTAAAACATGGAACTAGATATGAATCTTTTGTTCAAGAGTTTATATTTTGTGAAAAAAATGGAATCTGAGTAGATGTGCCTACCTTGTAATCTTTGAGATGTAATAGTTATGTCCTAATTCTCTAAAACTCTAAACCTGAAAAGATCCTCAATGTGAATTATTCATTTATTTCAAGAATATGTATTGTACTAAGGCCAGGTCCTTATAATTATATTGATCAACATGGGGGAATTTAATCCCTCATATAAATTCTCACATATATATCCCATTGGGGGGTAGTGTGTCCCTACCTTCTATCCCACATATTACATTGGGGGAAGTGTGTCCCTTCCTTCAATTACATAGTAGTAAGAATAAAGGTTGCATCCAAGAAGAATATTAAAGGTGTCCCTCATACCTCAATACATTTTAGTGGCCAGTGCATCCCACCTAAATAATACCATACAATAAAAATAACTAGGGATTACATCCTTATAAACCCATTACACCTATATATGGTTAACCACTTAAATGTGAGACCTTTCAACAGTACAAAATAGTTATAAATCACACATGGCTGAGTCTAGTTCTAAGGTGACACCCACAATTTTGTATACCTATTACAAATAAGCACCCTCTCTTGGGTCAAAATATCATTGGGGAACCCTTTCTGGTCACTAATATTACACCATAATCTGGACCACAGTCATGGAATCATCGGTCCTTATCTCATCTATTTGGTGTACACCCATAAATGAGAGGGAATAATGTACCTTGAATCATCATAATAATCACATTTCCTCACTATCCTCATAAGTATTATGATATATGTATCACACAAGGGATACGACCCCAATACCATCCCCTTATAATTTCACATTTGGTTAGCCTCAAACCCAAGCTATCGATTGATATCCGTGGGGTCTACCTATCCAGGTAGTCACAAATTGGTGGGTGAGGAATAACGGTTCCATGATAATATCAACTAGCCACAAGGTTCTAATGCATCACAAAGTTCCCAAATAGCCTACTCAGGCCATACACTTCATCCCCATCACATCCATATAATTCAATTTCACTAATGAACCAACACTAAATAAGACAATGATCACAAAA
Source organism: Viscum album (assembly GCA_963277665.1). Taxonomy (NCBI): domain Eukaryota; kingdom Viridiplantae; phylum Streptophyta; class Magnoliopsida; order Santalales; family Viscaceae; genus Viscum; species Viscum album. The sequence goes on along the minus strand of OY728158.1, from coordinate 957,425,667 downwards.
TCCATCTCAATTCTCATCTATCTGGGTCCATATATCTCAAGGAATACATTTATAGTAATTTCATTAACTGTTAATGATCAATTCATCATGCCATTTCATAAAGGGTCCATTATGTCCCTTAGCACTTTGTTTAGTCCATAGGGATTTTACATTAATTAAATAATAATAATTTATGTAAAAATTAATTGACCCTTGGTAGTGATACCATATACCACATGTGTTCATAATGATGTGAATTTATTAAATGGGTATGATTAAAGTACCACCTACCTTAATTTTTAATATATTACCTTTTTAATTCACCACCCAACAGCTCTCACACAAGATTTTCTAGGTCTATTGGGTCATCAACTATACTCACGAGCCCATATCCCATGACAAGAAATCCCAAATTAATTAATTATATAAAAAATAATGAATGAAACAATTTATAACTAATTAATGAAATTAATTCCAAATAGTTTAATTGGATAAACAGTCACTGGGCCATCCTATCACACATAAACAATAACCAACCCCCATATAAGTTCCATAATGTCCACCCATCACTATCTTAGAAAAAAAGTCCATAACATTCAACACATAATTTTTTGTTAATTTCATCAATTAAGTCCAAATTGCAAAGAGAAATACATACAATGACGTACCTCCCTCAAAATCAGATGAAAAGATGTGATTACCTCATCTTGGGAAATCATATAGCTACACCATATGAAAGACATAACATATTGGTTTATTTCCACTATGATGAAGAAGAAACCATTATTAAACCCTAATCAAACCACCCAAAATTTGATGAAGAATAAGAGGAATGAAATATGGAGGATAAAATATAGGTTATCAATTATAAAATGAAAAAAATAAAAAAAAATATATCACTTTAATGAATGGAATAAGGGTTAATAATGGGAAGGAAACTTTGGAAATAACAAAACAGATAGATGAAAAATAGGTTTGGTTGGGTAAAAAATACAATTGGGGAATTTTGATAAATAACCAATTTTTATCAAAATTCCATTGGATGATTGGTTTAATTGTATAGTTTGGAAAATAATACGCTATTCATGTGGCTGTAACTGTCTAACCCACACACCGTCACCTAGTTTTTCAACATGGTTTACCAAAATACACGAAAACTATGAAAATCACATAAGAAAATAAATTCTATGTTTTACATGGATTCTCTATAACCATATAAAAACAATTCATCAACCCCCATATTAAACTCCAAATGCAAATTCTTCTCTATAATTGGCATCGTTGACCATAAAACATGTGTCAAAAATGTGTGCTAACCATGGATGATCAATAAATATTACCAAAATCCACACTTTTAGGGAACTGCACAATTTATCCTAAACCCTACACACCAAACCGTGCATCAAGAAATAATCCTCCAAAAACTCTTAATATTTAACCCAAGGCTTCCAAGACTCACCTGAGCACCCGAGGCACCTTATAGGACACATTACATATCCAAAAAAATCATCTTAAGATACTCCAATTCTAAAAATTTGGAACTGAATCTCCATTATAAAAATGACCCATACTCTAGAAAACTATTATTAAAATTCCCTATATAATTCATAAATAAAAAAGGATAAGGGTTTTAAAACCTCCCCACTATAACAGATCACATCCCCAAGAATTCTCTTTAGTAATCCACTAAATAATATCAACCTATCACTATTATTAATTCATAACCATATTATCAGTTGTACTATGAAAAAACTCATGATTCCACTATAACATCCATACATAATATGCAGTATTTACCAAAGATCAGGCTCCTAATCATCTCAATGAACAATAAACTGAGATGATTGTTACCCAAAATTGTCTATTTAGAGACATGAAGGTTTCAATAAAAAACACATCCACGAGCATATAGTGATCCCCACTATAAGACTCAGTTCATAATGGTTGATTCTGAGCCATGAATATCTCCTCCATCATTATCTCTAGTCATAATTTAATTCTTAGGGGTTCAATAGCATGCTTTGTGGGGTTTCTGTATCACCACAACAAATTGCACATGAAATTACCATCAAATATTTCCATGGACTACCATTATAAAAAACTCTCAAACACATCCATTGATGCTCCAACACATTCACCCAATCATGATTTCTAAATCCTCACTGGAATCCAATATTATCTAAAAAATCATCTCTTAATTAAAAGCCAGGATTTTGGTGTAATTCTATAGTTGTTTTACGAACCACTCACATTATCCACAATGATTTTACCAAGATAACTAATGAACACCTGATCTAACTCATAATTGGGTCTTATCAAATTCAACTGGATCCAAACAATAATTCATTAACTCTGTTCATCTTTACATATAAATATTAAATACGTTATTCACTACGTAAACATATAAAATAGATTCACCTGCACACCAATGTCAATGAATAACCCCAAATGTTCAACAATGAGTTCCTTAAAACCAATGACTCTACCCATATAGGGTCATACGTCCATAGTCCATGATCCATCCATTACCACACGCAATGATTTAACATATCCTTCAAAATCATATCCATCTCATAAGATGAAGCATTGCCTATTACCCATCCCCAGATCATGGGAACATCCTTCGTGGCACTTGTCTAATTCCCATTTCCAACAATGGTCACAACCTCCATGGAAAATGATACTCACCCCACTTTATGTTTTTAATTATATCTCTCCTCAAACACAACATAAAATAGTTCTATCACCCCACACAAGCCACTCCTTGTGATCCTACTCAAATATTCTAAACACCTAACACCATGATTCCATGGTGTCATCATTATAATATTGGATTTACTCCTTGTTCTCATCAATAACATATCCCTTTATACCTGCAATGTCTTATTAAAATCATTTTCCCTCAATACCCAAAAAACCAATCACTAATACCCAATTAAAATAGTACCACCCATAAACAATACATACCTCCCCCTAGATCTCACCCAAACCCAATATGCATACTCCCTTATTCCACCCTATCACATAGCCTTAATCACATCCCCATGAGTATCTAAGGAATATTCCCTCATCAATACAAATTATTTCCCCAATGGATTTACCTCTCGCATGATCACCCTACATCACAGATATCATTCTAAAATTAGAACCATTTACCCACAATCTATCCATTCTACATCTAACCATCCACGATCACTATCCAAATTCTCATGAGGTATGAAATTTGAAATCTATATGGTCAGGCATACTATAGATCCAGATCTCTGAGACATTTCCTCAATACCTAGAAAACCTAGGTTCTTTACATTATAGAATCCTAAAGAATCTTCCAACAAATAATATATACCTAGCTATAAGTCAGATGTACTAATATAATAACCCAAAGCATATACCCATGCATTACATATCCAAGGAACTCAAAATAATGTCTAATCCATATATCAGGTGACCCTTACTCATCACATATCATATCGACCAAAATACCTGACTCACCAATATCTAGAGTCGTATCTCAATCTCATTCAGCTATACCACCTAGACCATATACAATATTCCACATATGCTACAAATCACAAAAAAATATCTAACCCATATAAAACATTAAATGGAAACTTAGAAAAAAACACAACTATAGGTCCCAACATATACATCTTAGGAATCACATAAAATGTCACCACCAACAAGGGCATTGTTTTTCACTAGGCATCTCCATATGTGACTACCCCCTCGAGAATCATGATTCCATAAACACACACACACACATATATATATATATAAGTATAGATGATCCATATTGAGGAAACCATATTCATTTGGTTTGGTTATATATAACTCCACTCAACATATTTTTTGGAAAACTCCATATAAGATATTCTCAACACATATAATAACCAAGCGTATTTTCTATATGACTTCAAGGATAATATTACCAAGGTATCACATGATTTTACTAGAATAAATAGGCTAAACATACATCCCACACACATAGGAACTATATATCCATTAAGAAATACGTCATCTGTGATCTAGATGACCAATAATTATAGAAAATGTATTGTCTTCTAACTATAATGAATGGGATAAATAAGTTTTAAAAGAATAAACCATATAACTATTCACTAAATATTTAAAAAATGAACCTTCTATGTCAATGATATAAATCACACTCAAAGAAAAAATTTCATTTAAATAATATGCATCAAATGTTTTTCATATACACCGGGCTCCTTTTATCACATAATGAACCAAAAAACCGAAATCATAAATCTCAAAATACATGTGTGTAACTCTGGGTGAAATCATATAAACATAAAATCAAAAACAAATAATAATAATCTCATATAAATTGTAACATGTAATTCTAATTGGAAATGGAATTTATGATACACTAGTCTAATATCCATTATAAGATCTAACACATTCTTATATCACCTATCTACCATCTCCCTAAATAGTAGGGAAATACTAAAAATTATATTTCACTATGGATATTATAAACATAATTTTTTTGATATAAAACTTAAACCACCCACCCTAATTTACTCTATAGTAATTAAGTCATAGGCTGTTGGGACCTTACATATTCCTCCTCATATTGTATAGGTTTCCGATAATAGTGGGGTTATACGGTGTTATCATTGGGATACTATAAATGCACAACAGAGTGAAAAATAACATAAAAAAAACTAAACATCATCCATAAATAATAAAAATTACATTATGTCGAATAAATAAACATTAAAGGTTTTAATGAAAGTAAAAGTAGAAATATTTAGTAAAAAATAGTCACAGTCATTCCAGTACCCAACTGTTGATCGCCAACTAGGCTAATTTCACACATAATAAATAAAAAATTTAAAGTGAAAGAATATATTTCTATCTTCTATACATAACTCACCTATCTCCTAACTCTATCTACGCTATCTAGCTAAATGATAAAATTATATACCTATATCCAACTAACAGGGAGATAGTTTCATGTACCCAAGTACAATGGCCACCTAAAAAGAGTGTGAGTATAACATAGTTGGGAACAACTAATAAATACCCATAAATAATTCTAAATTTATTTTATGCTAATTTGAAATCATAAGCTAAATAAATAAATGTTTGTAAATGTGTTAATAAATTACCACTTTTGATCTTCATGTTTTATCATGACAATATAGATTGACCCAAGCCTACTATGGATAGTTTTAAAGTGTCTATGAGAACGTCACACAAAAATTGAAACCAGTATCTATCACATGGCCGATTCCAAAGGTAATTTCATTGTAAAAGAAGCAGTATTAGGGTCAATGGTTGGATATAAGGAGAATTTCCTTTTCATCCAATGGTATAATAACTACCAATGGGGTAGTGCATCCCTCTAGGATTATATCACATATTCTTCTTGTCGTGGGGGGTAGTGTATCCCTCCCATCCATATCATATATCACATTGGTGGTAATAAATCCCTCTCCTCCATTAAATGTAGTAAGAATGAAGAAAATATCCAATGAAAAAATCTAAGCCATACAATGTATCACAATACATCTCAGTGGTTAGTTCGTCCCTCCCAAATCATCCCACATGGTACATCTCACTAGGATCAAATATCCTTATAAAACCATTAATGTTATTTGAGTTTGGTCCATTAATTGAATAAACTGTTATTATCAAATAGTTATATCATGATTTAAAAACTGATTTAGGTTCTATGGTGACACCCACAACCGTCTATACACTTTACCCAAAAACCACCTCTCCCAGGTCAAAAAATCAATTGAGGACCCTCTAGGGTCCCTAATATCAAATCTTAATCTAAATGACTCACATTGGGTACTTTTTCTCAGTATCTTCTCTTGGGTCAACACTCATCACAAATAAGAAAAAACATCCCTCATCTCATTTTAATCATCACAGGGACTCACAAGAGACATATGAAACCCCATATCAGTATCACCCAAGGGAGATGGCCATAAGCCCATCTGCCTCCCTTGTAACCCTATGTCATCCTCAAACTCAAGTCAACCATCAATCTCTATACAATATATAAACATAGATAATCACATTTTAGTAGGTGGTAAACACTCTCCCCATGATTTTCTCGATTATCCCTAAGGCTCTAAGTCACCATGAGGTTCTCACATGGCATAATTGGGATAAACATTCCATTCCTATTAAGTCCCTCTACTCAGAGGTCACCAAAGAACCTACACTAATGGATAGAAAACATTCACAACATATATAGGTTCTAACCCATATAGGTTTATATATAATAATTCATACCTTTATAATCACGAACATGATCATAAGTTATCATGGAATAAATCTAGTGCATAAAGGTCCAACTTGGCCTTTCACACTTTATTTAGTCTACACACATTTTACATTTCCATTAAACGATTCATTTAACTAAATTTGTAATAACCATTAGTGGTGAGACCACATACTACATTAATACATAATAAATGGATAATTCTCATGATACCACCCACATCAATTATGAAGCCATTTATTTTTTTAATTCCCCACCCAACATCTCTCCTGGAAACTCTTCCAATTGTAACTATCCATCACCCATACCGACCATGCCCTATCTCATTCTAATTCATCCAAAAGTAATTATTTATAATAATTAATAATTCATTAAAAAATTATAACTAATTAATCAATTTAATTACAAATTGAATATTTTTATAAATACTCACTAAGACACCTTATCACATCGAAAACATATTCCACCACTTGTGGATGTTGATGATTTCCGCTCAACAACATCTTTAGAAAAATAACTAACACACGAGAAACTTGTTAAATGAAAATATCAGTAATTAAATCCTAAAAAATGCTAGATAAATGCATAGGATGTTGTAATTACATCTTAATTTCAGTCAATAACATCTATACATTATATTGGAATTTTATTTAGCCACAATATATAAAAACCATGACATATTAGACAATTTCAACCAAGATGTTGTAGAAATTTCAAGTGAACCATAATCTATCCTCTTAAGATTAGGGGGATAACGTGGTAAATGATGTAAGGAGTAGAAAATAGGGAATATAACCTAAAAATTCTAAATAAATCAAAAAAAACTTCTTCTGTCCAAAGGTAACATAAGTGAAGTTAAGAGAGGAACCCCTTAGCCAACAAGAATGTCAGGGGAGAATGAGAGAGGGCTTGGTGTTAAATAATCGCAAGTTAATTTAGGTAAAGTATAACTATATAACAAATTTTGGTATATTTCATGGTTTTTACACAATGTTTTAGAAACCATGCACTAACAATGTGGTCCACATTATCTAGCCAACACACCCTCACATGGTTTGGTTACACGTTTTACCAAACCATGTGCCAACAAATAAAATAAAATCTATAAATAAATTGTATTTTTTCATGTTTTATATAAAAAAATTATTCAATATATTTATAAAAATCAAGACACATGTTATTCTATAAAATCTATATAGTTATATTTTAACTATGTGATAACTATGTATTCTAACCACATAATAATCAAAAATATTAAAACATTTTTATTTATGATTTACTATATTTATACGCACATGATAAGACCCTGCAATATCTTTAGGCCTGTTATATTTTGGTAATTATACAAACAACAAAAAAATATATAATATGGATATTATGAAATTATTTATAAACTCCAAAATATTCACTTTTGTTCCATTAACCCTATAATACTACATGGGATAACCTATGGGAATACATAAGAAAGGGTTGAGCTATAAAAAAGAGTAAAAAAATAAATAAAGAATAGAACTATAAAATTAATACATGTTAGTCAACAAGCATATCCAAGTGACATAAAATTGGTGAGAATAATAAACATGAACATCAATGAATGATATAATATGACAACATCAAGGCAACATTGGAATATGGAAACAATATAAAACATCAAATAATAAGAATATTTAAAGGATAAAGACCAAGATATCAAAACATAGTGTTATTCAGATAATATAATATTAATCATACATGATATATCATGAGATATAATCATTACACAATGCATTTGATATATATATATATATATATATATATATATATATATATAATTTTGGGTCCACGTTTCACTTTCATATCATGTACATAGATAATTTTTCCACATAGATCATACACCATAAGAATACATTTCATAACATTTATCTCAAAAAATGAGTGTGGGTTAAATAGTGTTTATGACCCCAATATTAAATTATAGGCAAATCATTGTGAATACACTTTAGTGGAAATTGGTATTGGTATTCACAACAAAAAAATTTGCATTGGAAAAATCACATGATAATTTCAATAGCATAATGGTGTACATTAAGATTCATTGAAGGGTTTAATGAGAGTGATATGTGGTCTCTCGTTAATTATAAATTACATGGATAGAAAAAGGGATGGGTAAAAAAATATTCCAACATGAAATAATTGAAATAAAATTGCATCGTACAATGAATGTGCTTAAATAAAGTAGAGTATGAAAGAATATCCTTACCTTGAGAGGGAACTTTCAAATATTTAGGATCACTGTAGGAGGGATTTAAAGATGTATAAGGATATTAATTTAATTATGAATGGGTTTCCACTGAATATTAGTTGGAGTTTGGGTGGGAGTTTATAACAAAAGAGAGAGAAACACATTAATAATTTCAAAACATAGGTTTTGGAATATATTTGATAAAATAATAGAAAAAAAATTTCAAACAGTTTTTTAAGTTGTCTTACAAATTGGTGTGGTATTTAGTATTTTATAGGTTAATGAACTAAACCCATTAAAATTATATAATTAGTGATGTTGAGGTGAGCCTTGTTTATAATGAATTGTTTTTAAATCCATAAAATCTAATATATGCTTTAGAGGATTCCTTAAGGGTTTATAAAATTTATCAAATAACATAAAAAATATATTATCTAAGAGGAAAATTTTATACTTGGTCATGGATTCTTGTTATGTAATTTATTAAATCACTTTTGGGCTATTAAGATTTCAAAATATAGACTGTATATTTATATCATATTTAAATATTACCAAAAAAATTATACTGTCTCAGAAAATTATGAAAACATAACCATTGTAAAATTTTGAAATTATGAAATTAAAACAAGTATATTTTATAAAAATAATTTTCTATATTTGATAATGTTACCATTTATAAAACACCGCTATTTATTATAAATATTAGTTTTTATTGTATTAACTTCTTTCTAGCCCTCATAAAAAATACATTGGAATTCATTAAATTATATTTTCTTTTTAATGATTATTAACCAATAAAAATATTATATTAGAATAGTTTTTTATAGAATTTCAATAATTTATTAAATTATTTTATTAACTGAAACTATATATTTCCAAAAAATAAAATTCTGACTAAAATCTATTTTTTTTATCAAAAACATTATATAATCAGGGATAATTTATTATAAAAAGGTAAAAATATAATCATAGTTTATTAAGTAGGAAATATAAAAATTCAAACAACTAGGGTATATATATATAACCCCTTATTACACTATTGTATTTCGTATGGGTAAGGTTTGTGATTGTGGTTATTTCTTGGGGTGGTTTGATGAAAATAATTTTTGTTATAATCACATTAAGCTTTATCTTATTTTGAAAATAATTTAAATGATGCATTATTTGTTGAATATCGTATCAGCCTTAGTCAAGGGAAAAGGCCTGTGGTTCCATATCCCTCTAAATCTCAAGTAGGTGGGCTACATAGGGTAAAATCCTATTATTTTATGTCGTCACTACTTTTGTATGTGTCAATTAGAATTTATCATAACCCTTATATATTCTAATTTTAGCAGTCACTGTATAATGATTATATTATGAATTATTAAGATGAATAATGAATTTTGTAATACAATAGTCTATATCAACCCTATATTACTAATGTAGTTCATGTTTGTTTAATAAATATATGTAATTAACTCAATCGAAAGGAAATTTAATTTGTAATATTAGGTTCATTGAATTCATCCCTCCTTAAAATATTTCATCCAATTTTTTTTCCTGATACACTAAAATAGATGTGGGTACTTCTATTTCATTACCTAATCTAGTTCCAACGATCCTTACACAAACATCTATTTCAACCTTGAATCATTGGCCAAGTGATTTTTATTATTTTTTAGAACATTTCTTCTACAGTATATGATCTTCATCGGCTTCTATTCATATAATATATCATCCTCCCAAGGTACTACCTTTGGATTCAATACATGTTTGGGGTCTAGTATGTATTTTCTCAAGATCAATACAAGGAAAACATCAAGTACTTGACATAGGTTAGGTGTGAGTGAAATTCTATAGACCACATCTCTAATGTTATGAAGGATATAAAAGGGTATATTGTAACTTATATTCAATCCATACCAAATCCCATGGATATCTTCAAAGGTGATATACGATGTAACACATTATCTCTGACTTCAAACTCTAGGTATCATCGATGATTATCTATTGGTATTCTCTATAAAATTATCATAGATTTCATATAATAATGAATGGTTTATACCATCATTGTCATCTCTTGGATATGATATGGTCCCATTTCATTTCAATATCAAAATTCATCTCAAAATATTTGAGTCCATGACCTATTCCCTTATAGAGCCTCATAAGGTTCCATTTGAATGTTAGAATTGAGGACATTGTTGTATAAAAAATTAACTACAGAAAAGTTCAAATCCAAAAATATTAGGATCTACATTTAAAAAGTTATCAATACATATGATAATGTTTGGATGGTATTATCATGATAACCATCCTTTTATGGGTGATTATAAGTACTGAATCTTATCTCTATATCTAGTTATAAATGGAGGCTTCTCTAAAAACTCAAGGTTACACTCAGATATTGAAAAGAAATAATGGAGAGTGTAACGCCATGCATTCTTACCACTACCTTGATATATATCTTTGAAATTTGGTTAATAGAAAAATGGTGACTGATGGTAATTAAATAAACTGACATTGTAAGAAGACCAACTACAACACAAATGGTGTTATTGCCTTTAAAAGTCTTGGGGAATACTATAATAAAATCTATGGTCATGTTTTCACATTTACATACCAGTAGGTTAAATGGGAAAATCATACCCTTAGATTTCTATCATTTATCCTAAATTTTTTGGCATACTAAACATCGAGATAAAAATAATACAATCACCCCTTCATGTTAACCCTTCATAAGTATTTATTTTAAATCTCAATACATCTTAGCGGTTACTTGATGAATATATAAGGATGATATTTTCACATAATCAAGATATCCATTATTCAAATAGTTTTTTGATGGGACATTTATTTTCTTTCAAGACATTACACCTCAATATTTAGTAAATTTTAACTCCATAAATTCACTACCTTTTTCTATAGAACTAAACCATCCTATTGGGCATCTTTGATTCTTTAAATAATGGATGGTTGAGCATTTTTTTCATCAAGGTAGAATGAAGGTATATTTATTATTCCCATGTTCATCCTTTACATGTAAAATAATATTATATCCATTTTAATTCTCATCCTAGATAGTGTGGTTGGATCCTTTCTACACATAGAATCCATAATTGTTTCCTTCCCATGGTGGTAATTTATTGAACAATAATAATCCTTGATCAATCCTAACCAATTTCATCAGGCTTTACTAAGATTCTTTTGTGTGATTATATACTTATAGATTTTATAATCCATATAAAATTGCCATTTCTCCCTATAGAGATAATTTCATCTAATATTCAACTCGGAGATCACTATAGCCAATTCCTGATCATACTTTCAGTAGACTTGATCATGGATATTTAACTTATGGGGGGAACATGATATCAATATTTCATCTTGAATTATTACATGACCTATTCCATTTTTGGGATCATCACTCTAGATCGAAAATCCTTACCCACTAGTGGGAAGTGTGAGAATAGGTTTAGTGAGTGGCCTCTTATTAAACACTTTAGAGCACTTTTCACATTCATCACTCTAGATGATATTCACTCCTTTAATGTTATAATGGTCATTGGTATAAAAAATCCCAAGATGTTTTGTTCAAATTGATTATAGTTTATTCCTAATCTAAGGAAACTACATACCTATGTCACTAATTTTGGTATAGTCCATATTTCAATTACTATGTTTTTTATGGATCTAAAAATAATATTTTTTAGTAATAATATGTATGATTAATATTACATGATCCATTAAAAAAAATAATTTACAATAAATGTCATATAATGTTTCCTTTATCAAGGTCTTCAGTATAATGTTAAAATGATCCTCATCCCCCACCCCCTTAATTTTAGAGTAGATTAAAATATAATATATAAATAACACCACAAATTTATCATTGTAATTTCTAAAGACTCTATTCATAATGTCTATAAAGATATCTAGAGAATAATTGAGTTCAAATTGAATTATTACATACTCTTAGTGCCCATGCCATATATTAAATTTAGTGTTATGTATATCACCCTTCTTTAACATACTTGATAATATCCCTATGGAAGGTCCACCTTAGAGAATTATTGTACTCCACAAAGATGATCAAAGAAGTCATCAATCCATGGAAGATGATATTTTTTCATTATCTTAATCTTATTGAGATCATGATGATTAATGAATGATCACATTGACCCATATTTATTCTTGATTAATAGAATTGACATACCTCATAGGGATACATATAGGAATATTAAAACTTTTACCAGTTTATCTTGTATTTTCTTCTTAATTTCTATAAGTTAAATAATAAACCCTTAATATAGAGTATTGTATATTGTAAAATATCCAAGTATAATATCAAATGATAACTAAACATTATGAATTGGAAGAATACTGAAAATTTATTTCAGAAAAACATCAAAATATTCCCTTATGATGGGAACTTCATCATGGATGATATCTTATTTAGTATCAACCATTTGAGCGAGATAATATTTATCTGAATAAAATAATATATATTATTAATATGTTGAAACTAAATTATATTCATTCCAATATATTAAAATGTATATAAATGGTGGCTGATTAATGATACAACATGTGATTTTTTTCTACTGAAAATTTATGTTTTCTCTATACATGTAAATTAAATCTATAACTAGAATTGCGTAAAATTATGCAAAAGGGGTTATCATAATGTTTTTTGGGAATATCATCTTGCATGTATGGACATGGGAGAAGTTATATTCATGGGATTCAATATTTTTTTCATTTTATATTTTCAAATATATATCCACTTCCATGTCTTGAGATAGTGTTTTAATAGTTCTACTAAACTTGCATGATGTAAAAGAATAGATAGAACATGAATCAAATAGTATTTTGAGTATTCGTGAATGAATAACTAGAATAACTATCGCCATATCATTTTTGGGATCCACCATAGTGGTTTTTATTTTATAATCTCACCCTTTATACCTTGGACTCATTGGTTTTTTCGTGTATGTTATCATTAACAACCCTTAGCATAGTGAATTGATTAGCATGGTGTCCTTGTTCCTTGTAGTTAAAAATTTGGAATGTAGCATGAGGGTTAAATGGAAGATTACATTATCGAATCCCATTTTTGGGTTTCTCCCATTGACATTCACTATCTATATTCCCATATTTCCCACACTTGAACATTTTCTTGTCCCCGCGAAAAAATTTCTAGGATACTTCTTCACATACTTTTGACAAGTGGGATGCCAAACCTTGTTTTCCCCATGAGATTCCTCAATCACATTATGAGAATTAAAATAAATTCTCTTATTTATATATTATAACCCATGAGACCCATGAGATTCACCGATATCTATTTCATATTTTGGGGAACATCATACAATTTCATCATATAATCAATGTCTTAAATCTACTATGTTTTTTATAAACTCTGCTTTATCCCACCAAAGAAGTAGTCAAAATTACTTTTGGGCTTAATGGAAATGTTGAAGGTGAATTGTAAAAGTATTTTGAAGTTAACCTCATATGGATTAATGGATTAATCATCATTTTTCTTGAGGATATGTAAATACATATCGATTTGAAATCATAGATTGTGAGAAAAAAATTGATCGAAAAATATTTTTTGTAATTATATCAACTCAACCACTTTAGTGTCTTCCTCTAGCTTTAGTTTATTGATCTATGTCCACCATTGACCAGATTATCCCTCCACTCAGTTAACATAAAACATGAAAATATCTTTAAAAGAGAATTAAAGTACGTAGAATATATTTTCAAGGGATTTGACCCTTTTTTCTTAAATTAATATGCCAAAATAACTACTAAAAGTCAAAGGCCTTTATCGCATAAATGTCTAAATTGAAACTTTCTCATTTTTTTCATATGAAGGGTTTCCTATGAGTCATGTTTATATCATGAAAATGTGTAAATTGTGTACTTATTTTAATGAAGTTATTGACTCCTACTCCCATTGGGTTAGGAACCTCATTTGGGTATTCCCTATCACATTGGTTGTTGACTCGATTCCTCATATTTCCATCCAAAGACTAATATGAAGGGATGTCCAAGGATAAGAATAATTAAAATATTAAACAAATAAAAGGGAAACAATAACTTTTTATGAGACAACTCATAAATTATATATAATTTGTAGCCTATGAATTTCTAGGTTTCACTATAAGTTATCCAAGTTCTATTTCCTATTATAAAATTTTATTTCAATTTTTGTTTCCATCATAATTTTTCTTAAAGTACTTCTAAATTAATGATGAATATCACCTAGGATTTAAAAACCATGTGTGAAAAGGGAATATTTTTTCACTAGGTAATGACCAAGTAAATTCTCAATGTTACATATTGGGGGTATTACCCCTATATAAAACTGTTCCAAATCCACATCCACTTGTAGGGTCAAGACAATATTGTTTTCATGTAAACCATATAATCTATAATTTAATATAATTTAATGATTTCCACCCTATTTTAGTGTTATCCTAATAGTTTTCATTAAAATATTCTAATACTAATCCTAGGAAATAACTAGACCTTTATATGATATAAACTATGACAAGCCATTACATTTAAATTACTTATTTCGTGATTTATTTCTAAAATTCACACATGATACAATCAAAAACTGTTGTGATACCTAGTGAATTTGGGTAATTAGATATATAAAATAATAAAGTGAAACATGGTTATAATTATATTATTTAAAAATATTAAAATAATCACTTTTATTCCACTGATCTTTTATACTGCATTTGTTAACCTAGGGATGTGCATAAGAAATAGGTGAGATATGAAGTTCAGTTAGAGAATAATTGAGGAATAACATGATTAAAGAAATAAATTTTTTTAAAGAGGTATATAGTGGTTACAAAAAACTAGTGAGAATCATGAAAATGAACATAAAATCATGATATAAGAAGATAACATCAAGGAAACACCAGAATGTGACAATAATATAAAACAAGACAACATAATCATAAGTAAAGGATAATTTCCAATACATAATATGATAGTGTGATTTACATAATAATATATGAACCATACATGGAATCTCGTGAGAAAAAACATTATCCAATGAATTGGATAGTTATATAATTCTATGCCCACACAATAATTTCTTATCATGTAAATGCATAAGTGTGCCACATAGATCCAACCACATACATATTCATTTCATAAGATTAAATAATATGAAAAAGGAGTTTGATTTAAATTCATGGAGTTCCCCACTCAATGAATTATTTTTACAACCTGGTGAATAAACATGTGTTAAAATGGGGATGTGTATTGTCAAAAAAATCATTATTATGGAAAAACAACAGGATAATTTAGGTAGAATAACGGGTCTATGTAAAGATACATTTAAGGGTTTAATGAGTGTGATAAGTGTTATATCATTTATTATAAGTAATAAGGGAAAGATTAATGTTTAAAAGTATAACCATTTTTGGAAAAATTGGCAATCAAATGGAATAAAACAAATGACGTTCCTGAATAAAGAGGAGGATGAGTGAATCACCATACCTTGAGAGGTAGCTTCTGAAATATTGGAAGGAGATTCTTATGTTCATGGAAGAAACATATGAGGGATTTATAGAGGGATATATAATTTAAATTAATGATCTATAGGTTTTTAGGGAAGTGGAGTGGGAGTTTGGGAAGGTATTTATAGAAAAAGAGAGGGAAATTATTTATTAATTTCTAAATAATGTTTTTTTATGCTATATTGTAAAATAATAAAATCCACAAACCATACCATGGGGTTTCCCATGGTTTCAATAAAATATTTGTAGTATTCAATATTTAATATGTGAAGAAACTGATCTAATTAATATAATATCATTGGGGATTTCGATGTGATACATATTCATAAAGGATTGATTTTGGAACCCTAAGATATTTTATTTGTTCTTGATGACTCATTAAGGATTTATAAAATTAATCATAAAAAATAAAAAATAAATTATTTTCAAACACACACACATAAATATATATATATATGGTTGTGGATTCCTTTTATGGCATTTATTACATAAATTTTTGTCCATTAAGATGGAATAATAATGTCTCTATATTTATATTGTATTTAATGTTTATTAAAAAATTATATTATCTCAAAATATTATGAAAAAATTACTATTTATTAATTTGAAACTGATAATTAAAAAAAAATTATTAAAACAATTTTCTGAATATGTGGTTTTTTACTTTTTAATAATGAATCACTATTTACCAAAAAATACTAGTGTTTACCATATTAAGCACTCTGTAAACCTTATAAAAATAACATTTGACTCCATTTGATTATTTTAGAAATTAATTAATTATATTTTAATAACACTGTATCAATATATTATTTATCTATAAAATTATTAAATTTATTAAAAGATTTTCAAAATTGAAACAATATAATTCTAAAAAATACAATTTTGATCAAACTAAATTTTTTTATCCAAAACATTATATAATCACTTATAATTAAAAAAAGTTATACATATAATCAATATTTTGTAATTATTGATAAATTTATATTCATATTGATAGGGTGTAGATACATTACACTTTATTACACTAGCACACACCCTTTAGGTATAGTGTGTGATGGTAGTTTGTTCTTGGGGTAGTACGGTGAACATGGTTTTGATCGTGAAACCATTAATCTTGAAATTCAATTGTAAATGTTTTATATGAATATTTAGTTGTTAATTAATGGGTTGGCCATGGTGAAGGATAAATACCCATAATTCTATCTCCCTTAGAAGCTCTACAAATGGGTTCTATAGTGCATCATCCTACTGGTCTAGGATATCACTTATTTCATCTGTATTAATTAGGATTTTTCATAACCATTAATATATAATAATTTTAATGGTCACTGTTTAACTGCTATATCATTAATATTTAAGATGATTAATGGTAATTTAAATCCAACGAGCTGTATCAAACTAAAATAACAAATATTGTGAACGCATTTTCTATAACTATAAGTAATTTACTCAATCAAAAGGGAAATTCATTTATAATTGTCCAGGTCATTAAAAAAATGTTTTTTCAAAATGAACTAGAAGACTCTATGAATATAGAGTACATCATGGTTTCCTCTAAACCATGCACCCAAAACTATAAAGGTGGGAATAATCTATCTACAACTCCTTAAATTTACCCTCATACTCCCAAAACTCTCTGAATCATCCAAGGAACCTTTCTGGGCTTGTTCTATATCCATAAAATCAACTATAGAATCTATTACATTTATTATTCTAATATGAACCATCATTAAAAATTAATTCTTAGTCATGAAATTTGATATTAAAAATTCTTCTGAAATTTAAATCTCAAAAATGGAGTATGGTTTTATATCATGATTCTCATTAGCCTCTTCGAAATATTTTTCTTGTTCATTTTTTCAATTTTAGATTATTTCCATTCATGTTATTTTAATATCCAATGAAACACTTTGAAATATTTCAAAATCATGAAATACCTCTCTAGAAATATTCTAAAAATATTTTTTCCACAAAAAACACCTCTAAATTTTTCATCTACAGTAGTAGACATTTCATTAAAAAGTAAGATAATTTATTTTTTTATATTCACAAGAATTAGAGGATTATTATAAACCACATATTATTTCTTAATCCTTCATTTATAGCATCAACCACTTCTTGTAGTTGTGACTTCTAAGCATGAATCCCCTGAATGTATAAAAAATATATATATAACCACATCAATGGGAAAACTATTCAAGTATTCCATCACTTCATAATATAATTCACATAGTCACTCAATGAAATATTCTTCATCACTCCAAATAATTACATCACTAGGGGAACCATAGTCAATTGATTCATCATGAAAAATACCACAACAAACTGCCTCTACTAATGGTGGGTCCTCTATTTTTATTGAAATCTTTCAATGCTTTATGTCCTTTTTTCTTCCAATTTAATATGGTTTCAGCCAAGGCCTCCAAATCAGTATAAAAAGGGATAGGAAGTAAGTGTTTTTTTTGAGATATTTCTTTAAATAATCCCAATCTCCAACTTCTTCGTTCTTGTAAAAAATATGATGTTTTTCAGAACCAAGTAGAGATATCCTTATACTGTGAATATAATTTAAATAAATAAAATATATCTAAATCTGAGGGAATATATTATTTAATAAAAACTGAGAGTCTCTGTAGGATCATGTAGTCACACATTATAGGGGGTTAATCTAGAGTAATTTTTATCCAAAAATAATTAATTTTATGTTATTTCCACAAATTTGGTCTTTTGAACCTCTACAACTTTATGATGAAAATGGTTCTTTCAAAATATTCCCTGAAATACACCAATGCGCAGTAGAAATACTTATTGTAATAATATGATATATATTTTTCCTAGGATCATCTATAATGTGGGAAACCTAATCCTTGATGTATTCCAATCTTGTTGATATACAGATGATCCAAAAATAATTTGGTATCAATTATAATAATATTTCTTTGGATTATCCAAAAAATAGTTCTCAATATTACACATGTGAGTAGAAAATGTGAATCATGTGAACAAAGAGTCTATAATGGAATACATATGAAGTAATATTTATAATATATCATATATTCATTAAACAAGAATCACACCAGCTAGTCCTATATATTCCTTCCTACTTTTGATATAGATCTACAGGAGATCAAAAGATGTATGTTTCACCAATAAAAATGCCATGCTTCATCAATTAAAGAGCCTTTCATTTCCTATAAGTATTCAAAAAAACATATGGAACACAATCCATATTCTTTTCATAGATTATAATTATTTTTAGAATATATGTTATAGGAAATCTATGATCAATATTTAATGAAATTGACTACCATTGAATATTATAGAAATTCTCATAATAATCATCCTTTCTCACTCATCTATTATTATTTCAATATTATTCTTCTTAGAAAACCATCAGGTTTTAAATCTTAAACATATTCTCAGTTACCTTTTTCTACCTCTCTATATATTTGAGTGGATCCTCCTTATCCTACTCCCCAAATTTCTTCTATGAGAGTTGGGTTATCTCATCACACTCATTTTGTTTTTCATTGGGAGTATGTTTTTCTCTCTCTTCATTTATTAGTCCCTTAATTCACACAAATAATGACTTCTCTTCCTACTTTTCTTTCCCTATATTTGAAATTTTGAATAATAAAATATGTGGCCATATTATATGAATTATTTCATTTAAAAAATTAAAATATAGAATACTATGGGGAATTTTTACCATTGTGAAAAAATCACAATATTAAAATACCAATTTTTAGGTTCACACAATTTTTTAAACTCAATGTATACTCTAGAAATACTCTCATTTAATAAAACACACGTGGTTGAATTTATTTTTCATGTATTATTGAATATTATTTGAATTTATAATCTTCTTCAAATTAAAATAATTTTGCTTTTAAATTTTTATCCCATTTTATAAAATTTAGCAGCACCATTATAATAAGAGGATCCTCCTCCTTTTTTTATTGAGTGCTCAATTAAATTTTTATACAATTTCATGAAAGAACTCAGTAACAAACTCATCTTCTTTGGATAGAATGAAAATTATTCTTTTAATGATTTTCTAACATTAAATATTCGATATTTAATTTATCTTCATTTGATTTATTATTAAAAAGAAATTTGTTAATTAATAAAAAAATTTATATGATCTTCATCAATGTGAATCTTGTATCATAGATTTTAAAATATTTATTATATTTATGACATGATCATATTTCTCAAACATCATCCCAATTTTATTTCCATATTTAGATATTATATCTATAAAAATTATTTCATATAATAGATTTTAGAAGATTCTAATTTGTAAAACAATTTATGAGGTTCAAATATCAAATTGGATCCAAACATATTTTGGGATAATTCTTTGTAGAAATTCTAGAAACGAAAATATCATATAAGATCTAAAAATATTGTAGCTATATCTTAATATTCATATGAAGCTCATAATATCATCTATAGAAAACATCATACATAGAGCACAAAACTCTTATGTTTAGTATAATTCTATTACATGTATATAAAATAGCTTAAATGTTGGATAATTCTTATACATCTCAAAATATATAATATCCAACACAAATATTCTATGCCTGGAACATATCTACTTCGAAATAGATGAAATTTGATACCCATTTTCCAATTCACTTCTTCATAGATAAAATATTATATGGTTGGTTCAATTATCTAAGTCATATATCAAGGTACTTACAGACATGTTAAATTACTTATATATTAGCAAAAAATATATTATGTATAGATAAAATGACTTTGATATTTTATCAAACCTAGAAAAATACATCAAAAATTTCTTCATTTAAATTATGGAATATTTTGAATCAACCTTGACCCCTGATAATTAACTCGAATCACCCCATAACTTCTTCAAATATTTGTGTGAATTATTAAAATAATCCATAATACTTTTAATATTTTTCCAAGGACATATAACATAATAAATACTCAAGATGGGGTATTTGATGTACACATATACCTTATGAAATCCAACTAAATTCAATACTTTATAAATAATCATACGGGAGATATAAAATTATAAAATAAATTGAATTCATGATTGATAAATGAAGGATGGATTCCCCCACATTTAAGACAAATTCATTTATAAATATGAAGTTTTTGTACATCCGTTAAACACAGTTGTACAAGGAATCTTGTACTGATTCAACAACTATATATTCTTTAACTTCTATCCTTCGTGTATAAATATTTTATATCCTAATTTTACCCCTTAAAAATTTGTATTTGGCTCTAGAAAAGACATAATAATCATTTGACATTAGATTTCCTTTAAATATGTCCTCCCATTTAATCAAGGGAAACACAGTTTCACATTAACCCTTTTTAATTTATGATGGAAACACATTGAACCTCCTTCATTGGGTTGAGACTTAATCTATTACATATGAAATCACCTTTAAATAATTAAATTAACAATTTCAATAGTGAATATTGAAAAAATACAACTTCTACTAAATGGAATTTCAAATTTGGGTCAATAACACAATATATTATATATATAAAGAGTTCAACATCAATATTTTGTAACATATTGATATAGGGGAAGGAACATGATTTTGAAACCACGTCATTAAAATCTTGGATACATGTTATGGGAATCAAAATAGATAATATCGTCAGATCTAATAAACATTAAAAAGACTAAGTGTTAGATCATTTTTAAAGTGAACACTTTTTCGGGACCCATTCATTTAACAATGTAGAATATTCTAATCTGGGTGACATTGCATTATCTTTAATTAAGAAAAATGTAATGAGTGGATTAATAAGTTTATGTTCTTATTCGTTTCATTTTTGTTGAGTTCCACTTACTAGGTAAACCCATAGGAAGGATATTAGAATTTTTTTAGAGTTTATCCATTTAATGAATTAGATAAAATTTGGTCTGGTGAATCATCCAAGAGTGATTTATTATTTTTTCAAAATATTCCCTACAAAATTAATATGCATTGAGTAGAATCCTAAAGAGGAATCATTACTCCCTAAAATATGTATCTTGAACCATTAAAGGGTAATGTGAATTAAAATGGGCTATTAATTTTAGTCATAGAGTATTAATGTTATGAGATCGACCACAGTTTCCCTGAGATGGTGCCTTACTTAATTACATTATAAGAGGATAAAAGGAATCACATCCCAATGGACCGAATAGTTTATTAGTATTAGTAAACTTGATAAATACATTAAATCCAAAAAAGACATTTTCAAAAATAAAATACAAAATGATTTTCATTAAGTATTCTATTATTCCCTTCTGGATAAACCAAATATTAGTCATAATATACTTATTATAATCATGGGAAAAATTGAAACATTAGAAATAGGTGACCTCAAATTCTCAGTAAGGGTAAGTATATAATGGAAGATATGAATAAAAATGGAATAAACAATAGAGATAGGTAAATAACTATAAGACAATCAATTTAAATAATCACATGGGATAGGAAACATAACCATGGATATTCTAGTAGTTAAAAAATCACATGGAATTTCAATAACTAATAGTATAATTATTTAATACAAAATTCTTGACATATGAAAAATAGCATTGATGCCTCTACTAATACATCTAAAAATAAACGAGTAATGCCTCAGTTGAATCCATATATTTTTTATTTCATTAAACATAATGATGCATCGAAGGGATATAGCAGGACACTCCCATAACATAAAATTTACATTAATTTCCTCATAGAGATGTGTTGAAATATAAACAACATAAACATTCGTATTCAAAATATAGGATGTGAAATGTGAATTCTTTAACCATAAACCATGAATGTTATCAAGATAACACATCCAAAGTCAAACTGATCAAAAAACATTAAATAAATTTTGGTAGATGATATCATAAGAAATCAATCTCAAAATAACATAAGATTCAATAAAGGGTGTTCTCATTGATAAAATTTCTCTAATAATATCGTTGATAAATTATTGATTAAAAAATATTGTTAATCCCATATGAAAAACATGTATGTATATAAATACACATTTCTATTAAAAATTACGATTTTCAATACCAAATATCCTAAAAAAAAGGAAATTGTGTTTTTATTTAACAAAATATGTATGCTTATAAATGAAGCTAAAAAATAAATAATAGTTATAGAGGTATGCATGTCATTGTCACCATGTAATTAAAAACAATAGAACGTTCCTTTTTTTTGTATTTCAAAACACTCTATATAAATCATATAAAAAAGATTCCCTTCAAAAACCATGGAATAAAATTAATAATAGACATAAAATGTATATATAATACTTTTATATCCATAGAAATAAATAGAAAAAATATCATAAATAATATTTACATGGAGAAAAAGATTTGAAAAAATTAATTCTTTAATCATTAAGGGTGTCTCATACCACTTTGAACTTTTATATCATAATCCCAATAAACTAATAAAAATTAGAAAAAAAATTAAACAACATGATAACAAACAAATAAATGAAATTATAATTCAATGGGTCTATATATACACATAATAAAACAACGTGGGTGTATAACATCAAACAATTCCTCAATGAAAAGAGATTGAGATAAAGTCCTTTACCTTACACTTCCTTTAGTAAAACATTCTTTAAACTCTCCTATAATGGTTTATATAATGTTTTCAACTTATATAGTAATCTTATTTATATTTATTATATCATATTGGATCTTTATATATTATTTTATTATCCATTTTTTGATAATATTTTGTTATTACCCTTGTTTCGGGTGTCAGCTTCTTCATCCTGCAATGCATTTTTAATCATTAATGTATCAGTTATTTTTCATAGGATATATATCACACATATAAATAATAATATTAATTTACTAAATATAATATTTAATTATTAAAAACATTCTTTATAATCATTCCTTAATGGTTAACATAGAAAATGGATCACATCGCGTCGTGGAGATTATAGGTCGTACGTATGCGCACGCGATGGTATTATTTCCTTAACGGTGAAAGGGTAAAAAAGCATACATTATATTATTTTTTAAAGAACAAATATCATATTGAATTTATTATGTATATCAATTATATCCATTATTATACATATCCAAATAAATTGGTGATGAAAAACAAAATACACCACGGTGTGGAGATGGAAAGTCGTACGTATGCACGAACAATGTTTTCATTTTTTATAGGATGGATTAAAGGAGGAATATGTTTTTTACACGATCATAATATAATCTAAGAATATATATTATATTGGAGTCATTATATTATCATTGGAACAACACATGAAGATGATGCAGAAGAATAAATGAATATGGATGAGTTTGTAAAAATGATTACCACTTCTTCAACAACTTCCTTTATAACTTCTCTTAAGGGACCTAGGGTAGGTATTTTGAAAGAACCAAAACCACCAAAACGTGGAAAAGGTTTTTTGGAAGATGAATAGGTAGGTTTTCTCGATATAGAGGCTCAATGTGGAGTGAATAATGTATGGAGATTGTGAAATTTTATAATTAATTTGAACAGGAATTTTGGAAACACAAAAAATATTAAAATTTTATAAGGTTATTATAATGATAAAGACATAAAATGGTCCATAAACGAATAGGGGAATAAATTTTAGACCTTATATTTTACCCTTTGCAATTTTTTAATATTTTTTTAGATTTTTAAAAAACTTAATAATATATTTATTCAATAAAATATCATTATTGTGAAATTAGATACTATTTATTTAGTTTATCTTAGAAAACATCAAGAATATGTGGTAATTAAAATATAATTCATTAAAACATATATAATACGTCCTATGGATATAAAAAAATAATTATACACATTAATGTATACAAAATATATAAAAAGTAATAATTTTAAAATCAATTTTTATCTTTTTCTCATAATTAAATAGATATTTTATTAGCATTATAGAAGAATTTAATGCAATTATACAATTTATAAAAAAAAGTATATAATGCAAATAATTTCATTAGGATAAAAATATATAGATAGTTTTACTCATATCATGAATTTTTTACTAGGTGTACCCATAAATGATATCAAATACAAATGGACTAACATTTTGTAACTATCATTGATTTACAAAAAATAGAAGTTATTTTAATGGTAAATGTCCATAAAATAACCCCAATTATATATTAAGGTTATTAGGGTATAATAATATTCATACAATAGTTTTAAGAATTTTTTATATCTCATGATTACCCTTATCTGTTGGTTTTAATGCTTATTTAAACCCTTTAACTCTTACTGTGAAAACATGTGTTTTACTCATTGAAGGTAAATATAGTTTTGATAAAATGAAATATAAACCATAAACCAGTCATGGATTATATTATAAACCTTTTCTAAATAATTTTTCCAAATTTTAATTTTTTTATGAATGTTATATAATGTAATAAAATATTATTTATTTTAAAATAGTATTAATGTTAATTTTACACTATTAATTAAATGACATTTATAAATATTCCAATATATAAGAAAAAATCAAGAAAAATAAAACATTATTACATCCCTAATATTTATAGATCATCAATGAGATATGTATATGACAATAATTATATAAAATTAAAATTATTCTAATATTTTTAATGAAATTTATTTGACATGTCCATTAATTAAACAATTGTTGCATTATCATTGTGAAAGCCAACAATTTATTTATGTATATGATAAGAATTAAAAATAAATTATCATGATGAAGAAAAAAAATTTGATTACTATTTATTATCAAATATATATTATAACTAAATATTTTAAAAATGTAAAACTTATTAAAAAAATTAGTATGACATAATTATTTTCCTCATAATAAAATTCAATAAAAGAAATAAAGCCATCCATGTAGCTCTACGAGGCTATAAAATCGGACCCATGGATATTTTGGTCAACACTATCTCATCTAATAAAATTATCACAAGTGTTAGTGTGAATTTATAATACCTGTAATTTCATTTTGACCCTCAATTACCAAATTTTCCCTTAACTATGGCATTTTAAAAAAAATACTAAAGTTACTTTTCATTTATTCCAAAACTGTAAGGGTTTTTTTACTAAAATTTTAAATTATTATTGAAATATGAATAAAATTAAAATTTAAAACACACAATTGGCTAAAAATAAAGTAAAATTAATCCCATTTCTAGAATTAGAAAACGAGGTTTAATGTGAAAAAGTTCAAATGATTAAAATATTTTTATATAAAAAATAAATGTAAAATTTTTCCTAATGATCTAAATTAGATTAATTGATCAATCAATAATATAATTATACTTTAAAAACAAGAAAAAATATTAATTAACAATATTAATTATTTTAAAAAAATGTTTTTTTTTCAATTATAATGAAATATTTTGTCACTATTTATTTAAAAGAATTGTATCGGAAAAATGTGAAGATTTCAACCAATGTAAAATTTTATATTCCTATTTATAATAGAATATTTTTTTCAAATAAAATTTATAAAAGAGTCAAAATACCCTTAAAATAATCACTTCATTGAAAGGCGGTAATTGTGTATTTTTATAAAGATACATCTTTTATGTGTAATATTGAATTTATTCTTATATATTTTCTAGAAAACAAAAATTTTGAATTTTAAACATTATGTTGAATATTATATATATATATATATATATATATCATTAATATAATATAAAAGGTGTTTTTTTTATTTTATGGGTATAAAATACACTTATAAAGATTTAAATAGTTTCTATATAAAAAATATTTTTTATTAAATTGGTTTTAATATTTATTTTTATTTATTGATAAAAAAATGAATTTAATAATATATTTTAATAAGTTAAATAATAATTTTAATAATAACCTATTAAATGACTATTAGATAATTTCATTTTAAATAATAATATTATTAGTATATCGTAGATAATTTAAGCTCAGTGTTGTTTGTAACGTATACTATCAAATAGATTAAATTCAAAAAGATCTATACAATAAAATCATTGACTGTTAACTTCTCCCCTCCTTTAATATATCTCATCCTTAAATTTTGAATTTCAATTCAGAAATAAATGGCTGACAATTTAAAATCCTTTTGTGGGAAAACAAAATTGGAATTAAGGATAATAAAATATCTACTTAATAAGTGGAAAATAAAATGAAAACGCCACCACAATATTAGGATTTTAAATATGAAATCATTAGTGGAAAAAGAAAACAAGGACATGGAAGACAAATCTAATTGATAAATTCTAACAAGGATTGATATTGAAAATGTTCATTAGAATGTTAAGCATCATAAAACTACAAATCATATGATTAGATAACATTTTTATTTCTAAATAATTTTCCTAAAGTTACGGGATTTCATTAATATCAAGATAATACATTAAAAAAATATAAAATTATTTATTTACATTACATAAGCATAATCTAATCCTTTGGTTATGCTTTGATCTATTTTAACATCATCTGCCATGAGGAAATGAAATCTCATGACATATGTTTCATACCTGAAGCAATTTTAATGATTCATAAGGACCTCATGTCATTTCTTCATCATATAAATATTTATCAAAATCAAAATGGTTAGCGCATGTATTACAATTTTAAAAATTATAATTGAACCTTAAATAATAATATCCTAAGTTCAAATTAGTCCATTTCATAAGTAGTTACCTTATGACTCATCCAAAATACTTCTCTGTAAATTCAATGTCCAAAATTTAAGAAGGAAGGTTCAACAATTTCCAATATCCATGTAACATTAGATTCAAAAAACAATATAATGTTTCTCTTATTATCAAATACAGAATATTTTATCACAATAAAAATCTTAATTAAAATGTTCATGCTCCCAAATCCTTAAATAAGAATTAATGCAGTACATAACTTATATATCTCATGATTCTTATAACAAGAGAACCATTGATGGAATAATTGTTGAATCCAAATACAAAATAACATTTATAATTATACTTCATTCTTAAACCATTAAATACAATTCTTCATCATATTCATTAATTAATCTTTCTTTTCAATTTCCTTTTTTAGTCTCTTCATCTTCTGCATTATAACTATTAACTGTATAACCTTGCTAATTCTAACCATCGACGAAAACTCGAATCAAAATGTAACCAACATTAATAATTATGATATAGTCCAGAAGAATTATTTAGAAGGTGTCTAAATCAAGAAATATATTCCTAAATATATGATCTCATAGGTTTATCCTAGGATATTGATGGTATTAAAAAATCTATAGGATGTTATCCTTTAATTCGACTTATCCTAAAACTCAGTCATAGGGTTATGTTTTTTAATCCATGATTTTCTCAATATAGTTCCCAATTTTTATACTAAGCTTCCTCTAATACCAAATGTAATGACCCAAAACCCTGTTGCATGGAGCAAGTGACTTACATTATTAAATTTGAATAATATAAAATTAATTGTATCTCAAAGGACTAAATTTATTAGAAGTATTAGTAAACTAGATACATACATGAAATCCACAAAACATATGAAAACATAAAATAGAAAATGAGTTTAATGGAGTCTACCATTATTCCCTCTTTTTTTAACCCTAATATCAATCATAATACCTGAAAATCCAGGAGACGGTGGAAGCCAGTCCTAATAAAATTAAATAAATAAAATGAAAAGTGTCAATCATACAAGGGATTATTACATAAACGAGTGTGCATCACCCCACACCTATCTGCCTCCACTAGTGAGGCACAATAATCTGGGGTCGTGGAAGACAAAATCTCTCCAGTATCAGTGAGTGCTCGCTTTGCCAACGCATCCTCCACCTGATTAGATTTTCGGTAGACATGTGAAATGTCCACACACATCTGAGCAATATCACTAAGGAAACCATCCCACTACGGCAGCACACACCAAGGGACCGGGCACATCTTGGTGCTCAAGGCATGAATCACAGTCTGAGAGTCAGACTCAATCCATATATATTTCCAATTAAACTGGACAATGTAACTGATGGCATAGATCATTGCCTAATGTTCAACTTCAAAAGAGATTCCAGTTCCTACGGCGTGGTGAAAGCATCCTTCAACAAACCCACGGTAGGTGCGGAACACTCCCCCACAACCCGATGGGCTGGAGCCCCCAATGCAGCCCCATCAACATTTACCTTGAGGCAGGGTCCAATGGGTGGGATCTATCGAATATACATTAGTATCTCAGGCTTGTGTGGCCACCCCGAAACACCAAGCGCTCGCAGAATTTGAAGATCAGCAACTGTATTAGACATGGCGCCATCCTACATAAGAGAAGCAGCATAAACATCTCTATGAATCTCCATCATTCCTTGCTGAACTATGGAGAACACACTAGTTAAAACAACATCATTTCAGGCTTACCAAAGGACTGCAATAGCAGCAGCAATAGAAGCCAAAAATAGGTTATAAATCCGCTCACTAAATCGGCCTTGAGAAGTAGCAAATAACAGTTGTATAACCCATCCATAGGTGTTAACAGCCACCCCAAACATAGAACCAATCTATGCCCATAGTTGTTTGGCATGAGAATTGCCCATAAAAAATATGCTGAACAAAGTCCTCATTGGCTTTTCACATGGAGCACATGGAGGCCATATGAAACCCGACCCTCTTGATAGCATCATTTGTGGGGAGTCGGGTTTTCCAGATCCTCCAGATCAGAGAAAATCTGGAGAGTCTAATGAATCACACTCTGAATTTCATCATCCAAGAAGGTGCAGGGGATTAACCCCCACATAGGGTCATGTAGTAATCCATCCTATTGAATTTCCCGGTTCTGCTATGCATCCATATCAGAGTATCATGCTCCATAAAGACATAATTATTGATTTCATTCTCCACCTGCACCGGAACACTAAAAGTAGAAGATTTATTCTATGAGATAAAGCTCGAAATTGACAAACTGGCTGCCTCAGGGGGAACATTTAAGTCAAAAAGATGCTATGTGAGCCACTTTGTGTTCCAGAAATTCAGTGTGGAATCCCTGCAAACCATCCATTGGGTATCGTGCATGATTCTGACATATGCATGCTTGATAGAGGCCCAAAATAATGAGGAAAGGTACCATTTGTATCCATTTAAGAGCCTCCTTGTGATTCTGTTTGAAAGAAAATCATCATCAGCTTTATGAGAAAGCAAGTTCCAAGTGAACATCCAAATAAATCCATCGTTAAAGGTCTGGAGATCCTTGAGTCCTAGAACCCCCAGCTTCATGGGCTTGATGCACTCCTTCCAAGAAACTGTAATTAGCTTCCTCTCATGTAATATCAACAACTTATCTCATAATGATGGAATGAATAATGATGGACATATCCATGATACCATTGATGCATCATCTAAGAAATATGAAAATAAATGTGTAAAGCCTCATCCAAATCCACATATTCCTTATCCCATGAGACCTACTAATTTATTTAGGGGATATAGTGGGCCCCTAACTTCACTAACAAAGTCTAATTCATTCTTCATATGAATGTGTTGAAACATATGAAACATATACATCCATATTAAAAAACTACCAAACTAAGTGTGAATACTTTTACTATAAACCATGAATGATATTAGAATAGAACATCTATAGCCAGAATTTTCATAAAAAATTTAATAAATTCTGGTATATAGTATCATAAAGAGATAAACATCAATTAATAATAATATTCAACAACTTTATCAACATAGATGAAAATAATCTAAAAAATTTATAGATAAATTATTGAGAAAAGATCTTGTTAAACCCATATAAAAAAATGTCTCACATTTGAATACCATTTTATTTTAAAAATAACCATTTTTAATACAAAATATCCCAAAAATAAGATAATTGGTTTATTCATTTAATAAAATATGTAATAATTAATGTAATCAAGAAATTTAATAATAGTCATGGAGGAGGTAAATTATTTTTCACCATGTACATTAAAATAAATAGAACATTCCTTTTACTGTTTGTCAAAACAATCCATATAAAACACGTAATAATATTATTTTAGAAACATTTGAATAAAATTAAAAATACCCAAAAAAATTTCTTTATAATAATTTTATATCCATATAAATACATATATAAAATAACATCAAATATAATAATATGGATAAATAGATTTTATATTAACTCTTTGAATATTGGAGGTGGTCTATACCAATTTGAACATTTAAATCATAAGAACCATGAATGAAAAAAAATTTAACAAAATATTAAACAACATGATAATAAATAAAAATTAACTGCATGATAAGTCCATGGATTTGTTTATATGTCTCATAAAATAATGTGAGTGTATAACTGCAAACTATGCCTCAATGAAATAAAATTGAAATAAAGTCCCTTACCTTACACTTCCTTTAGTGTAATGTGTATTAACCTATGGTATAATGGTTTAAATCACATTATAATGTTATATTAGAACCTTATTTATTTATATGATATCATATATGATCTTATTATATTATATTATCACCTGTTTATTGATAATATTTTTTTGTTAACTTTGTTTTGGGTGTTAACTCCTTCATTTACCTAGGAATGTTTTGTCATGAAAGTCTCATTTATCATTCATAAGATATTTATCCAACAAAAATAATAATAATATTTATGTAAAAAATATGATATTTAATAATTAAATACATTTTTTATAATCGTTATTGAATGTTTATCTTGTAAAATGAATCACATCATGTCATGGAGACGGTATGTCATACGTATGCATGAGCGACAATATCACTCCCTTAATGCTAAAAGGGTAAAGATGTGTATGGTATATTAATGTTTAAAAAATAAATATCAGGTAATATTTATTGTTTAGATCCATTATATTCATCATTATACCCTTCCAAATAATATGGTGTTGAAAAAAAATACACTATGGCA
Source organism: Viscum album (assembly GCA_963277665.1). NCBI lineage: Eukaryota > Viridiplantae > Streptophyta > Magnoliopsida > Santalales > Viscaceae > Viscum > Viscum album. The sequence continues at coordinate 957,393,804 of OY728158.1, read as the reverse complement.
TGGAGACGGTAATCTATATTCACGCACGCGTGGGGTTTTCATTTTCATAGGATGGATACGAGGTGGAATATAGTTATTAAATTATCATAATAACATATAATTATATATATGGTATTGGATTTATTAATTTATCATAGAATAAACACATTAATAGAAAGTAGGAAAATAAATAATGTTGGATGAGTCGGTAAAAATTATTACCTATTCTTTGGAGGCTTCCTTTATAACTTCTCTAAAGGGACCTAGGGTTGGTATTTTGGTAGAGGGAAAAACTCTATAACATATATAAGAATTTTGGGAAGATAAATTTTCTATTTTTGGTGGACATATAAGCCACGATTTAGTGTGAATAATTGAGGGAGTAGGTGTCATTTTATAACTATGGTGAGGGGCACCATTGGAAACTCAAAAAACAATAAAATATAATAAGGCTATTCTAGATCCAAAGAAACCCAAATGTCATATAAATTAATATTCCATGACATTGTAGATAATATATTATCCACGTTTTATCATTTAATATTTTTTTCCATTTTTAAATATTGTAAAATTTTAATAATTTAATAAAAAATCATTACTTTCAAATTTGAGATTATTCCTTTGGAAATCAAATATAATGCTTTCAATGATCTCTAATATATCATATATATCTATAAAATTATTTATATACATTAACTCAGCTAAAATATATCAAAATTAATATTTTTAAAATCAATTAATTTATTTCTCAGATAATTAATTAAATATTGTATTAGTATTTAAGAAGCATTTAACGTAATTATATGATTTATATAAAATCAAAAATAATTACAAAAATAATTACATTACGATAAAAGTAGAAATTCTTTTTATTCATATCATGAATTTTTCTCTGTGTGGGAATGTAAATGATATTAAATAAAATGAGAGTGATGTTTAATAACTATATTTGATTGAAATAATATATTAGTTATTTTCATGTAAAAGAGTTTATTAAAGTACTACAATTCAATTTTAAGGTGATAATGGTCGAATCATTTTCACATAATAATTTTTAGAGAAGTTTATATCTCATTCATGCCCAAGAATTTTGGTTTTAAAACTTATTTAAATCATTTACCTCTTACCATGAAATCATGAGTTTTTACTCTTTCAAGGTTAATATTGTTACTATAAAATTCCATATGAACCATAAATGACTCGTGGATTACTTTTTCAACCTTATCCAAATAATTTGGCATGTTTTATATTTTATTAATTTTATATCATATAATAAAATATTATTTATTTTAAAATATCTTTAATGTCACTTTTGAAACTATTTATTCCTGGAATTTATAATAAAATATCAATATACAAGATAAATTAAAATTTTAATACATCTCTAATAAGACTATATTTTATATAAAAACATTTTTATGAAATTATTTATATCAATGTATATTTATTTCAATATTGTTAATAATATTTATTTGATATGTCCACTAATTAAACAATTATTATATCAATATTATTCAGGTATTTAATTTAATTATTTATTTTCTAAAAATTAGAAATAATGTATCATGATAAAGGTATTTTGTTTTTATTTTATATTATTATTTATATTTGAATATATATTCTAAATATACATATATATAAAAATGTAACAATTGTTAAAAACATGAGTATAACATATTTAACATTCCATTGAATAAAATACTATAAAAGGATTAAAGTTATACAAGTGGCTCCAAGTGGCTATAAAAAACTCTTAAGGACTATTTTGGTCGACACTAACTCATCCAATAAAATTAGGAAAAATTTTAGGATAATTTTATAATACTTAAAATATTATTTTTACCCTTAATTACTCAATTTACCCTTAACCGTGGTAATTAAGAAAATATTAATCTTACTATTAACTTTATCAAAAATAAAAGGAAATTATTTACTAAATTTAGATATTATGATTAGAAATATCGAATAATGTTTTCAAAATTAAAAACAAAGAATTGGTTAAAATCAATTTTAAATTAATCTCATTGATGGAATGAGAAAATGGTTATTAAAAATAAAAAGTTTCAAAACATTAAAAAAAATTTAGTCCAAATTCATTGTGAAATTGATTCTAAAGACCTAAATTAGATTAATGGATAAAAATTTATCTGATTATACATTGAAACCAATTAAAAATATAATTTATGACATAAAATTATTTTTTTAAATATATTTTAAATTTAAAGGTAATATTTATCACCATTCATCAAAACATGAAATTATCCAAAAAATAAAAATAATTCAACCAAATTAAATTTTTAGATTAGTTTTTAAAATAGGTATTTTATTTTTGAAATATAATTTATAAAAGTTTCAAAAATTGTATCTAAATCAAGTGCACCATCAAATGGTGGTAAAAGTGTCTTTTTAGGAAAATACATTTTTATGAATAAAATTATATTCCTTGTTTTCCATTGTATAGAGAAAACCTAAGATGAATGGTAAATTTTAAAATTAATATTATATATATATTTCATCAGTTTTACTAAAAAAGGTTATTTCATCATTTTATATTTATAAAGAACATTTTTGTGTATTAAAATAGTTTTTATAAAAATAGATTCATTATATTAAATTGATTTTTATATTTAATTATAATAAATTTTTAACCAATTAATTAAATAATATATATTCATAAGTTATTTAATCATATTCATAATGACCAATTTAAGTTCTAGAAGATAATTTCGTTTTAAATAATATTTTTAATAATATATAGTGCTTCATTTTAGTTGGGTGTATCTTACAATGTATTCTATCAAAGAGATTAACTTTTAAAAGATACATAACATAAAATCATGTGGTCTAATATTTTAATAAAATTATTTCCTAAATTAATGAAATCATGATACTAAAGTATTAATTTTTTTTGTTATTGATATATGATATCATCATCATCCAACTTTAAGATGGCATAAATCTTATAAATAGAAAAGATTCTTGAATGAGACATCTTGGACTGGTAGAAAACTTAATCAGTGTTATTATTAAATTAAAATTATACACATTAAGAAAAAAACATCTGTAGTGACATAAGTTTTAATTATTTTGATAAACATATTATATATATATTCTTATGAGATGCATAAAATGAATCACTCGTGGTTTAATTAATTGTTATTCTATTAAAGGAAATCATTCTATTATCATTAATAGAAATGTTATGATTACATGAATGTATTCAAGAAGGTTCACTCAATATTCTCAACATGATGACTGTATATTAACTATTCTTATAATCTATTGTTTAATGTGATGTATAGTTAATATAATTGGGTAAAAGTTCAAACTGTCAGAATAAATTTTTGTTAAAAAGTTCAATAATGTTTCTAAAAATATATGGTCATGGATAATTAACCCTAATGGTAATATATAAAGGAAGGTTATTGTTTTAATATAAGTTAATTATTTTAGACACCTAAAGGTGTCTTTAAAAAGACTTTGGATATCCCATTCTGGGTATTATTGGTATATAAAACCATTATTTTATTTAAAAGTTCATGTGATATGAAATATAAAAATTAAATTATTTTAAATAAACAATTTTTCATGATTAGGAAATAAATTTATAAAGTGTGATATTTATATTCAAATGATATTGTAAATGGTTTTTAACCATGGATATAAAGGAATAATTTACTCTCAGATGGATCTTAGTCAATAATGCATAAAAATATATCATTTCCATTATACGATAAGGTAATTTGTTTGTTAAAAATGTTTTTATGAAAAATATGTGATGTTACACATGTTTTATGATTCATAAAATTCTATAACTTGTTTTGAGATGAAAATAAGGATACAAATTTTCAATCTATGATAAAATATTTTTCCCATACCTTAATAAAAATGGAGAGTAATGATTATGATGTTCCAAATAACGATTTCTATTTTTAATCAATAGGTATAACCGTTGTTGAATGAAAATGTATTAAATTAGTATTTGATAGACAAAAGTTGAGATTATTGTAGTATTTTTAATGATTCATCCTCATAATAATATATCACACTTTATAAGGAAACCAATCTTATAAAATGGGTTTTGAGGGTAAAGTTTAAACACATTACATTTAGTGGTTCATGAAAATGGACCATTTAATTATTCCATTTTTGGGTTGTTATTAAATTAAGTTATATGAGTTTATATATTAAGAAACAATTATCATAACATGTCTTAAATGGATATTTGTAATCTTAAAAAATGTAAACTTATTGGTATGTATGTTTTTTAAAATGGAATATTCAATGGATTGATATTCATGAAGATAATCGTTAGAAATGATTATGAAATCTTCTAAAGGTGAAAGAAATATTAGGATAATTATTTTAATGCTGTTGAGATGTTTGAATAATTTGTTAAGTTTTTGATATGGATTAAAAAACCATGTTTGAGTATAGTGATTTCATTAATTTTAGTAAAACGAGTAAGTATTTAAGTCATTTTGAAAGACTTCATGTTCCAGTGTAAGAATTTGTTAGAGATTATATTAATGTTTAATCTGATATTAGAATTTTAGCATATAAGAATCCTATATCCATGTATAACATTTATTTTTTCACACATGTCTGTATTATGAAAGTATGAATTTGATAATAATTAAATCGATTTGACTTTGTTAATCGTACGACTTCCAAATCTACCATAATACTTCATGATGTAGTGTATGACTTTTAGATATGTAGGGTGTTTGAATTTTAGGAGCTTGAGTGTATAAAAATGTAGTAGTGTATAAATTTTTACCAAATCCATGTTTGGTTCATATGAATTTAATATCTCAATACTTATAATGTCCAATGCAAATTTTGGAATTATATAATGAATTATTCTAAAGAATTAAATAATAAAATCAATTATTTAGGTTGAAATGATCCTAATAGATTAAAATATTATGATCAACAGAATGATCCTTATATAATAGGATTTTATAGTAAGAATTGATGGGGGAGAATTTGGATGATGAGATGTGTTTTACAACACAAGAGGATAATTATATGTTACAGTTCCATGAACATGTAGTAAATTTAAAATAAATAAAATTTGTTTGTATTATTTGACTAAGAGTATAGTGACATTTGATTTTCAACATGATGAAAAATAACAATTCAAAAGGAGGACAATGACTTTTTTTGAAGGATAATTACACGTAGAAATAATCTATTATTTTGAATGAATAGTATCCTAATATTATAAAACAAGGGGATGTTTCTAAATTCAAATGGAAAATATATATTAATGTTTTTAAATGATATAAAATATAGTAACAATTGAATAAAATTGGGTGATATTATTGAGTGAACTTGATAAAACATTATGGGCCTAATACTTCAACAATATCAAACATAGAGTAGGCATTCCATATTGAGATCTGTAGATGAATAAGGAGTCCTATTGTGATCATTTATTCAATGTCCCATGGTTCATTAAATCATGGGAATACATAAAAAAGAATCAAGATTGATTTAGATGTTCTGAAGAACACTTGTTCATATATAAATGATGGTGTACATGTGCAACACTGTTGATTTGGAATATTCATTAAGGGATTTCTAAATTAATAGTTGCAGGAGAAGACAAGCACGTAATGATATATTTCATTATAAGGATCATACATTAAGTGGAGGGTTTTATTATTATAATGGACAATATAATCTATAAAATAGTTGGACTTTATGTTGATGGGACTGGGAATGTATATGTTGTAACTTCTTATAAAATAAGTGTAAGATTCATTGATTTGGGGGACTCACCAATCATGTAAAGGAGTTATATTTAATAGATGAACCTTATAAATCATGTGAAAATATGAATACTTTTTATTCTGATATATATTATTATGGACATAGAGTATATATTAAGTGTATAATAAATTTAACTGGTTCAAGATGTTGAATTTATAAGAGAAGAAATCATAATTGAAGGCCCCTAATTAAACTCCACTCATAGTGGTCAACTTGGCCTAGGGAATCAGAAGTGGTATTATAGAAATTACAGGATACCTTTAAAGATAATATAAGTTGTTGAGTATTCATAACCATTGTGTCTCTACTTATTATGGAAAGAAATACCATAGTTGGAGGAATACTATGATTTCTCAATTCTTATATAATAGCCTATAAGTAAGCGATAATTCCATAATTTTTTATTATCCACTGTTTAATAAAATTTTATGACACACAATAATAAAATAAACATGGAGTTTGATGTGACATCACAACATTAAATCTTGATGTCACTTTTAATAAAATTATACACAAAATTAAGGTGTCTAAACTAAAAATGAAAGTTCAGATAAGTTAAGAAGAATTTATGAATGAAATTTCAAGGTCAATGATTCCAAATTGTATGTCTAAATGAGTATATATAAATACATAAAAATGACAGATGATTATACCATTGAATAAATCATTACAAGGGTAAATTAGATTGAGAGTAATATATAATATCTTCGTGAGAAGTTGACCAATTCTATCATTTTCAAAAATAAAATGAGGAATTTTCTAGACATGTTTAATAAAAAAGTAATTTCCATGAATGTAATAGAAGACTTGATTATAGATGAGTTATATAAAATTCACATTTCTTATAATATATTAAAGGATACAACTTTCAAGATGAAATTAAAATATGAGATACCATTTTTGGTGATGACAAAGTTAGATTATAAAAAAGAAGAAACTGCAAGCTAAGTGATTTAGAGATAATGATAAGGATGATGAGAACATTGACAAAAATAATATCTTATATTAAAAAAATTAAAAAAAGGTAATGTGTAAATATATGTGAAAAAAACATATGTGCTGCAATAAGAATTAAATTTTTCATTTTTATAAGTACATCAAATGAAATAATATGGAAGAGTCTGAATTAGATGAAGTGAATGATAAATATTAAAATCTGAAAAGGGTTAACAAAAATAAGTAGTATTTCTTCTATAAGAAAAGGTGCTTTATGATGATGGAGAAAAATAAATTAAGGAGTTTTTTAAATGATGAATCCAATTTATTTTCCCATGTTAAGAAATATATTGACACCTCTAGAAATGATGATTATGAAAAAATGATATAATTTGATTGGAAGACAAAAAGCAAGATAGAATCTAATCTTGGTAGGATTATACAATGCATGAAAATAATGTGAAATATGATCAAATAAAAAATGAATATTTTATACACAAAGTGAAGTAGGACATAGAGTATTTCTCTTATGTTAATGTGAGTAAGAGGAATAAGAAAATATAGGGCGAGTAAGAGAATGTGTTTGAATATATTGAGGAAAAACTAGATGGAAAAGAGGAAGATCTAGATGAGGAAAACATTATTTCCCTTAGATATTATAATGATTTGAGAAAGATAATATAATACTACACAAAGTTTGATGAGGTTATAGTAAAATATTTTAAATTCTATGATGTGAGGTATTCTAATAGAGAAGAAAAATCAACACCTAATCCATCTGAAGATAAATCTATTGTTTCTGTTAGCATAGGATAAATATTTTGATTAATCCTATTTCAACTAATATCCATCTTAGAGGAATTATTCCACATCATAGGATGTAAAAAATGGTCAAATAAATCAATTACCCTCTAGAAAAAAGAAGGATCAATTGGAAGTAGTACATCCTTAATATCATACTATTAATATTTATTAAAATATGAAAGATCGTGATTTAGAATTTTTTTAGAACTATTTTTGGAATTAATTGATGCAAGTATCACTCATTATTGTATTATATTTCATTTTCATGTAATAGGAATGAATTAAGAGGGCGCTATAATGGGGATATGAGGAATGATTTTTAGAAGAAAAAAGTTGTTACCAGAAATAAAGAAAGTATTATCAACCAAAAAATATTTTTGTTCATTGAAATAGGTGTGTGGATGATGTGAGAATGATTTTCGTAGATCTAGGGTAGGTTTTACAAAAATAGTAGAAAAATATCCCTTTATTTGAAAAGGTAAGGAAAATTTGATGAAAAAGGAATACAATTTAGGGTATGAGAACCTGAAAGGCTGAGTAGACAAAGAAGGGATTTCTTATTGTGTCATGGACTAACCCAACAAGGCTTGAGCTATGACTACATAAATCTCGACACCATAAGGAATGGGTTGGTAATAAGAACAAAAAGACATACATATTATTGGATGACTTTTCATAATGTACCTGTATGAATGAACCCAACAATATCCATGCATAATTGTTGAGGAATAAAAACAAAATATGAAACATTTAGAGAAAAAACCATGCATATAAAACCGCTAATTGATGCATGAGTACAACAACATAATCTAAAAAGGAAAAAGGGTAAAAATTCACACCTAACCATAAATTTGTACCAACCTTAAATGAATAGTAAAAGTAAAATATGAGAGAGTTTGGATTTAGATATCTATGTTCTAAACACCTTACATGGTTAGATAAATTTGTCTATCCATATTCTCCTCAGTTATCTGTTCTGACCTATCCGTCATATGCATAAGACATGACATATACGGCCAAATCCCATGTATGGGTGAGAATCTACATATCTAGTTGGACATCTCGAGAGCTAAAGTGGAGTTTTAATATACACAATAGGAATAGATAGCTTAACCCATATAAATAGAGTAACAAACTCCAACAACATTGAGACAGATATATATATCATAGAAACCAAAAAAGGGAGAAATGGGGTCTCCAACTTGTATCCCAACCAAGGAAAAAATTATTCCATTACTTCCAATATTTCTTAATCAATTCCCAATATCTCGTGTGTCATTACAAAGAAACATCAACATTAATCCAGACCTGATCACTATTACACATAGTCAATGGGACATAATCTCCAGTCAGATGACCCATTCCCTATTAATATAGTAGTTCTCTACTCAATGGGTAGATAGAGGATCCATGTACTGACTTCGTAGGAGGGTTCGACTCTAATAGACAATAGAATACTTGTTCCCTATCCCAATAGGATAGATCCACTATTGTGGTTAAGGTCCCACACCCTGACTCTGTAGGAGGGTTCCACTCTAATAGTTTATAGGGACCCATTACCTATACTATAATTATGGCTCCACTCTAGTGGTCGAGGGCCCATGCCCAGACCCTTCAGGAGGGTGCCACTCGGATAGTCCATAAAGACACATGCCCTATCCTATCAAGAGGGTACCACTATAGGGGTCGAGTACCCATTCTATGAATCTGCGAGAGATTTCTGCTCTAATAGTGGATAGAGGACTTATGCCCTACTGTAACAGGAGGGTTACACTCTAGTGGTCAAGGACCCATTTCATGACTCCGCCAGAGGGTGCCCCTCAAATAGTCTATTTAGGACCCTCACACTTTTCTACAAATAGGATTCCACTCTAGTGGTCAATTACACATTCCCTACCTCCATAGGAGGGGGTCACTCAAATAGTTGATAGAGGACACATTCCCCCTTCCCAGAAGGATGGTCTCACTCTCGTTTCACTGATGAATTGAATGAGCACTACTATCATCGAGCATCACTTAATGAATCGTCCCACTAAGAAAACTACACATCGTATCAAAAAATCCACTAGTAATTCTACCATCACGTCTTACATATAAAAATTATCATGATATGATACTCATAAGAAATAATCTATTTCTAAATGAGGGAGATGTGGGAGGTAGATTTTCCCAAATATAAGTAGATACATGACATGTAAAGGGACTCATATAGTGTGTGGTCCCACTCCACTATCTATCTATTTCCTTCTACAATACATAACTCACTTCCCATGTAGTACTACACAGTATGTTAGTGGACTACATTGAATTCCTCATCCACCTAAAGTCTTAACCATGATACTAGTTACATTTGTATACCCTGGTCCCGTACTCTAAAACATGGTGTGTCCTCCCGCATCTGGTCCTTCCCATGTTCTTCAATCCCATGACCAGTCTTCCTATGGAGGGTCACATAGTGTGTGTCAAATCCACACAATTTGTGATCGTTAAATTTTCCAAAACCCTAGCACCATATTTTTAGGGGTACTACATGGAATGTGCTCATTATCTTACATGATGGGTATTCTGGGGTTTCATAGAAATTCCATATCAATAACATGTGTTTCAAACCCTCTCCCACCTCCATGAATCCCTTCATTTGACCACTAAAAATCTGTGTTAATCACCTCCGTCCATCATTTTCATCCAATCATTGGGCGAAAAATGGAATTTTTCTTGCCTATAAAAACACACTTTTCACTGTCACATCTCCATCTCTCCCCCATAGCCTATCTAGATTCCCAATACATTGTGGAATTGTTCCATTTACGATGATGATGATGGAAAACATAGAAAGAGTTATATGTTGGGAAAAAATATCAACATCATAACAATCGATGTTATTAAAGAGTTTGAATAAATTTTTTAAGGATTTCAACATTGAATGTAAGATTCCAAAGTATCTATATTATTCAAAATATATTTGTTCATTGATGTAACATAAAAATGTGTTTAATGAGAGGGTTTTATCAGTAGGTCATATAGTGATTTTGTAAAAATAAATAGAGAATTAATGAGTGAAAATACATAAAAACTGAAAAAATAGGTCTTATTGGGTAGTATATTATATTCAATATGTTAGATTGATTATTATGTGTGATTTTGTTAAATAAATTTAATGGTTTTATGAATATAAACAGTATCATGTTATATTAATAGAAACCCACACTTTTTTATTCTTTAACATTGGAACATATATGTATATATTTGTATAAATTTTTTAAAATGTAATGATAATTGGTCTATAAAAGTATGACATTGAGTTATCCTTAATAAATTTTTTTCAAGGAGTATTATTGGTTTTGATGAAATGTTATTTTTAACCATTTTAGGATTCTTATATTAGGATAAAAAATATTCTCCTGATTCAAAAAAAATGTATTGTGTGTTTGATGACTCATGAATTATATAACATCGAGTGTCTTACATTATTAAATTATACAAGGGGTATGTGGATCATATTTGGTTTTCCCAATACTTGAGTTTTACTATATACCAAGAAATATAACCTTCTCACTTTGACAAATTTCTTAAATAATCCTTGAGGATTATCTAGCCATGGGTTGTTTGATATATTTTTTATCCTGTAATCTTTTGGAGTACACCTCAGATGATATTTTTCCTCTCAAGATATTTGTATGAAATTTTTTCCATTGAGTGATATATATTTAGGATGTGTAAAAATATATATAGATATTATATATGATGTGATTATCTATCGGATAATGGGGGATTGTGATTTGATCATACATAAATCGGAATGACAAGTAATTATTCGTCAGATTTTTAAATATATACTCACTGAATCAAGAAAATAATTTTAGATATAGGGGATTGACATACTATGTGTAGCATGGCCAATTAATTTCTTAGATAGTGGTATCAAATGAGAATTCATAATTAAATACGATGTAACTAGTGGACAAATTTTTGGAGTTATATGTGTTTGATGGAGATAGAACCAGATCCATTTCTTAGTTGAGTTGAATCAATTATTTTCAAGAGGCCACCCATTTGTTTCATTTATGAATTCAAGAATTAAAATTTATTTTCAATTAAATAAAGACCATTGGGATCACACTTTGTGTTTTATTTATTGGTGACTTAATTTAAATTAGATAGATACTCTAAAATCGATTAATTGTTTATCTAAAATGATTTTTGGATGGATATCCACAAGGTACGGAATATTATATTCTATATTGTGATTTTAATTATATATTTCCCAAAGTGTTTAAGAATTTATCCAAAATGAGTTTTGAATATAGTTTCACAAGTTATTATATATGGTATAATAAAAGGTTAAATGGGACTAAGTCTTTTAGGCTATAATAAAAGCGGGGGATCGATAAGGATAGTCCCCAAAATACATTAATTTAAGATATATTTTTTCATATATTATAGTTTATTATATAAATTACTTCATAGTGTATTTTATTATTGATCCATATGAATATTTTATTCCCTTGATAAACATGTCTACTACCATGGAATGGAATATAAAAGTTAAGGAATAACATTAAAATATCCATTAAGTTGGATACCATTAATGAAGTTTTTTACAAGATTGAATGTAAGAATAACAGTGTAACAATGATCATAAGTTGTTTTTACCATTTATAATTATTTTTATTTTTATAATTCATGTGTGAATTTAGGGTTCATGGGGAACATCCCTAAGGACTTATATAGAGTCCAAAAACCTCAGAAAAGTGTTATTAAATACTAATTAATGTTCATGGTCGATCCTCATCCTCCCATAAATCTCTATTTATCCCTTATACTTTAACCAATCAAGATAATAACATATAGTGTGTGTGTGTGAGGAGAATTCAGAACATATGATGAGTGATTCAGTATAGATATTTGATAAACCATATAGGAGAGAGTCTGATGGCCCACTCTAGGTATTCATCACCAAGCATGTTACTAAAGAAACTATAGTTTCCATGTATTGTGAATGAAAATAAAATTTGTTTATTCATTTTATATTGTTTCATGTTTTTATGTATTCAAGAATGGAATATATGAGGATTTTAGGATTCTTATTTCTTCCATTGTGATTAAAAAATGGTTTTTGAATCCTAAGAAACCAAACACTAGAAAGTTTGGGGGTTCCGAATCTCATAGTTATACCACATAAAAAGGTAGAATCCAATAATTCCAAACTCTATAAATGTGTCCCTCATCACTAATCTTCACAACACTGATGAAACTTTCTTGTTATCTTCCACTTTAAATCAATTATGAATTTTACGTATTGACTATCCATCATCTGATCTCTATAAGAGTTACTTCTTAGTAAATTTCCTATTGGATGAGAAATTAATATTAATCATTTACACATTTTTCATATTAATAAATTATTCATTAATAACTAAAAAACTATTCCATGTAGTATCATTAATACACTAGACCCCTTAAAATTCATAAATGGATATCATTATTGATTTAAAAGACTAATTTTTTATCCTTGTTTTAAAAATCATAATATGCATCATATTGATCATTCAATTACTTGAGAATTTTTTATTATTTATTTATAGAATTTATATAATATTATTAACTAAATATGGTGATCTGAGTTGTTCATTTTACTTTTGAAACATTATGATGATACACTGGATATTTAAATAGAAGATTTGGTTACTTTTGATATTATAAATTCAAACCATATGATATCGGTAGATACAGTTATGATGATATATATAGATTGAATCAAGAATCATGGAATTAGAGAGATATAGACTAAATAAATATTAATCATGAATCTCTTTCATCATATCATTTTACCTATATGATTCCAGTTGAATTATTTTTATCATAATTTTCTTTGATCTTCCATAGTTTAAGGACTCATTATACATGATCTATGTATTGGTTAGTGTAATAATTATTTATGGTCTTTATTATTTATTTATTATGTATAATAATATTTCATACATTTAAACTATTATTTTATATGAATTCTAGAGTTGTGTAATTTATAAGGATCATTCTGATCAAAGTGGATCTCGAGGATTCAATATTTTTATTTAAACATGTTTATTGAGAATGTACAATGTGCGATATTTTTATAAATTGGTTTTCATTACTGAAAGTCGAACATATTTATGATAAAATGAAATATCTACCTTAATAAAAACAATTATATTATTTATAATAATTTTAATGAACTACAAGGACTATCATATTAAAATCTAATGTATTATATTGATCTTATGTTTGATTACATTTCTTTAATTAGTTATGTTTTTTATCTTATGATTTTTTAATTTCCCCTTTATTTACTACCTTTTTTATGAATTACTATAATCTATTTATAAATTATATCTTCTAATCATTTTGTATACTAAATTAGGAGGAAAATAATTTCTCAACTTCAATACATCCCCCTTTTGAGGCTGTTATATGCTTTCCAATTGGAAATGCAATTAGTATCAAAGATTACACCATTAAAATTCATAACATAGTATTAATATTTTTGAGCCATTTTTCATTTCATTACACTAACTTTGTTGAACAGAACGTAACTTTTTATTGTTTTGATAGGTTTCAGAATTTAGCACTAGAGAATTGGAATTATAATCACAAAATTTTTTATCATGTTAATTATGAATACTTGTATAATTAGATGAATTCTTTTTTGATTCATATGGGAATTAACAGTTTTAAAATATTGATAAACATTTATTAAAAATGAAAATTAAATTTAAAATTTTACTCCAGATTAAAAGATATAACATCATGATAACTATATTGTATTCAATAATTTATAATATTTTATGATGTAAAAAAATGTAATTAGTTTAACCCAAGACATCCTTAGAGGTGAGTGGTAAATCAAGGTGTAAAATTTTTCTATTTTATTTGTTGGATATTTTTTTCAAATTTGTAGGATTACGTTGAACTTTTCACAATTAACTACACAACTTCAATAAGAAAAAAATACCTAAATTAAACAAGCAATAATAAATTTACTCTATCCAACATTAAGGGAAAATCCATGGACAATACACATGATGTTGTTATAGTGTACCAGAATCCACTAATATTAACTTGTTTGGTGGATACAATTCTTCTCCTTCACCACTATGTACAAGGCACTCTACATTGACAATGAATTCAAGGGGTACCAAAATATCTCCCTGGAATCACTTACATTTACATATCCTTTCTCATTATATTTAATGATATACTCCTCGTTTTAATGACTCTAAGGTCTCTTTTGTAACATTATGAATGTACTTGGATTTTTCCATCATAGAGATAAAATTATGATGCTCTAATTAAATCCATAGTCTCAACAAAGATATAACTTCACCCTAGTATTTATTTTTTTAGGTATGGCTTCTCCAAAGTGTCCTCCTTCACTAAGTTGTGGTTTTCAGAAAAACATTTTCCCAAAATAACCCACAAAAGTATAGTTTTTACAAGCACATTCATTGAATCCCTTCACTTCTTTCTATTCTCTCAAGTGTGGTTCTCATAAAATACTTTTCTTAGGTGAGTTCACCCAAGTATGTCCCATGAAATTGAATTCAATGAACACTATTCATGGAATAAAATTTGTGCATGCATATCCTCTAAAAAACCATTTGACTTCATTATTCACTCAGTTATGTTCATGAAACATTATTCTTGTAACCCACTTTCATGAAACTCCTATCACCCATATATTTTAATCAAGTCTAGTTCATGAAAGTAACATTAAGGTGAAGATATACCCCTTAAAACTATTTTAAATATTTTTTATTTACAAATAAAAAAGATAAGTTGATAATTATAAGAAAACCCATTAACATAATCTAACTTAGTGCACTCAATAAATCACATCATCACAGCTTACAAAATTTAAACACAACTCCACTTGTTTTTAATGTTCACCCAACCTCAACATTAATGAGAAACTTTTGGACTTGTCCAAATACCCTAACATAACATTAAATAGACCCTAACTAGAAGAAAACCATACAAATTTTATGAAATCCCCTATTATAGAATTAAAAACAATCGTTTAAAAAAAAGACTTCGAATAGTAATCTAAGTTGCACACCATAAAATTTAGAAAACAATGGAAAATTCACCAATTTATACCATATCCCTTAACATTAAACTCACTCATCAATCTATATATTGAATGAAAAAAAGGAAAAAAATATTCATCTTATGAGTTTAAAAATTCTTCTCTTATAATTTCCTCCATCCATTGTAGATATAGTTTCTTCTCTTTCCTAGCTTCTCCTAGATAAATATTTAGATATATAATTATGAAGTAATCCTTGTGCTCTAAATCAAAAGGTGTATGAAAACTATTTCTATAAATAAATATATATTAGACCATTCTTATTGATGTTTTGTTTGTTATATTACAAGAGTATAATGTGTATTCCAAATGTTGTATATTAGACCATTCTCATAAATTATTCTATGATCATTATATAGTTTTGAGGTCCTTAATCACTTATGTTGTATCATGGAACTCTATGAATATAAAAAATATTATTTATAACAAAAAAACACATTGCATAATCATTATTATTTTTGTTTACTTTGGCATCAACCCAATATGATAAATAATAAAAACATAAGGAAAATTAAGAGTTATAAAATTACATGGGAAAATGTCCCACAAAGTCTATTATATATAATTTAAATATTTAAAAAAAATTAGGGCCCTTTGAGGAATTTTTTATTTTAGATATGTTACATGTGAATAGATATTTTCCACACCTTTTAAAAATTTCTTCTTCATCGTTAAACAACATAGTACAATATATTCCGCATTCTAAATATTTTCAACTAGTTTATTGAGGTCTAATATGTATTTGGAAATATATATTATGAACAACATAAATACCACATTAAATATCACAGCTAGAAAAACTTCTCCTTGTAATTTGGTTGTTATATATTTTTTTAAGATATGGGTCTTCTAAAATGTAAAATGTTAAATCAAATTCGAGTATATGAATTAGTAAACGGTAAATATTGGATAGTAACTAAAAAGATACTAAATAGTCAACTATATAATTATCCTTCAATTAAGTATATCTTATCCCTTGGAATGATCCCACTTTGTGGGTGTTGATATGGAATTTCAACTTTATAAATATTTGGAAGCTGACATAGTTGGTCTTCCACCTAATTCTTAATTTCATTCTTATACTTAAACTCTATATTTAATTCGTAAAGTATCATAATATATATGATCAAAAACATTTTGCCTTATATTTCATCATCAAATACCTATAGTTTGTATGAACAAAAAAACATTAGTTCCTAATAAATATTGTATGATTTTTTCTAGAGTAGACAATTAATGCTAAAAAAATATTTTCCAGTGGTCTTTTTGTTAATATAGGTAGTATCCAATTTACATAATACATATTAAATGACTTGGGTTCTAAATTAAAATATTTTAGAAAATAATACTCGCACAACATTGTTATAGGCGCCACAAAATAACTCAAATGGGTGTTCTCATCTTGGGGGATACATAATTGGTGGTGTGATTGGTCTATTTTTCAATCTATTAAAATATTCCCTCAAATCAGAATGAAAGATATAATCAATATATTATAAATATAACATGGAATTTAGATGAACAATCTTATAAAAATCATTGATTAACCTCTTATTGAATTATGTATGTCATAGAAATATCTAGAATTTTTTAAAAAATGATATGTTGGGAATGAAAATGTTTCCCTTAAAATTTTGACTTATGCACTTTAATGCCTTTTTTAAAATCACATGCCCAATGACTAAAATACATGGCCCCATAAGGGGAAGAGCACATGTGTGGGACCTCTCGGTAGTCTATGGTTTTCCTAACACCACCTATAACTTACTTCTTCCAACTCTTCTCACCTTCTACCTTCTCACCTCCTCACACGATCTCGGTTCAGGCTGAGCGATTGTGATGGCACCGTGTGATGTTATTCAACCGCTTCATGTTTTCATGGATTACTGTAGATTTTTTAGATTCCATTCTCCCTCATTTAATGAATCCTATATAATGGTATATATGATTTCCCCTACTATGACATTGCTCATTTTTTGTTCTGAATTAGATATCACTTATGATTTTTAGTTGGTCTTTGTGGGATGGAATGAGGAAAGATTTTTATCATCTTCTCATGTTATTACAAGGTCGTAGAGGGTGTCGCCAGGAACCATCTAGCCCAGTAGCATTGCATATTCTTCCCACATTTACCTCAGATTTTATGAGATGTTCATGTTTAGTCCTATCAATAAGATGCTCTACTTGATCCCATCCTATGTGTTGTTTTGGTATGGATGTGAGTTCTGGCATGATGTCCGTCATCACAGATGAGGATGCAAGGTGACTTATCTTCTCGTTTTTTCATATCCCTAACTCAGATCTACCAATATATAATGTCCTCTACTAATTATCTCTGCTCCTTCATGCATGAATCCATATGGTATAGTTTGACGATCCTCTGGCTATTTGGGTGGTGCTGGTGACCTCTGTAATGGTGGTGTGGTTGAGGGCCCCATGTTGTGGTAGGTGTCTGACCAATTTTTTTGGTGCGTTGAGTTCTCCAACGTACCCTATGGTGTGGATGTGTGGTCACGAGGTGTGGTAGTGATGTTGTTTCATGTGGTTGGGTGACGTGACTGTGGTTGTTTTTGGGGAGGGTCAGTACTATTGGGTTATCGCTTTTTTGATTTTTGGTTACTATTTTGGGTTGGAAAGGTCTGGTCTTGGATGTGGTTCCTTTCCCTCCCTACTTATGAATCTTTTTGGGTGTGGTGTTATTTTTTGTTTCTCACATATCATCAAAGTGGTTCTTTTCAAAAAATATAAAAAAAATTGGTTGTAAAAAAACATTCCCAATTACTATTCCCCATTTTAACCTAAAATGAAACATTTCAAAATTTAAAATAATGTTTAATATTAATAAATGTTTTCCAAAAAGTTCTACATTTTCAATAAATTTTCAAAATAATTTCAAAAATAGTAAATTCATATAAAAACACTTCAGGATATTCTTAAACATGATATTAAAATATTCTTATCATACACCTCTGAAATGTACCTAGGGAATTACATAATCCAAATGGCATACTCCTACAAGAAATAGTACCTAACTTTCATGAAAATGTACTTTCATTCTAATTATTTGGTACAATGGTAACCTAAATATAAACTGTGAAACCATCTAGAAAACAATAGTGAGTTCTTATCATCCAATTTAATATTTTATCAAAAAATAAAATGTGGAAGTGATCATTCCTAGTGACATGATTCAATACCTTGTAATCAATAAAAAGTCTCCAAATATTTTTAATTCACACATAAATTAGTTTATTTTTTCCATTTCACATTATAGTCGGTCCATGTTTGTTAAGAAATACAAGAATAGGGATGAACCATTGTGAGTCAGGGATGGGGTATATTATTACTGCTTCTCAAAACATTTATCTCTCCTTTTCTCTAAATCTATCATGATTGAAATCAATTTTAATTGGGGTTTCCAAATAAGTATATAATTTTCCTCAATTATAATTCTTTTTTTATGAATGTATGCTTGGAATATCTCTTAAAATATATAATATTTCTTATAAAATTCCTCTTAAATGTTTAATAATTTTTCAATTCTTAGTTAGAGGGTATGTTATCAAAAAATGATTAATGTTAATTTTTCTCCTTCAATCAAGAACACATAGTAGAAATAAATTGCTAAATGCTTTTATTACAGAGTTGGGGGAAGTTTGGAAAATGAAATGATGCATAGAATTAATATTTGAAAATCCATGTTTCCTTACACATAAGATGACAATTCTTCTTCTTTAACATAGAATAATTCAATAAAAATCAAATAATTCATGTGTTACCTCATTATTCAGTCATAAATAAAATTTTCCATATTTTTGTATGTCTTCATTATTTGTTTAATATTAAATAATTAAGAGTGTTCCTAAGTATAAAATTACATGAAACATACATAGGTATTCAATAGTGTCCACATCTTCAATATGTAAAATTTCAAGAAGGGGATGATAATTTTTAGGGTTCCTCATGGAGAAAAAAATGTTAAAGTGGAATGTGTTTTCTCGAAAATCCATGGATGCAGTTTCTTTATGCATACTGATGATAATCATGAATGTTTTTAAGAATTTTCTATTTAAAAAAATGAGTAATTATGGTTGATTTCTATATTTCTCAATTTTATAACACATATATATATGTTGGAATGATAAAAGTATAAACTACAATTTTAACATCATCCAATACTCCTTTTTAAAATAAAATTGATCAATTTGAAAATTTTACCACATATCTTATAGGATTTAATTCTACCATATATAAAGAAGTAAAAAATTGAGTTTGTGATAATAATTATAGAGAAACCTATATTATTAATATCATCTAAAAATGTTATTTAAATAATGGTTCAATGGATAGAAAATTTTATTGGATCTTAATTTTATTGGGAGATTATGGTGTAACTAGGGAAACAATATTTCTTATTTTTTTTACCTTGTAATTAATTTCATGTATCATATTTTTGGATAAAATATATTTTCATACATTATTATACATCATGTTTTTTTAAGATATATTAGAAGGGTGATGATGATTTCTACTTTCTAGAAGTTTTCTATAATTTATATTTACATTTATTCCTGTCAAATATTCATAGATTGGATCATCCATGATATGAATGATAATGAAATATTAATATATATTTTATTCCATATAAATAATTTTTACGGTATCTTCTTATTTTCTCTTGGTTAAAATATCTCTTCCTTGTATGTTACTTCCACTATTCAGGTTTGGCTTTCATCAAAATATCCAAATTTTTAGCTTCATTTCATTTATTACAGGGTTAGTTATATTTAGGGTTCTTTATGGCTAGGGAATGAATTTTTTAACCATTTATACAGTGAGGATACTCATATTCCCATTTATATAGATAATAACTATGAAATATGTTTTTTCCTATATTTTTAGAAAACATTTACAATAGACGACATAACTGATTCCTCAACTCATTCACTTCTTTTTTCAATTCCTCTCTTTCAGGTGATTGTTTCTTCTAAACTATGGATTTTACACTAGTTGAAGGTTGATCATATTATTTCCTTTATTTTAATTGGTGGGTGTTAGTAGGATAGTTTGTTTTTACATTTCTTGTATAATTATTGTAATGGTAGAGGTTATTGGAATTACAACTAGTAAGGTGGTGTATTTGTGTATTTTAATTTTATAAATCCATATTGGAATGGTGATTTATCTCTCCATCTAATTTTTCTATATGGATATTTTTTCTTATGCTAGGATATAATGTAACTTTCCATACACTTCACCTCAACATATATAACAATATAAGTGTTAGGATATACACACAAACCACACACCTACATTGGTGTTTATTATTCACTAGATTTATCTAGTTGATTTTTTTTTGAAAAGGCTAGTTAGTTCTTTGATTTTTTATTCTAATAAGGGAGATTATTTATATGCAATTGTCTTATACAAGACTCAAGTACTTTCACCACATATTCCAAACATTTCAGAGTTCTAGGATATCTTCGTAATGAGATCATTATATTTTTTTTATGATTTATCTTTTAGAGATACTTTAGATGATTCATCTTACATATTCCTGTCATTTTTTATAAAAATACTTGATAAAATTAAACCATGTTGTTGATTTATTCAATTTTATATTGAGGTTTGATGGCACAAAATTTAATAATCCTATACTGATACTCATAAAGATTCTCACTAGATATCAATTTGATAGAATAAAATATTCTATCTTAGGAATTTTCTTTTGTATGTCGGAAAGAATATTGTTAGGAATCTTAATTTGTTTTCATCCAAATCATGTAATATTTCTGGTTATTAAATTTACAACCACTAATTTGATTCTCCATTATGTGAAAGGGGAAATTATATATAGTTAAATTATACTTCTATCACTCCACTAGGATTCAGTGATGTGAAAAGTGTAAAATTGTTGATGTTATTGTTGATGTATTCACCTATGAAACAATGTAAATTTTGTAATAATTGAATTCGTACTCATTTTAATTCAAAATAATGTTACTAAGAATTCATGGTAATGTGATTGTTTTTATTATTAAATCGATGGTTATAAAGATATATTTGAGTTTTTTGTGGTTTTCTTTTGTGTGGGTAGGGTCATGTGGAATAATTTATGTTTAAATTTTGTCTTATCAATGAAACTTGAAAAATTAATTTTTTCAAGATAAAATTTTTACCCTTAAAAGTTGGGTTCCATCAATTTATAGTTCAATGTTAAATAGTCAATGATCTGCAGACTAGGTTATGCAATTTATAAAATTATATTTTTTGGCACAAACTCCTTAGAAATGATGACAAAATATGATAGAATAATTTTAATATACTGTGAAAAAGTAATTATTTTTGGTATATTTAATATTGTATAGTAGATACCTATATTTTTCTATAGAGAGTATTTATCAGAAATTGGTTGTCACATAAGTCATAAAAGGGGTTGTGTTGTATTTTTGGTTATTAAAAACATTATAAGAGCATTGAAACAATTATATTTCAAATAATATGATGAGATAGCGATTTGGTCAGGGTTGTCTATCCACTTGTAATGTTGTCATAGACCTGTGGAGTTTTACAATTTTCAAAATTAACTAGAGAATATAGGTTTCTACAATTTTTCACCATCCACCATTTCGTATAGTTAATTATTGATAATAAACATAACAAAAATCACAGTCTGATTGACTATTCTTCATTTTATGTGATGTTATATAAGATAAAACTCTTTGTTTATTTTGAAAAAAAACCAATTAGGATATTTTTTCCCAACTCTACCAAGAATGTTATACTTCCCTTCACACATGAACCGGTAATTTGAAATCTCATAAAAACATATCCATATCTATTCCATCATATATATATTAACTTTAGTGGAGGGATATTTGTGATTCTTCACCAAGTAAATAAACATCTTGAATTAATAAATCAAACATAATCACATTTAGTATAAAAATATATCACTAAATACTAAAAACTATTAATAATAAGAACATGTTTTTTAATTAAATTTATAATCTAAAACATTTTTGATGATATTAATTCCCTTCCCTATTTAATAAATCTTTTATACATTTATTTGACGGGTAAAATAGATGAGGGGATAATGATATTACATTATATATTTTAAAAATAAATAAACTAAAATAATGAAAAATAGAAGTAACAATAATAAAGGTCAAACTCTCTATTGTGAACAATATTATTCATTTGGCCTAGTGATATTCTTTTATATTGATAATTTAATTCATATTTGGACCCATTTAAAATCCTCTAATATTATTTATCATTAATAAAACCTCAATATTTTCTTCTTTTCCCCTCATTACTTCTAAATTATGATCTTGTATTCCTTGAAATCCACATATTTCTTTCTTTTTCTTGATCATAATATCATAAAATTTATAATCTATGTGGATGATTTTAGATGGATTTATTAATACTGATTTTTCACTAATAATAATTGGAATGAAATCCAGATGATCCTTATGAACTTTATATTCCTTAAATATTCAATAATAAGATGCTAAAATTTATACAGATCATGCTAATAGGTGTTCCATACTTCCAATGATAGAGAATCGTGTTTATAGTGGTTGAATAATCCTTATAGATGTACAAAATGATTATTAATGGGTACCTTCATTATTACACATATGTATTTTTATGTGGAATTCTCCCAAACATGAATCATACTAAAAGGAAAATTTATGCTTACAAAATTATTGTTTGTGATACCTTCTTCATCATTAATAAAATGTGTTTATTTCACATTAAATGATAAAATAGTGAGATAAAAATCTTTAAAATAAAATGTAAAAGATATTAAAATGTTTTCTATATTAATAAGAAACCCTCGTGATATCTTCTTAACAATATCATCATCCTTTATTTTCTTAGCATGCCCCTAAATCGCTCCAACATCCTTAATAATTATTTTGAAGAAACTATTAACATTTTTCTTAAGGGTTATTTTTATATCCTAAAACAAATTGTGATTTAATTAAATAATTACCACCTTAAACATAATATTTCCTTTATATACGTTATATATTTTTTCACACATGCTACACCAAGTGGTCAAACTCATTACCATTATATTTTTTTATTTGAAAAACCTCTAGATAAATTATTTTGAGCTCTGGATGTAACATCAAGAAATATACTGTTTTCTTACATCCTAGATAGTTTTAATCCCTCACTAACCTGAATATCATAAATTTTTATATTTTTTCGCCAACAGTTGAAAAATTCACCAATATGAAAAATCTCTGATGATATCAAACTCCTTCATCAGTCTAGAAATTTATTTTAAAAAAAATAATTGTGGCTAAGAATACATGAAGAATGATTTAATGGTGGTATATGAAATATAATTGTAAAAGTGGGATTTTTATCATAATGGATATGAATCCCAATTAAAATAACATGGATAACTCTAAAGTACATATCTGGTGTGAAGATTATTCTACTGGTATATTAATAATAAAAATTAACATTGATTGAAATTATATTGAAATCATTGTTTTTGTTCATTATAAACAAAAAAATCCTCAACCTATTAATTCTATAATGTATCTATCTCCCCATCTGTGTAAATGTTTCTAACTACTGCTGGAATGTTATAGGATTAAATGGATATATTATCTATGGGGTGTGTGAGTTAAAAGAAGATATAAAAGTACTAAACATTTATACATGAAACATAGATGTCATAATTATTATAGATCCTAATTGGTATTTGGTATAAATCAAAATATTAAATGGTGTCAAAATCCAATATTACTCAATGTGTGGTGTTGAGAAACAACTTTGTATTTGGAAGATGAATCTCAAATTACATTATATGATGAAGAAGATCAAATAATATAGAGTCTGATCTAAAATAAAGGAAGTTCTAAACCATTATTTAAAATATACATTGTTATTATATAATATTTGGTTATCAAAAAAAGATATCAGTTCATACCTATGGTGGTTTAAAAACACAATTAAGGGGACAATAAGTTAATGGATGAAGTAGAAATTATCATGGATTTCCTATTTATTTGATCATATGCAAATAATGTGATAAAGATAATTATTTTTTAGGAAACCAATACATGACTTAATGAATTCTTTATAACCTAGAAGTGTTTCAATGTGCTAAATATTATCACATACATGGTGTCTAGAACTACAAGTCTTTGGGGCAGTTAGTGATGAGCATTCAAATGTTGTTTAGAAATAATTATAATTGTAGACACTTTATGAAAATAATATGAATGTAGGTATCAAGTGGTATCATAATATTATCCTAAAAAAGTGAATAAATTGATTTGGAATTTGTTATGACTCACACACATTTTACTTTTTAGTTTATTTCATTATCATATTATATTGGTATGGTTGATATTAAAATGCGGGTTTATGATAAAAAAATATCAATATGCACAATATTACAAAAGTAAGTATGTGAAAATTAATATTTTGATGTTATTAGCTTAAAATATCATTTCCTAAACTGATTTCAGACTCATTATTCCAAGATAATTTTTCAATTTACCACTATAAAGTGCTATATTTTCTTACTAAAACATATAGATTAACCTATAGGTAGAAAGTGGAAATAGTTAGGTAACTTTAAAATGATAAATTTGGATATTTTTTATTAAAAATGTGTAATCAAGGTTGATACGATAATTTATAGGTCCCCCATGGTAAATGTGACGAAGGTTAAATCAATGAGTTTTTGGAAGAATGTAAGGGTTATTGGAGTGAAAGCGGTTATCGTTAATGATATAAAGTTGGTTTAGAAGTGGTCAAGACAACCCAGCGTTTTTTATGGTAAATTTTATAATAGATTATATTTATTAGATTTTTTGATTTCAAAATCTGGTATCATGTGGAATATAAATAACAATATATTTATTTTTTAAATAGTTTTAAGGGACCTAATATCACAGTGGGATATTAAAAAATTTCATGAAAAAAAAATAGAACATACTCTAAAAATCTGATTTTCAGATTTTTAAGAGAATAAACATTTAACAATAAGAGACTATTATTGATTAATAAAAATATGGTGAATGTATTTTATCTAAAAAGGTGAAATATAGATGATAAGAAACCCTATATTGTTTTAATGTAATAGGGGGAAACATAATGAAAATGTTTCCCAAACCGTAACGAGATGTATGTATAAACAAAAGTATACCAAAAAGATGAACTGATTTAATTTTATAGGAAAAGATGATTCATATAATAACATAACATAAATCCTCATGTTTTTTAATTAAAAGTGATATAAAAAGTAGAGGAAAATTTATGGTTTTTTTACAAACAGAATCCAAAGGGGGGTAATGTTGCAACTAGATCGTTCGGTGTTTTATTTTGGGACAACAACTATTGGAGTTTTTATACGTTTACAATTAAATACTTATAAATTTTGTTTAAGAATTTGATTATTACATTTGGTAATATATCATTGAATTTAAGGAAATAGAATAATTCACCTAGATATAACTATATTTAAATGATATTGTTCTCGAAGGCGTAAGATGGGGATTATTGTATCAGGCATCGATGTAATTTACTATGTGTGTGGAATTCTTACATTTGATTAATGTAGTTGTGGAGGATTGTATATTCTTACACATAACCACTTAATAAATAGATATATAGGATTTGTAGAAGAAATTAACATTATGTTGTTTGGAATGAGACCACACCATGATTGATGTTCATAAAAGATCAGAAAAGGAAAACCATTGTATATATGAAGATAAAACCATGACTATTTATAAATTCAAAAATAGAGGGGTGTAAAGGTAGTATATATGGTATGGAAAAATTTATGTAGAATAACATTTTACACATAAGAGTAACCATATAGTGGGAAATTCTATAGTGGTTTGAACTGCATATTATATATGGTTATATGAGGAGTATGCGTAATAAATAATCATGTAGTTAGAATGATTTCATGCAAATAATTACATAAAATACTAAAATATTGTAAATTTTGGATCTAAAATATGATACTTATGGGTATAATGGACCCATACATAAGATTTTCAAATTTCAATTCTAATGGAAAATGATAATAATTATGTAACATGCTAGTTATGCAGTTTAGAAGATTAGGTTAGTTTTAGTAGTACTAGATTTTTTAGACACACCTGTCATATAATTTTGTAATATAAACACATATCAATAGAAAAGGAGGCACACACTGTTACATAGATATTCAACCATATGGGATGATTTTTAGAAAATATACTGTGAGTATGGATCATTTTTAGTACATGATTTCATGCTGAAATGTATAAGATCACTGCGAAAAAAGATTAAATTTTTAGTATATCATAATATATGACTAAAGGTATGTAAACTAGCTCTGTAAAACCATAAGGAGTTGTGAATATTTATCAAAAACCTATTTAGAGACTCAAATTAACTCTATAATATAATATAATCAAACAAAACATGAAATGTTTGAAGAATTTATATACAATCTATTAAGTCTACCTTAATAGACAACAATGAAAGGAAAGAAAATTATCGTACACATAGAGTCCTAGGGACTTCACCCAACAACCTACCCCTAACCTGTACACCCAAATAACCCCTCACAAAAGGTGGGGTAATTTGAGGAACCTATAAATCTAATTTGTCACACTATGATATTTGGATGGTTCAATGGATGATAATTTTTATATTTCTTGGATTTGGAATTAGGTTAATCACCATAGTGTAAAGATTGATAAAATATAGTGGTCGGGATATGGAATAAAAATATCACACAACAATTATTTTTATCACATCATGAAAAGGTGGTCTCTATAATTTCATAGAATATTTGATTGAAATTCAAAATAAGTATATTGACATTGATTTTAGAAGATATATTAATATTATAATTCACATTACTATCTAAAAAATTGTGTGGTGTACAAATCATTATCATAGAGTATGAGGAGAAGGAGGATTTTTTCCTATCCTTCATATTAAATAGTGAGATGCATGAGAGACATATATAACTTATCATAGCAGTTACAAAAAAGGAATACTACTAAGTATATTATTTTCCATATTCTGAGAAGAAGAAGAATAATAAAGGGAGATTAAATTACATATCTACGTCATGAAGTAAATAGTGAAGAAGGAATATTTATGTATCTATATTTGGATGATGATGTAGTAAAACTGCAATGATATTATACCAGTATAGAATATTCTTCATCTATGGAAGAACATATTGTTATTTTCATTTGTGGAAGAAAAATACTCAACCCTCACATTGAGTAGTTGATCTCATTTGAAATTAAAAATGTATAACACATTGATATAGAGAATAATGAAGCATCTATATAAAGATGAGGATGAAAGGTGTATAAACAACCTGTGTTATCTAGAAAGATACCTTTATATCTATATAATGTTGAAGATTCCCTCTTTTTTATAAACTAAACAAGAAATTACGCAAGTATTGTATATAAGATAAAAATAGACAGTGGATCTAGGATCGATAATGCATATTTCATGAACCATGTAAGAGAATATCACCATAGAATAGAGTGCCCATGACATACACAAATGGATTCACTAAATACGAATATAATGTATTTTGGTACACCATTAAAAAAATTTTAGGCATACTCATCATCTTATCTCATAGTGTAAAACCATGTAAAATCAATATGTTCCATTTTCTTTTCATTCTAAATTTATATTTATTATTCAGGCTGACCATTAGTGAAAGTGAATGATTGATTGAACATGTTCCTTCGAAAAATTATTAATTATTTAAATGGATTATTTAACAAAAATAATGTAAAATGTTTTAATCAGGGTTCACAATGGTTGAAACCCCTATCGTGGTTACTCTTGGTGAAAAATATACCAGTTATATCTTTTACCTTAAATTTAATGGATTTTATGAATTTTTATCTTAAATAATCATGCAATGTTTTTATCATATATTCTATTTGAACTAATTTATTAGTTATGTTTTTTAACTTTTGATTGTCTAAATTCTTCTGTTTTTACTTCCATAGTACATTTTACTCAAATCTGGTTAAAAATTGTATCTTTTAGATAATTTATATTATAAAATTAATGAAAATTGTCTTATTTTGGTATTAAGTTATATTCCTATTGAATTTTCTACAAACTTTCCAACCATTAAGACATTCATATACCAAACCACACTCCAAAACGAATTCACATAGACTTTTATGACTATCCATGATTCCTCAAATCCCACGATATTCCATGAACCATTATTAAGAGTTACTCATATCCCTTAATCTATAACCTATATCTTCATGAGTAATTTATAAACCCTCTTCACTTCCACAACATAATATAATTCAACACAAGAAATATATAATAACTTTACTAAGATCACCTCATCTAAATTGATCCTTTTCTTAGGTCACTCTTCATATCACCCATAATACATCAAAAAGCATTATATTATCTATTTAATAAATGGGTCATAACCTAACTCTAACTTATATTAATTCCCAAAAACCAACTATCATTCCACTATATAAATATCAAGTCCAGAAGCCTAGTGACACATGCCAATTATAGGGAATGGTAAATTATATTTTTTTTCTTAATGTGGAAAAGAGGAAGGTGAAGAACCTCTTAAATGAGGAGTGTTGTTGTCTATTTTATCACTAATTGTATTCAACCTAATTAAATTAATTAATTATTTATTTTTATATGGTAAAAATGAAAATATAGAGCGTTGGGTTTTCAAAAATAAATGAAATTCAATAAAATAACACTATAGTAAAATGAGAATGAAAACAAAATAAAATTGGGAAAGAAAGGTCATGAACCTAGTATTCAATTCATGGGTTCATTCATTATTTATTGTTTGTTTAAATTCAATTTTAAAATCCTATTAATTATTAAATATATTGCTAGTCTATATCTTGAGTCAGTTTTTTCCCTTCTTATAAAACCACTTTGCCATAATAAATGGTTACCTCCCTTGGGGAGATATCATAATAAATTCAAGATTTATTTCATGGTGGATGTTAGATGAACCCATTCATTTCAATATTTCCCATGAAAAATTTATTCATAAAAAAATTAATTTCACATGAAATAATAAAGAACACCACAAAACGTACCCTACGACCAAGACTTGGGTTATACACTTTCCTTTTTCAAATAGAAAAGAGATCCTTGTGAGAAGAGAGAAGAGAGAGAAAATGATATTAGGGTTGGAAGAGAAATTGAGGTGGAAGAATATGGAAACACTTGAATTAAAAGATAAATGATTTTTTTATGGTAAAATAAAATAAAATAAAAATAAAAATAAATAAATCCAACAACATAAGCATCCCTATATCCCAGCACTATGGGAGATCCTTAGGATATCATTTTTTCATCATCCACTATATACTTATAATTATTGTTTTTTTTGTTCCTAGGCTACCAAAAATTAGAAATGATGGTATCTTTATAGTATCATGGCCATAATAGATTTCTTACACTGTAATTCCTTTTCAAAAACTATTTTTTTGAGTTTGTTTGTCATTTTCACGTCATGTAAGTCTTACCAAATTAGTAAAGAAAGAAATTAGAGATATGATTTCCAAATGATATCACTTTTTCAATAGTGTATTCATGATGCGTAATGTTCATGGAAATTATTTCATGTCTTATTTCACTGATTGTATTCACATATTATAATTCATCATGTTACACATTGTTAATGACTTTCACAATGTGTAATGATTTTTCCATTATAATTTTTTATTTTCATCATGATTATTTAATTTAATGCTTTTAACCTTTTCTTTCACATTTCATTGACTCTACACCATTAACAATATACCTTCACATATCTAGTATCAAGTATCCGTTCTTGCATCACAGTTCATAGTGTTATCAGCTTTCATAATTCATTTTTTTATTTTCTAAAAATTTGATGAATCCTGTAAAAGAAATACAAAACATTATATTCCGTCAAGGATAATATATTAATGAGTAAAACATTTTGTTTTATATAGCCAAATAATTTCAAAATATGACTCTATATATTCCCCCACAATTATAAGTTGTTCTCCCATAGTCATGTAACCTCAATAAAATTTCAACAGAATTTCATTTAACAAATATTAATACATAAAAGAAAAAATGATATATTTGATAATGGAAAATAAACATTAGAATCTAATAGAAAATAATTCATTCATATCCTTTTTCGTAAAATAAAAAAATTAAATAATTCATTTTACTTTTCCACTATTGAAATAACAATTTTCATCATTCTTTCAATTTTTTATTTCTTAATTAATCATTAATGATCATGCCAATTGCAATCTAACTCACATTAAGTTAATTTTTATAATCTATCAAGGTAATAAATATAACTATAACTGGGTTCATACCTCATGTATATGTCACTTACCATATTCTTGTAAGGTATCTATCATCTCCACTGTGTAAATTTAGAAATAAAAATCAAACATAAGGGATTTGAATAGAATATCCAATGTTTATAGGGCTTAGGGTTGGTATTTATTTAAAGAAATAATGCTCAAATAGAAGGTTTGAAACTATATCATAATACATGATATAAAAATATATACTCAATGAAATTCTCATGCAAAAATGAAATCTCCCAACCCCCAATGATCAAGGTGGAAACATGATGAAATTGAGAATAATGAATGAATCACTATATCTTGTCTGTTTCGTTTTCATTAATTTTTCAGAAATTTTACTAAAAAATATCACATCCATAATCTCACCACATACAATTAAAAATTCATCGAGTTTTTAATGGTTATTTTTATCCTGAAATGAGAGAATCATTTTTTTCAAATTTTTATTCTTTTATTTTTTTTAACTACAATGTTGAATAATAAAGTACAATGAAAACATAGATTCTCCCCAAAGAACCTAAAAATGTTGAATGCCCCCATTACCATTAAAACCACTCTCGTGCACTTATTCATTTCAATGTCAATAAATATACTATGAGTGGGGTACGAATGATTATAATAGGCTTGTAATAAGTATTACTTCTTATAAAGGTAATTCAAGTATTACATTGTAAAAAATAGGATTAATGTTAGTGTGAGTCCAAGGATAAAAGAAATATTATTGAAAATTCCTCAGTCATGTAAATATTCATTTTGTTCAATCATTACCTTAATAATATGGAAAATATGATCTAGAAGATAACATTCTCTGGTCACTCAATAAATATATAATACAATGAAAAGGAAAATTTTTGTTTTATTTTTTAATAAGGGATATGATTTTTTGGGGAAAATAACTTATAATTTTTTAAAAAAAAAGTATATAAAAGTCTATATCAATTTCATAAATTTGAAACATGCCAAATATAAGAATAATTTCATTTACAAAATGAAATATTATAAAAATCATGATTTTCAAATTTATCCCCTCATGATTTGCCAAAGGTTTCTTCTTCTTCTTAACCTTAGTCACATTCCATTCAAAAATTGAAAAGGGATTATCATGATTAGAGACAAGATAGAGTGAATGAGATTAGGGTTTGAGGAGAAAGAGAGATTGAAGGATATGGATACAATTGAATTAAAAGATAAAATAATATCTTACATGGGAAAAGAAAAAAAAGATAAAAAATAAATGCCGAAGAATCTACATCCCAAGGGAATAATACAATAGTGGATCATCATGATATCATTTTCATCATCCAACCATGGACTATATTTTTTGAATTTTTCAGTTACTGGGTTGTCATAAATTGGTCATAATGGGTCTCATGCCACCTTGTGGTAATAAAAGAGTACTTCCACCATAATTCCCATTAATTTTTCTGTTTTTTGTATTAAATACATTTTAACATCATGTTATTGTTACACGATGTTTGATGTGTGGGACTGAGATGTGATTTTCAAAATATTTCAAGTCATGAATGGTGGATTAAATATGAGTAATTTGTGGTGCCAAACATTTCATGCCTTACCTCACGATATCTATTTACAATTTTAATTCATCATGTTATAGGTCTTGAATGACTTTGATGATGTGAAATGATTTTTTCTAGTGGTGTTTTCTCAGTTTAATCCTAATTCTTCAATTTAAAGCCTAAATATTGGTCTCTCATATGACCTAAACTATGTCATAGCATCAATCTACCTATATAAATCAGGTTTCTTTATGTGTTGTGAAGTGTTGTTAACCTATATAATTCATTTTCTTTGTTAATTTTTCATGAATTTGTGGTATCATTCCAAAAACCACAAAAAAAATTAAATACCATAAATAATAATATGTTGATGTGATTAAACATAATGTTTTATATAAAAAAAATATTTTCATAATTTGACTCTATCACATATTTCATACAACCAATCTATATCCCATAATCATATATAATAAGATACATGGATACATATATTCACTCATCCATGGTAAGAGAAAAAACCTCATTCCTCATAAATATTCTCACCCATAATCTTACCTAACACAGTTCAAAAAAAATTCGTACAGTTATTCATCAAAATTATGAACTAAATTTACCACATAGAATGATTTTATTTGGTCAAGAATCAAGAGGGTTCAAATTATTCTCTTCCAACAATGATTTATCCTAAATCAAATAAAGATAATAGGGTTAGGGATGTGAAAAATACTAGCCTTTAACCAGAATAACTCATTTCTCAATAACCATGCCATAACATTATTTGTACTTAATGGACTTTATTTAGCAAAAATTTTCTAAACAATATATAAATAACTTATTATTATATTCGTGATGATTTTTTAAAAAACAAGTGAAAAATATTTGAAAATGGAAAAAGATGATTTTCCCTAACCTAAGTCCTCCTTCCGTTGATCCCCCTTTACATTAAGCCCGGTCCCACCCACCAAAATATTTGAAAGGTGTCAAAGACATTAGAAATCCCCTTATTCTATGTGATGTTAAAGATACATGATGATGACCAACCATCCTAACAATGAGTGAGCTTTCTAGTGACGTGTGATCCTATACTAGTTAAAGGTATACTCTAAGGAAAATAAAACCAATTTCTATATTTATTTCAAATGATTATATAATTATAATGAAGACTTTTTAATTTTTTTTGACAATATAAATTATTATTATTATTTTTATTTTATTTTAGGAAGATGATATTTTTTGTAATACTTATAATATGTGTTAATATCTATTTTTTCATATTTTTTATCTTTTTAATGAATATGGTAGTGTTTTTATCTATATAATAAGTATTTTTATAGTATGATTTAATGTTTCTAAGGTAATTATAACATTTTTATATTAAATTGCATATGAATTCCATGTCTAATTCACAATAAATTATTTTCACTAGTGTGAAAACACTATTAATTTTAAAAATCCCATATATTTTACTATTCTTATATTTTCTCACCATCAAATTCATTATTATTAGTATGATATATTAAATGCAATATGAATAAAGAGTGATTTTAAAAAAATTCTAGGAATTTTCTATCAAGTGGTCCAATATAATATAAAATGTAATACTTGATGTTTATTAAGGAGTTAAATAGTGAATTAATGTTCTCTTGTTAGTGGATGAAATTAATTACTTATCTAGAGTTTGGGTATGTCTATGTGGACTATTTTTAAGCAAAGGGTAATTTTTTAAATCTAAATTTGTAAAACAATATGACTATATATAATTTTTTTAAATATATTTTTAATAAAATTACTGATTAATTGGTACATAGTGAATCTTTAGGGATTATTTGGAATCTCTATAGAGTGGTTAATAAGGTATATTGCTGATATATTTTTCTTAGTGAAATATATGTAATGTGATACAATACACTTCTTTCTTCCTTTGGGATAAAACTACAATTATTCTACCATGAGATATTTTCCCTAGATGCATGATGTATTAAAATATTGAATTATTTCTTTCTGGTTATGATAATCATGGACATTTCTTGAAGAAATTTTTCCTCCATGAAAAAATTTTCCAGTGACATGATTTGGGATCTTCTCCTTAAAATAACCAATAATGAGGATTCTACTATTTGATAATTTTTAATAGAGTCTTCCAAATATTGATTGGTAAAAAATAATATAGTAATGTGTTGTTCCTTAAATTACCCATATTGTATTTTTCCTTCAACACCAAAACTCACTCTAATATCAAATTCTATTGTTTTATAATTTGTTGGTAGTTAGAAAAATATAGATAAATTTCAGATAATAATACCTAGGAACATACATCAATATGCTAATGTTTTAGAAATTTTTTTTATATTTTTCAATTAATAATCTATCAATTAATGGAAGAATTAAATGTGTAAATTATAATTATAAATTCCAATAATAGATTATGATATGTTCATTTTATGAACACTGGGTATTGAGAACATCCCTGGTCTATATATGCATTGGATTTGACATGAATAATTTAACATTATATATAGTTTTGGAACTAAGTTAAATCAATATAATAGATATGATAAGTCCCTGATAGTGGAGAATAAAATATAGAATAAATGTTATTTTCTATTTTAGGGAAACCTCTTTATCAAAACTATATACCAATGAAACCAGTTGATGATTGGGTTGATATTAACTTGAAAAAAAAAATTTATAAATTCAATATAACCAAATATAGACTTTGACATATCATTGGAACCTCTTAATTATTTTATGATGTCCATTACGTGGGAAAATATGGCTAATAAAAACATGTGCTTTATGAATTTGTTGGATATGGAAGATAAATGTTTTATTCAATAAGTTTCAGATGTACGAAACCTATTTTCCACTAAAGTTGTATCATATCGATTGCCTATATAAAATAATAGATAAATAAATTTCCTTAGTGTTTGAATTGTTTCATGATGTATTTACTGAAGCTACTATCTATAATTATTTTTATCACATGAAGAAGTTGTTAACAATCTTGGGCTTTATTATAAAAAAAATAAAAGAACATCCCAATGATTGTTTTCTATATAGGGGTTATGATCTCATTTCATATGTGTGTAAAAAATTATGGATTGAAGATGGAATTCAATGGGTAATGTTTTTAATTATAATCAATATATTCCTATAAATTTGAAGAAAAAAGAATACCTCTATAATTTTTTTTATTATTTATCTTTAACATCACTATTGGAAGGATTATTTATATTATTTAAATTATTGACCACAAGATTCAATCTATAGATAAATAAATTGCTGGGATAATGTGAAATACATTATTTAAAAATCAGGGAAATTATTTTTTTTATTACATCCAAATTTTTCATCAGATTCTATGAATGTGTGATTAGGAATATCTACTAAGGGATTCTTCCAATTCATGACATTGACTAGTAGTTATAATATTTTTTATATTATTCTATTACATTATAATCTACCACTATTGATATGTATTAAACCAAATTTCTTCATCATTTGAATGGTTATTCTTTGAAAAAAGTTTCCTAGAAATGAAATTGATGTATCCATTCAATCTCTAACTATAGAATTCCAAGAGTTATGGAACGATGGTGTTCCAATATATGCTTTAACAATTCTGAAAATATTTAAATTGCACACAACATAAACGTGGTCCATCTATTAATTATATATACTTTTGAACATTTACAGATGATAAAATTATACTATTTAAAATAATATAGGTTGTAACATTGATTTTTATCCTTGTCAACTTCTTACAAAAAATGGTTCTTCTTATGTTATCACGTATTTCTTGATGAATCTCATAGACATCAGCTGAACAATCCAATGTTA
The DNA here is from genome assembly GCA_963277665.1 of Viscum album. Lineage (NCBI taxonomy): Eukaryota > Viridiplantae > Streptophyta > Magnoliopsida > Santalales > Viscaceae > Viscum > Viscum album. Next base: position 957,357,439 of record OY728158.1, on the reverse strand, counting down.
ATGGAACCATTGATTGTAGACCAACACAAAATTTACTCATTAGTTTTAAATCATTGAAATAATTAGTAATTGTCAATGGAAAATTTTGGTAGGTCCATCACATGAATATAACTGTGAAATTAGTTTGATGTACATCAATAGTTTGAATTAGAAAACAAATGGAAGAAATATTTTTTCGTCAAACATTAATTTTGAGAATATAATTTTCTACATTATAAGAATGATGTACTATATATGGAGAAGAGTATATGTGAAAATTTTATTTTTACATTACTTAATGAGAATATGAAATCAAAAGAATATCATAACACTTGTAATTACATGAAATAAATAAATATAATGGGTGATCTATGTCCATATGATAATGGAAAGAATATTATTACTGTTTTTAATGAAAAATAAAAAGAAAGATATATTTCTCTCGATATTAAATAATGTGACTATATATGATGACTATTTCTGTAACTTTTCTATATGTATTAATATAAAAAAGTTTAGGTTATAGGGATTTAATATACATGATCCACAATTTTTCTGGGGGAGTTATAGCCTTTTCCACTTCAAAAATTGTAAATTAAAAACTTTTATGTAGTCTAAATAGACCTTTTCAAATTCTTCAGACAAGTTTATGAGATTTATCAACATCCACTTGATCCGGGAAAACATTACAATAAATTTTACATACACTTTTCCAAATGGATATGATCTCCCCCTTCATTTTTTACAATCATGATGTATTTGACTATGCATTTAGTCACAAAAACTTAATTATGATGCTTTGTACATCATCAATGAATGTATCCAATGGATATTCACATTTTTATATGTTTTTATTCTTAATTAAAAGATTATTTATAAATATTTATATTCATAGTTAATTAAAATTTATTCATTTTATTTTATTGATACGTTAGTTTTATAAAATCATATATGAAAATGAATGCCAAAAAATATCTTTTTTATAATGTTTCTTGGTAGATGAGTGTTTAAATTTTCTTTCTATGTACACAGATGATATTTATATCAAATTATATCCAGTTTTTTATAATTATGATATATCAAACCAATATGAAACCATTAATAAATCAAGAATATTTATTTAATATTGGGTGACCTACTGAGATGACATCAAACATTTGGTCACACTCCAGGAATAATGAAAAGAATATAGATATATGATACTATGTATTGAAATTTAAAATCCATTCATTCAGGAACTGATGATACGAAAGAAGATACAAATGAGAATTCAAAAAAAATGAGATATATATAACAAATTCTATTCATAAATAATTAGTATAATGGTTTTTATATTGTGTACGTCCAAACTTACTGCTCCTCACGTATTACATATACATATATATTATTTATATAGATGTAATGATTTTTTTTATATATCACTACTATTGATATTAATGTTTTTGTAAGAAGAGATTTGAGTTTATTAGTTTAGGGTCCTCTAATGATGGATAAGAAGATCAATTCTTACAAAGTGATTGACTATAATTATCATAAAATTGATCAGGAAGAAGGTTTAAAAATAGAAAATAGTTGTATATTTACATTCAATGAATGGGGTTATTATTGAATGTTGATTGTTATTATTGAATTAAACTACCAAACGAATTTTTATTTGTTATAAAAGTGATCATGAAGAAAATGACCTCTATATCCTCACATAATAAGAAACAATTTTATATTAAGTGGTATATATAGTATATGAAGGTTTAATTATAGTTGTAGATATGAATCAAAGTGACTTATATGATATGGGTTATTACTGGATTAATTGACATGTGGCATTGGATCCCATCAGAAAAAAAATTAATTTTTTTTTATCTATGATGATATTGAAAATATTGAACTTCAAGGAAGGATAAATTAGATGAAGTGGATGAATTAATAATGGGGAATGATAAGATATGGAATTTTAAGGGGAAAATTAATGTACATGTAGTCATTCCAAAACACATAAAATAACATAATTATTAAACAATGTATTTTAAAAATTATTCATCTGTTATCATGCTTAAATTTATTTTAATGGATTATTTGTTATATTTTTATAATATAAATTTTAAAATTTTAAAATGTATATATTCTAATAATATATTTACATGTTTTAATTATAATAATGTTGAGGAAAAAATAATTCCCTCACAGTAATCAAATAATGAAAAGATGGTCTGCTCTCGATCTAGAAAACAACCAATCTTTTAACTGATGAATCAAATATGATATAGTGTCTATTAATTTTGTTTTCTTTGGTTAGGTTATTAAATTAGTAGCTATTTATTCCATTTTAGATTATGTAGTAATTTATTTCAATTTTTAACATAATTTCACCTCATTCAAATACATTTTTATTATATAGAAATTTATTTTATGATATTTTAAAATTGAAATTTGTTGACTAATATTCTTAATGAACTGGTAACCATTACTATGTTTAATTCTAGGTCTTATATATACGAATATACAACATAAATCAATTATTACAATGTTTTTCATAATAATATATTTACATGATGAGTGGGACATTATTGTTACATTTTTTTTTGAAAACACATAAATATCCAGATAGCATGATGTGATGCTTTCATGTTTTATTATTTTGGGAAAATGACACTTTTGTATAAAAAGATACACATTATATCATAATTTTTTAACTTACTCAATGTTTGTATCGAGATTGTATATAAAATAAATAATTATAAGTAATCATATAATTGTAAAGGAGTATATAATTATTGTTTGATAAATAATTTCACAAGTTATTTGGTATGATTAATGTATATTTGTATATATATATATATATCTATTATAGAGAAGAATATGAGGGCTACATTTTAATTTATATAAATTTTTTGTTATTTGTTTTTTGGTTCTATCTGTAGTGCGGAGCTATGATTAGTTTTATTTTATCATTGTAAATTTTTTTCATATAAACAACCACAAAATAATATAATTTACCTAGTCATGGTATAAACCACCACTAAAAAAATATTCATTTTTGGGTTGTTTAAAACTCACCATATTTGTAAAACAAAAATTAAAATGATGAAATTATATGAAATATGTTGGAAATACCACTAAATATTTGTTTTAAGGATTTTATATAAAACCAATGGCAAATTGCAATGAAATTAATGAAATATTCATCAACGCAACATCTCAAAGTAACTTAAGAAAATAATCACATACTAATTTAGTAGCATCCTAAACCACTACTAACCCAAAAAATAACCACTTCTAATGTATCATTTGCATATAGTGATATTTTTTATTTTTATCCCAACATTATAAAAGAAATTTGTATTCATACCCCAACCCTACTAAAGGGATTTTAGATACTATAAATCCCATGCATATACCCAATCACTCCCATAGTATAAGACCCCGGTATTAATCCATACGTTGTATGTTTAATGAATATGCTCACCAATTCTAGTCAATCATCACACACATGCGTATATCAATAACATAATCATATTAAGTGATAATAATATAGGAAAACATTGATATAAGGTTCTTTAGTTAATTTTCACACAATAAATTATTTAAGAAAACACCAAAAAATTATTATTGATGTTTAATTAGCCTTATAAACCTTTTCCAAAACAATTATATAGTAAAAATAAATCTAGTACAGGTAAGGAACTCAAATGTCCCAACTATTATCTATTAAATCATCCTTCTTATGACCCCAGATAATTGTAAAAAAATTTCATAATAGCATCAACACAATTTATGAAAAATATCTCAAATTTAATATTGAAATATAATAACAACAACCTATAACCCTTTTAACTTGTAATTCCACCATATATGTGTTAGTGAGAAACAATACTGATTCTCTTCCAATGTTCCAAATAGTATTATTTTTATCTAAAAATTCCCAAATAATAAAAAAACTAAAAAATTGGTTCTCAAAACATTTGAAACACCTCATAATAACCATTAGAATATATTTTGAGTCTATAGCACCAAGTGACATCGACATATTTCTCTATAATCCTAAAACTGCCCACTAATTGTGAGAGTCTATGGGAAACCATAAATAGATTATCCCCTTGATATAAAAATATACTGTAATATTTAAATAACATAAACTTTTATAGCTGAATACAAGAGTATGTATAATTGAATTATATCAATGATCTAAGCATACTAATAAAATAATAAATGCTATAAGATATTACCTCATGAAATATTTTCAAACATATGATATGTAATTTGATATTGGGATAATCATATATATCAATAATAAAAAACTAAACTAAAAATATAGACCCCAATCCATGAGCTTTGGACCAATCCCATATCTACACCCTATCAAGCCATTGTAGCTTAACTACCATTATAACCCTACTCACCTAAATTCCAACACATAGTCTACAAATCCACATGGGTGTATTTATAGCATGTGAGAATAATATTATAAGGAAACCACAAATGGTTCCTATAAAATACACTTCAAAATTTTAGGTGTTTTTAAAAAAAATAAACAAATTATTAATGTATGGAATGAAATAAATCATATCAGGTCATTCTTTGCTTACTAGGATACTATAATACATGACCCTAACTACTATATCTATTTTAGATTATTATATATTCCACCTAACTCCATAAAAATTATTATCTACTTGAAATATAAATACCATTTTCTATATAACCATTAGAAAAAATAAAAAATTCAAGATAACATCTTGTTTTGACTGCTAGTTTGATCGTTGGAGATACTCATCAGATTCTAGATGGAATCTCAGTCTCATTATGTATTTGACGATGGGAGAGAACGAGAAGATGGTAAATGAAATCCTGATCTCATTTTCGATTGAAATATGGTTGACACCCAAAAGGATACCATATTATTTCCTAATATCATTACCAGTTTGAATATAGGTAATACTCAGAAGGATGATAGATGACATCCCAATCTATTTATTGTTCTGACCATAAGTGATATCTAACAGATACCATATGAATTCCTGGTCCCATTATTAGTTTTTGCATTGAAAATACTCAAAATGATAAAAAATTGTGTCCCAATTTCACTTCTATTATATCCATAAAAAAAGTCAAAATGATTCCCTATAGTGAATAATGTGGTAGTTTCATCACAACGTTCAAAAATATAGATATAAAATGCATAAACATATCATAGTATGCTACCTTAGGGTTGTCTTAAAGATTCATGTGTTCATCATAATGAATATTTTAAAATTTTCATTTTTTTTATTTTATAAATTACTGAAATAATGAATGATTAATGATATAGATAATATAAATAAAATAAAAAATACATAATTAAAATTAAAAATTAAATTTAACAATAATTCTGAATATTATTCATTTGATCCACATTTCTACTGATTTCATAGGCATAAATTATGATTCAATAGTCAAAAAAACTTAAATAAATGAAAATTTTAATGTATTACCAAAAATCAGATTACTCGCTAAAATAAATGAAAAATTCTATAAGAATATATCACATCACATAAACTGAATTCCCAAAAAATGTTCGATAAATCTCAACTAAATCATCCTTGGTAAGGAATCATCTGAAGAAGAAATCATCATGTCATGGGCATTGAATCACAAAACTATACTCACCACACTCTCTTGAGTGAAAATCAGTGGATAAGGAGAAATAAAATTAAGCAAAAGAGAAAAAAATGTATCTATGACTGCACTTGATTTTTCAAATCAACAATTAGTCATCACTCCCTTCTTGGTGTGAAATAGAAATAAGATTATCTGAATATTATTTGAGCCAATAGAGATCTTCTAGATTCACTACCTTAGACTAGTTAGTGGGTTATCCCTCCATTAAAGTAGGTTAAATAACAATATATGATAAAGAAACACCATAATTTATTTAGAAAACATAATACATATCCAAAATCAATCAATATAATCAAGTGTTCCTCAATATCCTTACAGAAGACTCAACCTCCTATTTTAAAACAATAATAAGAGAATAACCAAGGTAGAAACTAACAAGTAATTAGAACAATGAAAAAAGAACTATTAAATTTATTTTTCATATGAAATATGAAATACTATTTTCGTTAGCCTCATCTTTTAACTAAATTTGTTTCAACCATATTACTCCACGTTATTATAACTTGATTGTGTTTTTAGATTTTTTTTACACACTCAAACACCATAATTAATCAACACCTCATTTTTCCTCAATATCACCTTCATCATCCTCTGATAACCTACTATATATTGTAGATAGGGTGAAAATAGAGTTTTCATATCCACATTCAATGATTTTAACCCATTTTTATTTATCAATCATATATTGAGGTTCATCTATATTATTCATACATAATTCCTTAAAAACCTTATGTACCACCTAAACAAACAATACATGTCACGTTATTACCCAAAATTTGATGATATGTGGGATGCTTCACATTTCCCTTAACTTTACTAAAACCCTTACGTATCATAAGACATCTATAGAAAAACATTTTTGTCACAATCAAATCCTTATATATCATCAGGTATCATTATAAATCTTATGTATTTGAAAAAAAATACTCTTATGAATTAATATTTAAATCAGGATAAGTAAAATCACATTTCACTCACTCATATAAATGAATTTTATGTATCATCATCCATAAATAAACATTCAACCAATGTTAAAATTTATATACATAATGTATAATATAAAAAGATAACTTTTTAAAAAAAGATAATTAAAAAATAATTTAAAACACATCAGCCTATAACTATATTAATTATCATTTTCCAAACTCAAAAGAATATAAATTAAAATTATTACAAAAAAACATAATTCAATTAAAAACCATGAAACATTGAAAATATTTATTCTAAAACCCAAAACCAATATTATATCTTAAATAAAAATATTTTAGTTAAAATTTTTATAGAATGAATTTTAATTTTTTAATATATAAAAATTTCAGATGGATAGCTAATTTTTACCCAAAAAAACCAGGATCACACTATATTAATCAAATCAGTTCCCTATATAGAGTAAGGTGAGTCTCCCAACATGCAAGAGGTAGCTAATTAGAAGAGAGGGTCTATAATGATACTATTCGGATATGATAACCTCATATAAGAGTAGGAAAAACATCAGAAATAATATATAATTTGTCATCACACTGTCCATCTAAATAAAATGAACGTCATAGTAAAATAAAATAAAAATAAATAAAAGCCTCATGATATTACAAGAATTATAATCCAAAATATCACATGAGTCAGGAAGACACTAACAAAATCTCCCACAGATATAAACTATTCACAAAAAAACAAAAAACATAAATTAAACCACCATATAGTCCCAAGAATTAACCCAATCCCATATACTGATGGTTAGGCCGTGTGGTAACATTTTACTCTAGAGCTTAAAATAGTTTAGAATTTATAAAACATTTGATTACAAAATAGTAGACTATTGAAGTTTAATACAGGAATGAAATACCTGAGTTCAAACATATAGAGACATAATTTCAACAACTAGAAATCAATAACTATCACTATATTTTATAACAAAAGAATACTGCTAACTGACCATGATGAAACCAAGTGAAGATTGTATATACATAGAATTTTTAAATTTATGATCATTAAATAAATAAGTATAAAAATATGATGATGGACATGAATTTTTAATAATCATGTCCAAGTGAGCCACCTGGTCCAATTATATCCTCTTTACTCTCTATTAACACATTTTCTATTGGTTACGTACATTAGATAACAAAATAATGTGGGATACCAAACAATATATTTATATATAGAATGGTGTTAATACCCTTTTAATGTTGTAATTTACACCTTAAAACTCACACTAAAGTAAATATATATAACGAAAGAAAATTTGCAGTCTCAATAGAATGAAATAATGAAAAATCAAAATTAGAGACCCCAAAAAATGACCATGGGATATGAAATAAATTAGAGATAACAAATAAATTAATGAGATTGATACCAATATTTAAATCATTAAAAAATGATACTTTAATAAATTAATCCCTTTTACATTATAAAACCCATACCAAACTAATCATACTCTCATTATAGCCATGAGTGGTTGGAAATAAAAAGAAAAAACCCACAAAGGATCCAATAGGCTCGTACTAATGTGATGAAATAGTCCACCCATATTTTATGATTCATAAGAGTATAGTGGCTACCTATTATTATATAAAATATTCCTTTAATACATTTCAATGTATCTCTATTATGTATCTATAAATATAAAACTCTATGTTTCATTCTTTTAAGCTTCATTCATAATCCTTAGATACAAATGAAAATCCACATGTATATAATCGATCAAATATCCTAGAATAAATCCTTGATTTTATTTAAGTAACATATTTTTTAGAGACTCTATATTTTTTTGTAGGTATATATCCCTGGGTGATATAGGTTGTGACATAGAGTGACTACTACAATATAAAGCTTCTCCTACCAAAACTCAATCTGTAGAAAAATTACGATTCTCCATGGTGTAGTACAAACCCCCACAACACAAATATACTTCCTCATCAATATAAAAATATCCACATCATTCCTTCTATGATAAAATCACGTTTCAATCATCTTTCCCATTCAAGTACTCTTATTCTATCAATTTCATAACACTAGAACATGACACAAGGATTTCATGCCGGCTTTGAGCTCTATCAAGCACACATACTACTATGATGCAATGAAATGGTATACTACATTGTCAAATTCCATTAATATCATATCTATAGGATAAAGTTTTTAAAAATCAAACTTTTGGTATGTCAATATTCATAGGGTAGGGAATTTCAAACATCCCCTAGTAACAATAGTGGATATTGTATCATAGGTATACCAACTACTATACAGGTTAGTCTAAAAACCCTAGCACAATGAAGATGATGATGAGTGGCACTGAATGAAATATTTTATTTAAGTATGAAAAGTTATTGGGAAAACTATTTTCCCTTATCTATCAGGATGTTGAGTGTTCTTCACTTATTTACCCTAAATGTGGTATAAAGTCACTAGATAATTAATAACCAGGATGAACTTCACATGTTTCTTTATAATTTACATCGACCGATGTCAAGAAATTATATATCTCTGTATTTCCTTATATGGAAAAGTGGTAGGGTCATTACTTCAGTACCGCTAGATTATAAATGCATTTGAGGTTTTATTAATTCATAATTAAAGTTGATGAAGCTATTATAGTTTTTATGTGGATATAATGTTTTTTAAAACATTACATTACAATTCCTTTTCAAAAATACCTCTATATAGAATTTATTCAATTTTATTATTTTATTATATTTTAAAAGAAAATAAAAATATCATATATTATTTAAAAAAATAATTGAACCATGAAAAATAAGGAAAAATAATAAAAAAATATATATAAAATAATATAATTTAATCATTATAATATATTCATGAAACATAGATATAAAATCCACATACAAATAAACCATATAGTTCCTCATGTACAAAATATACACACAAATCACAAAGTAAATTCACATAACCAAATTTAAATATCAAATCCATCAAAATCAAATAATTATTTATGGGGGAGTAGTCTTTCAGTATTCATTTAGATGATATATCTTCATCTCCACATTCTTCAAGGAGTCAAAGTGATCTATGTGTTTTACTCTTCCCATTTTTAATTAATGAATTTTCTACTTACATCAATTCAAAAATCACAATTTATTATTACAATAAAATTCCTATTTATGATCCACCTCACTTTTAATTTTCTCCCTCCACACTCAATGTAAAAATTTACTAGAGTTTTATCATAACTCATGTACAATATCCAGACAATAGGTTTCCATAGGATCTCCAGTATATACCCTATAAATAAAAATATCATCACTAAACATGACGAATTGAGATTAAGGATTAAATTACTCTTTGTATTAGGGTTGGTTAAATTATGATGTGAAAAATATTAAATCACAAAATAAAGGTTATTTAAATAAATCACATTAGTTTATAGACAATAGGAAGTCATAATGAAAAAAAATATTTCAAAACAGAAAAATGAATCATCCTAACATTCCCAAACTCAATTTAAGGGATCAAAAATCCTCAATAAATTAATAGTATAGTCTTTGTCAATGAGTGGTAGTTTTTCAAATCATGCCCTCTCCAATTATTTTTAATGATGGTGTTTCCATTTTTTCCTTCCCATTTTTAGTAATGATTGTTTGATTTTAATAGAGGAAAATGAAGAAAAATATAATAGAAATTATATTTACAATCCATTCCAAAAAAAACAAATGAAATTACTATAGGTTCTAGAAAATTTTTCAAAGGGAAGGAAAATACTCAAAAAAATATTGGAAAAGAATAGATGGATGTTTGATAGAAAAAATGTGGAGAAATGTGAATAAATAAAATTTTTCAAAGGAATATGGATTGTACACATACCGATTACCGGGAAAGTTTCACAGAAGGCAGAAACCATGAACCATTTGGTACAAGGAAGGCCTATGGCGCACTTTCCCATGAGGCATTGTCCAGTGAATGAAGCAACTTGTAGTGAATTTCCACCCACAAATTGAAGCCGCTGCGAACCATTTTTTCTGGAGAAAATCCGACGGAATTACACCTCGTACACCATCCCCACGAACAATGTGGTTCGTGGATGATGAGAAGCCTACAGTGAACCACAACTACCAAAAATCGCAGTTAACCAATTCAGCCATGGGATAGATTTTCTCTATGGGCTTCCAGAGAAGGTGTTACGTGTACCACAAATATAGATTTTCCATAACTCTATAAAAGGACCACCAGGGGAATTGAAAAGGAAAATGGAGGAGGAACAATGGATGGATAGATATCTGGGATGAAAGAAAAGTGGGCAAAAATGTGTAGGGTGTGGGGGAAATTTCTCCTTCACCCAAAGAAGTTTTCAGGACTCCATCCTGCGAACCCTATGTAGTTCGCGGACTCCATCCCACAAACCATACGCGGGAGTCCCTTCATAGAACTCCTTCCCATGAACTGTATTTGGAAGAACCTCTACAGCCAACCAGCGAACAAATATAAAATATAAAAAAACAGTTCACAGATTCCCATATGTGGAACATGGTTTGCGGATTCCCATATGCGGAAGAAAGTTCTCAAATTCCCATATGCAGATGAAATTTCATGGAAAGCTCCCTCACACACCATCATATATAGCTAACTCCTCCTCATACCATCGTAAGCAGATAGCTCCTATGCAGCTAGCTCTTATGCGGATGCCCTATGTAGAAAACAATTCATGCCCACCAGACCATACCATGGGGACGCATCCCCCACACCCCCGCTCAAGATCACTGTCGGGCTATTTTCCCATCCCTCTATGCCAGACACTTCACAACCGTCACTACCCCCCATGAAATATAGACACTCACACCGTGAACTTTTTGGTCCGAGTTGACAACATTTTTCATCGCACCCTTATTCCGCCGAAACATCTGTCCCATAAATACAATGAGAAGATACATTCCTCATGCACCTCCCGAAAGCCCTATCACCTAACTCCTATGCCAGGTTGACCCAAAAATCCATGGACAATCAAAGCCCAAATATTTCTTAGAAGACAGAACTCTTCCATTCCATCAATCAAACTCTGTGTCTCCAGTGATTTATAATCCTTATAAACCTACATGTCCATTAGAAGTGGAAGCCTAGTGTCTTACAGAGACCTTTCTTTGTCTATTAACATCAATCCCCAGTGGCTCTGGATATGAAGCCTATAAGACGATAGTCAACCAAAGGAAAATTCATCCTCAGGAGAGTCCTTTCCGACCTTTGTACGTCTAAATGGCTTCCAAGCCTTATATCATTTCTCCTTACCAGAGAATCCCTAGAGTCATGGTTTACACCTTCTGTCCCTCTCATGTTCGAGGTGTGTCAGAACATCACATCCCGACTATCCGACAGCTAATCATGGATTCAATAAAAAATGTTTCGAACTATATGACCTTAAACAATGAGTTATCATCCTTACCACATGACATTAAACTATATGGCACTAGTCCCGAAAACCCGACATTACACAATGATTTCATCATCCAAGCTATATGACTTTAAAATGTAATATACTAGGTTATTTAGGATATTTATAAACATCCATGGCCATCAAAAGGGGGAGGCCAGTGTCCAGATGACACTTCTTCTTGACTATGAACATCATGGCCTGGTGGCTCTGAAAATATTTCCCACAAAAATGGCCTTCAACAAGAGGCAAATTCGTCCTCAGGAGAGTCCTTTCCTACCTCTGTACGCCTCAATGGATTCCATGCCTCATATCATTCCTCCTGATCAAGGATCCTCCAAATTCATTGTTTACACATTCTGTCCCTCTCATGTTCGAGGCATGTCAAAATATCAAAACATTATTTTCCTTTAGTTAATCATGGTTTCTATATCCAGTGGTACTCATCGCATGAACCTAAACAGAAAGACCCAAAAATAGTCCTATCCACATGACTTTAAACTGTGATGCCATAATCCAAACTATATGACTTTAAACTGTAATATACCTCATATGATATTCTGGACCCCTCCCACTGAGGTAAGTCCCGAATCATCCATGGTAGGGCCACATGACTTTCAATGTCATTTTACATTGAATGGTTCATTGATCCATGCCCTTGCCCATGGTCACCTAACCTCTTCCGTCATGGGCTCTCCATCCCCTACCAATAGGGGAGGAAGCATGTGCATTATTGAGTCATTCAAATCCTCTGGTTTCTCACACTGAGCATGACTCGTGTGGGATTAGAGGTTTGTGAAAATTACCACAGCCACACAATCTGAACTGTGAGAACTCAAATTCCTGGTATAAATAAAAAACATAGGTCACCTACTAGAAGTCCCAAGATTAAAACGGTTCCCATCCAAGAGGGTCCACCCAACAATGACTAATTAAATGGGAATCTCCCATGCGTAATCACCATACCATCTGAACTATGGGAACTCTGATTCCTGACCAAATTAGGATCTGTAGGATGCCTACCAGAAGGCCCGAGATCAAAAGGGTGCCCATACAAAAGGGTCCAACCAATCATTCCACTCAACTGGGAAGCTCCTATGCATAAGCCCCACACAATCCAAATATGTGGGTTCTGATTCCTTTCCCAAGGATATGTATGAATCCCTCCTTCTAGGCATGATCCCAACATCTGGTCACCCTATGTCCCCCCTAGATGACGATAAACTCCAAATCGCCTCATAATATATCTCAAGTCATCATCACCTCCGTAGCATCAAATACATGCATGCTTATGATGATTTTTCATATGAATGGTATCCCATGGAAACACTCTTCAATAACAAACCATGGATTCACAAATATATAAAAACTACTTAATTCTATATGAAATTCCCATAACTAGCAACAATCCACCTTTAGAAGAGTGAGGTGAGCATGACCTCCCATCCTCTCTACCAATGGAGTCCTTAAGTGTCTTTGGCCAAATCGTCAGCCAATGAGCGCTTTATTTTTGAAATTAGGTCCATGAATCATGGATACCATGGCCGTTGGGTGTACTTGGATCTATAAATAAACCCATTAGAGACCATCTGAGGAAGTTACATCCAAGAAGGATCATGTTCATGAGTTCTCGACCCCCATGAAATCGCCTGCTGGGACCAACAGTTACTCGAGGGTCAATTCAACCTTCATTAAAGGATAATGATACTGAACGGGTTAAAACAATGTAATGGTAAATTCAACAAGAATCCACATCTATAAAAATGGGACTAGTGATGATCTTCATCGAACCATTTCCACACCGCCTAAAAACATGCCACCATAGAGTCAAAATAGAAATGGTGAACTCGACATGAATCCTTAATCAAGGTGGAAGTTCTACCCCAATGATAAAAGACAAAAAGATATTGAATGTCAGAATATTTTTTTCACCATGGTACATGCAAAATGATCTACCTTAGAGGCAGAATAAAAATGGTGAACCTAATGTGAATCCTTAAACACGATGGTGGTTCTACCTGAAATGATAAGATACAAAAAATATTGCATGTCAGACCATTTGGTTTACCCCGGTAGATGTGTAAACACACAACCTCATAGTCGGAACAAAAATGGTGAACCTGATGTGAATCCTTAACCAAGGTGGCAGTCTCACCCACTAAGGCCTCTTCGCCCCACATCGAATGAAAAGGGGAAGGGGGCCAAGATGAATCTCCAAATATGAATATGTTTAAAGAAATGATAATTTGAAGATTTTTTGTGGTATGTATGTCATATATGTATATTGAACGTTTCCGTAGTGCTAAATTCGATCCAAATGACATCCCAACAACCCATACAGAAACACACGTCAACTGTCTCGCAGGCTTCCAGGGCCTCAACGTAGAGCAGGACCCCCTCACCTACCCAGTGTCTTCAACACTGGGTATCCAATATGCTGATCATAGAGTAAATCCAAAATGGTACTCTCCCCACACTAGATTCTAGATGACAATCCCTCCAGTTTGTAAAGGTCCTCCAATCGCTGCTGGTACCCCAACGCAAGGCAGCCCTAGTGGCCGTCTCAAACTGTTTCCGGAGCTTGTCCCAAGAACGTGAAAACAACAAACTCCCTTACCTTAGGGAGGCATATGAAGCCAATTTGGGAGACTTCATCTCAATTTCATAGGGGTCCTACTCATGGGCCCCCACCACAGAGCATCACCACCGTCACCGGATGACCAGGACTCCTCCCACCGAGGAGGACCTTATACAGAGAGCACAAACTAATCCCTAGGAGACCCAGGCCCATCAGGCTACCCACCAAGGGAGGATAATATATCATCAAGGTTATGAAGTCACCCTAGTTCTTGAGGAGCAGCTTTTCCATAATAATGAGGAGGTATTTAATGGGAAGATATACAACTCTTTCCTCTCCACTCAAGCCCACCACATAAATTGGGTGCCACGATACGAGAACAAGAACTTTCATGTTATTGATCTCCAGTCCCGCCGTGCAGGCAGAACGGTGATCTACAAGCAGATGAAGATATTTGATGATGAACAATATGCTCACCATCAAAATAGGGTAGCAACCAGCTATAAAAAGGCACAAATACTAGCTAATTCACTAGAGGAATGTCATCCAAATAGTGTGGCACTCAGCTACATGCAGACACAAACACCTGCTGATGCATTTCAAGCCTTCCAGATAAATATGGAAGTAACATGCAATACGTAGGCACAACAACCTACTAATTAATTTCATTCCCTACATCCAAATTGGGTGGAAACTAAAATACAAGAACAGCCAAATTCATGCGGATGCATTCAAAGCCCGTGAGACAAATACAATGGCAAGAGAGAGGATGAAAATACATGCTCGTGAATTTAAATACAACCAAAAAAATACGATGAAAACTGGATAAACCAACTGGAAATAGACTCCTTCATCTATCCCGGCACAAGAGAACTTCCAATATCTTCTCGAAACTCATGGAGGAACAGAGCAGGCACAAACTCCCACCCCGACATCGGAATGGGCCTTCATACCCTTTCTAGAAAAATATGTATTTTATCACATCCTAGAAATTATGTATGGTCAATCATAGATTCCATAACTATCCTCTAAACATTCCAAGATATCATTGTATCAGCGGAAAAGGTGAGAAATCGGGCCCATGACCCGGTTTCCTCAAATGGAATGACTCACTCACAAAATGAGTTAGTCACTCTAGAGAAGTTATGAATCCTTGATCAAGTCTAAGAGGGTCGAAAATAATATACCATGACATATGGACAACAATATTAGGAATAAATACATGTTCCAGTAGGGGGACACCAGTCCAACATGGTGGCCACTCCACGACAAGCATATATCCCTGCCAAAACTCAAGATGCTCGTCGGTGTATACAGATGACATCATGAGACCCAAAATGATAGGGACATATATATGAATTCCATTACCAATGGCAGATGGCCCATTTTACCCACAAGAGAGTGCCCAAGAATGAAGAGCACAAATAGAAACTAGAAAATGAAGAGCACATACATCATCTTGCTCTACTGGAAGCAGTGGTTTAGAATTCCATCAATCATATATTGACTATGTATCAAGACCCTATCATTCCATTACCAAATATGGAAGGGGTTGTGGCAGCTGTTAAGGTCCTCTTTGATGTTTCGCTACCAGCATCTCTGAAGGTCCTCCATAGAGAACCTAAAGGGGCTTACTCGGTGGGTCAAGAATGATCGATCACAAGAGGATATCTCTAGATACGTGTTGGGGTATCCCTCCCCTCGGCCTGAATATCAGAAAACAAGAAGGTCCTCCCCTTGCTGTTGTCCACCTTGATTTTCCTCCCCATAGTATACATTGCAGACATGCTTCTCCCTATAGTCGGACGTCAAGTCATGATGGTATTCACTTCCATGATGACGGTAATTGTGAAGGACCTCCCCACAATGACAGTTTCTATGAATGTCCTCCCCATGGAAACACCAAGCAACGAGAAGGTCCTCCTCTCATTACAGTACATCCTGAAGTCCATCCCTAGGATGTACACTATATAAATTCTCCTTGTAGCAAGGTATCAATTCATGATGGTAGTCATCGCCATGATGACCGTTATTGTAAAGGCCCTCCCCGCAATTAAAATTATTATAAAGAACCTCCCCTCAGTAACGTCAAGCGGCAAGAAGGCCATCCCCTTGTTCTATCCCTCCCTAGAGGCCCTCCCCAAGGTATACACTACAATGAAATTTCCTACGGTCGGGCATCAAGTTAAAATATTAGACATCGCCATTGCAGCACCAATTGCGATGGTCTTCCCCCCAAACAAACTTCATATTGGCATAAAGTTCCTCCCCTTTCCATAATAAAATCCCTCATATGTTGAGGCACCTAGAAAGGATTTAGGCTCATCAGAAAATCTATTTATAATGAGTGATATTCTTTCTAAACTAGAGGATGGCCCGGGGCCACGCTCATCTTCTGAGCCACCCCCACAGCGTCATCAAATCAATAAGGCTCCCTCTAACCCAGTTGCTTGGAACGAAATTATTAAGAAGCAGTTGAGATGGGAATACCAAGTGGAGGAGGCTCTGGAAGAAAAAAATCATGATATGTTTCTTGTGTGAAGACTAGTAGCTAGGGATGTTATACCAGTGATTTATTAGCCTATGGGAACATCTCACTTCAAAATACCTAGAGTGTTATCTGGGGAATGCACACAGGGAATTCCTTTCAACATATGGATGACTCTTAGAAAGATGATAGAAAAATTACAACCCTAAGAATGGTACGTGGACCATGGTAGCACAATATGGTATATTTTTTGTCTAATTGATCTGGAAGCCCTCTCATCTGCAAGGCAGCCACAATCAGAAAGGCGAAAGAAAACCCTTGAATTGGCTTGCCACCACGCACTGCATAAATTGTGTTTCCTCGTTGGAAATGTTTCGGTTGGAGTTCACATTTGCGTGTGGGGAGAACATGGACCTTTACGCTTCACCACACGTCTCATTTGGCAGGCCATATTGAAAATGACATCCTACAATTTCATCTCCCATAGGAAACTATCATGTAAAACCCCTGCTTAGAAAAGATGGGATACTCAACAGAAACTGACCTAGAGTAAGTCTCAAAAGCATTAGGACCAAAGGGATCAAGCCATTGAGGAGCTTCTATGTCAGGAAACCTGGAACATCCAGTAGGCTTCCCACCTCAGAGATGACAAACAAAAAATAAGTGACCATGTATTCAAAAGGCCATAGATTCTATACAGGCCCAATTCCATGCTCGGCTCACACATGTGTTGGAGTGCATGAAATTGAATGTGTAGAAATAGCGGCGGCTACCACCACGATGTAGGGACAACCCGAGACCATAGGACTTGTTGAATTTTAAATCAAAATACACCCACAAGACCAACAAATCCATGTAAGAAACGCATCAAGAGGTGAATGGGAAAACCCGTAAACCCCAGGGATGGGGGAATTTTTACCTCAAATCCTCGCACAATGGACATTTGTCTTCCACCATCTAGGAAGAAAGATAGACAAAGAAGTTTCTTATCCCCCCCCCTTGTGGTTCATACCCTACAAGACAAAGGCGTGTTACAAGGTCAGACTGGGGCTCCCTTCTGGTAAATATTCACTAAGAAACCCACAAAATACCACATAATGGAAGGATAAAGTCCATAAAAGGACACAAAAATCCTTCTTACCATTTGGAACTGGGTACACCGCCCCCAATGCGATATTCCATAGTGAATGTTGTAAATTTCAAACCCACAGATATCACATGAAATGACGTAGGGGGAGAAGACACGAATAAATATGGTACCCACCAAGAGGTATCCCACATTGAGCCTGGTGGTGTGCATACCTGGAACCAAAGGACAGTCCTAAATCTGGGTGCCCCCCCTAGTGAATCCGACATTAATTCCCACATGAAACCATAATAAGAATAAGAATAAATCAAATTCATATATGAAATTCCTTCTTCTACCCCTGAGTGTGCGTCCCTCAACCTTAAGGAAAGCTTCACCAAGAAGGAGGAATAAATGAAAGAGCTTCGAAAAATTAATACCAAGTTACATTAAAGAGGTACCTTGCCGGATGTGTTCCCCTTGTGGAATGTCAATAAGTGCTCCCAGACGAGGTTCATGTGCCACATACACTCATCCCAGTGAATGAAGCCACTCTATAAGGACCATTAAGCCCGGCCCTGGAAGGATATTAGGTCTTCTCCCCACTGGGAAGGCAGGCAGAATATATTTGGGTAAGCTTTCAAATGATGCCACGGGTTGGTATCCACCCCAATTTGTAGTAGAACCAGCACACCCAATCTTGGATGCTGCCACAACATCTCATGCTCATGCTTGATAGGATATGCATTAAGGGCTCTCAAACACCATTGAGCAGCTAACTTCTTGACTAGAATCCATGGAGGGGAGGCGCGCTTCGATACAACCAAAGCACAAACCCTTCCCCGAGTGGGTAAGCAATGTCCCACCACCACCAAATTTCAAGAATCCCATATTACATGTATTCAATGGCTCAAGGGACCCAGAATAGAATTTAATTCACCATACCTCTTACTCTAACCCCATGATGGGCACCCCAGATCAGTAATAAGTCGTAAAACTCAGGTTCTACATATGAACCCTGTAGGGCTAAAAAATTTTATGGTATACTAGCCTGCCACCCAATTCAATTACAGTCTATGAGGAGCTCCGGTGATAGTTTCTCTTCCAGTTCTGTTCAAAGATGCCCAAGATGATGGTCAATGACCTCATGACCATCAAATAATGAGAGAATGAAAGAGTCTCAGACTTCATTTATAGATGGAAGGGTCTGACATATTCCCTGAACCAGCCACTCCCCTAGGATGAGATTCTCTCCATGTGCATCGATAACCTTCATAATAAATTACGAATGTCTCTCATCTCATTGAAATACATTAGTGGGTTTAGATAATTCTCTGCCACTACTCCATGGATAGAATAATCCTTGCAATGGGCTGACCTCAAGTCCTGAATGGCCCAATCAGCCACAAAGAAAAGAACGGGACAAGATGAAGCATCTTCTGTCATGCTTAATCCATCCCCCATCACTGACCCTAGTTGCGAAGCCCCTACCAAACCATGAGGGACCCCTTGAACGCCAACAACCACCCCCAACTCATAAAGATGAGTGACATGGTTCTAAAAGAAATCAGTTCAAAGCACAAAGAAATAAAGTTTATTTGTTCCATGACGACTAGTTCCATGGCTACTTCATAGCCGCAATGAATTGAAATTTTCCCCGGCTGCCCGAGCCAAAGAGTGCCAGTGAAGTAGGTTTCGAAGAGCGTCCAAATTATTGTCCGTATCACAAAATATTGGGACATACCATCATGTATTGCTTTGTTTTCAAGGATCTCCTACAAAATATGGTGGATTTCCGGTAAGTCAAGTCGGGCCCGCCACTAGTTCTGGTGGTGTATGTTTCCACCTCAGACTCAAGAGAGGAAGAGGAATAGAAGACAGTTGACAGTAAGAAGGAGAAAAACTTCAACAACTGGGTGACCTGGAAGACCATCAATCGAGTCCACAGCATCTTCTAGGCATAGTTGAAACAACCAACTGTGCCCTCCAAAATCACCCAGTATAGCACAACCATCCTCTAGAGCCCCGCAGTCCTCTAAAAGCCAAAAGGGCAGAATGCAAGAGAAAGAAGATGATATAACACCAAATCTGAAGTCAGAGTTGACACTTTTGGACTTCAAGCCACAATACTTGGTACAATGGTCACCACCCCACGAAACGGTACAACAGGCAGCACCCTTAAAAATGGTACAACGGGCACTGCCCTGCCAAACGACACCATCAAAAGGAGACATTCAGACAGAAATGATTTCATATCAATAAATGATCTTCTGCTCTGTTATCATTATTCCCTTGATGGACACCTTCTATGATGAATACTTTGGCCACAAACCTGAATTCCCCGCACCCAACTGGAGAAATGGAGGAAGAGCCTATAGAGGCCAGAGGTTCCCGGAAAGTTATGATCGTGGCAGGAGTCAAATTCCTAGAAATGCACAGGTTAAACCATTAACATCATTGAAACACACAGAAGGACCCTCTGACATACAAAAAAAATAACTGGAATTCTCTTTCTCCCCCATAGAAAGAATTCCAAGCCCTATTGTCTTGGAATATCTATCTGGTGAATAAAGAATACCGAATCTCCCAAGGTATACAAGCAGAATAGTTTGGCCAAACGTGGAAAGGACAGCAACACCGCCGGCACCTGCTATAGATTCCTAAACATCTACATCCAAATCTTGAACCCTTAATGTGTCTGTTAAAGTGAAACACCTAGTCAAGAAGTGCAGAAATTTAGAGTTGAAATATGATATTTTGAAGCAGCTGAATTTAGTAACAGGAAAGCTATAAATCTTGGATGAGCTTAGCCTTTCCGCAGATCTTAGGGAGGAACTCATCAAGGTCTTCCTAAGTCCCCAGGTGTTCAAGGTGGAAGTATCAGTGGCCGAAGTAAATCAAGTGGATACTAGTCCCAAAGAATGTCACGTCATCATCTTTTTAATAGACATGGATGAATGTGCCATCATGCAGAGGCACATCAAACACTTATATGTGTTCGGAATGATAAATGGAATTGATGTTCAGAGGATCTTCATTTAAGACAACTCTAGAGTTAACATCCTCCCACTTTGAACACTTCATCGTTTGGAATATGATGAAAACATATTGAAACCTTGTACTATAACTCTACTGGGATATGAAAAATGTGATCAAAAATTATTGGGATGAATCAAGCACAAAACATGGCTCAGATATCTCATATCAGACTTTGATTTCCTTGTGGTGCAGTATTGCACGGCCTTTAATGTTCTATTAGGGAGGCTTGTGCTATATTAGCATGTTGTAATTCCATTCTCATACCATTAAGGCATCAAATATTGAACTAATTTAAAAAACGGGACGTTTCATGCCAATAAATCCTCGTTTGAGTTTTGTGAATCACATTATATCGACACAGGGTTCTATGACTCAGAAGAAAAATATCTTTCATCTAATGACTTTGATTGGATCAATACCCCCAATGGATTGGGTATGGCACCCGCCGACCCCCTCCAACAACTTGGGGAAGAGTATGTACTACCCATCAACCAAGTTGATCGTATAAATGAAATTCCGGGTGTAGGATCATTTGTCTGCATGGTCTTTGTTACGACCACCGAGTCCAAGGACCCATAATAGAGGTATGACTCCCACTATGATAGGAAAATCCCTATCAAAGATGCTCTCAGCTCTCCCTTGTTACATCAAACTATCCTTGCCTCACACACAAAGGAAAAAAGTCGATTTATCATCCATAATTAGAGAGTTTTTCTAAAAAATCCTTTCTCTGTCAGAAGAGGAAGATGATGAAGATGATGATGATGATGATGATGATGAAGAGGAATGAGACCTCAATGATTCCCCTCTTGTATTTGAAGTAGGTGTCTCCACCATTATCGATGATCTTTAGGAGATAAATCTGGGCATTGAAGACGACTCGTGGCCCATATTGATTAGTGTGGCCATGCTTGTCGAGGAGCATGAGTCATACACCTCATTCCTAAAGAATAATCAAGATGTGTTTTCCTAGAATTTCAAAAATATTCAAGGCCTCGGCTATAAAGTCACCACCCATCATTTGGGCTTACTAGAAAATCACAACTGCTTTTAGGGCCCCTCGGGGAGTGTTATGTTATATAGTGATTCCCTTTGGTCTAAATAATGCGGGAGTGACATATCAACGTTCCATGCATCACATTTTCAAGACCTTCTTGGAAAAATTCGTCGAGTGTTATGTCGAAGACCTGGTGGTTAAATCACGACAGTGTTTGAACCACCTATATGATCTTGGAACTGTCATCAACAAATTATGATAGCACAGTTTAAAATAAATCCCCTTAAATGCACCTCTAACGTTACCTTGGGAAATTTCATCAGCTTCATCATACACTATCGTGGTATAGAAGTAGACCCATAGAAGATAAAATCCATTCATGGCATGTCTTCAACTCGCAACGTCACCGAGTTGAGAGGTCTCCAAAGGCATCTTGCCTACATCTGTCACTTTATAGCTAACATAGCCCATAAATGATTACCTTTCACCAGGCTTATGAATATAGGAGTTACGTATGAGTGGGATAATGATTGTCAATAATATTTTGAAAATATTAAAATATATCTCCTTGGCCCATTGGTGCTCATGCCGCAAATTGAGGTTAGACCACTCATTTTATACGTAACTACCTTTGAACGGTCGTTTGGTACCTTCCTCCGATAAGAGAATGACACCGACAGTGAGAACATCCTATACTACCTCATCTGGATAATTATTGATGTTGAAACTTGGTATTTGAAGATTGAAAAGAACTGCATAGCCCTAATCTTCGCAGTTCATATTCTTCTGCATTACCTATAGCACCATGAGGTCCACTTGGTCTCCCACTACAACCTGCTCAAATATATCCTCAAACATCCCATGTTGAACGGGTGCCTATCATGATGGGAGGTTATCCTGAAACAATTTGACATATGATATGTGCCCCAAAATTCCATTAATGGCTAGACATTAGTAGAATTCCTAGTTGATCACCCCTCGAAAGAAACAACACCGTTGGATGCCAAAATTCCAGATGAAGAAGTTTTTTTCGTTTAGGAAAACCCCAGGCATGGGAGATATACTTCAACAGTGCTTCTCGAATCCTGGATGGGAAAAGGATAGAGGTTCCCAAGCTCAAAAAGTGGGGATGAGAGCCATACTCATATCTCCAAAAACTTCCATCATGCATTACTCTTTCCTACGTTCGGAAGGGTGCACAAACAATGAATTGTAGTATCAGGCCCTCATTATAATCTATGAATTGGCACTCCAGGTGAAAGTAAAACTCCTAAAAATAAGCAGTGATTCAGAGCTGGTAATCAAACAAGTCAATAGTGACTATGCTATCAAGAAATAAGTGTTTTTACCTTTTTTAACCATGTTCAAGAACAGATGGAAGAATTTTCATCAAAACAAACGTTGAATTATGTCCCTCGATCACAGAATACACAAGCCAAAGCTTTGGAAAATGTATCCACAACCATGGATAATCCCCAGTGGGATAAAACACCCATTAGCATTTCTCACCATCGGATGGTCTTTCCATTCATCTGGAGCAATATGGGGGAAATCGATGAAATTATCCCTATCTCTAAACCTTATGGTCATACCACCGGTTGGAAGATGCCCATTAAAAATTACCTTCAGAATGGGGAACTCCCACTAGATAGGGATGGAAGGGAGTAGGTTTGAACAAGGTCAGTAAACTTTGTCCTATACAATAAGTTAAACCAATATAAGGTACTCTAAAAATGAGGTCTTGACGGAGTCCTTATCAAGTGCATTGATGGAGATAAAATAGATGTCGTCATTAATGTAGTGAACACTAGAGCTTATGGAGCACACTAGTTAGAAACCAAGCTCTCTCACCAAATCTGATGGCTTGGGTATTACTGGACATCTATGATACCGGATTGTTCCATATTCACTATGAAGTGCCATTATTTTCAAGCTCATTCTAATTTCATACACCAACCCCCTGGAGTTACTTCATGAAGCCAAGTACTCTTGTCCATTCGTCACTTGGGGGATGGATGTTATAGGACCCTATCCTCCCACCATTATCAGACACTTCAAGGTCTTACTCACAATGTCCAAATTATTTTCCAAATGGGCCAAATCCATACCCCTTAAGGATGTTAGGAACAAAACATCATCATATTTTTTAATACCAACATCATCACCAGATTTGGTGTCCCTCATACAAATAATGATAGGCAATGTCACCATATTATACTTTGTTGAGCTGGACAATTTGTTCCAGGAGTATGGAATCAAAGCCAACCAGTTGTCATGCTACCACACTGTATCCAATGGAAAAATAGAGGCTTTAAACAAGAATATGTTCTACATACTATAAAATATAGTCAACAAGGACAAGAAATCATGGCTAAACAAGCTCTTTAATGCTTTATGGGCTTATCGGACCACGACCCACACTGCCACCCAGGAAACCCCATACTCATTAGTATATAGGGAGGAGGTAGTGTTTCTGTTGGCGCCAAAAATGTGGCCCGAAAGAAAGGAATGAAAAAGAAGGCTGGCGCGCTGCCTCGCGAAGCTCCGCCGCGAAGCCCCGTCGCGAAGCGCCCCGACCATGGCGGCGCTGCGAAGCTCCTGAGGCGGTAATGCTCCGCGAACGCATTTGAAGTGCGCGATCCGCCGCGAATCTCCTGAGGTGGTAATGCTCCGCGAACCCATTTGACGTTCGCGAGCCGCCGCGAAGCTCCAGAGGCGGTAATGCTCCGCGGATGACGGTGACGTTCACGAGTGCGCCGCAAAGCACCGAAGGCGGCGCGTGAGTTCTGATTTGCAGCGCCCCTTCCCTATAAATACTGGACTCCCCCTGAGTCCCAGGACGGACAATCCGACCTTTCGGCTTCTCCTCTCCCGAATCGCGAAGCACTCTTTTCCCCGAGAATCATGAGCTCCGCGAGGTATTTCTACTTCGCGAGACGCCTCTGCTTTGTCTTGCTTTGAGCCCCTCTTCCGAGAGGGATACCCTTCGCGAAGCTCAAGGTCGCTCGCGAAGGAAGGGGATTCCCAAGGGAACCCGGGCAGCCGTGGAGCATTTATGCTTCGCGAAACACCCAACCCATGCTAGTGATCCCGATGCTAAGGCAGGATCGCTACACTTCGTGAAGCACACTGTTTCGCAGGACCCTTCTTCGCGAGGCACCCCTTCTTCGTGAGGCAGTGCTCCGCGAACACTGTTCCACTTCGCGAAGCACCTTCCACTCACACCTATGCCCCATGCTAAGGCCAAGGAACTCCACTTCGCAAAGCACACTCCTCTGCTTAGAGATTCCTCTTCCCGTGTGACCCTCCAGGTTTGCACGATGTGATTTCAAAGTCCCGTGGACAATACCACCCGTAGCGTTGCTTCGCCTAATGCTTCTTCGCATAGGCACGCTAACGGCTATTGCTTCTTCGCATAGCCACGCTAACGTGGACCCCTCGATAGTTTGTTCCACGACCCCCCTTAACCATGGCCTTACTGGTACCTTCCCTTCCCCAAGGACTAGAGGGTACCGGTTATGTAAGTCCTAGGGGGGTGGAGTGAACCCACCTCGTCCGAGCTGCAGGACGTTAAACTGCCAAGCACCACGTCTTCAACACATGACGTTAAACTGTGACCCAACCTCGTCTCCCTCACGAAGGGTCCCCCCAGGTCGAACATTCTTTACACCACTCGTCTCCACGGGAATGGAACTCTTCCGCACATGGAATGAGATCCTCCTAGTCAGAGTGGCGTATGTTCAGAGGGGAAGGGATGCCTCATAGCGTAAGCCCCTAACCTTTCGTACGGATGATTGCACCCGTGCATCTCCGTACTTCCCCACTACCAAGGTTAGTGGAGGGTGTGATAGGGAACGAGGCACCTCCCATCATTGGACCAAGGTCCCTCTTTCCGGTGCTTCGTCGCACTTCGGGCCTCCATCCTGGAGTAAGCCCCAGCACCATGGGCCGCCTAACGCGTAAGCCCCTCTTCGCTTCTCATGGACGCATCCTTTGCGATGTGATCGTCAGGTCCTTGCAACCTCTTGTTTCTCACACCGAGCATGACTCACGTGGGCTTAGAGTGAGCACCGACCCTGACCACCCATCCTAGAGAACTATGAGGACTTTGATCCATGTCAAGGCATGGTACGTAGGAAGCCTCCATGAGGTTCAAGCCCACCCGTCATTT
Organism: Viscum album; assembly: GCA_963277665.1. Lineage (NCBI taxonomy): Eukaryota > Viridiplantae > Streptophyta > Magnoliopsida > Santalales > Viscaceae > Viscum > Viscum album. The sequence continues at coordinate 957,331,093 of OY728158.1, read as the reverse complement.
CACATCGGGTCTTTCTCTAGAGAACTACGAGGACTTTGATCCATGTCAAGGCATGGTACGTAGGAAGCCTCCCTGAGGTTCAAGCCCACCTGTCATTTCACGTCGGGTCTTTCTCTATGAACTATGAGGACTTTGATCTGTGTCAAGGCATGGTACGTAGGAAGCCTCCATGAGGTTCAAGCCACATTGCTCGGTCGTTCATTCACGTCGAGTTTCGCCCTCGTCCAACATGACGTTAAACTGTACCCCCCCCCCCCTTTTGCCCCGTATGACATTAAACTGCACACCCATTCCCACCTGAACTACGAGGTCTTTGATCCATGTCAAGGCATGGTACGTAGGAAGCCTTTCAGAGGTTCAAGCCCACCACTCATTGGACCAAGGTCCACTTTTACGTCGGTCCACCGACAAAGCCCCATATGAACTACGAGGTCTTTGATCCATGTCAAGGCATGGTACGTAGGAAGCCTCCACCAGGTTCAAGCCCACCCATCATCCAATTCACGTCGAGTTCTACCGATGTCCAGCACGACGTTAAACTGCAATTCCAGTCCGACGGCAAGCCGTTGTGACTACCCTGAACTACGAGGTCTTTGATCCATGTCAAGGCATGGTACGTAGGAATCCTCCCAGAGGTTCAAGCCCAACTCCCATCGGACCAAGGTCCCTCACTTACGTCGGTTCGCCGACACCCACCGCCCGTCGTTCATTCACGTCAGGGTTCACTATCGTCCCGCATGACGTTAAACTGTATTCCCTGAACTACGAGGATTTTGATCCATGTCAAGGCATGGTACGTAGGAAACCTTCCCAAGGTTCAAGCCCACCACTAGTGGACCCACGGGTCTACTTTCACATCAGTACGCTGACAGTGCTCATCGGGCCAAGGTCCACCTTCACGTCGGTTTATCGACATCATCCCGAACTACGCGGACTTTGATTCCCTGCCACGGGGATACGTAGGAAGCCTCGTCAAGGCTCAAGCCCAACTTCACTGTCACCCCTGCGATGGTCCCATTTCACTCTCCCTCCACTCCATTCGTCAACCTATCCCCCGTCCCGATTCTCGCCCGGACCGTCTTATCCTGGTGATACCATGTCGGTGCGCTCTTCTTCACAGCCATCCATGGGCTGGCCCCGGTATCGACATCCCTTCAAGGAGGATCCCTCAATCCGATCTATCCTAGTTAATGCTCTGGTTGGGTTGATCCGTCTCCGCTAGACGTTAAACCCGCGACATACCCTGTGTTGAGCACGGGAAGCTGAGGAAAACCTCAGATATGTGTCTGTGACATATAATTCCCCGCGCTCAATGTGGGATGCCTCAGGCCTCCACGCCCTCGAGAAGCCTTGTTACCAAGGACAACAAACAGACATGCCAGGTACCCCAGCATCCAGACACGCTACTAATGCCTCAACGTGACTACTCCCCTGACTGAAGGTTGCTGCCCTGACTGGACCCTTTGGAATGTCCCGACAGAAGCAGTGTAATTAACCGGCATCCATGGAAACATGGAATTGGGAAGAGTTTCACGAACTACGTATTAAATCTATGAGGGAGACCCGGACTAGGTGATGAGTTCTGAGGAGGAATCCACGGAAGGAAGAACCGACATCCCATCATCCCGTTTCGATCAAGGAGCAGACGTCCCTGAATAAGGAGCGAATGTCGCCCACCTTTGGAAAGCGGGAATGCGGGGCAACAAGTAGCGCGTCCTCCACAGATGGATGCGCGTGCCCCGGCGAAAGCGTCGGGAACAGAAATGGTGAACCCGACGTGAAGTTCTTCTCCTCAATATGGAGATTAGTAGCGTTCGAGACACCAGTAGATAGACGTGTCACCGGATCCAGATATCTGGTGCCTGGTCCCGCCAAGCAAATAGCGGGCCTGTCGTGAAACTCACTGGAAGTCGGGGCAGTAGAACGTGGGGCACTCCGCTCTGTAGCGTGTTGGCATGGATCCTTCTTACAGACGTGGAGAATGGAAGGACGCTGGGGCACTGGCTATCAATCCTTTTCCTCTCAGTACTGACAAGTTGATCCATTTGTTTTCCAGGAACCAGGTTGTTGTTTCAGAGACGCGGTCACCATCCGCTCCTCGCCCATGCAGGGGCAGGGGCAACACCACGAATGCCACCCCACGTAGCGCCGCTACCGCCACGACGGCCGCCACATCACGGAATACGGGGTGCCCATGCCCCCTCTCCCTATCAGAGGTCATCCAGCGAAGGGTGATCAACAACCTCGTGCGCAGGTATGAGGAAGAAGGGGTCATCCCAACCCGGGATATGGCCCGCCTGGACCTGGAGGCCTCCAGGCCCCGCCGTCAACGCCGCCCTAACAGGCCGAGAAGGGAGCCCCTACTCCCCACCCCAACATTCAAACATTTCGGGAGCTTGTCTCCGGAACGCCTTGACGACTACTCGCCTTACGCTGAAGAGGCGGGCGCCGTCCGGCTCAGTCCGCTCAGGGCCCCGACTCGAGGGCCCCAGGCGAGAGCTCCCGCCCGGCCGCGTCAGCACCGCTGTCCGGCCCTGCAGGAAGAGCAGGCAGGCTACGTCCCTGCACCACCTACACCCGTTCGCCTGACCCGACGTTAGCGCCGGGCCCGGGCTGAGGACGCTCGCCCAGGCGCGTCGACGTCGACAGCTACAGTGGCCCGAGCCACCACCGACGTGCATCATGAAGCCCCTGCATACACTGAGCAGGGGCACTCCTTCACCCAACCAGGATCGAGACCCCAACAGCCCCATGGGCAGGTTGGGTTGACTCTCCGAGTTGCAGGTCCAAGTGGTGATCGCCACGAGCTAACCTGCGGTAATGTCACCCCGTACGTAGGTCCTCCCCGTACCACTACTCCACAGAGCGTGGGCCTTCCCCGCTCTGAGGTTCATCATGGAGGCATGCCTCGTGCTACCCCCATTCCACAGGAAGACCTGCCCCGCGGCAGTGACGCTCAGCGCGGAAACATTTACCGTGCCCACTATATAGGGTATGGAGTCCATCCTCCTGCCCCCGGCCGCCAACCTAAAGGCACCGTCCATCCGGTCCCTCTCCAACGTGGGGGCCCTCCCTACTTCCTCTCTGCAACCAGCGAAGGTCCTCCTCGCCCCAACAACTCGAGGAGTGAAGGTCAGCCTCGCTCCACTCGCATCGGCCATGGAGGTCCTCCCCATGCTCATGCCTATGCCAACAGAGGCCCCGCCCACATGGGTACTGTTCATGGAGGTCCTCCCCATGTACCCTTCGACATTTGCCCCGGTGACCCTCGCACCCCGGCTATCTCGAGTGGGGGCCCTCTCCGCCACGGTGCCAGCGCCGCCCCGAGGCTACCTAATAAGGATCAACCCTATCCCGAAGAGCCGCCCTGGGGCAGAAGAGCGGGTTGTCGTCGGCACAAGAAGAATCCTGGGAAGGCCCAGGTGGAGATCAAACCTGCCCGCTTCTCCGACTCGGAAGCGGAATGCGATTCAGCGATGGAACCTTCTCCCCGCTCCTCCGTATCAAGGACTGGGGCAGGAACCAGACACGTTAGCCTCATTCTCCCAGAATTTGAGGTCCACCAGATTCCCGTCTCTCTCCGCAGGTACATCTAGGAGGAAGAAATCCTGGGAATTCCGCAGGTCTCGACCGCGCAATCACCGCCTCTGTCACCAGAAGAGCCCTCTACCTCTACGAGAGATCACGGAGAGTTATTTTGGGGGCCAATGACGGTAGAGAAACGACACGAACTGTCGCCGGTAGCCGCGGCTCCTGTTCCGGAAGCTGTGATTATCAGCCCGTCGTATCGTGACATCGTGGCCAGGTCACCTCACTCTTCGGAGGATGGCCTGGAATTCGGCGTCCAGTCAGCTCATTTGTCGTATTCTCCACCGCCGAACTTATTATCCCAGAGGTCCGCCTCGGTACCGCTACCAGTTCCTCAGCCGCCCCCGGTCAACGAGTGGGGCAACACAGGGCCAGACCCTGAGTCCGAGCCCAGGAGCTTCTGGAGTATTCTTGCAGCGGATTACTTCCCGGAGAAGTTCTGGCCAATGGCAGCACTGAATTTTCGCGTACCGGAGTCTCTTACCCCTGAAGAAGTGGGGTGTTTTTGTCGAACCCTATGGGCGACACACTTCCGCCTCCGTTATGAACGGGTGGTGTACCCCAGAAGTCAAGAGCACTTCAAAGAAATCGGCGAGCAGTGCCGCCTGATCGATGCAGCCGTACTCCTTGTGGCCCAGCACCCTGAGTCGCCAGGCCACCAGAGCGCCCTTCAACGAAAATGCGTTTAGAGTCTTAAAGCACTCCGCAGAATCATCAGGGAAGCCACCCCCCATGTGCAAGTCCATGGTTGGGGACACTATGCCTCTCTCCTCTTCGACCCTATCCGACGGCTGCCCGATTCGCTATGTGACATCGAGGACATGCCCTCAAGAGGGGTCGCAGTCCACATGGCCGACGTTGTGGATAAGGAAGATGAGCTTGAATTCCTTGATGAATACTTACCACCCGAGGGCGTACCATCGCTGCTCGACCCATCAGGGAGGGTTACCCGTCAGCAGAGGAACCTGCTAGGCCTCCCCGTACCCACCGAATCGCTGGTACTCAGTCAAAACACCGGCAAGGGTAAGGAGCACGTCGGAGCTGTCAAGCACTCCGACCTGTCTGCCTCTGCGCAGAAGATGGAAGAGGATCCTGAGAAGGCCGCGTTACGCCAACAGCTTGCTGAGCAGAAGAGGCTGGTTGATGAACTCTTGGCTGAGCGCGCCGCAGAGCGGCGACCCGACTATGGTAATCCCAGGCCGGGGCAGCAGGGGCAGGAACAATTCCCCCCCGGTGAGATGCCTCCGGGCAACCCTGATCATGCTACTGCCGCAGACAGGGCAGAAGCCGGAACGTATGGCAAGAGGGCACGATACGTTTCGCCAAATCCCCCCGAGCGATGGGGCAATCTGAAGAATCCAATCCGGGTTCCCCCAGTCGCCCCGCAGGCCATCCAGCCAGTTGACCCACGAGCGGCCGAAGCCGTCTACCGTGTTGAAGAACCTGGCAATGCACTTGTGGTTAGGGATCCCCGTCAAGACAGGGACCCCCACCCAGAGGATCTTATCGCGGCGCTCACAGCCCGCCTCGAAGCGTTGGAAACGCGGCAGGTGGCAGTCCCACCGGATGGCAAGCCTTATCCCGCGTGGGTGGATGATATGCCCGCACCTCTGGGTTTTGGGAACCCCACTTTCTCGCCTTTTAACGGGACAGGGGACCCGCCCCAGCACTTGGCTCATTTCTCTTCCAGGTGTGGCCCCATGCTGGGGACCCCGGCTCAGCAAGAAGCCGCCAAACTCCGATGTTCTGTACAGACATTGGAAGGTCCGGCATTCGTCTGGTACAGCCAGCTCCCTATTGGATCGGTGACTGGTTGGGAGGATCTTCGCTGGCAGTTCTTATACCAGTTCAGCTCCACCACGTGAAAGATCATCATTGCAGACCTCTTCAAGTGCAAATAGAGGCCTGATGAGCGGGTTGCAGATTTCATCACCCGGTGGAAGGGACTTACGTATTCCCTCGATATGCCACTGACTCAGGAGAAATTACTGACGATGTGCGTGGGAAACGTCAAGACAGAGCTGGTACCCTCCCTAATTACCCAGAACTACCCTGGAGGGTTCAGAGATTTCTCGGATAAGGCCCAGCGCCTCGAGGAAGCCCTGCAATAGGCTAGTCAGGCATATTTGTTGCCCCCTATGATCCCAGCCAGGAGGATCGCCAGGGCTGAACCCACCGCGGTGGCTCAAATAGAAGCCCCGAGGCAGTTGGAGTTGATGCCGGCGGCACCACCCCCGCAACCCCGTAGAGGTCCTCCACCTCAAGCACAGGCTCCTGCCCAGCAGCGACCGCCTCAGAACTGACAGGTTCCCCCGCGCAACGCGCCACCGCCACCTAGGTGAGACAATCAGGCGCCGCTTCCTCGGCAGGCCCCTCTGACCCCTCTTCAGGGCTAGGCCCCCAGGTCCCCCTATCCGGAAAGAAGTTACCAGACCTATTCTTTCAACGAAAATCAAGTCCCTGGCTACTTCCGAAGTGCTCTAGAGCAAGGGATTGTGCGCCTGCCTGAGTGCAGAAGGCCGGTAGAGGCGCATCTCCCCGATCACCCCAACTATTGCCCTTATCATCGGATCCTGGGGCACACCCTCAAGCAATGCTATGTGTTTAAGGACTGGCTTCAAGACCAGGTCAACAACAACATAGTTAAGTTGGGCCCAGCACCAGCGCAAGTGGCAGGATTCTTTGCAGGATCAGAAATCGGCAGCGATAGCGAAGGTGAGTGGTAGCAGGTCCCTAGCCGCGGATCCCAGAAATACGACGATTGGATGGCTTGAAAAACCGTCGTCTGTGCCCATGGTATCATCCGGGCGCTCCTAAAGCAGTCGGAACCTTCAGAAGAAGTAGTCGGTGCCTCCGCATCATCTTCACAGTCGGCCCATTCCCAAAAGGGCAAGCAGCGACGACGCAAGAAGAAGCAACGTGCACCACCGGTGTTGTCGTCATCCCTCACTCTCGGCGACTTTATGCCCCCTGAAATGGGGATTCCTCCCAGAATATGCCCAGCGGTGGATGAATCCTCGAGCGATAGCCAAGGGTACACTTCGGTTAACACCGTGGAGCTGGTAAAGCCCTATATGACCCCCGACGAGGGGGAATGCCAGGCAGACCTCCCCAACGTTTCCAGCCGACGTCAACGTCAGCGGAATCGCAATCGCGCCGGTCATCGAGGCACGTCAGCAGGCACTTGTGGCCAAGCCGTGCACGCTACCAAGACCAGGCAGCAGGCTCTGCGCAGATCTCAGCACGCGCAGACCCATCTAACACCCTCGGCTCTACCTCCACTGTCGTTCGTGCTATTGGATCAGGGGGAGCCGCCTCGTCCGTATCACAGTCAGTCTTGCCCGCCTACAGGCCAGCCTCCGCTGTCCGATCCTAGTCCGGCGACTACTCTTCAGGCTTCTACTAGTAGGCAGCAAGGTGTACCCAGTACTAGTCAATCGCCGGTTCATCCAGCCGAACCCGCTGTGCCTCCGAATGCCGAACGACCTCCTGTAAGCAGAGGCTCGCGTTTGGCACGAAAGTACGATGTTCTGAAGCACCTGGCTGGAATTCCAGCGAGGCTCTCCATCCTTGAGGCCATTCACCTATCATTTGAAATGCGCGAGGCACTTGCCGAGGCCCTAAGGAGCCCCCTCCAGTTCGAGACGGAGGTAGCAGCTGTAGAAGCCTTCCATACCGAAACGATTGAAAACGCCGAATGTCAGGTGGTTATCTCGTTCTCCGGTGAAGATGAGGACCCTCCTATACAGGGTCACATTCGCCCGCTGTATATCACTGGCCACTTCAACGGTGTGGAAGTCCGCCCCTGCCTCGTTGACACAGGTTCCAGAATCAATCTAATTCCGACCCGGGTGCTGCGAAAGCTGGGTCTGTCCGAAGGTGATTTAACCCCCTCTGACCTCAGGATCCAGGGGTACGACAGGACAGAGCAAACCCCAGTCGGAAAGATCCGCCTGAAGACTCAGTTCGGTGGCTTAATTTCCAGCACCGATTTCATGGTTGTTTCTCAGGACACCACCTACAACGCATTGATGGGTAGGCCATGGCTCCATCTGCATGCAGCGGTCCCTTCGTCGTATCACCAGTGCCTCAAGTACTCGCTCAACGGTCGAGTAGGCGTGCTCCAAGGAGACGTGTCCCCTTTCGCTTCTTGTGAGGCCCGCTATCTGGATGCGGGTTATTACAAAAGTAAGGATAAGCAAATCATAGTAAGCAAGGATGAACCCACCCCGGTCACAAGTGACCCCTAGGCAAGCATGGATGACGCCTACATCCTCCCGATCCACCAGTTGGAGGCCACGACCCCCAACATGGGGCAATGTTTTGTTGTTTCGGGTGTGCAAGGAAGGCATGTTCCCGTGTCCAAGCGATGACAGAAAATCACCTCGTACTCCTACATCAACCAGGCTCAAGTCATCCCGGAACCCCCTACCCCTATACGGTACCGGGACGTCAAACTTATGACAACGGCGGTGTGCCATACATGTCTCTTCCGCCGGGATGGAATTAACCGACTCAGGCCGACACGTCACCATTGCTTTGATATCATCAAACGTGGCCCTTTAGGCCGAAGCCCAGATGGGATAGGATCGACTACCTTCATTGCTATGGTCTCCATGGCAAGCGAGTCTCCCGATGTGATGACCGCTACTGCCCAAGCTGGCGCCAGCTGCCCCTCGGATTTTGATAGCCCAAAAGTATCTTCCGTCGCGGGAAGTCCCCCCACGGGTGGGGAGGAAGACCTGGAGGATGCTCCCCCTGCCTTTGAAGAAGGCGTCTCTACCACGGTTGATGAACTGGTACAGGTGAACCATGGTAGCGAGGCAGATCTGAAACCCACATTGATCAGTGCAGCCATGTCCCCCGAGGAGCGGCGACAGTACGTGGACTTCCTCAAACAGCACCATGATGTGTTTGCTTGGAGTTACAATGAGATGCCAGGGCTAGATCCCCAAGTAGTCGTTCACCGCCTGGGCCTCCCGGCAAAGCATCGTGGGTTTAAGCAACCTCCCAGGAAGATGCACCCTTCTCATAGTACTATGGTTGAGGCCGAAGTCGACAAGCTAATCAAAGCCAACTTCGTCAAGGAGGTCCAGTACCCCAAGTGGCTTGCCAACATTGTGCCACTCAGGAAGAAGAATGGGAAGATCAGATTCTGCATCGACTTCCGCGATCTTAATCGCCACTGCCCAAAGGATGACTTCCCACTCCCGATGACGGAGCTGTTGATTGACGCCACGGCCGGGTTCCAAGCCCTCTCTTTCATGGATGGGTATTCCGGGTATAACCAGATCCAGATGGCCCCCAAAGACGAGGAGTCCACCGCCTTCAGGGCTCCCCAAGGTACCTTTTGCTACCAGGTAATGCCATTCAGTTTGAAAAATGTAGGTGCCACTTATCAGAGGGCCATGCATCGCATATTCAAACCGATTATCGGGACATTTGTGGAATGCTACGTGGATGACCTCGTAGTCAAATCATGCCAGCGCCAGGACCATCTCGAAGACCTTGAGAAAGTGTTCAGTTTCCTCCGTTCCCATCACCTGAAGATGAACCCACTGAAGTGTGCCTTCGAGGTCACCTCCGGGAATTTTCTGGGCTTTGTTGTCAGATACCGAGGTATCGAGATCGACCCGGAGAAGATCAAGGCCATCAGCCAAATGCCTCCCCCGAGCAACATTCGGGAGCTTCGAGGCCTTCAAGGCCACTTAGCCTATATACGCCGATTCATTGCGAATCTGGCCGGCAAGTGTAAGCCCTTTTCCCGGCTCATGAAGAAGGGCGCTGCCTACGAATGGGATGAGAAGTGTCGGACCGCCTTCGAGGAAATCAAGCAGTATCTGCTCCAACCTCTGGTCTTGATGCCACCCGTCTCCGGAAAGCCTCTGGTCCTTTACGTGACCGCCCTGGAGAGATCCCTCAGTGTGCTGCTCTCCCAGAAGAACAACGAGGGTACTGAGAATAGTCTCTACTATCTCAGCCGCATGCTTCTCGATATGAAGATCTGATACTCCCCTATCGAAAAGAGCTGTCTTGCACTCGTCTTCACCATGCAGAAGTTGCGACATTACCTACAGCACCACGAGGTGCAATTGGTCTGCCGGGTAGACCCACTGAAGTACATCCTGAACCGTCCCATGCTGAATGGCCGACTAGCACAGTGGGCAGTGATTCTCCAGCAGTTTGATATCAGGTTTGTACCTCAGAAGGCCATTAAGGGACAGGCGTTGGAAGACTTTTTAGCTACCCATCCAACCTCTGCGGATCAATCCCTGGACCTGGATTTCCCTGATGAGATGATCCTCTCAGTCGATCATGTTGTCCCGTGTTGGCAAATGCATTTCGACGGTGCCTCCCGGAGTCCCACCGGTAGGAGGCTCAACGATCCCAAGCTCAACAGATTGGGCCTGGGTATTGTCTTCATTACCCCGGCGCAAGCCGTCCTGCCATACTCGTTCCTATTGTCAGAAGGTTGTACGAACAACGAGGCAGAGTACCAAGCTCTCATCACCGGCCTCGAGTTGGCCCTTGAGATCCATGTGCCCCATCTACATGTGAAGGGAGATTCCGAGCTGGTAATCAAACAGGTTAATGGCGACTACGTTGTCAGGAAGCTGGAGCTCGCACCGTTGCTAGAGTACGCCCTCCGCCTAATGGCCCAGTTCTCTCCTCGACCAGAGGTTACCCATGTCCCGCGGTCGCAGAACGGCCAAGCAGACGCCCTAGCTGGCTTAGCCGCGTCGCTCGCAAAACCCGAGCAAGATGATTTGGTCATACACGTGGCCCACCGGAGAGTCATTTCCCCTGTCACCCAAGAGGACCGTGATAGCCTGCGAGTAAGTCATCTCACCGCCGGACCCTCCATATCGGGAGTCCCGGGTTCGTCAGATGCAGTGGTTGGAACCACCCCCGACTGGAGAGCACCTTTTGTCGAGTATCTCCAAAATGGTCATCTCCTGGACGACCGGGCCGAACGCGAGCGAATCTGACGTCGCGCGCTGCAATTTACCCTCCAGAGCGGCCCCAGTCTTGAACAGATCCTTTATAAGCGGAGTTTCGATGGAGTCCTCCTCCATTGCATCCAGGGAGGGTAGATACCTCAAGTTATGCAATAGGTTCACGCCGGTTCCTGTGGCGCCCATCAAGATGGGCCGAAACTGTCCCATTAAATCCAGAGGTTAGGGTACTTTTGGCCCTCTATGATCCACGATTGTATTGGATATGCCAAGAGATGCCACGCGTGCCAAGTACACACCAACTTCTTGCATCGTCCGCCGGAGCCCCTCCACCCCACCAAGTACTCTTGGCCGTTTGCGGTATTGGGACTTGATGTAGTGGGACCGTATCCACCGGCAACAGCCCGCCAGGGTAGGTTCATCCTGACTGCTACAGATTTCTTCTCCAAGTGGGCAGAAGCAGTTCCGCTCAAAGAGGTCATGGCCCATTCCATCGTTGACTTTGTGAGCTCCAATGTTATCCACCGGTTTGGAGTCCCTCACGCCGTCCTCACCGATAATGGCACCAACTTCCGAGCAGCTGAATTGAAGAAATTGTACGCTAAGTACGACATCCGGTCGAACCATACCTCCCGCTACCACGCGCAGGCGAATGGACAGATCGAGGCGTTCAACAAGACCCTCTCTAACATTCTGCAGAAGATGGTTGGTCAGAATAAGAAAAGTTGGCCGGACAAGCTCCCCAACGCCCTCTGGGATTACTGGACGATGACTCGCAACTCTACCCAGGTGACCCCATATTCCCTGGTGTATGGAGCTGAGGCTGTCCTACCCATTGAGATCCAGCTGTCGTCGTTACGCACTGCAGTTTATGACCACCAGACACCAGATGAGGTGGCCGAGATCCGTCTGGCTGAATTAGAAGCACTGGACGAGAACCGGCTTCGTGCCCTGCACAATCTGGAAAGGCATCAGGACAGGATAGCGAGAGCCTTTGACAAGAAGGTTCATCTCCGCTCTTTTCTACAGGGCAACCTGGTACTGGCCCTTCGAGCGCCAATGATTCCCGGTAGGAAACCGCCCAAGTTAGAACCCAAATGGGAAGGGCCTTCTATCATCAATAAATTTTACCCCAATGGAGCATACTCCTTGGTGACCACGGATGGAGAGCGTATAACCCCTCCCACCAATGCCAAGTTCCTCAAGAGATACTTTGCCTAGGGCAAAAAAGGTCCAGCACGACCCTAAACTGCGAGAAGGTCCAGCACGACCCTAAACTGCGAGAAGGTCCAGCACGACCCTAAACTGCGAGAAGGTCCAGCACGACCCTAAACTGCGAGAAGGTCCAGCACGACCCTAAACTGCGAGAAGGTCCAGCATGACCCTAAACTGCAAGAAGGTCCAGCACGACCCTAAACTGCGAGAAGGTCCAGCACGACCCTAAACTGCGAAAAGGTCCAGCACGACCCTAAACTGTGACAAGGTCCAGCACGACCCTAAACTGCAAGAAGGTCCAGCACGACCCTAAACTGCGAGAAGGTCCAGCACGACCCTAAACTCCGAGAAGGTCCAGCACGACCCTAAACTGCGAGATGGTCCCGCACGACCCTAAACTGCATCCCCGTCCTTACTGAAAGACGTTAAACTACAAGCCGGTTAGGCCTTCTTGACCGAGGCTCAGCCTCAGGCCCCTTGGCCTCCTTGGGCCCCAGGCCCCCGTCTTTACCACGAGACGTTAAACAGCAAGCTGGTCAGGTCTTCTTGACCACGGTTCGGCCCCAGGCCCCCCTAGTTTTCTCCGACCTACCCTCTTGTGGGATTGTACGGTATGGTGTAGGACTACGTCCTCATTCACGTTGGATTACTCGTTGTACCGTACATATCCCCTAATGAGATGCTTCTCATCGCCCCGCATGACGTTAAACTGCATTTCTAGAACTACGTATGGCTTAATTCCCATATTTATGGGATACGTAGGAATGCTCGGATGCCCCGTCTTGAGCCCATCCCCAAGCTTTTCCCTTCTACTATTCCCCCTGGGAATAGTTTACTCGGAGGATCTTTGTATAGCAGGGAGTAGGCTTTCTTGGCCCCACCCATGCAACCCCGCTCGCACAAGGATTGTAAGGGTCGCACCATGTGCCCACTCCCATTCTTCTATTCCTTCCATGTTTTCACCGCATGACGCTAAACTGCATGGCCTTCAAGAACTACGTATGGCTTGATTCTCATCCTCATGAGATACGTAGGAACGCCCGGACATTTTGTCTGTTGACCCAGCCCAAAATCCAAAATCTTCCCCTCGGGTCAAGACATGGTAGGGTGCAAACTTTTGCCCCAACTCACATCGAGTAAGCCTCAACCCGGCTGCACATTCCCCCCTGGAGGTGTTCGCCCCTTTCGTGGATGGATACAGTTATGCTTCACCCACTCCTTGACTGGGATTCCATCGCTTTTTTTCACACCTAGATGGATCCCCAAGAACGGCCTGGATACTACGCCCAAGGGCTCTCCTACCGATACGGGCCAATGCCCCCGAGGGTTTTCAAGCAACAAGCCGATACAAGTCCTGCATTGTGAATTTGGTCAGCGGTCGACGCTCATTTGTTGCTCCCATATAGGGTCACCATAGGAACGCTGTGTTTCGAACATGGTCAACAGTGTCCTGGATCTTCGGGTCCACCCCCAGATGTCCCAGACATTAAGTGCAGTGATTCATTCCGCCCCATCCCGAGGTGACAAACTTCCCCCGGGTGGTACTAGTTATCGGGCCCACAACCCTGATTCCCCATAGGGGTGTACGATGTGACATAGGACTACGTCCTCATTCATGTCGGCTTCTTCACCATGCCGTACGCTCCCTTTTCGAGGCCCAACCTCAGGCCCCTCGGCCTTCTCGGGTCCCCGACCCTCGTCCTCATGTAAGACGTTAAACTGCAGACCCGTCAGGCCTTCCTGACTGATGCCTGACCTTAGGCCCTAATGCCTTCTCGGGCCCCCCCGGCCCAGGTCACCTCTTATTCAGAGTGTATGGTGTGGTGTGGGATTATGTCCTCCATTCACGTCGGGATCATGTACCATGTCGTACACCTCCCTTTTCGAGGCCCAGCCTCAGGCCCCTTGGCCTCCTTGGGCCCCTGGCCCCTCGTCCTCTTTGCAAGACGTTAAACTGCAAGCCAGTCAGGCCTTCCTGACCGAGGCTCAGCCTCAGGCCCCTTGGCCTTTCCGGGCCACGGCCCAGGTCCTATCTTATAGGATCGTGTGGTGTGACATAGGACTACGTCCTCATTCACGTCGGCTTCTTCGCCATACCGTACACCTCCCTTGTTTAGGGGTATATTGCTCCCCTCCTCGTCCCGTATGATGTTAAACTACATATAGAGAACTATGTGTGGCTTGATTCCCATCCTAATGGGATATGTAGGACCACCTGAATGTCCAAGATTCGGGTCCAGCCCCATCTCTCGGGAATCCTCATCCCATCTTGGCCCCTTGGCCTATCCTTCCCCCATGAGAGGATCATATGGTGTGGTGTGGGATTATGTCCTCATTCACGGTGGTCTCGTAATGACCACGCCATGCCCCCCCCCCCTACTGAGCTGTTTCATCGACCCCTTTTTCGGCAGTTCACCAATGTGCCTAAGAGTACTCTGGTTTATTACCTGGAATGCCAAGCTTTACTCGGACACGTCCGCACCCGCTTTCCAAGCTTTGTGTATCCCTGCATCAGGGCTTTCATCATCTCTCACACCCGGAGGGACCCCCAACAACGGCCTAGATACTACGCCCAAGGGCTCTCCTACCGTTACGGGCCAATGCTCCGAGGGTTTCGGACAACAAATCGATAAAATCCCGCGTTGCGAATATGGTCAGCGGTCGATGCTCGTTTGTTGTTCCCACCTCAGGCTAACGCGATATGGACGCTATGTTTCCATCATGGTTAACAGTTTTCCTCTATCGCCACGCCAACCCATTAAGCCCAAATGTCGTGTACACAATTCACACCCTTCATCACTTCATCATGTCCAAGTAGAGTCTCGGAACTCTTGGTACTTTTCCCCCGTGCACGTCTGCGCGTTGGGGGAACAAGCTACATCAAAAGTGTCCTTCGGAACTCTCTGCTGACTCCCCTTTGATGGACGCCCCAAGTATTGCGATGAGGATACCCCCCTTGTTTCCCACACCGAGTTTATCTCATGTGGGCTTAGGGATTGGGTTGACATCTGTGCTTACTCGGGAGTCGTCACCATCCACGGTCCGAGCTCTAAGACCATAAACTAAGACTCTCATCTGGAACTACGCTCAAGACCCCATGTCTTTGGGTCCAGCTTGAGTTCAGTAAGTTCACCTCTCTCGGGTCCTACCATTGGGACCCCAACCACCGGACCATGTGGCGTAGTGTAGGATTACGTCCTCATTCACGTCAGGGTTGCAACAGCTGCACCACGCGTACCCCGTTCTGAGAGTTAGCCCTCCTATTCCTTGTCCTACATGACATTAAAAGGAACCCTTCAGAACTACGTGTGGCTTGATTCCCATCCTCATGGGATACGTAGGACCACCTGAATGTCTAAGATTCGGGTCCAGCCCCACCTCTTGGAGATCTCCTGATTTCCCGGTCACCTAGGCCACTTGGCCTATCCCTCTCCAGGAGAGGGATGTGTAGGTATGATACAAGGTTTTGGGCACCGTGCCCCCTTCCCCCGGGAACCTGCCATCTCTCGATCACCCTCAAAGTTGAGTCCCTTGACTCCTTGCAGTGGTTCACCCATGTATTAAGAGTACTCTGGTCTAGGACCAAGAGTGTCAGATTCAACTTGATCAAGTTCCTTCCATTCCATCACCTTTCACACCCGGAGGGACCCCCAATAACGGCCTGGATACTACGCCCAAGGGCTCTCCTACCGTTACGGGCCAACGCCCCCGAGGGTTGTGGACAACAAATCGATAAAATCCCGCGTTGTGAATATGGTCAGCGTTCGATGCTCATTTGTTTGTTCTCATCTCAGGCTAACGCGACAGGATGCTGTGTTACGAACATGGTCAGCAGTAATCCTCTGTCGTCACACCAGCCCCTTCAGTCCTTGAATGTTGGTTGCATGATTCACATCATTTTCCACCCCATCATGTCCAGGTGGAATCTCGACACTTTTGGCGCTATCCCTCAGTGCACCTTTGCATGTCAGGGGGACAAAGCTGCAATCTGGCGTCCTTTGGGGCTCCCATGGTCCGAGCTCTAAGACCATAAACTAAGATCCATTCGGGACTACGTTAAACTTGATTCCCATCCTCATGGGATACGTAGGACCGCCCAGACGCCCTGTCTCTGGTTACAACCCATTCAGGAAGCCAGTCTCTCTCCCTGTTTCACCTCTGTATAGGCCCCTCGACCTAAGGTTTCCCTCTCTGAATGGCGTACAATTTGATGTGGGATCATGTCTCTGTCAATTGTGTTTTATAACACTGCGCACATTTCCCGCCTAGCATCGTCTCTGCTACGTCTGCGCTGAATGACGATAAAATGCATGCTTGGTCCTATCATACGACCCTAAACTGTGACATTATCGTCCTGGCCGCACGACGAAAAACGGCACCGCGTTGTGGTGACCTCGTTGTAGAGGACATCACGTTGGGTATTGGTCACGTGCCATGCCATTTGTCAACTCCCATCACGGCTTGATCCTTGTGGTGACATCACAGCCTACTATTCTAGGCCTGTCTCTTCACAAAAAAAACCATTCACCTTAAGGAACAAAAAAGATACATCAAATTCCGCTTCTTTTAGTGCAAGGGCCACGCCCGCACTCCCCTTTTCCCCTGGCACTGGTATTTTACCATGTCACCATCCAGAACTACGTATGGCTTGATTCTCATCCTCATGAGATACGTAGGAGCACCCGGGCACTTCCCCGTGGGCCCAGGCTAATTTTCGCTTTCGGTCCCTTGACCAAAACCCTCTCCCAAGGAGGTTGCGCGGTGTGATATGGGGTTGTGCCCTCATTCACGTCGGGCTGTTCACCGCGCCGTACACACCTCCTATTCCCATTCATGCCAGGTGTTTGAGTTACTCCACCATGTGCCTCTTATGTTTCCCCTCACCCATGGTCCGAATTCTATGACCCTAAACTAAGATCCCCCCAAGGGAAAGGAATCTGCTCCCTCTCTCTAATACGTTTCGTTGCCGTATTCAGATGTGCTTTAACAAATAGCCCGAAGTGTGGGATTTTCACAGGGACATTCCCCTCGTCCCAGGACCAAGCTTCGTGAGCTCGCTATTTGGATCCTCATCCTCTTCCACATCCAAAAGGACCCTCGGACGACATGGATACTAGGCTTAAGGGCTCTCTATGAATGCTGGACCTAAGGGCCCTTCAATCGTTTGGGGCCAACATCCCTACGGATTTTGGACAACAAATCGATAAAATCCCGCGTTGCGAATACGGTCAGCGGTCGATGCTCATTTGTCTGTCCCCATTCTAGGCTAACGCGACAGGATGCTATGTTGCGAACATGGTCAGCAGTTATCCTCCATTGCCACGCCGCCATCATAAGTGATCTGAATCGCAAGCGCCATGATTCACACATTTCCACTTCCACATGTTCAAGTGGAATTCCATCATACTCAGCTCTTTCTCTTCGCGCATCTAGGTGCGCCACAAGATCGTGTTAGTGTCACCGGGCCGGGATTCACCGAGCATCCCTTTGCCCTAACCTGCCCCTCTCTGTGTCGGGAAATTCCCACCACTACTGCTTGTTTCCCACACCGAGCATGACTCACGTGAGCTTAGTAGTTTTGGTAGGATGTGTACCAACACGGTCGGGCTGCTCATCATCCTGCTTGACGTTAAAATGCGCTTTCAGAACTACGTATGGCTTGATTCCAATCCTCATGGGGTACGTAGGAATGCCCGGCCACTTTGCTTTGGGCCCAGCCCAATCCTCACTCTTGGTCCCTCGACCTGAAGAGTTTCCTCCGGGGGTATGTGGTGTGATTTGGACTCCAAGTCCACATTCACGTCGGCTTTATATCTAACGCGCCACACGCTTCCCTTTTATTCCACGTCCTATCGTATGACGTTAAACTACAGGAGTCTATGTGTCCTCAATGCATGACAATAAACTGCGGTTCTACCCTGAACAAGTTCAGGATTCCCCAAGACCCCACTGGGAAGTGACAGATCCCCTTGCCAGAGAAGCCCTGTCCCAAAGAAGGAATGATCCATGATCAAACCGATATGCCCATCTGACGTACTCCCACCACGGTGGTGTAACTACCTAAGTGTTGGATTATGTTCGGACAGACCATCACTCCATATTCCACGCTTTGTGTGCCCCTTATTTGGACCCTCGTCCTCTTTTGTGTCTAAAGGAACCCCCTAACGGCCTGGTCTCATGCCGCATCGGCTCACCTACCGTCCTGGGCCAACGTTCCGGAAGACTGGTCATGTTTGGAAGGACCCCCTAACAGTATGGATGTTCGACCTATGGTCCGCCTACTGTCCTGGGCCAACGTCCCGAAGGATTGATCAACAACATTTGTGACATGGTCTCGTGTTTCGAACATGGTCAACGGTCGACCCTCATTTGTTGTCCCCATTACGGGCTAACGCAGTAAGGGTACCATTTCTCCTCCAAGGTTAACAGTTGTCCCTTATTGTCACGCCATCCCCACAGTGTTCCGAATCTTGGGTATCGTGATTCACACTTCCCATTTTCATCTGTTTGGACCGATTTCAGCGCCCCTGGCGTTGCCCTGTTCGTTCATAAGAGCACGTTGAAGAAACGGTAATTCGGCTATCCTGAAAGTTCCTTCTCCCATCAAACCTCTCCAATCTCTCAGAAATCCGGACTGGTAATCCGAATCCCGGACATCGGGCTCGACCCACGTGGGCTTGGGGAATTGTCGTCGAACGTCCCGCAAACATTGTAGGGATGTAACAAGGCAATTCAACAGTGGAAATCATGTGTGCTGCGGCATTCAAAACAAAGGTAAAATTTGAAAGCACGAAAGTACCAATAAAGGTTTTTGGGTTTGCTACAATACTCTGGGGTTAACTTTCCCCATGGACGGGTTGACCTCGTCAAAAGAGCGTTGCAGCTCCACCACCCGTTGACTTGCGGCATCCAAGGCTTGCTGCCGCTGAACTAGCTCCCGCTCCTCCTCAGCAGCGGCGGGGCGCAGTTCTTCAGTCCTGGCTTTGGCCCTCTCTACGTCAGCTTGAACGGCGGCCATCTTCCCAGAGGTCTACCTCATATGCTCTTCTGCCTCATATACTCTTTCACTAATCTGAAGGCGGTGGTGGATGGAGGCAATGCAATCCGCATCTTGCCATCTTCCCATGTGAACATGAGCCACAACTGCCTCATCACACACGGGTTCTCCTCGTGACACACCTCCCAGTAGACCTGCGGGGTCAGCCGCTGGAGGCACCGGAACTGCCTCGCAAACCGATACGGAGTGTACGGTTCGCAGAGCGGCTCACGATCTATTCGTGCCACCAAAACTCCACCTCAGAAGGCCAGGAGGTAAGCCCGATGTTCTTCTGTTCCCCGTCCGTCATCATTAAGCATCCCCGTCGGTAATGGGAAGGGATGGAAGTTGAACTCGTCCGCCCTCCACACCCTATTCAACACCATCGGAACGGCCAGTTTGAACGGGAAGCTCCCGACCGCGTTCAGGATGGAGGGGTGAAAGTTCGATCCTGGCGGCGAAATGGGGTTTGGATATTCGTAAATCCCCCTGATATGGGCTGCGATCCACCCATACAGGAGGTGAAAGGGCTCGCATATCCTTGGAGGCTTCTTGCCCTCGCTAATGTGCCGCAGCATTCTGTACAGTTTGGTGAGCATCGGGATCCCCAGGTTGATCCGCTGCCCCATGGCCAACATCGACGCCATGATAAACGAGCTGGGTCATACCCCCATGCTTGTATCTCTCACCGGTAGGATCCAACCACAGATGAGAGCCACGATGAATGCCGACAGCCTGACTATCGGCTGTTGTTCAGTGCTGACACTGAAACCCCAAGTCTTCCATTGGTTGTCCTCCAAGTCCCGCCAATACGAGTGCCCCTTGCCCCATTGGGCCACCCTTGGACAAGTTCGAGGCCTCAGAGGGAACTCTCGATTCTCTGGGAAATTCAGGAAGCATTTGAACCATCTCCTAAAATGGACATCCCTCACTGCCTCCTTGTCCTCTCCAGGGACAAGTGCCATCAGTGCCGACGCCAGTCGCAGCATTTGCTCCGCATCCCCCCATGCGCTGACAACGGGGAGGAATTTTTCATACATGGCCCCCAAGATTGGGACCCACGAAATCTGGTGCACATCCCACAGGCTGATGCCCACCTCCCCGTGATGCAGGTGAAAAGTGTTAGTCCTAGATGACCATCTACCCAGCAACTCCGGCATTAGCTGCTTCGGTTGGTAAATGTGGAATTGGGAGGCCCATGCCGCTTCATACAACCCCACTCTCCTCAGCTCGGCCCCAAACTCCTCGCATGAGGCGCCTACCCAGTAGGCCCAGGCCCAGTCATTAGTAAAGTTGCCACCCTGGTGCAGGTCCCACTCATCGGACCATCCCTTCTTTGAATCTTGCAAGGCCACCTTCAGCATGATATGGTAGAGGGGAGGGGAAGTCTCCAGCAGCAATGGCTTCCCGTCAATGTCGTTCACATGGTTGTAGAGACAGTCAGCGGTAACGGGTGTGAAATCCTCCCGCGCATGACCATCGGCCGCCCTGAACCATTGGTGCTAGCACGGTGTGCTCCTGAACCAGCAAGCTGGTTCATCCCTACTCGCCTCAGGGATGAAGACGTCATCCCTCAGCCCGAAGCCATACAACGGCAGTTTCTTGCACTGCGGATAATCTTTCTGACCCTCCGAGAGTAGATCTGTCAAAGAAGTGTGGTCCGAGTGGCTCCGGATCATCTCCCCCAAGCCTGGACGGTTGGCCATCTCATCTTGATGAGCAGCCTCTGCAAGGACCCCCAATACAGCCTCTTGATGGGCAATTTTAACTCTGACACTCAGAAAAGATTCTCTTGGCTGGATTGCGAAGCTCGACCGTGAAGCTGAATCGCGAAGCCGAATCGCGAAGATCGGTCGTGAGACCAAGCCGCGAAGTCTGGCCAAGGCTGACAAACAGCGGTTCTCTTGGCGCGGACGCGGAGTCGGAGACCCACAGTTCGCCGCGAAGCTTGATTCGCGGAGGGATGTCGCGGAGTACGCGGAGCTTCGCGAAGTCGAGAGCACAAAAAGACAAGGAAGGCACGTGAAGACAAAAGAGGTTGGACCCCCTATTTATAGGCGGCGACCCCGGAGCATCGCGGCGCGCCTCAACCGCGCGGAGCATCGCGGCGCGTCCGGATCTGTGGCCCCGGTCAGCACCGCGGGCCCCCTTCGCGAGGCTGCATCGCGAACCACCGACAATTTTGGCGATTTTCCCTCAGACTTCGACCCTTCGCCCTCCGCGGCTCCAAGTTTGAGGGGGGGCATTTGTTGGCACCAAAAATGTGGCCTGAAAGAAAGGAACGAAAAAGAAGGCCGGCGCGCTGCCTCGCGAAGCTTCGCCGCGAAGCCCCGTCGCGAAGCGCCCCGACCATGGTGGCGCCGCGAAGCTCCTGAGGCGGTAATGCTCCGCGAACGCATTTGACGTGCGCGAGCCTCCGCGAAGCTCCTGAGGCGGTAATGCTCCGCGAACCCATTTGACGTTCGCGAGCCGCCGCGAAGCTCCAGAGGCGGTAATGCTCCGCGGACGACGGTGACGTTCCCGAGCGCGCTGCGAAGCACCGAAGGCGGCGAGCGAGTTCTGCTTCGCGGCGCCCCTTCCCTATAAATACTGGACTCCCCCTGAGTCTCGGGATGGACAATCCGACCTTTTGGCTTCTCCTCTCCCGAATCGCGAAGCACTCTTTGCCCCGGGAATCATGAGCTCCGCGAGGTATTTCTACTTCACGAGACGCCTCTGCTTTGTCTCGTTTTGAGCCCCTCTTCCGAGAGGGATGCCCTTCGCGAAGCTCAAGGGCGTTCGCGAAGGAAGGGGATTACCAAGGGAACCTGGGCAGCCGCGGAGCGTTTATGCTTCGCGAAACACCCAACCCATGCTAGTGATCCCGATGCTAAGGCAGGATCGCTACACATCGCGAAGCACACTATTTCGCAGGACCCTGCTTTGCGAGGCACCCCTTCTTCGCGAGGCAGTGCTCCGTGAACACTGTTCCACTTCGCGAAGCACCTTCCACTCACACCTATTCCCCATGCTAAGGCCAAGGCACTCCACTTCGCGAAGCACACTCCACTGCTTAGCGATTCCTCTTCCCGTGCGACCCTCCAGGTTTGCACGATGTGATTTCAAAGTCCCGTGGACAATACCACCCGTAGCGTTGCTTCGCCTAATGCTTCTTCGCATAGGCACGCTAAAGGCTATTGCTTCTTCGCATAGTCACGCTAACGTGGACCCCTCGATGGTTTGTTCCACGACCCCCCTTAACCATGGCCTTACTGGTACCTTCCCTTCCCCAAGGACCAGAGGGTACCGGTTATGTAAGTCCTAGGGGGGTGGAGTGAACCCACCTCGTCCGAGCTGCAGGACGTTAAACTGCCAAGCACCACGTCCTCAACACATGATGTTAAACTGTGACCCAACCTCATCTCCCTCACGAAGGGTCCCCCCAGGTCGAACATTCTTTACACCACTCGTCTCCACGATAATGGAACTCTTCCGCACATGGAATGAGATCCTCCTTGTCGGAGTGGCGTATGTTCGTAGGGGAAGGGCTGCCTCAGAGCGTAAGCCCCTAACCTTTCGTACGGATGATTGCACCCGTGCATCTCCATACTTCCCCACTACCAAGGTCAGTGGAGGGCGTGATAGGGAATGAGGCACCTCCCATCATTGGACCAAGGTCCCTCTTTCCGGCGCTTCGTCTCACTTCGAGCCTCCATCCTGGAGTAAGCCCCAGCACCATGGGCCACCTAACGCGTAAGACCCTCTTCGCTTCTCATGGACGCATCCTTTGTGACGTGATCGTCAGGTCCTTGCAACCTCTTGTTTCTCACACTGAGCATGACTCACGTGGGCTTAGAGTGAGCACCGACCCTGACCACCCATCCAAGAGAACTACGAGGACTTTGATCCATGTCAAGGCATGGTACGTAGGAAGCCTCAATGAGGTTCAATCCCACCCGTCATTTCACATCGGGTCTTTCTCTAGAGAACTACGAGGACTTTGATCCATGCCAAGGCATGGTATGTAGGAAGCCTCCCTGAGGTTCAAGCCCACCCTTCATTTCACGTCGGGTCTTTTTCTATGAACTACGAGGACTTTGATCCGTGTCAAGGCATGGTACGTAGGAAGCCTCCATGAGGTTCAAGCCACATTGCTCGGTCGTTCATTCACGTTGAGTTTCGCCCTCGTCCAACATGACGTTAAACAGTACCCCCCCCCCATTTTGTCCCGTATGACATTAAACTGCACACCCATTCCCACCTGAACTACGAGGTCTTTGATCCATGTCAAGGCATGGTACGTAGGAATCCTTTCAGAGGTTCAAGCCCACCACTCATTGGACCAAGGTCCACTTTTACGTCGGTCCACCGACAAAGCCCCATATGAACTACGAGTTCTTTGATCCATGTCAAGGCGTGGTACGTAGGAAGCCTCCACCAGGTTCAAGCCCACCCATCATCCAATTCACGTCGAGTTCTACCGAAGTCCAGCACGACGTTAAACTGCAATTCCAGTCCGACGGCAAGCCGTTGTGACCACCCCGAACTACGAGGTCTTTGATCCATGTCAAGGCATGGTACGTAGGAATCCTCCCAGAGGTTCAAGCCCAACTCCCATCGGACCAAGGTCCCTCACTTACATCAGTTCGCCGACACCCACCGCCCGTCGTTCATTCACATCAGGGGTCACTATCGTCCCGCATGACGTTAAACTGTATTCCCTGAACTACGAGGATTTTGATCCATGTCAAGGCATGGTACGTAGGAAACCTTCCCAAGGTTCAAGCCCACCACTAGTGGACCCACGGGTCTACTTTCACATCAGTATGCTGACGGTGCTCATCGGGCCAAGGTCCACCTTCACGTCGGTTTATTGACATTATCCCGAACTACGCGGACTTTGATTCCCTGGAACAGGGATACGTAGGAAGCCTCGTCAAGGCTCAAGCCCAACTTCATTGTCGCCCCTGCGATGGTCCCATTTCACTCTCCCTCCACTCCATTCATCAACCTATCCCCCATCCCGATTCTCGCCCGGACCTTCTTATCCCGGTGAGACCATGTCGGTGCGCTCTTCTTCACAGCCATCCATGGGCTGGCCCCGGTATCGATATCCTTTCAAGGAGGATCCCTCAATCCAATCTATCCTAGCTAATGCTCTGGTTGGGTTGATCCGTCTCCGCTAGACGTTAAACCCGCGACATACCCTGTGTTGAGCACGGGAAGCTAAGGAAAACCTCAGATATGTGTCTGTGACATATAATTCCCCGCGCTCAATGTGGGATGCCTCGGGCCTCCACGCCCTCGAGAAGCCTTGTTACCAAGGATAACAGACAGACATTCCAGGTACCCCAGCATCCAGACATGCTACTGATGCCTCAACGTGACTACTCCCCTGACTGAAGGTTGCTGCCCTGACTGGACCCTTTGGAATGTCCCGACAGAAGCAGTGTAATTAACCGGCGTCCATGGAAACATGGCACTGGGAAGAGTTTCACGAACTACGTATTAAATCTATGAGGGAGACCCGGACTAGGTGATGAGTTCTGAGGAGGAATCCACGGAAGGAAGAACTGACATCCCTTCATCCCGTTTCGATCAAGGAGCAGACGTCCCTGAATAAGGAGCGAATGCGGCCCGCCTTTGGAAAGCGGGAATGCGGGGCAACAAGCAGCGCGTCCTCCACAGACGGATGCGCGCGCCCCGGCGAAAGCGTCGGAAACAGTTTCCCGTCAAAATCCAAGTTCCATCACTTCTTGTGGAAATTTTCGATCAGTTGTCCATGGAAGAGAAGTCCCAGAGATGGTTTGATGAGTTGGAGTAGATAGATGAAAAAGGCTGCACACTCTGCACCATTTGAAAATCTACCAAAACAAGATTGCATGAGCCTTAAACAAAAAGGTTTACCTTTGATCTTTCCTCAATGTAGAAATGGTGTTAGTCCTCAGAACTCCGATGATACTCAATAAGAATCCACCCAATCTTGAACTAAAGTGGGAAGGAACATAAGTCATACATAGGGTCTATTCCAATGGATCATACGCCCTGATATCAATGGATGGACAACTCATCACGACCCCTACAAATGCGATGTTCTTGAATAAATACTTCACATAATAGCCATGTCATGGTCCAAACTGTAAGACCTTAAACTATGAGTAATGTTCCAAGCTCTAAGATGCTAAATTATGAGTCATAAAAATTCCCCCTTGTTATGGCCCAAACTCTAAGACCTTAAACTATGAGTAACGACAAAACACAATGAAGCCAGGTTTCAAGCTCTAAGACCCTATGTTATGAGTAACATCTTACCACAATGTTAAGGTCCAAGCTCTACGACCCTAGACTATGAGGCAAAAAATTCCCCACATGTTATGGTCCAATCTCTAAGACCTTAAACTAGGAGTAACGAAAAAACACCATGGAGCCATGGTCTGAGCTCTATGACCCAAAATTATGAGTAAAAATGCCTCAAATGCCAAGGTCCAAACTCTATGACCCTAAAATATGAGAAAATAAAATAAATATATCCCCCAATGTTGGTGTCGATGCTCTAAAACCCTAAAATATGAGTAATGAATTCCTCTAATACCAAGGTCCAAACTATAAGTCCTTAAACTATGATTTAAAAATGCTTCTGTATCATAGTCCAAACTCTAAGACCTTAAACTATGAGTCATTGTACTTTCCACATGAAGTTAAACTATAATGAAGTTGTCCCTAAAACAAGGAATTAAACTATGACTCATTCCCTCACCGTAATACATTAAACTACATAGCATAAAATGTCCTAATCGCATGACAGTAAACTACAAGATCTTTCACAGAACTACATGAGGCATGATTCCTACCCTCGCAGGATATGTAGCGATGTATCGATCCTAGATTTTGTATCATCCCACATCGAATAAAAATGCCTCCATCACACCCCCAATATACCCATATTCATAGAGGAAACCCTTATCACTCCTTGTTTCTCACATCGAGTATAACCCTGTGAGCTTTGGATTGGTGGTAGATATTCACCGAATAAGGACAAATAAGGGGTAACATGGTAGACATCGAAACTGCGATGGGTTTAATGAAGTTCCTCTACCCTATGGACTGATCCAAATATGTACAGGGTACACACATAACTTCATGCGGCATGATTCCTGCTCTCGCAGGATATGTAGTAATGCCTCGATCCTTGATAATGTATTAGTCCCACCAGGAATGAAAAAGAAAATTCCCCCATCATATTCTCAACCTCCCTATACTTTCGAAGGGGAATATGCAACCACTCCTTTTTTCTCACACTCAGTATATCTCACGTGAGATTAGTATCAGTGGTGAGGATTATCTTACGCCAATAATTCATTGGAGAATATGATAGGCTCAAAACCTATATCAAGTGAAACCAAAATGCCCTCACATGTCCTCACACATGGAACGAGCTAAATCAGTACATGAAACTCACAAAACTACGTGTGTCTTGATTCCTGCTCTCACAGGATACATAGTGACACCTCGATCTTCAATCCCAACCCATCCATAATCATCATAAAAAACATTTCCCTCAAGTGTCCCTAACACATTGAGAAAACTCATGTAGGAAACATTCATAACTACATGTGGCTTGATTCCTGCCTTCACAGGATACATAGTGACGCTCAGATTCGGAATCCTGGCCCAGCCACCAGAAAAAAAAAATGCCTTTTTCCCCCCATACGTAGGTCAGACTTTTACGAGAAGTCTATGAAATGTACTTTTACAAGACAATAAATTGTCCAATTATTTGAGAGTTATGTGTGGCAAAATCCTCAATATCATGATATTCCTCACATGCCTCTCAGTCATGATAAGTCAAAATATCACGTTTCCCCCCTATACATATGGGTTAGAACGGTGTGGAATATCTAAGTAGTTCACTGTTAATCATGGTATATGTATTCTCAAACTCCCATACACATATTTCCCATTTGTAACACTGCCTACCTTGGGAAAACTCAGATCCCCATAATCATTCAAGGCCATCTGAGATAAAAGGCCAGTGTCATGAGGACACCTTTTCATGAATATTCCTATCATGCCCCAGTGGCTCTACATACGTTTCCCAAAAAAACGGTCATCAATCAAAGGAAAATTCTTCCCCATGAGATTCTTATCGTATCCCAGTATGCCCAATGGCTTCCAAGACCCATGTCATCCATCTAGATTCATGATTCCCCCATGACTATGTTTTACACCTTATATCATCCCTCACATCCAAGGAACGGTGGAACATCCTGATTTACGATTAACCTGAAACTATTGGAGAATTTATCACAGTAAAATTATCCTCACCGCACAATGTTAAATTGCAAGTCCAAAATCATTATCACCACACAACGTTAAACTGTAAGTCCAAAATCTTCCTCACCGCCCGACGTTAAACTGCAAGGCCAAAATCGTCCACACCTCACAATGATAAACTACAAGGCCAAAACATTCCTCACCGCATGACATTAAATAGAAAGGCAAAATTTTTCCTCACTGCATGATGTTAAACTGCAAGGCCAAAATCTTCCTCACCACACGACGTTAAACTGCAAGGCCAAAATTGTCCTCACTGCACAATGTTAATCTACAAGGCCAAAATTGTCCTCATCACACTGCATTAAACTGCAAGGTCAAAATCTTCCTCACTGCATGATGTTAAAATACAAGGCCAAAATAATCCTCATTGAATGACTTTGAACTGCATAGCATCACGTCCTCAGTGCATGACTCTAAACTGTATAACAAAGGTTTAAGAACAAAAGTTCCCCCTAATGTTGATTTTTCTATCCCTAATAAATGAAATGGAATCATCGTAATCCTTTATTTCTCACACCAAGCATATCTATTGTGAGAATAAGGATTTCATAGAGAGATCCACCATGCCATTATGGAATAAAAATCCATAAATTTGGTCCTAGCATCCTAACCCAAGAATGCATGTCATGATTCCCTACCTCAGGAGGAATAGTATGTACTTTCCATGTGATGTAAAATAACTAGGTATCCCAAAGATGAAATGAATTCCTCACCCTGAGTATGAGTCAGATCTACGTAAGGTAAACCTATTTCCATGAGAAAATCACAGCACAAATGTACCCTATATTTTTGGATATACTACTTCCATATTCCAAACTATGTGCTTTAAGTGATATTGAATCCCTATAAGCCTCCAAATCCATCTGGGATGGAAGGCCAGTGGCCTGCAGACTCCTTTTCTTGACAATGAACATCATGCCCTGATGGCTCTGCATATGTCGCCCACAAAACCGACCATTAATCAAAGGAAAATTCATCCCCATGAGATTCCTCTCCTATCTCAATACACCCAACAGCTTCCAAGACTCTTATCACCCCTCTTGATTAAATGGACCTTAATGTAATGTCATACACATTCTTCCTTACATATATCCTAGATATATCGGAACATACAGGCCTGATTTATCTTTGGTCCCTTTGGATAATTCTAAAGATATCCCATCCATATGAGTGAAGTTGATCCGCATACAAAACAATAGTTACCCCACTCGTTTTCGGGTTTCTCTAAAGAAGCTCAGTTAAAATGACCCCTTTTGTGTTCAAGATCCCCCCTAATTGAAGGTCACATACCATATCCAGAACGTTCCAAATCTCCATAATCCTCAAAGGACATCGGAGGCAGAAGTCCAGTGTCTTGCGCACACCTTTCCTTGACAACACATATCGTGCCCCAGTGGCTCTACATATATTTCCCACAAAAACGGTCATCAATGAAAGGTAAATTCATCCCTAGGAGAGTATTTTCCAGATTCCATATGCTCAAATGACATCCACATCTTGTCACACCCCCAGATTCAGAAAAATTCCGGATGACTACTTATGTACCTCCTTCATCCAATGTGCCCCTAACATATAAAAGACTATTAATTGACTTGATCATTCGCTAGATCAACCCTCACACAAGAATGAAATGTTTCGGGACAGTTTCACACAAAAAGCCGATATAAAATTCCCTATTGTCTTCAGAAACCACTACTCAAGCCATCCCCCCACTGTGGCTCCTGATTGCCCAAAAAAGTCAAAATTTTGTAAATCCCACTAGGCCATCGGAGATGGAAGGATAATGTCCAGCGGAAACTGTTTCTTGACTATGCATATCATGCCCTAGTGGCTCTGCGTATGTCACCAACAAAAAAGGACTCCAATCAAAGGAAAATTTTCCCTAGGAGAGTCCTTTCCTAACTCTGTATGCCTAAAGCGGCTCCCGAGCCTCATTAATATCCAAAATCCACAAATCAAGGGTCTAGAAAAATCTATAATCCATGTCCAAAGGATATTAAGACATTCTTGGTTTATGGTACCGAGTTAGGGACTTGCCCCGTTAATTTTGGTCAAAGTTTTTCAATCTAAAACATCAGTAATAAGTTTGACTGTTAGAACTATGAATTAACAGTGAAAAAGATGCCATATTGAACAATAGAAAAAGTGTAAAACGGAACCTATGGGAAAAAGTCAAGTATCAATTTGTTAAAAAAACGTTCAACCATAAAAAAAAGAAAAACAATATTATTAGGTCTATAACACGAAAAAGGTAGGCCTAAGAAAAAGTCATGTTACTCCTGTTATGCTAATGCCAAGTAGGATTAGGATATAATAATGTTAATAATTTATGAGGCACCATGTTTTTGTGGATTTCAAAGTATCCCTAGCAATATCCAAACTACACTCGCTGAGTCCCTTAACACTGGTAAAAATTAGTACAGTATCTGATCATTCATGTCGGGACCGCTTCTATATTAGAATAGCCTCCTCTCATCCCGATTGGGGCCCATTCTGAAGGGGGGAATTTATAGGGTTTTGAAAATTCCGAAAAGGGAAGGAAAATACTCCAAAAAGTTTGGTAAAGAATATGGATTCATGTTTGATGGGAAAACTGAGGATAAATGTTAAGATATCATATTTTTCAAAGGAATCCGGATTGGTCACGTATGGATTACCAGGAAAGGATCGAGGAAGGCATAAACCGAGAACCATTCGGTACACAGAAGGCTTATAACGTGCTGGTCCGTGAGGTGTTGACAAGCGAACAAAGAAGTTCACGTTGAATTTCCACCTGCAAACCAAAGCCGTTGCGAACCGTTTTCACGGGAGAGAATCCGACAGAAGTAAACCCCACACAATATCCCAGCGAATGATGTGGTTTGTGGATGAGGAGAATTTGGCAGTGAACTGCAACCTCTAATAATAGTTTTTGACTGAGTCATCCACATGCCAGATTTCCTCCATTGGACTCTGGAGAAGGGTTCATGTGTACCGCAGATACATGATTCCCCAGAACACTATAAAAGGACCATCAGTATAATTGAAAAGGGAAATAGAGGAGGAAAGATGGACGGAAAGATATATGAGAGAAGAAAAATGTGGACAAAGAATGTAGAGGGTGTGGGGTGATTTTTTCCACACCCAAAGCAGTTCGCAAGACTCCATCCCGCAAACCATATGCAGGTGGATCTTCATAGAACTCCTTCCCATGAACTATATATGGAAAACCCTCGACATCAAACCAACGAACCAATAAAAAATAAAAAAACCAGTTTGCGGATGCCCATATGCGGAAGACGGTTTGTATATGCCCATATGAAGAAGACGGTTCATGGATTCCCATATGAGGAAGACCATTCTCAGAAATATCACCCGTGTACCATCATACGTAGCCAACTCCTTCACGTACCATCCTAAGCATCCAACTCCTACGCGACCAGCTCTTGGGAAGACTCCCTATGAAAAAATATATTTGTGCGCATTGGTCCATACCACGGGGACATAGCCTTGTACCCCCGCTTGGGATCATTGTCGGGCTGTGGACCCGACCCTCAGGGCCGGTCCTTTCACCACTGTCACTACCCACAATAAAAATTAGACAGTCACACCGTGAACTTTCCAGGATGAGTCGACGACAATTTCCATCACGCCCTTTTGTCACCCAAACATATGCCCCATAAATTCCATGAGAATAGAAATTCCTCACGCACCACTCGAAAACCGTGTCACCTATCACCTATTCTAGTTTTACCCTGAACTCCATGGAAAATGATAGCCCGAATGTTTCTTAAATACCCAAACACATCCTTTCTATACATTAATCTCTGTGTCTCATGTGATTTTGAATCCTTATAAACCTCCATGGCCATCAGAAATGGAAGGCCAGTGTCCTTTAAACACCTTTTCTTGAAAATACACATCATGCTTCAGTGGCTCTGCATATGAATCCTACAAGATGGTCATCCGCCAAAGGAAAATTCATCCTCAAGATATTCTTTTCATAATTCTATACATGAAAATGGATTTCATGACTCATATCATTTCTCATGATCTGAGAATCCTTAAAGTCATGGTTTACACATTCCTTCCCTCTCATGTTTGAGGCGTGTGAGAATATCCCAACTCCACTGTACTACATCTAATCATGAATTCAATAATAAATGGTACAAACTATATGACCTTAAACTATGAGTTATCATCCTCAGCGCATGACGTTAAACTGTATGATTCTAGACCCAATAACTTGACATTACATAGTGATGTCATCATCCAAGAAATATGAATTTAAATTGTATTATACTGGGTGATTTCATATATTCATAAACATCTATGGCCATTAGAAGGGGGAGGCCAGTGTCTTGAGAACACCTCCTCTTGACTAAGCACATCATGACCCAGTGGCTATGCAAATTTTTCCCACAAAAATGGCATGTCAATGAGAGGAAAATTCATCCTCAGGAGAGTCATTTCTTTCCTATGTATGCCTCAATGGCTTCTATGCCTCATATCATTTCTCCAAATCTGGGATCCTCTATAATCATGGTTTACATGTTCCTTTCCTCTCATGTTCGAGGCTCTTTAAAATATCCACATAAGATTTTCTGCCAGTTAATCATGGTTTCTATAGAAATTAGTCCTCATCGCATGACCCTAAACTGAAAGAACTCAAATAGTCCTATCTAAAGGACATTAAACAGTGATTACATTATCCAAGATATATGACCTTAATCTGTAGTATACCTCATATGATATTATGGGGCCCTCAAACTGAGGTAAGTCCCCAATCTTCCGTAGCAGGGCCGCATGAATTTGAATGTCATTTCACATTGAAAGGTTCATTACTCTGTGCCATCTCCCGTGGTTTCCCCAGATCATCCACCGCAGGCTCTCCCTTCCCCACCAACAGGGGAGGAATCATGTTCATTGTTTAATATTTAAAATCCTCTTGTTTCTCACACTGAGAATGACTCATGTGGGATTAAATGTTTGTGATAATTACAACATCCACACAATCTGAACTACAAGAACTATGATTCTTGGTATAAACATGATATGTATGATGCCTACCAGAAGGCCTGATCTTAAAAGGGTTCCCATCCAAAAGCCCCCCCCCCAACTGTGACCAATCAGATGGAAATTTCCCATGCACAAGCCCCACGCCATATGAACTACGAGAACTCTGATTCCATACCAAATCAGGATACCTAGGATGCCTAACAGAAATCCTGAGCTACAAAGGCTGCCCATCTAAAAGGGTCCACCGAATCATGCCCCTCAACTTGGAAGCTCCTATGCATAATCCCTAGATAATCTGACCTACATGGATTCTAATTCCTCTCCCAAGGATACGTAGGAATCCCACCTTGTGGGACTGATCCTAACATCAAGTCACCTTTCGTACCCCATGGATGACGATAAACTCATGAACGCCACATAATATGGAAAAAGTTAGCATCACTTCTGTAGCATCAAATATATGCATGCTTATGATGATTTTTCCATCCAAGGGTACCTCGTGGACACACTCTTTAGGAATGAACCATCGATTCATGAACATATAAACACAACTTAAATTTATAAGACAATCCCATAACATGCAACATTCCTCCTCCGGAAGGGTGAGGTGAGCTTGACCTCACATCCTCTCGACCAATGGAGTCCTTAAGTGTCATTGGTCAAATACTCAGCCAACGAGTGTCTGATTTTGGAAATAATGTCCATGAATCATGAATACCAGGGTCGTTGTGCATGTTAGGATCCACTAATAAACCCGATGGAGACCATCTGAGGAAGTTACATCTGAGAAGGACCGATTGCATGGGTGCTCGACCCCCACACAATCTCCCACTGAGACAAATAGTTCCCACAGGGTTAATTCAACCTTCATTAAAGGATATTGACACCGAAAGGGTCGAAACAATGAATGGTAAATTTGAAAAGAATCCGCCTCTATAGAAAATGGGATTGGTGAAGATCTTCGTTAGACCATTTCTGCACCGCCCGAAAACATGCCACCTCGGAGGTGGAACAATTACCCACATCTTCACCTTACAAACAAAACATCCCCTTTCCATCATGTATAACCACTCCCCCACACTTAATATACTATATATTGTAAAAAACACCAATAGTAGGATATATGGGATAAAATTTTATTGTAATATGGATCTCCTTATAAAGGTGATACATGGATTGTATGGTTTTATAGAAGATTCAATTGTCATAGTTGGTCTATAGAATATAAGGGATGAAAAAGAATGAATCAACCATTTTATAGTTATTTTGATAATTCTTAGGTTTGAAAAGATTCAATGGAAGTTCTAGTTTCTCTTCATTCCATGACTATTGATGAAAAAAAGAATGAATCTAGTTTCTTCTTTCGTCACAAATACACCCAGGACAAAAACAAAAAAAAACAGATTCAAACTTCCTCAATTTCACTTAATGCACTCAAACCATTTTCACACTACAATGCTTTTCAATTGAACCATAAATATACATCAAATTGAATACCTAAATCTTAAATCTTCATCCAGATCTGAAGATTAACCCTTTTCGCATCATTCTTTATCCCGAATCGAATCAAAAGAGGCCAAGCAGAATAATCCATCTGCAGCAGAGAAAACCGAGCCCATAGGTGCTGCCATGCCGTTTCCACTGAACCAGAAGCTGCTGAAGAGGAGGAGTGCGCCACTACCGTGCCATGAAGGAAACCTGTGCACTTCAGATCTGAGCCGGGAAACCTCCTCCGGACCTGCTTCGAAGAATCCACCTGCCTGTCACCGCTGAAGCTTTCCGAAGAAGCTTCCTGAAGCCCCCTATTGCGCCGCTACTATTCGTCACTGTAAACTGGGCCATCACTGCTGTGGGAATCCGAGAGAGAGGTTAATCCATCGCAAATCTTGCTGCGCAGATGAGGAAGAACCGATGCCAAATCGCTATGAACTGGTGTTGCGCCGCGCAGAGGAGATCGCCATAGGTTCTAAGCCGCTGCAAGTAGAGGAGTCGTTGATGTCCAATCTGAAGCCAAAGAACCATCGCGCTGCTGATTGGGGAGGTTGGAGAAGAAGACCTCCCCCACTAGCACCATGATTTGGGGGAGAAGAATGAGCTTTAAAATAAATATAGTAAATTAAAATAAAATCTAAAAAAAGTTAATTAAATTAAAATGTTAATTGTTAATAATTATAAATAAATAATAAATATAAGATTATAAATATTAATAAAATAGAATTGTTAAATAAATTAACTAAAGTAATTAAAAATAATTTATAAATATTATTAAAATAAATAAATTATAATAACAAAATTGTAATGTTTAAAATTTAACTATTTATTTTAATAAATTAAGA
Source organism: Viscum album (assembly GCA_963277665.1). NCBI lineage: Eukaryota > Viridiplantae > Streptophyta > Magnoliopsida > Santalales > Viscaceae > Viscum > Viscum album. The sequence goes on along the minus strand of OY728158.1, from coordinate 957,296,648 downwards.
TAATAATTTAAAATTTAAAACTTCAAAAAAAAACTAAATAATATTATTATTAATACTTAACTTTTAATTTAATCTAATTATTGATTAATTAAATTTATAATTTAATATGTAGAAATAATATCATATAGAAACTTAAAAAAATGTTAGTTATGGTATAATATAATAACTAATAATTATTAATTTTAATTTAATAACATTTAAGAATTCTTTATTGATACTCTTATTTGTTTATAAAAGTTAACATTTAACCTATGATTAATTCATTTATTTTTATGTTCTAACTTTGCAGGCTCATTCAAGGAACATGTATACGTCCAGATTCACGCAACTAACTCACCTGGAGTAAGTTACGTGAGAAAAACTAGCTCCGCATGCCAGTCGCGAAAAAAGAACATTTGCGCGGTGCACAAATAAGGAACTTTTGTAGTCGGTGGAAGTGTTCGGTGATAAACAACAGATGAATGTGGGATTAAAAGAAGAGAAGTAGCAAAATTTGGGGGAAGAATCTCATTCAAAAACTCTTTGATTCCACGATCACATCCATTAGAGAGCAGATCCGAAGAGGCTTATTCACTCAAATGAACACACCATTCTTGAGTGAAAAGACTCCTGAGAGATGATAGAGTAGATATGGATGAGAAGGAGCCTGGAAGCAGAGTAGTGCTAGGGGAGTTTTCCTTCCATCTGTCCATAATTCTTGTACTCTGTTTTTGTTATTTTCACCCTTTTAACCAATATGATCATAGGTTGAACTTTCTCATCTTGGGAATTTTAAAACCTTATAGTTATGATCTATAAATCTACATTTGCTTATCTTTTTAAGAAACTAGAATCAGTTGGTGCGACTGAATCTGTTTTTTATCTTTTGATCATTCACACTTCAATGTTTTCAATTTCAAACTTTAATATCGACTAGCGAGGTTGATCTTGAATGCAATTTTTTTCAAATATTTAACAACTTAAACTTTAGAAATTTATGGAGAGTTCTTTTCCAAATGTTAACTTTTAAAATTTCTTTGCAGTTAGATTATGTTTTGGTGTAGAGAACCTCAAGACTTAATCATCTTCCTGTTGAGTTTCCTAGCGAGGGAAATTCTTAATCATTCTTGAGGTGTGTTTTGATTGTAAGCTGGGGAGAGAACATCCATTCATACTAGTAGTTTAGAATTCCTAAGAACTTTATTGATTTTGCTTCTTATCTTGTTGTTATGCATCATTTCACTGTTTTCTTTAGTTCATCATTACATAGTTTAAGATCTTGTTTCATAGTTTGAATCTTGTTTTAATCTTCACTGTCTTCAAAATGAAATATTTAAAAAAGAAAAAATTGAAAAGAAAAAAACAATAATGATGTTTACCTCATTGCTGACAACAGTGAGGTTTTTAGTTTTAAAACGTTAGGAAACTCACATGCTTTCCCTTGGGTTTGACCATACACCACTATGCTAGTGAATGAGTTATAAATGATATTTTGAGGGTTGTGATGACCTCTGGCCTCATCAAAATTTGGCACTGTTGCTGGGGAAGCATGCGTTGAGTTTCTTAAGTTATAAAAAATTTAAAAAAATGAATAAAAAAAACAGAAAAAAAAACTAATTTTAAAAAAAACTAGGAACTGTAACCTAATACTTTTGATGATCATTAAAAATCTGCATCAATTGTGAAACTTTGTTTGTTAAAACTCACCTGTTTTTAGTTTCAAAAAATCGACCATTTTGAGGACTGGAATCTTCGACTTGAATTATACTTTGTATGCTGCAGCTGTTACGAGCACACTGCTTGGTAGTGTGTCTGCAACCAGCCACAACAGGCTGCTTCCATTGAAGATGATGAAAACATTAAATCTAGTCCTGACACCCTAGCTAGAACTGACCTAATTGATTCTAAATTGGAGGATTGGGTGGAACTATTAAACACTTGGTTAACTAAAACCCATGAAATTCAACTTAGAGATTCTCAAGAGCAATATCAAAGAATGAATAGAGTGGAAAACATGCTCTTGGAATTACAACAAAGGGTTAAAGAACAAGAAGAATTTGAATAAAATGAAAAATAATATGTTTATAAAAGATTTTAAAATCAAGTATAAGAGGAAAGTGATAGTGAAACTGGAAAAGAAACCATTCTCTTTGAAAAAATAAGATTCTATTGAGCTAAATCTGGAAATAACCAACTCTTCGAATCAAGTGAATAACATTGAAAATCCCAAAAAGAATTTTTATGATGTTGATTTAGACAAATAAAGCTAAATTGAAACAGATTGAAAAATAAAGACCAGTTCTCTTCATAATTCCTACATTGGAGAAAAATCACTGTTTTAGGAGTTTTGAGAAAGAAGTCACTAGGGTAGAAGAAATATTTTAGAATAAAAATTTGAATGTTAAAAACTCTTCATCCAACTTTTATGAATTTGTGAACAATGAGTTTTAATTTGAATTGAGGAATATGTTGGAAGAGAATCTTAAGCTAAAAATAATAGAATCTCAAATATTTGAACCAGAGCTGAACACTTCTCTTCCATATTTTAAACATCTAATTTGAATAATTTCTGAAATGCTACTGGATGATGAGGATGAATGAATGATATTTGAAAAAATAATAACTGTTGATTTTTCATTTCCCTATCATTATAGTAATCACTTTTCTAAAATGTGTGTTGAACTGGAATACAGTGTTGTCATACATGGGGATAAATGATTAAATTTAAACAATATTGAAATTGAGTTTATTGCAGCTGAATTAAACATTACTCCCCCTTATTTGAACTTCTTGGAATATATTATAAACTTTCTTTTGGAAAGTGATCTTTTTGAACATGAACATAAAGTGGAGGTTGAACACACAATTGAATTAGGTATAATTGATTTGATAGAATCCATGGATGTTGAGTGTCCATTTACTGATGAGGAACTTTTAGAAGAGATTTACAACATCATTAAACCTGAATCTGCTATTGGTCAAATAAATTCTCTTCTTTTTCTAACACTGCCATCCTCAACTATGAAGGGTTTTGAGCCTTCTCATGATACTGATAGCAGTATAGAGGGAGAATTAGACTTGAGTCCCATTGTACATGATTCTGTTCAGAAATCTATTGAATCTCTTTTTGAATCTACTATCAAGTACTCACCCATTAGCACACTATTTTTGAAACCATTAATGTTGAAGTTGAGAAATATATCTATGAGGTCAATGCCACACCCTCTGAAGCATCTAGTATTGTTTTTTCTCTTCATGTGAACTTAAATCTTGATAACCCTGAAACAATTCTGGAAGTTGACAACACCAAGTTCATAACGGTCAAAGGGTGTTTCTTAGGTGTAAATTTAGGCTATGAGAGTTTAGTTTTAGTTGTGTTAAGTTTTGATGCCAACAATTTTCATTGTTCTGTTAAAAATATTTGGTCCAAACAAATGTGGTGGTTCCTATTAAGGAAACCACATCCACCTAGAGACTAGGGTTAGTTCTAGATGAGTCCAGCTGGGGACTATAAACCTAGAGCTGAATGGGAGGTAACTCATGGTCTTTGTTGTGTTAATAAATAAAAAAATTGTGATTAAATAAAGTCTAACTGAGGACATTAAATTCAGTGCTTCATGGGAGTCAAACCATGATCTTTTATTATTTTCACTTTTAAATTGTTTTGTGTTGAATAATGTGCTGCTTTGTTGCCTTATGTTGGATCTGTCTCTATTAGAAATTTTTTCCCTTTCTTCTTTCCTTGTGACTTCTCAGATATTGCTGATGCTGTCATCTAAGGAATAGAATTCCCATGCTAAAGGAGTAATGAAAAAACTATCCAGGGAAGTATATTACTATTAAATTTTGTTTCATTTCCCTACCCCTTAATGCTTTAAAAAATTTATTGCATGTCTTTCATTCTTTAAGAAAAAAAAATCTCCGATATATCACCCTGCTGAAAATAATTCTGCATGTTCCTCCTTGTTGTAAATTGAATTTCACTATTGTTAAAACCATTCACTACATGAAACGAAGTGTGCAGGGGTTACATGTTGCTAGTCTTTTGAGTTTGCTTTTTGATGGGGTGTTTGGCTTGAATTTTTTCGGCTTTGTTGAATATCCAACTGAATTAATTGTTCTAGACTTGATTTCACCCCAATTAACGATGCACTTATATGTCACATGTACCTTTTGAGCTGTATTGAAAAATATTCATTGGAATTAAATATTAATTCATGTACTTGCTTATGAACCTGCTGTAAGTTAATTTTTGTGGAAAACTATATTCTTGAACTTCATTGAGACCCTTTATACATGTTATAAATCTACATAATTGAAAATCTGTTTTGATCTTTAAATGTTTAATTGTTCTTATCCACTTTAGAAGTCAACTTTGGGGACAAAGTTGGGTTTTAAGTGTGGGGGAGGGGGTCAATTCTTGAATATGCTTAACTATGATTAAATTTAATCTCATCAATTCCAACTGCAACTCGAAACTTCTTGTCAAAAAAATGTTTACATTTTTTCAAAATTCATTATAACTTTAGGCTTCACATTATTTATCAAATGGGTCTAGCCTATGGATAGTATATCTTTGGTAGTTAAGAGCTACTATGAAACTGAAATTAATATGGGTGGATGATTTCTAAGTGGACATGTTTTGTGGTTTTATGAGATATTTGTTTAGAAACTACTTTTGAGATTGATTTGTGTGATACATTTGTGGATTTATGATCATAACCCTTGGAAATGGAAGTTTGATCTTGATTATAGGGAAATTATTGACTTTTAATTATTAATTTAATTACCTAAATGAGATAATATAAATGGTTTTCATAAAAATCTTTTGAGACTGTAGTAGTCTGAGCATCTGGGATCCCACGGTGAGTCTCTGAGACCTTAGATATTGGGTGTGTTTTTGTTTACTATAAGCCCTCTGTACACATTGAATAACTGCAATGCATAGTTCTTAGCACATGATACATGGCTTGGGAAAAATTAAATAACGTGTTTAGGGAAAAAAATGAGTTCATTAAGGTGAGGGGGATGATGAATTCTAGATGAATAAGGGGTCAATTGGTTTATATGGAAATCATTTAGGTTTTATCAATAAGGTGTTTCCAAAAAAATTAATTATTTTGGGAACCTAGGATTCTATCAAAGAACAAATTTCCTCATTAAGGTCTTAATTCCATTGATATTTTACCTCATGTCATTTTTGAATTTATAATCTGAAACTAAATTGGAAAAAAACATTAAGTAGGTTCACATATGAGGCATGACATCTTCTTTGATAGATGAATCATTGTTTTCTTTATCAACTTTGAATGTTTGTTTTAGGCAAGATTTGATCTGAAAATTTATTTTCTAAAGCCTAAATCAATTTTTAGTCCAATGTTTTCAAATGGCTGGACATGTTACAGTTTAAGATAAATAATAAACAATTTACTGTTTTTCAATGAAAATAAAACATGGATTGTTTGAGGACAAACAATGCTTAAGTGTGTGGGAATTTGATGTGGATCTATTTTTTGCACAGATTTGCCACAACTTTTTACTTAATTTTTAACACTTTAATTTATTATTTAAGCACTTTTAATAAATATATTTTCTTTTGTATTTTTATAATTAATTTTGTCAGTTAAACAATTTTTATAATTAATTATGTATTTTTTGTCTTTAGATTAATAATTTTAATATTACTTTACATTTCTAATTTAATTATGTCCTAATTAGTTTGGTTAATTAAAATCTGCTTGACTTTTTAATAAACAAACCTTTTTTATAAACAATTATATAATCATTGTAATTCTATTTAATTATCTTATTCTTTATTTTAAAATTTTATCTTTGAATTTAGTTTCTTTAGAATAGGTTAACAATGTAAAATAATATGTTAAACCATTCTGCTAATTAATTAAGTAAAGAGTTTTAGTTTTTACTTAAATAAAATAGTTCACTTTTATTTTTATATAATCAAATAGTTGTTTAAATAATTAATTAATATTTTTAAAAAATTAATTATTTAATCTTAATTATTCAGTTAAATTATGTATTCATTAACTTTTTTTTATACTACTGGTGATATAGATATGAGCTATCGGTGACCTATTTTGTCACTGATGCTATCACTTTTCATTTTATTTTTACCTTGTAATTAATTTATATAGTAATTTTAATTTAAGACTTTTATCAGTTAATTTATCAATTATTCATTTTATAATTTAAGTGTTGTCAATTAATTATTTTTATTGTAACTTTTATGTTAAAGTGTAATAATAATCCTATTTTTTTAATTTATGTTGTTTATCCTACTTTTAATTTTCAATCTTTATATTTTATATTTTATGGTTTTAGTTGGTTAATTATCTTTAATCATATAAATTTTAATTAAATTAAGCTTTAATTATATGTTTAATGTAAGTAGCTTTAATTATTTTGTTTAACAGTTGGTTTTTTTAATGTTACCGATGCAGATTATTCATCTATTAGTGACCTCTTATTTTTCAGTGATCTTAAATTTTTATTTCGAATGGTATCCTATTTTTATACTAAGGTATCATATAAAACATAAACTACCAGTGAATTTTTATTGCAACTATCTGTGACCTTTTATCATGCTTTTTCTCTCCCAGCACCTCACCGATAGACTACCATTCCTTCTTACTGATAGTTCTATTTTTTTCTTCTCACTGTTACGCATCTTCTTACCGTTCCCCTTCACCTCACCATTGCACACCTCCATCTCACCCTCCTGGGCTTGCTTCCACCATTTCCACCCCAACACTGGTTCTTTTCTTTATCTCTACTATCCTTTCATCCTCATTCCAGCCAGTGTCAAACATCCCACTGTCATCTTCTTTCATCACAGATACACCAAGGACAGAAAAATAGTTTCAAACTTCATCCATTTCACTTCATGCACTCAAACCATTTTCACACTATAATTCTTTTCAATTGAACCATAAATTTACATAAAATTGAGTACCTAATCTTAAATCCTCATCCATATCTGAACATTAACCCTTTTCGCATCATTCTTCATCCCGAATCAAATCAAAAGAGTCCAAGTAGAATAATCCGTCCGCAAAAGAGAAAACCAATCCCAGAGGTGCTGCCACGCCTTTCCACTGAACTGCAAGTTGATAAAGAGGGGGAGCACGCCACTACTGAGCCATAGAGGAAGCCTGTGCACTTCATATCTGAGACGGGAAACTGCCTCTGGACCTGCTTAGAAGAATCCACCCGCCTGTCACCACTGAAGCTTTCCGAAGAAGTTTCCTAAAGCCCCCTGTTTCACCACTACTATTCTCCACTATAAATTGGGCCATCGCCACTATGGGAATCAGAGAGAGGTTAATCCGTCACAACTCTTGCGCCACAGTTGAGCAAGATTCGACACCAAATCGCTATGAACTAGTGTTGCGCCGCGAAGAGGAGATCACCAATGGTTCTATGCCACTACAAGTAGAGGATTCACTGATGTCTGATCTGAAGCCAATGAACCATCACGCCGCTGATTGAGGAGGTTGGGCCGCCACAGGAGTCAGCTGGAGAAGAAGACTTCCCCCCACTATTGCGCCATGATTTGGGGGAGAAGAATCAGCTTTAAAAAATATATAGTAAATTAAAAAAAACTAATAAAATTAATTAAATTAAAATGTTAAATGTTAATAATTATAAATAAATAAAAAATATAAGATAATAAATATTAATAAAACAGAATTGTTATAAAAATTAAATAAATTAATTAATTAAAATTTATAATTTTTATTAAAATAAATAAATTATAATAACTAAATTGTAATTTTTAAAATAAAACTATTTATTTTAATAAATTAAAATAATAATTTAAAATTTAAATCTTCAAAAAAAAAACTAAAAACTAATATTATTAATAGTTAACCTTTAATTTTATCTAATTATTGATTAATTACTTTTATAATTTAATATGTAAAATTAATAACATATAACAACTTTAAAAAATATTTGTTAATTTAAAAATAAAATAATAACTAATAATTATTAATTTAAATTTAATACCATTTAAGAATTCTATATTGATACTCTTATTTGTTTATAAAAGTTAACATTTAACTGTTGATTCATTCATTTATTTTTATGTTCTAACTTTTCAGGTTCATTCGATGAATGGTTATACATCCAGATTCACACAACTAACTCACATGGAGTTAGTTACGTGAGAAAAACTAGGGCTATGTGCTAGTCGTGAAATAAGCACATGTGTGTGGTGCACAACTGAGGAACTTTTGAAGTCGGTGGAAGTGTTCGGTGACAAACAACAGATGAAAGTGGGATTAAAAGCAGAGAAGCAGTAGCATTTGGGGGAAGACTCTGATTCAGTAACTCATTGATTCCACGATGACATCTATTCAAGAGCAGATCCGTAGAGTCTCATTCACTTGAATAAATACACCATTTTTGATAGCGAAGACTCCCAAGAGATGATAGAGGAGACATGGATGCGAAGGAGCCTGGAAGCAGAGTAGTGTTAGGGGAGTTTTCTTTCCCTTTGTCCATAATTCTTGTACTCTATTTTTAGTTGTTTTCAATACTTTAAACAATATGATCATAGGTTGAACTTTCTCAGCTCGAGAATTTTAAAACCTTCTAGTTGTGATCTATAAATCTTAATTTTCTTATCTTTTTCAGAAATTATAATCATTTGGTGAGGCTGACTCTATTTCTAATCTTTTGATCGTTCATAGTTAAATGTTTTAAATTTCAAACTTGAATATTGACTGACGAGGTTGATCTTGAATGAAATTGTTTTTTCAAATATTTAACAACATAAACATTGGAAATTTATGGCGAGTTCTTTTCCAAATGTTAAATTTAAAAAATTCTTTGCAGTTCGATAAACTTTTGGTGTGGCGAACTCCAAGACTTAATCCTCTGTCTGTTAAGTTTCCTAGAGAGGAAAATTATTTAATCTTTTTTTAAGGTGTGTTTTGATTTTAATCTGTGGAGAAAACATCCATTCATACCAGTAGTTTATAATTCCTGAGAACATTATTGATCTTGCCTTTTTTATCTTGCTTCTATGCATCATTTCACTATTTTCTTTAGTTCATCATTACTTAGTTTAAGATCTAGTTTCTTAATTTAAATCTTGTTATAATCTTCACTCTCTTTAAAAAGAAATATTAAAAAATGTAAAAATTGAAAAGTAAAAAAAACTATAAATTTGTTTAACTCATTACTGACAACAGTGAGGTTTTTAGCTTTAAAACCTTAAGAAACTCACATGCCTTCCCTTGGGTTCGACCCTGCACTACGGTGCTAGTGTAGGAGTTATAAATGATATTTTGAGGGACGTGAAGACCTTCATCCTCATCAACTATCTCTCAAGAAATGGTTATTATAAATAATAAGAAATATTTTTCCAAGAAACCTTACAATAATGGTGTAAATATGAGAAGACCAATAACTAAAGGCATGCATAATTATAACGAACTCATAAATGTTGATTTTTTAAATTTACTTCTTGAATCATATGAAAGGGGATCTCATTTATTGGTATTAACTGCATCCCATGAATCATGATTCATCAAATTAATATATTATATATTATCTATAATAATTTATCCACCCATTTTACTTTTTTAATCATATTAACAATGAAAATTAAAATATTTCATTATAGGTTTCGTAGGTACTTATTTTTTTGTCATTGATAAAAATAAAAAGATAAGTGGATTATGAAAATTTCCCAAAAATCATGAAAATAAAATTTAAAATATAGGGGGGGTACAAATTTAAATTCATAAAACAATATTCCTTTTTCCCCAAGTAGTTTTTCTTCCTTTACTTTCCATTTCCCCTTAATTCATCGTGGACTTACAAAGGAAAAAATCAATTGAATGTATAATGTATATGACAAATTAATATTGAAAATAAAAAATGGGATTGAATAAGTATCATATAAAATCAATTAATGAAATATATTCATAATAATGATTTTCAATAAAAATTTAAAGAAACTCAGGCTACATCTTAAAGAGCTCCAATTTTAATCTATTTTACCTTGACCTTAACATTTTTTCTCTTTTGGTGGGAGTATGGAAAGAGTTTCCTGATCTAAATTGACCCAACATAGATTTTATAGTGTATGTAGGAAAAATATTCTTATTTCCCTCAGTGAAATATTATTAATAAAATATTGAGGGGAAAACAATGTGATGGACATCACTAGAGATTAAAGAAATAATAATACTATCTTTTACACTCTGTAGGTACCCTCCTCCACAACTTTTGGTTATACTTTTTCATATTCTACTATATTCATTTAAAAGACATTGCCACTTACTTCTCTCCTCCTTCTTTTAAGGTTTTTTTTATTCCTCTTCATCCTCTGAAAAAACTTGTAATGAAGATGTCCTCCATGGTAAATATAGGTTCAACTTTATCCTTAGAACTTTCCTTAGATCTATCCATTAACAAAACTTCTTCCATGGATTCTTCATTATATTACTCAACTTCTAAGTCCATTATCTCCATAATTTAATATTCTTATTTGATCAAATAATCAAGGCCCCATAGGATTACCTCACCATTTTCTGGTTACATTTATGTGTCAAATCTTTCTTAACATATTTATAACTTAATTTTATTTTCATCAATTTCATGTGAAAATCATTGATTTTAAAGGAAATATTTTCAATTTCAGTCAATTTTAAATATATCCCTATACTCATAACCAATAATAATATTAAGGTTTTAATGTAATACAAAAAGAAGTTAATAGAAGCTAAAATACATAAACATAAAGAGGTGGGGGAAGTTACATGTCTTAACTATCAAATTGGTGTTTCTAGCCATGCCTTGAGAAAATATTCTAGAAACATGGTTGGTCCATAGGGTTTTATTACATACTATAACCCCAAACCATTTAGAATTTATAAAAAATGATACTACACAACAATATAACACTAGAGAGTAGTATAAGAATATAAACCACATGGTTAAATCCATAGAGATAAGATAACAACAACTTTTTCTATATAATTAGGACTATACATTAAAATAAAATAAAACTAGTATCTGACATTGAATAATCCATGTGAACATAGAATGTACAAGGAATTTTCAACATTCATCTCATGAAACAACAATGTATAAAATATATGATGATAGTAATGATGTTGTGGGAATCAGGTCCAAGTGAATCCCTTGTTTTTGGAAGAAACTCTCAACTCTCCAATGTCAGTTTTTCTCATGGTGAGATACTAAAAAATACTAAACAAGGTCGGAAAAAACCATATTTAATCATATAATGCAACTAACTTGATGGTCATGATAAAATTAACACCCTAGTACTCACACTGAAGGTGCACTCTCTATCTAAGGATAATGGACATGCTCAATTGAAATAAAGTGATATGAATCACAATTACACATCCCTAAAACAATTGTCATGCATGATGGAATAAAGAAGGTATAACAAGGAAATAAATTAGATTGGCAACCCAACATGAAAACAATTAAATAATAATAATTTAATAAATAAATACACATTACATTAAAAACATGATAGAAAATAACTACAATCTTATGCTAGTTGTTAGAATTATAAAAAAAACAAAAAAAACACCAAGGCTCAAATAGAATCTAACCAAATTGTAGTACTATATACCCAATATTAAAAGATTACCAAGTGAAAAATCACTTTATCTTATTATAGGTAGACTTACATCAATATATATCTATTTATCTCACATTTTCTCTCCAAATATACTATTATATCATTATTTTTTAAAAAAATTCATTCCAACTCCTCATATAAGCTTAAAATTACACATGCATATACCCTCTTAAATATCCCAGAATAAATTCTTCAATTTATCTAATAGATATAGTTTTTAGAAAAATTATATTTATTACAGATATAACTCTGGATAGAAAAAAAATATAATATAGAAATTCTTTAACGATTCAAAGCTTCTTAGAAAAAGAATTGAGACACTTCCAAATTAAGAATCTACATGGGGTATTGAAAAACACCATAGTGAAAAGCTCTTTCACTACAAAATTCATAATCTATTCCTTTATCCCTCTATGATGAATGTTTAGACACCAAGATCTAACCATCTTCCCCCTTCAAGTACTCTTCTTATATCCCTAACGTAGTACTAGAACAAGCCATAGGGATTTCATGTAGTCATTGATCACCCACTAGAGTACACACTCCTACTATTAAATGAAATATGATATAGAGAATGATTATTCCATTCCTATAATCTCATAAAATAAAAATGATGCAAGATCAAAATCGTGGTATTTTATTCGCTATAGAATAGGGAATCTCAAGCTTCCCCTGAAAGTAATGGCGGTTCTTGTGGGACAATTTGAATGAATATGGTGTATGTCATATTGTAAAACCATTATTGAATAATAAAATAGTTAGAGGCACATAACAAAATTGTTTTTATATATATGAATAGTTATTAAAAATACTATTATCCTATATCATTCTTTATGTTCAAATTTATTAGAAACCTTACCTTAGATATGGTCGTCACTCACCAGATGAGCACTTCTTAGGCTACACTGCATGGGTCTCCCCCTACCCAACACAAAAATGAGATGAGTGATCTACTATATTTATATTTCATAGTTCTTACATGCACTATGGTCATTCATTCAGCACCATCTAACCCTACATATAGTTAATGTTGGATTTCCACTTATTTTTTGACAGCCTAAATACTTTGATCTATATGAGGTAGACATATTTTTTTAAAAAATTCTATATAAACATATTTTTCAAAAAATTATCTCTTGAGAATTTATCTTAATTTATTATTTTATTACAATTTTCATCAATGTATAAATATTATATTTTCTTTTGAAAACAATTAAAAAAAATAAAATAAAGGAAAATATAACTAATTAATTTTATAATATCAAAATATTTATACATAAAAATGTGTGTATGAAATATATAAATAAACTAAATTCATCCATTATATAAAAAACAATCACCCATCATTACAAATCTACCATAATTGTACTGATGTTCACAATGTATTCTTGGGTATGAATGTGTTTGGGGAACCCAAATAGGGTGTCAGTATAACATAGTAGTCTATAAATGATGGCACTCATAAAAATATCTAGTAAATGCAGTTTATATATAATGTGATATGATCCATGGATTAAATTAAAAATTGAAAACATTATAAATAAATCACCACCTATCCATGAGTTCTATACGGAATCCCAAGGTCAAACATACATGATTCAACCAGTTTTTTGATTTCTTAATGTATGTCACGCATGTATAATAATGTAACATACTGACCCACCTTACCATAAAACTATTAACTGGACAAGTTAGTCACACGGCCTCAAGAATGACTTATCTTACACTAGAGGGTTACAACTAGCAGTGGGGGTCTCAAGAGGTGATGGTGGGGAGACTATACACTCACGTTAGAGTTGCCCAGTGGTACAATCAGAAAGAATATCAGAAAACAATGGAAGCAATGTAAATTAATGAATATGTAGAGGAAGACAAATTCCTATATAACTGAAAAAACTATCCAACGATAGTTTATACACAAGATGAATACAAGACATGGTGATGATACATGATGGAAACTAATAAACAATAAAACACAATTTACAAGATAATACAATAATATGGAAAAGATAGCAAAGCCCCATGGGTAACCTACATGAGAATCACAATCTTCATCTCGGTCATTTTCTCCTAAATACCATATACAAGCATACAAAAGCAAGTATGGTCCAAGGATATATGAACAAGAAGGTCTACTCAGGTATCAAGGGTAACCATGTAGGGTGTGAGATGAAATATCAGTTGGATGACACCCATGGTGACAAGTCCAATCTAGTGGAATATAGATTAAATTGTGTGAAGGTATAGAGAATTTAATAAACAATGCTATATAAATAAATAACACCCATCCAAGTTATTAGTGGACACCAGGAGGCTATACCAGCTTTAACTTATTATCGGGATAATAGTCAAATCATGTCACTATATACATACATATATATATGTATATATATATTATATCTGGAAAGGGGTAAGAATGTATCCATATCATACAAGTATATAGATATTTTGACTATCAGGGTGTAAGCATGCCTCCCACCCATACATATATAATAGGTTGGAATGTGGTAATGATTCTTCCCATACATAAATAGAAGATAACTGGAATGGTGTAAGAATTCCTAACAACCATAACATTTATAGTACAATAATAGGGTAAGAATGTCACCCATTAATAACGTTTATAATACTGACATGGGTATAAATACCTCCCATCACTAATCAAATACATAGATGGCATGGGGTTAGAATTCCTCCCACCCATAATCATATAAAACACTTGCATGGTGTAATAATTCCACTCATCCATAAATAGATTATATAACAATTCATAAAGAAAATCCTCTTATGCATTTCAAATTAAAAAAACCATAGTGTTGGAAATATTCATCTGAAATTAACCACATTAGGCATATGACTATCATTCATGTCATTTATTAAACAAATATAAGGGTTTTATACCATTCATAAAATCATAAACCACATTTATGTTATAATGAATAAGGAAATTCCTCTTATTCATATCAATAGACACATTCAATTTCCCTTTCATTGAACTATTTCATTCAATCCATTTGGTAAAAGGAAATAAATTAAATTGGAACTAACCCTTTAATACTGGAATTCAATTTATTGTAAGTCATCCTATTCAATTTTACTAAACATGTAAAATTGATTTATGTTATATGTGTTGTGGTCATTTCAATTGTAGGATTCCACTATATCATTTAATCCAACCTAATCAAGTCTGTTTTATCCTAATATCTCAAGTAAAATTCCATTTAATAGTTAAGCAGGAACTAATAAGATGTTTGGGGCAAAATAAAAGAACATTAAGTGGAAACACATTCATGAACATCCCTAAGGGTCATAGGATAATTTAGCTACATGACATTCCCATACAAAAGCAGTAAGAATAGAGAAAGACTAATAAAATAATCCTGGCATGCTAGAACTTATAAGTTATCACCGAGAGTTTTCAAAAGCAGCATACCTATGTTTCGATGGGTGTTATTATAAAACCATGGTTTTTTTTCAAAAAATAATTGATCAGAACTATAAGTTTATCAATGGTCACAATTTATCTTATCAAGGAGAATTAAGTAATAAATTCTTGCATTTTTAATAAAAATGGAAAGTAAATGGATCCTACCTCATGGTGGATCCAAACTAAAAAATTCGAATCCTGATGCTTTGTAACTAGATGTTGTATCCCCACACTGAGTGTGTTCTCTTTCACATACATATAGGACACATATTTCCAATGCACAGATCAGAATGGCCATGAAAATGTGCAAGGGGATCATTACACAAATGATTATATTCATATACCAATCTCCACTAACTTGTGTCTGCATTTTCATATATATATATATATATATATACATAAGAACATCTATCCTCATACATTTACATTGACTTCCATGGATGAATATACACATAAATGGGGAACCTACATATATATACTTACCTATGCATACGTAGGTAAGTCACCTTTGACCCAACGACTCAAAACCACCTAAAAAGGACCAAAACACTTCAAGATAATTAATAGGAACATTAAAAGAACTAGAGAACCTCATTTAAATAGTGTAAAAACAAGAATAAATAAAAAACATCAAAATGATGTAGATAGACCAAAACTACCCAAACCTCCTTGCCATTGATAGTGATTACTGGAACTCACCCAAACATAACCTGAAAGGCCATTCACACCCCCTATCGAAGGAAGAAACAATGAACATCAGATTTAACACATAAATATGGTTTGAACAAACACTTTAGGTAGAATAAGAGGCCGAAAATTAGATGGAAATAGGGAGGAGAAGGAAGGAGGGATTGTACCTTGGTTACTCGGAGAGAAACCATGGAGAAATCCAAAAAAAAATCGGAGATCAAAGTAGGGGATGAAGAAGGGGTCATGTGTCAAAGGGGGAACCCTATATAGGGTGAATAATTTTTGGTTATGAGGGATGGGTTGTGTGGGTTAAGTATTTGTTTTACTATAATTTAATTAAAATATTTCAAATATTAAAATTGGGTAAACCTCATGGTTTTACCCGCATAGTTTGTTTGACCATGCGAAAACCGTGGGGTGTACAGTATGTGGATATTTCATCCAGAGTGTACCATGTGGTCTAGGAATAGAGTTTGTAAAACTGTACATAGAACATGCGCACTACCACTGTACCCCTTGAACAAGCCTGCACGATTTATTATAGTGGGTCACATGATTTCAGACAAATCATACACCCTCTATAGCTCTTCAAAACATGAATTTTTAAGGTTTGACACTATTGAAATTCCTCAAGCCACCTATGAATCATTACAATCCTTAACCCAGTTCAAAAAACATCACTTAGAAGCATTCTAACTATAATAATTCATTTTTGAATTTTGGTTTTAAAAATGGACCATTTAGTAATAGAAAATGTTTAAAAACCATTTCATTTTAGACATGTTAAAAAACATGGATCATTACAACCTTCCCACCTTAGAAATTCTCATCCCTAAGAAGCCTTTGGGAATAAAAAACATGTCACATAACCTAAAAGGGTTGTGTATCTTTTTTCACATGGTTGTGTTGCATTTCCAAATTCCCAATGCACGTCCGACCATTCTTTTGAACAAGTGGCACTAAAGCCACCAACACCTAAGACAACTCTCATTTCCCATCCAAAAAACCAATGCAACCCTTACCTGAGCTCGTTTGACCAATGAAACAATCACTTCACCGTATTATTATTCACTTGACCAATGGTTCTTCCCACCATAGGCTTTAATGTTAGAATATAGAAATTCTAGAACCAAAAAACTTCCAACTTTTGTAATTTTATTTCAAATAATTCTCTATGTGTTTTAATGATTCTCTAGGTGTGTTCTTGAAAAAGATAAAATAGTCAATTTCCCCATCAACCTCAAAGCCCATGTTATGCTTGAGTTTCATGAAAATCCATGACTAGAAAAAACTACACTCATCTCTACATGAATATGTGACCAAGAAAGGACCTTCATGGATAGTAAATATAAAAAATGAGAGGGATTGGGTCATGACAATTGGCAGTATCTCAAAGAAGTTATGAATATTAGACTGCCAGTGTTTTAGAAATAGAACCGTGATGACCTCTCCCAAGGCATCTCGTATTCACCACTAATACACCGAAATATGTACATAATCGACCTATGGTGACACTCCCCACCAAACCATGATGGAAACCACACATATAGAATGAAAACTGATAGAGAAACACCCCACAAGATCAACAAATTATATAGCTTTAGCATGACATAAGAACGACACTCTCTTAGTGCATCAAGTACCACAAAAATACAGGGGACATTCTCGTCACTAAAAAAAGTGCACTAAAAGGTTTTGAACGGATTCTATTAAATAATACCCAAATACTAGAGAGAAGAATAGTCAAACCACAGATGAACGAATTCATAAAAGGATCTTACCTTTATCTTTAAACACAACAATATTATTTAAGAATCATAAGCCTGAAACACACTCAAACATAATCAACCATTCCCAAAATTCATTTTATGTATTGTCCCTTATTCTTAGAAGGCCACATTTACCGAATTCCAAATGACGATCTATACTTTAGGAGTGTCCTAGTTTCATGGAAAAGTAAACCCGACACTGAAAATAACAATAGGCCAAAAAAAAGTATTGAACAATTGTGTGGCGATCCTTCAAGCCATGATCCCAATCTCCAAAAATTTAAATGAATCAAAAAAAAACTGACTGGCTTGTCAATACACCGGAGTCTTTAGAATATCCTCCCATGTATTTAGAATGAACATGATTCTTTAACTCACATGTATATTTACTATAGTGATGACCCAAAATCATACCTAACAATACAAGGGGTTAATTTTGGAGTCATGTTGCCTCATATGACCATTTCCCAGATGATACAAAACCAATTCATCCATCAATATAATGAAAAAAGGTCGAACGACCTAAAAAGTAGCCTACCATGCCAATGGAACATCTATCCTACTGAAAATGAGCATTACCTGATACTTATACTTGTAAAAAGTTCATAAAAAGACATGAACACCCATCTAGAAAATGATTTCATTTGAATCCAAAAGTACTACAAGGGAAAATGGTGCCCAAAAGAAACCAAATTATAGAAAGATCATGTAACAAGTATAGAATTTAAACTCTAAGGGTTATACCTACCTAGGGCTAGCCCCTTATGAAAACATGAATTCCAACCATTCCCCAGGTCATGATTGCAGAATCGAAATATAGATGTACATGCTCAATTACAAGAGGAGGTGAATTGTAGGTTTAAAACTTTTTTTATCCTTAAATAAAATCTATGATTAACAAAGTCAAACAAGATAGATTCTCACGCCATCTTTTTTTATTTACAGAGAAAATGATATTCTTTGGATATGATAATATGGATCCAATAAAGAAACATAAGACGATTTTACATAGGGAAATATTTTACCTAAAAGAGTATAGAATATTTTTTTATATCAATGTATAAAAGAATAATAAAGTATAAGAAATTTATACTTTCTTTCATTAAAAAAATGATATGAAATAAAAAAATGTAAAAAACATGTAAAAATGAATAAGAAATATGTTGACCCAATGAAAAGGGTATCTAACAACCTTGGATAAAGGTCCCTTTATTTATACATTCTAGAAAGCGTGTATTACCCACACCAAGGTAATCCATTGATAAGAATATCATAATTTATATAGATATCCCCACAATACCTCAATCTATAAAGAGATCAATACCTTTGTATTTCTATCCCCAGATGCCCTTGATTGATTAAAACTATTCAAAATTGAACTAAGTAGGCTGAACAAGTTGTTCACAGCTTGAAAAAATTGTTCACAACAAACGCATAAAGAAATTTTGAGAAAAACTCTTGAATAAAAAATTATCTCTCTAAAATTCAGAACATAAAAGTTCCACATGAACAACTTTCAAATGGATGGGTGTTTATAGGTGTGGATTCTAATGGTCGGCTCCCTCCACCAATAGTCATATTTTTATGTAAATATTATAGGGACCTATACATGGGTCACTCAGCCGATAATTAGATAAAAATAGATTGTATGAAATCAATTCATGTAAGAAAACCTAGGATACATAACCATTATGAAGAAACACTAACAAGTTTATGAAATAGTAACATTTTTTGGATATGATAAAATAAAGCTTTACTTGGATAAAATGAGGTATCTATATGAAAGTTATTTAATTGGATTCATAAGAAATTGAAAATCTGAGTCTAAAAATATTAACAAATAGGATCATAAAAAAATAGAGAATTGGGGTCTTAATTTTGATGAATTCTAAATTTGATTTCTAATGAAATCAGATTCAGATTTAAGAAGAAATCAGAGTCTGATTTTAGAAAAAAAAACAGAGTCTAATTTCAGAATAAATGGGAGTCTGATTTCAGAAGAAATAAGAGTCTGATTTCAGAATAAATCAGATTTTTATTTTGAGAATAAATCAATGTCAGATTTATGAAGAAATTAGATTTTGATTTTAGGAGTAATCAGAGTGTGATTTTAGAAGAAATCAGATTCAAAATTCAGGGGAAATCGGATTATAAGAAACATTAAGGTTATCTGTTAGGTAAGGATTCAATTTTTGGTCTAAGAAAAAGATGGTTAGACTTGTTATAATAAAATATTTGATAAGGTGTTGAAGACCAATGTTAAGATAGAAAAATTCTCAGAAAAAGATGATTTTACTTAAGAAAATGTATTTGTGATTTTCAAAAACATAATGAATTGTAGATGTCATAAGGGAACTTATTAGATAAAAAATCTACCCATTTTTTGAAATCACAAAAAAACTTTTCATAAAACAATATAAGGACTAAAAAATTTCATTTTTTAACTTAAATGAAATACTTATTTCCCTTTACTTTGTTTAGTGCTTCTGATGAATAAGAATAACCCCCTAGGTTTTTTAATCCCTAAGGATTGTATTATTTTCTTTCTAAAAGAAATATCTATTCATTAAATAATAATTTCTACTTTATATAATATCCCCCTTACATAAGAAATATATTTCTTAATATTCTTTTTGATAAATCTTTTCTCCCCCTATGTGATTTTGGAAAATGAATGCTGGGAAAGAAACAAATTTTTACATGAAAGGTTAATAATATACAAAATATTTCAATAGAAAAATAAAAAAATTCATTAAGATAAAAAAATTTGTTACAATGAAAATAAAATAAAAGACTAGAATTGAGAAATCATTCATCCTTTTTCTCTTTCGGTATCAAATTTCTCATGGTTGGATTCAATTTCTTCATCTCTTTATGTTCATCTTCAATCTTCTTAATGAACGGAACCTGATGCTAATTTTTCTTTTCATGATCTTTGAGTTGGTATTACTAATACTTAAGAACTTCTGATAGAGACATTATCATGTATTCTTTCTCTTTTAACTTTTCAACCATCTCCTCCCAAAGTTCCCTTTCCCTTTTCAAATTTAATGCAACAAAATTCAGCTTCCCATTCAAGTCTTTATCCTCTTGGATCCAAACAAATTGCTCTTGATTCAGCTTCTCTTAAATTCTTGTTGAAATTTTCCTGATTGTTTCATCTTACTTATCAAAGGAATCATTTACTGAATCATTGAAATCATCCATAACTTTCAAATCATCAATCACTAACTTATACTGCTTGGTTATCTCATTACAATATCTCATATGAGCTTCAAAACCGATTTGAAAAGTCTTAAAACAGGCTTCAAGTTTTATAAAATTTTCCATTAGAATTCTTATTGAATATGAATTCTAACTGATTATTTTTTTAACAGTTAGTGCCTAGAATCAATACTTGGAAATAACGGAATGGTATTGACATGATTCTACAAGGATAGAATAACAAAATCATGTGCTAAAGAGGATGAGGATTTTGAAGAAGAATCTTTTTTTTGTCGAGGGAACATTATCTTGCTATTTTTATGTTTTCTTAGACCTTCAACCAACAAATTCCTTCTTGAATTTTTCAACATAAGATTTCTTTGGTGAATCAACAACCACTAGCTTCCCAACTTTAGAGATTTCCTTCTCAACTTTCTAAGTATCATGATCACAATCAGAAACATGAATTATTCTATCATCATTATCAACTAATTTATCATCATGTTCTTTATGAATTTCCATATCATCATCAGTATAAATAAAACCATGATTACTATATCCTTAATCTGAAGGCTTGTCAAGATCATCATGAGAATCATTATTCTTTAGAACTGATTGACCTTCTTATATTATCTTGATGGATTCAATGTGGAAAGTTCTTATGTATATCTTGTCAGAAGGTCTCTCTTTCTCTAATATCATTCCACCATTTTGATAACACCATCACTTTACTATTCCTATTGTTATTTTTTTTCTTCCCATATTCTTCTTCAACAATGGGTTCTGGAATCGAAATAACTTTCCTTCTATTATCTTCACATGGAGATTCAATTTCAAATGGTTATTGCAGGAAGTATACTCATACCTAAACCTGTTCATATGCCTTCTACGTATCTCTATGAAAATAATGAACAATATCAGCTTTATAAATATTCTTTTTCAATAAATTCTCTTTATCTTTCTTCTAGATGTTTTCAGATGCTTAAATTTTCATGGCCTTAGCCTCAGCAGGGTTTAACCCAGAAATTGCATCTCCCTATTTTATTTTATTCTTATACTCTCTCCATTTGGAATCCAATTTATCATAAAATTACTTTTTTATTTTTTGGATTGTGTGGAGTAGATATAGACTCAGGTGCTAGTAGTTTAACTTTCCATTTCAGTTCTTTGTCATTTATTTTCTTTGGTGTTTACTTGGATCTTTTTCCCACTTCACCATTCTTGCTGGCAGATTTCTCATCATTATTATGAAGATAAAAAACACACATATATCAATACTGAAACTAATTTTCATTCTTCTCAATGTATAATCACTCAACAAAATAATCATGGCAACTTTGGCCTTTGAGATGCGGTGAATTTTGAGGGATTCTAAACACAATACAATAATCTTCGACAAGATTAGAAGATACATTATGATCTGAGACATGATGGTTCCATTATTGATATTAATGATAGTCAAAAGTATATAATTGATGAGTTTTATCTTCCATAGAATTACCAATACATCAATCATGAAGATATCACATTTCTTAAGGGAATCCTGGTCTTCATTTCATGGATTTAGAAAACCATGCATTCATAGAGCAAGAAATATATAATTAGTTAAAGGATGAGAAATATTTGATGACTTTAATCCTTTAAGTCCATGAAACTCAATTTTCTTGACCTTCTCAAATTATCCTTAATTTTATAGAAATTTTTGTGAGAAAAATATTTCTTCACCTTCATAATGTATATCTAATATACTAGAAGCCTTGTTAAAAGAAAAGGAATATGTTTTTCCAAAACTCTCGAACTAAAACATCGCTCTTCCATAATTTTTATAAAAATGAACTGTATCATAGAATTTTATAAGAAGATCATGATATACCATATCCTGATTCTTTGAATTAGTTACATATATAATTTTCTAACTATTTTTCCATGTGATTTCTAAAATTAGAGAATCACACTTAAAAATGAAATTTGGGTCCACCAACCATTCTATGTAAATTAACTAGTCCTTGAGTTCATTGTTTGAGGCCAATGGATTATACATGGAAACTTCAAGATACATTCACATTTTAATGAAACAGGAAAAAATGAATAGTGGATTTGAAGATCATCTGAGCTTTGGTGAAAAATCATTGAAATAACTGATACATGATACGAATAGGGTGGTCCATTATATAGACTTCACGAAGACAGTTCAAATTCCAACATCAATCCAATAGTTGTGATTTTTCGGATCTGATATGATTGTTGACATAAATATTGAAGAATTATTTATAGGTTCCTATCTTTTGAGGTTTTAAGAAAAAAATCTGATTTAAGGAAATTTGAATCTGATAATGTTTTCTAAAAAGATGATAGAAATACCTACAAGTAAAAAAATAAAATTTATAATATTTAAGTAAGGAAACATACAGTTCAGATTTCTCAAAATGAATTTTCAATTTTGATAGGTTCTTGTTGAATAACACAGGCTTTAGAAATTTTCTTTTGGTAAAGAAATTTTTTTTATGTTCTTAAAATGATAGGTTCCAAAAAAATTGAAAAGGGAAATATAAAAAAACATATGTACTCACCCTATGAAAATAAGTAACGTAATATTATGAGATGGTTTTATCAAGAAGTTAATATAGATTATTAACTTATGGTTATCATTCTTAACTTTTTTTAATGTATTAAAATCTTTCATAGGGTAATGATTTTTTTAAAAATTTCAGCAAGTTGTTCTTGAGTTTCGATAAATTGATGAATGATATATCCTTTAAGTTTGTGATCCCTAACAAAGTGATGCCTTATGTCTATCTGCTATGAACAATGGTGATGTGAGGGTTTTTTTATTAGGTAAATGGAACTAGTATTGTTACACATTATTTTCTTTAAGATAAAATCATTCCATATTCTGTGAGTGTGTGTTTCATCCACAACACTTCAGCTTCAGTAGTGGAAAGTTCTACATAAGTTTACTTCCTACATTAACAAGAAACCAATGAATCTCCTTAGAAATGAAATGATCCAGATGTACTTTTCCTATCCATTCTGCATCAACCAAAATCAGCATTTGAAAATAATTTTAAAACAAAAACAATTCCAGAATAATAGAAATGTCCTAAATCCAAGGTTCCTTTTAAATAGTGAAAATTTCTTTTCACTTCGTTTAAATGGGATTATTTTGGAATATATTGATATCGTGAAAATATTAATACTAAAAACATGTATTCTAGATGACTAGTTTTTAAGTATAATAGACCGCTTATCATACCCTTAAATGATGTTTGATCTACTGGTTTCCCAGCCTCATTAAGATCAATATTGGTTGAGGTACCGATCGAAGTACTTATAATTTTTATGGTTTTATATCCATAATTATTGAGAATATATTTAATATATTCATCATTATACATATAAGTTCCCTTAGATTTTTGAGAAATTTTTAAACCATGAAAAAAGGTTAACTCACCCATCATACACATTTCAAATTCATATTTCATGAGATTCGCAAATGAACAAGTTAAGGATTGCTGAGTTGATCTAAATATAATGTGATCAATATAAATTTTAATAATCATAACATTTTAATTATATTTACTTTTAGAAAGGTTTGAAGCATTAGTTTCATTAACATAATTTTTTTGTAATGAAAATATTGTAATTCTATCATACTAGGCTCTTGGGGATTGCTTAAGTATATATAAACCTTTGGTAAGTTTTTAAACACATTTAAGATGTTTTGTGTCTTAAAAATTAGGTGGTTGTTCAACATAAACATCCTCTTGAACATTTCTGTCAAGAAAATCACACTTCACATCCATTTGAAATATTTTGGAATAGAAAAATGCTACAAAGGCTAGTATGATAAGAATAGATTCATTTCTAGCTAATGAAGCATATGTTTCTTTATAGTCTATTCGTTATTGTTGATTATATCCTTTAGAACCTAATATTTCTTTATTTAATACAATGATTCCATTACCATCACATTTTTTTTCTAAAGAACCATTTTACAATAATTATAGAAGTTTCTTTAGGTCTTTCTACCATAGTCCAGACTTAGTTCCTTCCAAATTAATTTAGATCACCTTGCACGACTTTAATCCAATCATCATCACCTAAAGCTTCATCAGTGCTTTTATGTTCTAATTGGGAAAGAAATGGCTGATGATCTACTTTATTTCGTGGATAACTTCTATTCATTAAAAGTTTATTTACACCACCAATGATACCATCACAAGGACGATTCATAAGAAACAACTAATTTGGGTTTTGTAAAACCTTTTCTTCAATGTAAGGTAAAAAAACATGTGGATTAAATACTTCAGAAACATTTTCTTGGGTATTTTAATTATTAGAAGAGTCTTACAACAAAGGATGATAATCATTTTTTAAACACACTACTGAATATTTTGGTTGATGTTGTTTAAAAAATGATCAGTTTCGTCAAATTTATCATGTACTATTTCTTTAATAGTATAAGTATTTTTGTTAGACACTCTATATGACTTAGAATTAGTGGTGTAGCATAGGAAACTTCCTTCATCAGATTTGGGTGTGAATTTATGTATGTTATCTTTAGTATTCAAGATGAATACATTCCATCCAAATTCTTTGATGTAAGAAACTTTAGGTTTTCGAATAGTCCACAATTACAAAGAAATTTTATTAATAAGAGGTCTAATTAAAAATTGATTTATAGTTTAACAAGTTTTACTTATAGCTATAGCCCAAAACTGTTTAGCAATAAAATATTCACTCCACATGGTTCCTATTATCTCTTAAATAATTCAATTTCATCTTTCAACAACACCATTTTTTTGAGGAGTTATTGGGGATGAGAAATTATGAGTAATGAATTTTTCACTAAAAGAGTTTAAAAATATATATTTTATGATTCTCCCCCATGGTCACTGTAGATAGTTCTAAATGGAAGGTTTTCTCATTTTTAACTTGTGCTAAAAATGATTTAAAATAAAAAATTCTTTAGATTTGATTTCTATAATATTGACCCATGTAAATCTAGTGTAATCATCAACTAAAAAAACACATTGTATTTTACTTGAACACTTCCAGTTTGTTTTGGACTAAAAACATCTATATGAAGAAGGTCTAATTCATCAGAATTTGAGACTTCACTAATTGATTTAATGCTAGACTTATATTTCATTCCATATTGACAAGGATCATAAACTTTTGAATAATCAAATATATGATTCTGTAGATCCTTAACAACTGTTCTATTTGAGAGTTTTCATAGGTTCATAAGCTTATAGTTTCCTAGTATTCTATTTCATAACAAAGATTTATCTTCTATTAGACTAAGGAAAGGTAGGTCATGAATACTAAAGTCTTCTTTGTTAAGTGTTAAAACATTCTCATGCCTATGGACAGATAGAATAAACTCCTCCCTGTAATTGTGTAATAGACATTTATCATTACTAAAATTCACAAGGTAATCTTTATCACATAATTTTCATATGCTTATAAGGTTTTTCTTAAAACCTTTAACAAATAAAAAATTGGAAATTAATATTATTCCTTAAATAAAAATGCTACATATTGCAATAATTTATCCCTTAGCATTATCTTTTAATGTTACTTTTCCTCCATTCATATTAATATTATTTTCAAAGAATTTTTTGTTATCAGTCATGTTCCAAGAGCATCCAATATCCATGTACCATGTATTGTTGTTGGATCTTCCTTTGTTTTCCTGAAAATAAAATAGTTAGACTTTTGTAATCCAAACATACTAGGATCCAAAATTGTTAGAAATTAAAATTTTATGTATCCATATTTCATAGAAAAGTAAGCCTTATGAAAACCTAAGGATTAGGTTTTATTCAAAGAACAATTGTTCTCCCAATGTCCACCACTTTGACACTTAGTTCAAAAAGGGGCACTTTGGGGAATAAAATAGTCTTGACGAAAAACTGGTTTTGGATTAGAATAACCAAATCCAGAACTATTATTTTGAGGAAGAAGCTGTGAATTAATTTTTTTAAACCTTCATTACCATGAGTAAAGTTTGGCAATAGTTTATTTAATGACACAATTTCATATTTTAGTATGATGAATAAATAATTATCATCATAGTCATTAGTCTTAGAATTCGAGTTAGTCTCTAAAACATTTTTCATAGAAATAATATTTTCAAGATCATTAGAATGTTTATCCTTCATAGAATTAACTTCCGTAAGGATTTTAGAAATATTATCAAAATCAAGGGTTTTCAGATCCAGACCATTTGAATGATATGATACTCCTTTAGTTATAATAGATATTATAGAATTTTATTTTTATAACTTCTTTTTAATCTTACAGTTATCATTCTTAATTAATTTAGAAAATATAGAGACTTCTTCAAACAAAGTTAAGGTATTATCATATGATGAGGAGGATTATTTATCCAAAGATTCATAAATATCATTCTCAAGATAATTAGAATTTAATGAATTTTTTTTAATGATTCATCATTGTATAAATTATAAATAAGACATTTATTTTCAATATGTAATCAAGTTATATGACCAATATTCTTCTGACTAGAGGATTTATATTCTGAGGATTCACATAAAGAAACACCACCATTGGAACTCCTTGTGTCATTAGCCTTTAAGAACTTCTTAGCTTTTGATTTTTTGTACTTGTTTTTGTTCCTTTTATGAATGATTATCTTTTCATTATTTTCTCTTGATCATAGGATAATCATGTCTGATATGTCCATCCATTATTCATTCATAAAAAGTTACTTCTGAATCATTATTATCTTTTCTGTCTTTTTTCAAATATATGTACTGAAAATATTTCTTTCCCAAAATTTTTTTCATCCTTCCATCAAGATTGGATATTTCATTCTTGGTCTGATCACTATCACTTGATTCAGATAATACAACAACTCTCTTAGAATTAGATATAGTTACTCTTTCTAGTGTCTTGGATTTAGATTTAATAGTGAAATAAACTCTTCAATTGCCATTTTTATTCTTATTAATGATTACATCTCTCTCCATTCACGTTTCCTGTAGAAGAGGAATTTTAAATAACCCATTAAGAGTAATGTTATATACTTTCCTATTTTCATCAATAGTTGTCCTTATAGATTCCAACTCATTCATCATAATATCAATTATCTTTTCTACAAGAATATCATAATCATGTCCTTTCTCACCCATAGATTGAAGAATTTTGGAAATAGTCACAAACCATTAATGAACTTTGTATATAGGTTCTCCATAAAGGAACATAATACCATGATATTCGGCTCAAAGAATAGATCTTCTCATTTCATTGACGTCAGATGTGACCAAATGTGTTGCTTCTAACTTCTTTCATATATTATTAGTAGCTTCACATGATGAAATTTGGCTATAGATATTCTTGGTTATAGAACATAATATAATATTGTATACCTTGGTGTTAAGTTGACACTCTTGTTTGTCTTGATTGTTAAATTTTTTGATTTCATTGTCTGAAATTTTGTAGTCTCTCATTAAAATAACAAGGCTCACCACACTAGAATTGATAATAAAAGTGTCCACCCTATCTCTTCAGTACTCATAATTATTTCCATCAAATATTGGGGGACGATTAGGATTTAGATTATCTATATAACCAATGGTCATTACTTCCATTGTATAATAACATACAAAATATATTTTCCACATAATATTTTAGTAGTAAAAGTGTTTAACTATTGAAAAACATTAAGAAAAAATTGAACAAGTAATGTAAATCATGAAAAGTTTGAGAAAGAAAAATTATATACAAGTATTAGTATATAAGAGACCCGCTCTAATACTAATTATAGCATCTGAATATTGATATTGATTCTCAATTACAAGAGGTGGGTGAATTTTACATTTAAAAACTTTCATTTTTCTCCTTTAAAAAAATATATGATTAATGAAGTTATACAAAAAGAATTCAAACCCCTCTTTAGTTCTTATGAAAGAAACTAACTTTACTAGGATCTGATAATATGGATCCGATAATGAATCTTAAGAAAATTTTACTTAGGTAAAGATTCTACCTTATAGAATATAGAATGTTGTTTGTATCAGAGTATACCCGAATAACAATGTTTTAGAATGTTATACATTATTTCTTTAACAAAATGTGGTTGAATTAAAACTCATAACAACAACATGTAAACAAGTCTAAGAAGTATTTTAACCCCAAGAGAAGGGTATTAAAAAACCTTGGATAAAGGTCCCTTGATTTATACTTTCATGGATGTACATCTTACCCCCACCAGGGTAATCCCTCAATTAGAATATCAGAATCAATCTTGTTATCCCCACAATCCCTCGATCTCTATGTTGATCGACACATTTGTATTCCTATCCCCACAAGCCCTAGATTAACCAGAAAAAATTAGAATCAAACTAAGAATGCTGAATAAGTTTTTCATAGATTGAACAAGTAGTTCATATCTTGAACAAGTTTTTCACAACAAACAAACAAGGGAAATTGTTAGAAGAGCTCCACAACACAAATTCTATCTATAGAACTCAGCACACCAAAATTCCAAAAAAAAACATCATTCAAATAACTGGGTATTTCTAGGCATGGATTCTGATGATTAGATCCTTCCTCCAATAGTCATATTTTTATTTAAATCTCAGAGGGACCTGTACACGTGTCACTCAGCCAACAGTAATTTAGAAATAGATTGTTCAACATCGTTTCATGTATGAAAAAAAGGGAAACATTATCATTCTTAAGAATCATAAAAAGTTTAAGAAACATTAACATTTTTATGATCCAGTAAAATGAAATATTAAAATAAGGTAATGAGGTCACTGTAAGAAAGGAATTTAATAATATTATTAAGAAATTGAAAATCAGAGTCTAAAAATAATAACAATTAGATTCTAAAAAAATAGGGAATCAGAGTCTGAATTCCGATGAATTAAAAATATGATTTCAGAATAAATTAGTGAATTATTTTGTAAGAAGTATAATTATGATTATAGAATAAATCTGAGTCTGGTTTTGGAAGAAATCAAGGTCTTACTTAAAAAATTGGAGTCTGATTTCAGAAGAAACCGGAGTCTGATTTCATAAGGAATCGATGTATGATTTGAAAAGAAAACGTTGTCTGATTCAAAATAAATTGGAGTCTAATTTATGAAAAAAATCGGAGTCTGATTTCAAAAGAAATTTTAGTGTGATTATATTAGAAATCAGAGTCTTATTTCAGGAGAAATGAGAGTCTGATTTCTAAAGAAATTGAATTCACAATTTTGGGAAAACCAGAATCTAAGAAACTCTAAAGTTATATGTTAGGTAAGGTTCTTATTTTTGGTTTAATAAAAATATGGTTAGACATGGTTTATGAAAATATTATATATGGAATTGAAGAGAAAGGTTGAGAAAACACAAAGAGAGACTCATAACTACCCACACACACAAGGGTTTTAAACATAGGGAACTACTACATGTTCCATCTCTAATCCCTTTATATCAAATCACATTTAATAATTTATTTATATTAAATGAATAAATTTGATACATCATGTATCCCCTTCAAAAAAAATCACTAGTAACTTTATATTTAACTAAAAGCTCAATGAAAACATGAAATTTCATTAAACTCCATTTTTAACAACTAAACATTTCTAGAAGTCCTTTTCTTTATTATGAAATTGTGTAAAAATCCATTAAAAGTTAATGTCACCTACAAGAGTCTAATTTTAACCAAACCAGGCTCATATAAATGCATCCAAATAGATGTATTGAAATTCATTAATGTTTCAAAACACCTAAATGGGTGGTCTCATAAATACATTCCCTAATTGACCTACATGGGAATAGTTGAGCCTTTTGTAGTTAACCAATTAATTTCAAATAATAAATCACACATCCATTTATATCTATAAGTGTTTCACAATATAAAAAACTCACACAATGGTTTGACTACATGGGTTTCCATTTCCCAAATCATGAAGTTCACATACACTTGATGGATTGAAATTTGGATCCAATTAATAAAAACTGATCCCATTTTAGAATTTAACATGCTCAATTACAACAGTTTGGTGATATGGGAGGCCACCTACTAGCTTGTATAGTTTGCATACACTTTACAAATGGGAATTTGGCTCCCTTTAGTCAAAATAAATTTCACATGATAATTGAAATTTAGTAGCTTGTTATATTTTAACCATAGTTCTAATCATGTATCTACATTATTCTCAAGATGGTTTGATTATAAAGGTTACCATTTCTTATTTATAAGTCTCGCATTCACCTTATAATCAAAGAATAGTTTTCGTTCATCCATAACCTACATATATCTTCAGAACATTATCAAACCATACATATAAAAAAAACAAAAAAACATTCTATCATAAGAAGTAAACATAAAAACATGCTATAGCACAAAATCATGGCATATTAATCAAATAGTCATGTCATACTAATAATAATGAAATCATAAAAATTACCCAATAATGTAAAAATCTAAGAATGTAATTATAACACCTAACATGGAATAATTCTCATGGTATATATTCATAATCAACGTGTTGACAACATATGCAGCAACATGGCTTGAAATATGCATGGATTTTGAGTTCTCTAAGTGCGTAATATGATGCATGTAATGCCGATTCCTTGCCTATCAGGATGAGGGTAGAATTACATAATGTTAATAAATCATAATTAATTGAAAATAATTCATTTACTATAATTAGATTCATATCAAATTTAACTACGAACAACATAAGTAACAATCCATTCCTTGAACACTTGGTTATTTCCTCATACATTGGGTGATCAGTCCCATGCATAAATATTAGCCAAGTTCCAAAATATTCCAAATATCATGTATACCAACCCCAAACTATAAGACAAAGGAAATTAAAAACGTCTAATATAACTTTTTAACATCTCGGCCTAGCTCACCATCAAATCGATAGTCAGACCAGTGGGTCACATGGAGTTCTGCACATCTCTCCATATTCTAGAGGCTTCCAAATAGTAATGAGGGTCTTGGGAGGTGATAGTGGGGAGATTATACCATCAAATAAGAGTTGAAAAGTGGAAAAATTACAATATGTACCAGAAAACAGGGGAAACCTTGTAAAACAAAGAATAAAAGCAGAAGATAAATTCATATATAACTAAAAAAAGTGTCCAATTCCAGTTCATAAGACAGATAAATGCATGAAATAGTAAT
Organism: Viscum album; assembly: GCA_963277665.1. Classification (NCBI taxonomy): domain Eukaryota; kingdom Viridiplantae; phylum Streptophyta; class Magnoliopsida; order Santalales; family Viscaceae; genus Viscum; species Viscum album. The sequence continues at coordinate 957,264,762 of OY728158.1, read as the reverse complement.
GATATATGAAGGAAAATAGTAAACAATACAACATGATTTACAAGACAGGTAAATAATAAGTAAAAGACAGAAAATCCCCACGGGTGATCTCCTTGAGCATTCTGTGCATGAGCTAAGTCCCTTTCTCATAAATCCTATGTACAAGAATAGAAAAAAAAAAGAAAAGTCTAAGGCCCTATGAACATGATTGTCTACTTGGGTACCAAGGGTACCTGAGCTGGGTGTGAGATTAATTCTCAGTAGTCCGGCACCCATGGTTTCATTCCCAATATAGTGGAATTTAAATTAGACAATGTGTAGGTATGCAGAATTTAATAAAGGAAGATACATAAATAAATTACACACATCTAGGTTCTTAAGTAACACCTGATGGGTATAACATCTTTGTCACATTTCTAGGATAATTTTCTAATCATGTCACTATATATATATTATCTAGGACTAGGTATGAATTCCCTCTATCCATACATGTATATAGTGGTTGTAATTGGTGTGGGGGTAAGAATTCCTCCCACCCATACATATATAATTAGATGTAATGGGGTACGAAAGCCTCTCATCCATAAGTATAAGATAACTGTACTGAGGTAAGAATGCATCCCATCCATAACATTTATAATACTAGTATGGGCTAAGAATGCCTCTAATCCAAAATTTTTATAATATTGGCATGGGGTAAGAATGCCTCCCATCAATAATAAATTACATTGATGGAATGGCATAATAATGTCTCCCATCCATAATCAAATTCAATAGTTTCATTAGGTAAGAATTCATCCCATCCATAAATAGATTATATAACAATTCATAATGCAATACCTCTTAAGCATTTCAAATTAAAAAAAGAATTGTCTTTGACATATTCATTATCAATTCACCAGATGAGGCATAGACCACTCATGCATGTCATTTTTCAAACCCATATAAGGGTGTTATCCCATTAAAAAAACATCATTCACATTTATAATATAATTCACATGGAAATGACTCTTATAGATAACAGTAGCCACATTCACTATTGTTTTCATGGAACAATTTAATTTAAACCATTTGGTATAAGGAAACTAATTAATAATTACCTAATACATAAATCATGGTATTTAAATTTTTGTAAGTCATCCTATTTAATTTTCATAAACATAGAGAATGGATTTAAGGTATATTAGTCATGTTCATTTCAATTGAATGATTCCACTTTCTCATTTAATCTATCCTAATAAAATATATTTAACCCTCATATCTCAAGGAAAATTACATTTAAAGGTTAAGATGGAACTAATTAAATGTTCAAAGAAATAAGAAAAGACCATTGAGGGGAAATTTATTTAGTAACATAACTAAGAGTCTTAGTATAAAGAAGCTATAAGGAATTACATAACAAAAGAAACAAGCATAGAGAAAGACCATTACAATAAGCCTTTCATGCTAGAACTCACACGTTATCACTGTGAGTTTTTGAAAGAATCTCACCTCTATTGGATGGTTTTTATTAAAAATCATGGTTTTGTTTATAAAATAAAAATTTATCAGAACTAGAAGATTACCAGAGATAAAAAATTAACTTATCAAGGGGATATTTTTACGAAATTAATGAATTTTAAATTAAAAGGGTAAGAAAAGGGATCTTACCTTATGGTGGAACCAAACCAAAAAATTCATATCTTGACACTTTATAACTAAAATATTCTACTACCCCACTTATCACATGCACCTTATCATACTTATAGGGAAACCTATTCCCTTTTCACACATCCTCATGACCATGAAAATGTGCAAGGGTATCCTTACACATATGCTTATATGCATATACCCATCTTTACTCACATACATATTCATTCTTATATATCTATTTATTAGAAAAAAAACCTATCCCCTGACATGAATATTCACTTCCATGGTTGAATATACACAAAATGAGGGAACATATATATATATATATATATATATATATATATGTATATATACTTACCTATGCATGCACAGATGATTCGCCTTAGATCTTGCAACTCGAAACCACATGACAAGGACCAATGAACAACAAGATAATTAATAGAATCCTTAAAACAAATAAAGACCCTAATATATTTTATAAAAAACAAATCATAAAGAAAAAAACTTACCTATATATGATGTTAGTGGAACGAAACAACCCTAACCATCTCTCCTCCAGCTGTAGTTTCCAGAACACACCCAAACATAACCTGAGAGGCCATTCAAACCCCCTCTCGAAGGATGAAACAAATAAAATTAGATTCATACTATACCTAGAGTTCATAAAAACATCACGGGTTGAGGAAGGGGAAAATTATAATCTATAAACAATTAGTATAAGGAATGATGGACTCTACCTTGGTGATTCGGAGAGAAACAATAAAGTAACCTAGCTGAAAGTTAGAGATCAAAAGAGGTTCCAAAAAGGGGGGTCACACGTTGAACTGGGAACCCCCTGTGGGTTTCACCATGATTAGGTATGAGGGATGATATGGGTGAGTGATGTTTTGATTTTATTATAATTTAATAAAAATAATTCAAATTATAAAACTGGGTAAACCGCCTTGTTTGATGGGGACGGTTTTCTCGACTGTACGCAAGACGTGCAGTGCATAGTGAAAGGAAACATCCTTTAGAGAACGTTTTTTTATTCTTGGAACATGGTTTAGAAAACTTTTCATTTCCTATGCAAACTGCCACAATCCTATTTGAACAAGTATTTAATGATTTACTATAGTCGGTCGTACGATTTCAGAGAAACTGTGCACCGTCTACAGCTCTTCGAAACATGTCTATTCCCAGTCCAGAGATCCTAAAACTCCTTGATCCCCATAAGAAACATAACGGACCATCACCAATGTCCAAAAATGTCACATATATAAATTCTAACTCTTATAATTCAATTCTGATCCTGATTTTAAAAATGGTCCGTTCAGTAATTGAAAATGTCTGAAAAACCTTCACATTTAGTTTGGTTTAAAAATGAAGATCCTTATAACGAAGGGTCAGATAATTTCCCACCCATAAAACCATATTATGACATATAAAGAAATATTATATCACAATGGGAAAATTTTCCCAGCAGGATATACATTTTTTATATCATAATCATTTAGGTGATAAGTATCCCACCTAGATATTCCATCAAATATCATAATCATGAGGTGGATAAGAAGCCTTCCAAGATATGACATCATATATAATACTCATCAGTAAGATAAGTGGCACACCTATATATACTATCACATATCAATCTCAGGGGTTGGAGAAATGGCCTTCCTCAATATACCATCAAATATCACCGTCTTTTGGGGGTTAAGTGGCATTCTTGGATACAACATCATGTATCATAATCATTAGGGGATAAGTGGCCATTTTGGAAATTCAATAATTTATCATAATCATTTGAAGGATTACTGGTATTCCTTGATATACCATCATACATCGTACTGAGAGGGGGGATGTGTGGCTGCCAAAAATTTCCATCACATATTAAACTCATTAGGGGGGAAAAGAGGACCGCATGTATATACAATCATATTGAATGTTCTGGGAACAACATAATCATTTGACTCGAAATTCCCAACCTTGATTTTTTCCATGATTAATGATAAATCCATTATTTACATGATAATGAACTCTATATCGGTATAATTTAATAAAAGAATATAGACAAAGGATAAAATTCAATAACCTGTGTGCATGATCCCCACATATTATTTATAACTAATTTATGAAATTAAATAATTACCTTCTTATAATTCATTCTTTATTTATGAATATGAAAAAGGATCTAAATCATACAATAGTTTTGTTTTAGGAATCAATGTAATATTCCATGTAGCATTGATCCACATGTGTTCCAGAAAACTCTGAATGTCTCTGTAGGAATCTTCGGGTCCGAGCATGGAAGATCAAGATGCCTATGTTGTTCTCCTTTGATCACCTCGGGAATCACTTCCAAATAATTATTCTTGATATCTATTTAGTAAATAGTGCATGGTGGAGGAATATCACTCTCCCTTCATGATATTTTTCCTGAAAAAGGGGTCTCTCAAGGGCTTTAAGAGGATTCTTTGAATTCATTTTCCACTGTAAGAAACAAATTGGCTCTCTTGAAAAGTAATATAATTGGGTTAATATACCACTATGGTTAGAAAAAATAATTACTAAACTTCCCATTAATATTTATTTAACAAAAAGGGAACCACATGTCTATTATTATTTATCATAATATGCTAAACTAGTGAATAAAATTTAAATGCAATTTATTCAGATAATACTCAATATATATTATTTCACACTAGGCCTATAAAATTGGTCCACCATTCCTCCATAATATTTATTGGACCTTGAATAATGATCATTTATTCAATGAGTAAATATCAAAGTATTGTTCTCCAATTAATATGTAATTATTATATTCAACCAATAGAAAATAAGTATTTATTAAATATTTTGATCACAAAATATTCCCTCAAATAATTAGTGAAGGAGTATATGTGATCAAGAAAACATGAATAATTCTAAACCCACATGAAGTAAAAAATATTTATTCAACTTTTTATATAATAAATAATAATATATTATTTATCTAAGATTCGGGGTACACTTACTATGTGACCGTCTCAGATGCTTTCTCAATTACATTAGGTGAAGCTGCCCAAATTCCAATGATAAAATATAGGAACAAGCCAATGCACCCACAAAGAATGAATATTATGACTCAATGACATAATACCTCAAATGAACACTTACAATGTAATATAATCCCTTTACAATGATATCTCTAATAATTTAAGTTTCATGATAGTTCCATCAACCTATATTCTCAATGACTTTTTATTTGAATTTTAGGAAATTGAACATGCTTATAGAACATCAGTTCCATGTATTTAATTAATCTATATCATTTATATCAAATGTCTTGAAACATAAACTTCCATTAAATAACATAAGGAAAAAAATAATTTCTCACAATAGTCATTAATGAAATATTACTTGTGACGTACCCAATGTATCCTACCTCATTATGAACTTATTTTATCACTATTTTCATCAATACATGAAATTACGTGATTTGTAATACTCATTAGTAATAATATTAAATTATAAATATCAATACAGATTTCTAAAAATAGGAACATAAAATGAAACATATAAATGTGGACTTCCGTCTAGCGGGTCTCATTCTCATAATATCCTAAAATGGATATTACCAAGGGTGCACACCATGAGAAGGTGCGTTAAATTCCTATGAGTCCCCACCCATAATATCTAGAATCATGTTTTTCCACCAGATGATTTCAATATCTATAGAAAAAATATTTAATAACACCTTCGTGGTACTTGTGGGTTTAAAACATAGAAAGAAACTACTACGACCTTTCAGTATGACATCCACTCTAATGGTATTATCACATCATATGTTATGAAGAATAAATATCATGATCAAGAAAAGAGTTTATTAATATTAAAAAGAACCAGAATACCGGTTATCATAAAGTACATAGAAGTTGGTTCTAGGTAAAAAATTCCAACAGATATCCACTTTCACTAGATCCAAAAACTAACAACCTTTAGTACTATGGATCTCATATTATACTCATGATTCTATTTAGATAATCCTTGAGTCATGGTATCCACCATATTTTAATCTACAGGGAAACTTATTACTATATATTTACCCCTATGAGAAAAATCCGTCATGAAGTGATACACTCAGAGTATGTGCTTAGTCTATTGGTGTGTCCTTGGCTCTTTAGATTGATTCAAAACTATTGTATTATCAAAATAAAATGTTATAGGGTATTTACAGATAATTTCCACATAATGATCCATATCCAAACTGCTTCCTTTGTTTCATCAGAAGCATCTATATACTTATACTTCACTATATAATTTGCGATGGTTGAATGCTTTGAACTCTTCAATCTCACATCTTCTGCATTGTGATTGAAAACATATCCTAACTAAAGCATCATATCATTCTAATATTTTTTTAAAAAAATTGCATTAGTGTAAACCCAAATGAATTGATCCTTATATCCTATATACACTTGGAACAAATACTTAGTTATTCTCAGATACATAAGAATAGATTTAACAGAAGACCAATGTTGTTCTCATGGATCTGATTGATATCTACCTCCCATGCTCAATGCATAGTCAACATCATTGTATCTTACTCATTCTATATTTATTTTGTTGTTTCTGGGGACACATTTTCATAGAACGATGTATAGCATGTGACATATCAATGAATCCCCTCTTGGATTATTCTATACTAAATATATTTAGTTTATTGTCAATGTATATACAATGACTTAATCAGAATTTCCTCTTGGATCTATCATGAATGATTTTGATCACTATAATATAGACGAATTCATCTAAGTACATCATGGAGATAAAAAAATTCACGAATCCATTAAAAAAATATAGGTTTTGTATTCCATTTACAATAAGTAATATGTCATGCACATATACTACAAGGATAACGATACATTTCTACAAATCCTCCCGTAAACACATGGGTCACATTAATTCCTAATCAAACTAGATTTTTTTATTGCTTTATCCATATGATTGTTTTTTCTGACCTTGATGATTAATTTAGTCCATAAATGGATCTCTACCACTTAAAATTATTTTCTGCATCACCTGGAGTCAAAAACAATTCTGGTTGTGTCATATAGACATCCTTCTGATGGTTACTATTATGAAAAGTAGTTTTGATGTCTATCTTCAAAATTTAATAGTCATGGTATGATAATTTTGAAAGTATAATTATGGTGGATATAAATATGGAAAATATAGAACATGTTTCATCATATTCAATTCATTGATGTTGTTTAAACATTTTATCCAGTATCCTTTATTTATAGGTATTTACTTTACCATCCATGCCCAGTTTTCTCTTGAATACACATTTTCATCCTATGGGATTTACATAAACTTATGCATTGAAAAAAACTCAAAAATGGTTTTGATACATGGATTCCATTTCAGAATTAATGGATTCTTCCCATCTTACAGCTTCTAAGATCTCTACATCCACTTTTTAGGAGATAGTTTCATTATTGTCAACAAATAACGAGAATCCATCTTTAGTAACTAGAAAACCACATCTCCATGGTTATCTTACCTCTATAGTTATCATATGTAGTGCTTTTTTTTCAATAATAACTTCTTCCACATAGACCTATGGAATCTGTTCATGTACCAACTATTGTGTATCTTGAGCACTAACTTCATCAGAGTAAATCATTCTCCCACAATCCTTTTTGAGGATTTTTCTTCTAAATAAAGGTATATTGTCTGGTGATAATTACATTATTGTATGAGGGGTTGTATAATTAGTATCAATTTTTTTCATTAGGATATATTATATTGAAACACTTTGTTCCATAAGGTTCTAGTTTATTTCCTAAAAAGTCCATAAAATTTACTCACAACTTAATACCCATGTCTATGAAAAAACATGTCTCTTTCAATTCTGTAACTCGAAGGATATCCCATTTTCCTCTTTAGTTGGCGCTCAGTTTTTTTATATTCCACAATTTGTAATGAATATCCCCAAAAGGAAAATGGAATATCTTCACGCCTCTTCAATGATGTTACCATGTCAAATAAGGTATGATTCCTCCTTTCACTAACACCATTCCACTATGGTGTATAAGGTGGAGGGAGTTGATATAGAATCCCTAAATCCCATAAAATTTTGATAAACTCTAGGTTAATAAATTATCTACTTTGGTCCAATAAAATATTCATTATATTCTTTCATATTTGATTCTCTAATTCATTCTTTAATTCACTAAATTACTTAAAGGACTCGAACTTATACCTCATCGCGTAGACGTATTCATATATACTCAAGTCATCAGTAAAATCTATGAAGTAAGAATAACCACCTCTATATTCTACTACAAATGATCCACATACATTAGTGTGTACCAATCCTAGAATATATGGGTTTCATTCACCCAATCCGCCAAATGGAGGTAGGGACATTTTTACTTGTAAAAAAGCATCAAATCGATCAAGTGGTTTTAGATTAGAAGATTATAACTAACCATCTTGGAAGAGATTTTTAAAATGTATCACATTTACATAATCAAGATGGTGGTGCCATATCAGTGTCTTATATCAGTCATGTAATCTTGATTCTTTATTTATTTCAAATACTTGATTTTCATAATATGTTATATAAAGACAATTATTTAAATGTTACATACAATAACATATGGTTTATTTATAAAATAAACAACTTTTATTCATGAAATTGAAAATAAAACCATTTGAATCTAGGAGTGATATGGAAATTATGTTCATGGTAACAGTTGGTTCATAATAAAAATACCTTAAAACTAATATTATTCACATTGGCAACGAATGGCGGTAGTCAGTAATGGCTAGAGAAGTCAGCCTCTCACCATTGGAAGCTTGAGAATTCTATTCTCCTCTATAATAATTTCAAAATAAACTTTGTTCATGAATTTGGACACAAATGTGAGCGCCACAAGATATATAGAATACCCAATGTGTAGATTTTGAAAGATTATAATTGATGATGAATTCACGTTTAGCTTCCTCTTTCTTTTAAGTTCATTTCTTCTTTCAATGGACATGATTTCCACTTAAAAAACATACTACTTGAATTTTCTTTCCCTATATATAGATCTTGGTCATCTAGGAAGGATGATACTATAGGGATTTAAACTTTTTTTCTGTGTTCTCCCCCTTCACCTTGTTCTTATTTTTTTATTCAACATAAGGACCATGGGTGTTTCATTACCCAAGTCCATATTCAATTTTAAAATTAAAGTAAGATTTTTTAAAAGACTATTCTCATTATTTATCATAATATAATTAATAATAAGACTAGATAAGGTATTGGTTAGTAAGGAAAGTATGTGATCTTTGTGAAAATCATTTGGGAATTAAATCTGTAATATGTTTAAGCATTAAATATAGCCAATCAGATTGACTATAAGAGGACCATCTGACACTAACTCTCTATAATTAGCTACAAACTGTGAATTTGATAACTCATATCTCTCTTGACTCACCATCTCTTGAAAAAGATCCCAAATGCGATACATCATGCTATACACATCTATGCACTTATGTCGCTTCAAAATCTCATTGGTCATGGATGATAGCATGAAATATTGAACATATGTAGCATTTTTCAAATTTTTCTCATAGAGAGAAACCTTTTCATCAGTTTCATAATTACCAAGATCATTAGGGATAGATTCATCCAACACATATAATTTCTATTCATGGTGAAATATAATGCACAAGCCTCTTTTCCACTCTTATAAATTTGGTCAAGTGAGAAGGTTATACTTATCAATTATGGATCATAGTGATTTGGTTAAAGTAATTTTATTGTTGCTTTTAAAAAAAATATTAGAAGATATTTATAACATCATCTTATTAAATCTAGATAAATAAATAAATAATAATTAATTTATTTAATTCCCCACTATTTTATCGAAACCCTATATCCCACACCATTAGATTCATGTTTCTTGGAAGTTCTAGTGTAAATGATCTATATTCCCATTCTCATTACACAGAATTTGGATGGTCAAGATATTTGAAGAGTTCTATATATGCATTAGAAATTAAAAATGTATCAAATCATAGTTCCCTAATCCATTGAGTCAACTCACCACCCCTTAAATCCTTAAATTGGATTTCATCAACCCTTGCCTCTTAGTTACATCATGTACTGAATTCGCTGTCAACACTTGATGTGAACTAATTAAATTAAACCAAAAACCTCATGTGGGAATTCCATGAAATTTAAAAGCACCTCAACTTTGGCTGGTTAAGAACTTTGAACAATGGTTTTATTTTAACTCATGTAATGGAAGGCTATACTGACATAATATATATAATTGATGGATTTTATCATTTTTTCATAAATTTCAAATTATTATATTTATTACATGACTATTAATAATAAGTGGATTTACATAAGTAGTTAAAAATATATTAGATAATATTCAAGCATAAGATAATTTATATTAGTTTTATCTTGTACACTTGTTATTTCCTTAATTCATGTGATCATGAAAAAAAATTTATAATAAAAAACCATGGAAACTGACTGAAATAAAATAATAAAGTGTATTGACCAGGATATTTTACTAATGGCTAGTTTATCTATTGGATGATAAACTAACCATCAACCTAGGCAAAAATACCTTTCTCCATTTGTGGGATAGGTTGTAGTTTTCCACTCATCCACATATGTATCTCTCTTTGATTAGTTTTTCCTTAGATCCAAACATGACCCTCCTCCAATATCATAGAAGCTCCATACATTAAATATTATTTTACTCACATGTATATGATGGGAATGGGTTTAAATAAAAAACCATGGGCACACAGACCATTACATAGCAAGAGGAGAGACGAAACACAAACCAAAAATTTAATTTGATAATAAATTAAAATAAACAAAACATATACAAAGGTATGTTCTATTCTCATGGTCATCCACATGAATGAAACAAATTACACATTTTATAAAATTATTATTCAATTCTTAATCGTTATTATTTAATATAATTCTCACTCAAATAAGTTAATTATCTTCATTAATTTATCAATTATTTTTTCTTAATTATCATATGAATTTACATTATATATCATACATCATAATTTAAATAAAATTTTAAAAAAATATTTAAAATTAACTATGTACATAAATTTACCTTGGATGAAACATTGTGAGTACCCATTTAAACTACCCAACAAGTATTATACACATATAATATTTACTATTGCGACATGTAGAATACAAAACTTATCACATTATTTCATTATGTGTATTATCAAAATAATTATTACATGAATTATATTTGTTTTCTGTCACATGTCATGCATTAATTCACATAGATAAATAAATCTAATAAGACTCAAACAATATAAGAAAATCCAAAAAAAATCTAAAATTAATTAATGATTTATATATGTCTTAAAACCCATCATATGGTGTGTCCTATCAACATAACCACCACACAAAATATGATGGTGATAAGGATTTCACAATAGAATAAATTAATTTTAATTCTATGCAATTTGGTTAAGCTACATGGTGTGTACATTTGATCTACATGGTGTGTTTGTTTTCTCACCTTCTATCCAGGTCACATTCCTAGGGAATCGACGTTAAAAAATTTCATGGAAAAATTTAGATTATGTGTTGTATATATGGGCTACATATAATGTGGCTTCTGAGTTACACATTAACAATTCAGGTAGGCCTTATAATAAGATATATACTGTGACTAAAGGACTACATGCCCTATATGGAAGTTACATAGCCTATAATACAGCTGATCATTCACCAGGGTGGCTTGATTAACATACAAAATATAATTAAATAAAATTCATATAATAAATTCACATTCCATGAATTAATTAATAATTAATTAATTGTTCCTTGAACACTTGTATAAGGTATGTACCTCTATGTTACATGACATTTACTCATCTGTTATTTTTCCAGACTCTTTAAAACATCTATATGATATCTTCTAATTTAGTTCATTCATGTAGTTGATCAATTTGATTATACTTGTGTTAAAACAATAGGAAGAAGAAGATATTGTAATTCAGTTTAAAGAAAAATTAATATATAATTTAATACCAATTACTTATGTGTAAAGAAATAAATTTTGTTTAAATAATTATAAATAATTGCATGGATTCTATGATACCACTTAATCGTTCTGGGTAGAGGGGAATCATGTGATGGTATGATCCCAATATTTCTTTTTTACCATGATTTATGATTAATCCGAAATTTAAAGGATGATAAATTCTACGATTAATAAAATTGATTAGAGAATATAGAGAATGGATTAAATGATGGATGCATAGTGCGGGATCATTACATATTATTTATAATTAGTTTATGTAGTTAAATAATTACCTTATTGAAATTCATTCTTAGTTTATTTATCTAAAAATGGTTCTACATCATATCATAAAAATGTTGTAGGAATTAAGGGAAGAATCTCCCTAGTGGTGATCCACACATGTACAAAAAATCTATAATACTCGTAGTAGGAATCTCTTGGTGCTTGTGTGGTAGATCCTAATGCTTGTGTCATATTCCATAGATCTCATAGAGAATTCATTTTAATTAATTATAATTTATCTCTATATAATTGAGAGTTGTAGGTAGAGTATGATCACTCAATATTGAGATAATTTATAATGAATCATAAATTACATGTATTATTTTTCGATATATTTTGAATTATTTTCATGACTATAAACTAAGATGGCGTCCGATACTAAGACCCGATGTACTCAGAATAAATTTTTGAATTATAGTAAATATATTAAATCAAATTCATAAAAATTTTGGTAATAAAAAGTGAAATAACTCCCAAACGGGGCCTTGAATCGAAAATTTGAGGGAACTATTGAGTTTAGAATGTTAGCTTTACCCTAGGCATGACTCGATCCCTGTCAGCAAGATTCATTTCTCTAATAGTCTTCATGGGAATAAATAAATGAAATATATTAAGTAATTATTTTTTTTTTGTTTTGATGCAACTATAGTTTTCTCCTTTAAATATATGGTTATAAGATTTCCTTGGTGTTGGATGCTCAAATACTGAAGATTTAGACAACCGTTGGAGAGCATTCCTAGAGAACGATGATGGATCAAAATTAGATCTTGGATCATTGCACCAATAAAGTTTACGGATCTTGTCAATGAAAAAAACCTAGATCTTCAACATCAAAAAACGATCCAAAATCCTAGTAGGATGTTTTTTAGGATTTCGATCCCATTTCAAAATTCTGGATGAATGAAACTCAATTCCATGAATAGAATTGATACGCGCATCATTGGTATAATTAAATAGGTGGAATTATTATTCATTAATTTTGATTTTTCCTACTTTTTTCTTCTTCTTCTATGACAACGAATCGAGGACAAACAGAAAATCATTGAACTTAATTCTTAAATTTTTTATTTCTTCCCCTATATTTTTCATGATTCATCAAGGGTATTTTCTTTTTTACCACATTTCTATGAATACTTAGTATTTTATTGTTATGTGACCATTCTTCGTTGTAAAAGATCAATACAGAGGGTGTGGATTGTGATCGATAGTATGATTGAGGTGCGACAATGGTGGGACATGATCAAAGGTAGATCATATCATATTTGAGGTATTTTTCTTCCAATAATTGACACATGAGGATGAATGACTCGATGGATGGTTTTGTAAGAAGATCATGGACCGAGATCACAGTTAACGACAATGTAATGGACCAATGGACCCTATATCTAAAAGTTCTAGTGGGCATAGAGACGTTGTATATTTATGATAAAGTGAAAAGGATGAACCTATGGATTTGTAAATTCTCTTCCAATTTTACATGAAACATGACGTTACACACTATGTAATCCCCTTACTGCAGCGTAAGGGATTTGACTGGAGTTAACTATCACACATCATGTGAGTTGGTCACATTTCATGTGACCCTTTCTAGTTGGATTCGAATGTTCATACGGATGTACATAGGCACAATAAAATTTACACAACCAATGAAAAATCATACACTTAGACATGAACACAATCAGGTGTACAAGGGACGGTACACAAACATAGCCATGGGTGCACTAACATGTCTAGGAAACATGAGCACGGTGTAATGTTTCTCTATATGCTCTGTATTCTTTCTACATGTCATGTATCTCGATACTTACATGTAGCATGAAGCCTTTTCACATGGGAAGAATTGGGGATAGCTAGACACCCAACGTGCCCAATGGTATACACTGTGTACCCCCTTCAAGAGTATTTGAACATCTTTGTTTCCTTAGTTTGAACCAGTATAGGTTAATTGTGTTCCCTTGGTCCTTTACCTAGAGGTTAAAGTGATACATTACATCCACATCATAGGATTGTGATCCCCTCAAGAGGCCGAGTCTTGGATAGAGGTTTGGTGTCCCTCTGTGAGACTAGGGTGCGATCCCCTATCTTTCTTGTTCCCTATATTAGATTTCTAGAATTAGTGTGCCCTCCCTCATCATTATTTTTCTCCTCCAACTAGTAGTCCATATGAGTAGGTTTTGTGACATCATCGATTGGACTCTCTTATAATGATAATTTATTTGAGTAAAATCCTAAGTCTTTTATTTGGTTATGACCGCCTAGTATAGTGGTGTCTTTCATGAATATATCATTGAGTTTTTTTATAAATTGATTTTAATGTATTGTATTTAGCTTACTACACATGGTGTTTAATGGTTAGTGTTTTCAGGGTTCCCACTAGTTATTGTTACACTCACCCTTTCATGGGATTTTCCCGCATGTGTTGTGTCTTATGTAAATGATGAAACATTTAACTATGTCCTGAGAAGAAAGGGAGTAGGTGTATCATAGATGGATATTATTACACTGATGTGGTTACCAATATCTTCCTTTTGACATTATTCCCCACAATTACTCAAGGTTGGACTCTTTACAGTTTATTGGTTAGGCTTGTATATGGACCCCTTTTTCTTCTCTCAGTACTATAATATCATACTCTAATGTGGTATATTGTATGTATTCATTAATTGGTATTGGTTGTTTTATATTTATTAATTTTTTTCATCTATATGTGAACAAGTATATATGTATTTTAGGTTAATGCCTCCCAATTTTGTAGTATCCCTGCTTTGTGTTTCTCTCCAGCTCCTGGACTATTAGAGGCCGGTTTGGGGTTTTCATAGGTCAGACCTTGATGGGTGGGGTCATGATAGTGTGATATAAGAAGAGTTATATTTTATCTTAGGTCTAGATATTGTGAGATTGGTTTAGGGAAACAATGTTTAGTGTTTTGAGTTCAGATTTCAGGCGAGGGACTCCAAAGTTGGTGCGGCAGCTGAGGTAGCCACACACCAGGACTCTTAAGACCATCCTTCTGATTGGATAAATGTAAAAATTCATTTCTAGGAAATTGTTTGTAACATATATCATATATGAATAGTTTTTTATTCCATGTAGTTCATGAGGATATTCCACAGATATACTGTTTTTACCATGTTACATCTTGCTTTTTGTTAAGGATGCCTCCACATAGGAAACCATCCCATATTACACTACAGGATCACAAGGGTGATATTCCTAGTGAAGAGGTATCAATAAAGGTTCATGTACTGGAGATATAAAGTCCAGATAGTTTACCATATATACCACCACCCATTGAGTATCATCTAGAACATGAACTACCAATTGAGGATACACACATTTCGAGTGTGTTTCATGAGTTTTATATGTACATACCACCTATCATTTTGGAGTGATATTGGACCCCTTTGTGGCTAAGGAATGGATCATGTTAGTTACTTTCATGTTTCACCTTTTCAGGATGCATGCATATTAGATGGTGTTCCTCAAAGAGAGATTTATTCATGGATTCAGTTGGTTATTGTTGAGGTTATTGAATCAATCATATGATGAGATTGATCTCCCTTGGTCATACATTGAGCCTCCCTTCAGGGAGGAGTTCTATCTCACCACATTGTTATTAGTATGAATTTAGGATCTTCTATATCTATGGAAGGGTAGTTTGACCATAGAAGATTACTCAATGAGGTTTACTGGTCTCTTTACTTTCTCCTTAGATATGGTGTGGTGTCATTTATTTATAGATCTATCCTTTGAGAAAGTATTGTTCTAGGACATGAGGGATTTAGTTGTATCATTTTACATTCACACCTATGTTGGGCTATTTGAGTGAGCCTTGGTAGTGGAAATATTTCTGGAAGAGTAGGCACCAGATGTAGGATCTAGTAGTGGGAACCCAGTAGACAAGACTTAAGTAGTAGGGAGCTAATGACAGTTATAAAGATACAATCATTTCATAAATTATAGGAGTTGATCATTGAACATAAGGTCAGTGGTTCAGGTATCTCAGGGTGGCTTGAATTAGCTAATGGTTATGCAGTTTTTCTCCTATGATGGATGAAGACATATAGTTTCGGATAGTGTGACCTATTGTACAGTTGATCATGAGATGGTTGAGGGACCTCTGAGAATGAGACAGAGGAAGGAGTAGGGTGGTTTTCATGATGGTATACATGGAAGTGGGGTTTAATGTTTAGTAGGAGATGGTCATAGGATCGATTAATTACCACCACCACCCCTCGGGTGGTCCATGCTAAGCTCATGGAGCTGGTGGATAGTGATGAGGATATCTGCAGGCTATGGAGACCTTTAAGCCCATGTATATAGAGATGATATAAGATATAATCAATATATTTTCTATTTTAGATTCAGTAATGATAGAAACAAGTTTGATTTAAACCATCCTTTACATTTCACTAATTTTGGACTTATAGATTCCAGACAGGCAATGAATCAGTGATTGTGCACATGTTACCAAAGTTCAATCTTATTCTTGAAGGTGAGTTTTTTTGTGGGATCTCTTCATAGTAGTTAGGAGGACAAACAAATTCATTATAGGTATAGACTAGTTGTTCATAGTTCATTCCAATAATGAGATGTTTAGGTAGATGATGTAGTGTGTCAAAATTGATGGAATGATGTTTTCCATTATGAGTGAAAAGGGATCCATGGAAAATTAGGATGAGAACATTCATAGAAGAGTGTAGATGATTACTCACCAATTGGAAAGAACGACTCTTAGAGAAATGGATTCTCTGGGTTATCAGTTTCATATGGTGGGGGATGAGTATTAGGAATTCATTACTAAGAATGTACCTGGATTAACTCCACACTAAGGGATATAATTATGCATTGACTTTATTTCAGGGATGACACCATCATCTTCCACAGCATTTTAGATTTCTCCCGTAATGCTTTGGGAGATGAGCATGAAGTTGGAGTACGTATAGGATAAGGACTTTGTGAGACCCAACATTTCCCCCTAGGGAACCCCAATGTTGTTCACCATGAATGTAAACAGGATCTTGAGGTTATGTGTGTATTAGTAGTTCATGAATCTAGTGATTGTGAATAATAATTATCTGCTATTAAGGATTGATGACCTCTTTGATTAGTTGAGAGGGGTACGATGGTTCTCAAATATTGACCTAAGATTATACTATCACCATTTGTGAGTACTGGATGATTGTATATCGAAGAATAATTTTTGATGTAATTATAGTCACCAGGAGTACTTCGTGATTCAATTCAGAATGAAGAATTTCCTCATAGTGTTTATGGAACTCATGAAAAGGATCATTGATCCTTCCATTTATCTGTTCATGGTAGTCTCTGTCGATGACATACTAGTGTATTCAAAATACGAGAAGGGGCACATGAGACACATGAGGATGGTCCTGGAAACACTCAAAGAGCACCATATTTATGAGAATATCTCGATGTGTTAGTTTAGGTTTTGATTGGTCAACTTTCTATGAAACATTCATTCATAGGCTATAGTAGTATTGGAACAGATAAAGGATGAGGAAATTATTTCTTGTGAGACACCCAAGAGTGTTACTGAGATGCGACGATTCCTTAGGTTGGAGGGGTACTATCGCCCGTTTGTACATTATTTCTTGAGAGTGGAAGCACCCTTGACATCTTTGACCTAGATAGGGAGGCCTTTTGTATGGACTTAAAGGTTCTAACAGTGGTTTTCTGGAGCTAAGTTAGAGGTTGATGAGAATTACCACATAGAGGATTCTAGAGGAGGATTTCATGTACATAGTGTTCTATGATGCATCATGGAAAATAATTGGTTACGTTCTGAATTAGAGGCATAAAATTATATATTATGGTTCATTCTAATTGATTACACATTATTATAACTACATGGATTGTGATCTTGAGTTATATATGATAGTATTCACATTAAAGATATTGAAACACTACCTAATGGAAAATCATTTTATCATCTACTGTAACCAGAATAGTCTCATGTATATATTCTAACAAAGTGATCATAACATGAGATAGAGGTGATGGTGAGAGTTCCTCTAATACTATGATTTTGAGATTTTCTTTACTCATAGTAAAGGGAATATGGTGGTAGGAACTCTCACTAGGATATCTTATTCTCAGTTTTTGGATGAGGAGCCAAAGTAATTAGCCTCATTTTAAAAATCTATCGTGGACCGGGATGGTGCATCATATATTCAAGATATGGTTGTTACCACAACATCCTTTATATAATTTCATATATTATTAGCATGGTTATATTGAATGTGAGACCATACATACCCAAATATCCATTGTACATGCTCTTGATGGATATTCCGAAGGTGGAGGTAATATTATCCTATTCATAGAATGGATGATGGTTACTTTGGAAATACGGTAGGAGATAATTTGGGTGTTTCATTTATCCAATTTGACATTACAAACATGTATTGAAAATATGTAACAGGGCCTCTGAGGTCAAATTTGGTGGTCATTTATGATGAACGTAGTTTCTGTGTTTGTCTCTCGATGCCTCAATTGTCAACAATTGAAGGAAGAGGACTTGGTTCCCATGGGTTTAGTTCAACCCGTTGATGTTCTAGAGTGAAAGTGGGATGGGATACCCATAGAATTGATGATGTTTTTACCACATATCTCCATGGGACACAATTCCATCCAAGTGATCATAGACTGACACACCAAATTAGCACATTTCCTAGCTATTCTAGAGAAATGTTTAGTAGAGAGCTTGGGGAACCTCTATGTATATGAGATAGTTTGAATCCATGGAGTTCCCATGATGATCATCTTGAACCATGATGCCCCTCTCAAATATAGTTTATAGAGGGGATTTATGGCGGCTTTTAGGACTCAGTTGAATTTGAGGATTACAGTTCACCCCCAGATAGATGCCTAGACAAAGAAGACCATTCAGGTCATGAAGTACATGATGTAGGTTTACATGTTGGACTTTTTACATAGTTTTGAGGATAACCTAACCATGGTGCTGTTTGCGTACATCAATAGAAACCATTCCTCCACTGGTTTTGTAAGAAATCGACCCCAGTTCCCCGAAGTCAGTGCCTTATTTTATTAAATTGGCATATAAGAAAAGATTATGTATCCGGAATGACCAAGTAGTTTTGAATATTTGGAAACGAGATAAAAACATAAGATCAACATTAATACTTGAAATTAAATACAACATATATGTTTTGTTGGTAACATCAACAACTATAAGTTTGTCCCTGCAGGTCATTCTTAATAAACTTCTTCATGTCCTGAGAAAATGAAACATAGGAAAGGGGTGATCTCAAATGCAAAATAAGGGTAATAAATACAGTATAATATATCATAAACATAATTATTATTCATGGTGAATAAATAAAAACACATGTCTTTAAGATAAACATGAACACATTATGGAAGGAATAAGAGATGAATAAATAATTCCATAATAAAACATAATCATGGATATTCTACTAGTTGAATAACCACATGAACCATTAATACTATTTTAATAATGAGGGAATAAATAATGTGGGACATCATTACCATACTGTCAAGGCCTCCATCCAAGACCATAAATATATATTTTTTCAAGGCCTCGTGCCAAGACCATAGCTTGTCTCATGTGACCTACCAAAAAACCGAGGGGCTATATCGGGACCCCCTGACACTTACTAAGTCCAATTAATTCCTCATATGAATATGTATAAATAGAAGAAACATATAAATTCATATTAAAACTAATATACTAAATGTAAATAACTTTCCCCAAACATTAAGCACAAACACTAACCATTCAGTGTAAATTGGTGAATGGTTTTAAGATAGAACATCCACTCTCAAACTAATCATAAACCATATAATAAAACATGGTGGATGATATCATAGGAGATAATCCTCATTGAAGTAAAATATTTAACCAAGTATGTTGATATAGATGAAGATACTTTTAAATGATACCTTTGAAAAATCCTTGCGGAAATAATCCTTAAACATTCCAAAGTGTCTCATACCAGCTTGAAACATTAAAATCATAATACCTTATAATAGAATAAGAATAAAGAGACACATGATATGACATAAAAAAGGTAATTAAATACACAACATTCAATAAATAAGTGGTGAATAAGGTATATATCTCATAAAAGTTAATGTGAGATGAAAGAAATCTTTTTTACTCTTGAGGGAAGAGTTTTTTTTTTAAAATCTATTGTATTTGTCATGAAATTAGTTTGTAAACCTGTATATACCATAATATAAAAGGGAAGGTAATTGAAATTATATTTTAGACTTCAATAATGTCTTATTGATTTGAATCATTTAAAAAGTGTTTTTAATGATTCTAAATAAAACATTTTTGTGCTATTTAAGGAAAATATTAAAGGATTTTAAAGCACAAAGGAATGTTAGAATTCATAAAACTAGAAATTAACCAAAATAGATTTTTCTTGTAAAAATTTGTGATTTTATAAAGTTATATATGTCAAAATACATATTAAATAATTAACTCCAAAATAAGTTTGAATTCGAGAAGTTCCTTTAATCGGGCTTGCATTTTGAGAATAATGTTTTCAATGTTTATATTAAAACATGTAAATCCCCATAAAATAAAGAAGGATTATGATTTTTACACACATATATAATATTATAAAATAATTTATGAGTAGTAAATAAGAATAAATAATAATTTCATTGAGGTGAATAGAGAATAAGGGCAACCTGGATGAAAATGGAAGTTTGTGTAGAAAATACTTACAACATTTCAATCAATTGAATCGTATGCCCTAAAATTATTAATAATAAAATTATACCTTTAATATCATGAAAATAAATATATTAATTATATGAAAAATAAATTTTCAGTATACATACACCATATACATTTAATAGTAGTTAATACGACAAATATCACAAAATTGAAAGTGAGATAAAGTAACCCTTACGAACATTTTGGCATGGCAACAAGTGTTCTTGTGAGGGATTAATGAGAGGTAAAGGGGTATACCACCATTTATATATCATATGGGACGTATGGTGGAGGTAAAAAACATACCCCATCATTAGGAATTAAAAATAAAAGGACACAACAAATGGGGGATTCTTGAATATAAGTTAGAGAGAGGATCCCTTACCTTAAATCTGAGGGTGTTCTTTGATTGATCTTAATGACCTGAATAAAAAAATTAAGTTCGTTAAATAAAAATTAAATAACCCTTTATACATTTACTTGGATTGTTATTACTTTATTAAGATCATTCATGGATTTTATAAGGGTTATGGGATTCAATTTCATTGTTCGTGAGTGCTCATTTTCATAATATTCAGGATTAGCTCACTTAAAAAAGAGTATGGCAGTTTATGTAAGATGGGACTTGAAGACCATAATTGGTTATATATGCCATTAATGAAAATTAATAATATTATATGGTTATAAAATTATTTTTTTTATTTTTATTGAAGGTAAATTATTATATAAAACATTAATGCTAAATGCTTCGATTAATTTGGCTATTTTTCTAACAATTACCTTGTTTTGTATTATTATTTTAAATAATGAGTTCATAAGAATTCAAAGACATTAAATAAGATAAAATAAATATATAATAGTCTGACTCATCCGTAAAAATTTATTCATGACGAGATTTGAATAAGGTAAATCAAATTGAAAGCATCGTCATCCTTAAATGTGACAAATCAATACATCTCGGATGATATTTCATTTTTTTTGCATAAATGAGGAGGAAAGGAGAGATGAAGAATAATTATCACATTATAATAACAAATTTATAGTACATATATGGTAATGGAGTTTTCATAACATTTTGATGAGGAGAGTTTGTGATATAAAAGTGGACAAAGGAACATGAAAATTAAAGAAAAGAAAAGAGGAATTTTACCTCTTGAATTGACCTTCTTTGAGAGATTATTAAGGGAAGAGGATTTGGTATTATTATGATACCAAGGGATTATAGTATTGGGGGAGGATCTTGGGAGGATATTTGGGAATATTTTGGAGAAGGAACAAAGCTATAGAGGAGTGATGGGAATAGGATAGAAGTGGTTGTAGTTATAGTGGAGGGGAGGAGGGTCTTCTTAATATTTTAATCATTAGTTTATTTTCAGTCCATAAGACAAGAAATAGTGATGATTACATGAAAAAATAGTAATATATGAATTTGATTTCGAACCATTCATGCTCAAATCAGACATTATGTAAGGAATAATGAATTTAACTAATAATTTATATATACGGAAAATTACAGTATTTTCTATTCATAAAATATTCGAGTATTTCAAAAAACCAAAAAATTATACCTAACAATTTTTCAACATGTAGAATCCAGAAATGATGTCCACATTTCAAAATTAATTTTCTAAATATTATTAATTTAATTTTTAATTAAAATCATAATTATTTGAAAAATACAATGTTTAACTCATTTACTTACCTATTCTAAAACATAGGTACACCATAATTTCACTCAAATCCTATATATATACAATCATAGGTATGGATACTATTAATAAGGGTATTTCACTTTTAATAAAGGTAACATTTCTATTAATAAGGTTATATTATTATTCAATAAAAATTAAGTTGGTCATATTAGACTTTAGATAACTTACTGATCGCAAAAGTGTTTTTCAGATTTTTGAAATTAAAATCATATGGGTGGTAAAATTATGTTTACTGTCTACATTAATAAAAAAATGTTTTTTTAAAGGCTCAATGTTTTATGCATTCCATATTAAATTTATTTTCAAAATATTCGGGTGTTACATTATCCCCTCCGTATAAAAATTTCTTCCTCATAATTTGGTATTTCACATTGAAAGTTATTGGTTGTTATTTGAAAATTTCATTGGGAAACCCCATATCAAAAATAGGGTTAATAAAAAAAACTCTTTAAAAATATTAAGGAAAATGGTGGTCAAAATAATGATAATAGTTATAGTAATAATAGATAAATAAATGAATAAATGTTCCCTTATAATGGAGTGAAATTGATTGGAATTGAAAACCTGGGCATAAAAGAAGAACCAAACTATGAATTCATAATGATAGAAGACATTTTTAGATTAATTTAGATTACCAAAAAACCATAAACTATAGTTATAAAAAATTTCATTACCTATATCAAATATTATGATAGTAGAACAACAAATAATACACATTTTGTAGAGTTGAGGGATTATTCCACTCTAGAAGTGTATAAAAATATGTTTATGTTTCATAAACATGATATTATCATTTTTTTGTTCCTTAACATACATATAATTCATATATTAGAATAATATTCATCATGTGGTGACATTAAAATCTACATCCTCATAAAATTATCAACATAAACCATTTCATATAAATGGTTTAACATTCCCAAAGATCATGATAGAAGAAATAAGAATCATTCTTGTATCTGTCCTTGCTAGATCCATGTACACATGGTCCTTGATAGTCCTCATTTTTTTTGACTCCATGATCTATCCTACTCATGGCATCTTCCCTATTATTTTCCTTTAATAGACGTGAAGAAACATGAAATTTTTATATTCCAAACATGTGAAAATCTTCATCATGTGTCCTCTTGAAATTTGGTAATAATTAAAATTACCTTAAATCCTTATTGAAAAAATGAATTCATCCATATATATGATGTTGGATATATTCCATATATCAAAAAATGTTGTAAACTCCCTCAATGATAGCATAACCACTTATTGAAAAGACAATAAGCATTTTTGAGGTAGTTAGTAATTATCATAATCAATCATTTCGTCATCATTATATTAATCATCAAGAATATATTTAGGGTTGTATTTCACTCAACCATATAATTTCCCAACATATTGACTTTATACTGAGTCACTTATCCATGGTACAATTCATCATATGACCTCAAATACTTAATGAATTAGAACTACAGTAAAATCATCATATATTCCATAATTCTTATAAAAAGTACACTGCTGAAAAAAATATTCAAATGGAATGATTATTAATGAGGCATATTAATCCTTCCACTTCATTTGCAATAATGTCATAAATTGATAATTAATATGTAACATAATTTGTGGAATATTACTTTAATTCTTGGGAAATTTATTTACATTTCATCCCATCTCCTTGCAATTGAATCATTGTACATTGAAAACCTATTTCTTACCCTTGTAATCACGAAATTGGTGACCTTTTCTCCACACTTATAATAGACTCTCTTTCCCTTCAAGCATTTACCAGGATGATTCTTCTCATAGTTATCACAAATGAGATTTCCCTTCATTCCTTTCTTCTATTTATCCATATTTTTCTCGACCATAATATTCTTCTTTTTCTTCTATTAAAATCCATAGGATATATAGAATTACTTACATACCTTATTAACACGTGATATTATTTCCTCATATGATGAGGAATCATGGGAGACTATCTTTCTTTCAAACGATGGCTTAATACCATAGTATATATAATCCTTCTTACTCTATGCATCATGTGCATTGGTGAATCTTTCATTATGTTTCTTAAGTTCCATTTTTAATCAACTCCATAAAATATATTTTCTTATAAAATTATGACCTCTATATATCTCTAAACATGGTATAACATGTTACATAAATTTATGCATTGTAAATCCTAGAACCATATACTTTGGTTACTTTGGGGGCATAAGTCCATTATTATCGTGTGTAATAAGCTTACAAATTTACTGAAGAATGTCCCCCAAGAGTGTTGATATAAGAGTGAAGTAAGGCCCATTGTCATGCACCAGTTCTTGTTTGATTCTAACTCAAAGTGGTGTTTTTAGGTTTTACCCATAGATAAATCTTTTCCAGAGCCCCCTCTACTAGTTCATATCCCTACATGGATGTATTTGATTAATAAACCACATAATCTATTCATTATAAATATTTTAATATGTCCTTATATTCTTATCCGAAAAATCAATCTTAGGGTTCTATTCACTAATATACTTTTTCTATATCTAGTTACCATGTTTTCTACTAAACTTCCTTTTATACCAACTGTAAGGACCCAACCCCAGTTTCTTGAAGCCACTGACTTATTTTATTACATTTTCATATAAACAAGGAATATGAATCCTAAATGACCTAGTAGTTTTGTAGTTTTGAAAAAACGATACATACATAAAATCAATATTACGATTTGAAATTAAATAGAACATATACATTTTATTGGGAGCATCCACAACTATAAGTCTATCCATGTAGGTTATTCATAATAAACTTCCTCATGTACTAAGAAACAAGAACATAAGAATCGGGTGAGATCAATCACTTAGTAAGGGTATGTAATACAATAGAAGATATCATAAACATAAACATTAGGCATGGTGCATAACTAAAATGCATTCCATTAATGATAAACATGAACACATTATGGAAGGAATAATAGATGAATAAATAATGACCTAATAAAACATAATCATGGGTATTATATTTTTTGAATAACCACATGAACCATAAATACTATTTTCATAATGAGGGAATGAATAATGAGGGACATCATAACCATAACGTCAAGTCCTCGTGCCAATACCATAAATATCAATTTTGTCAAAGCCTTGTGTTAATACCATAATTCATCTCATGGGACCTGCCAATGAACTGAGGAGTTATAGATGGACCCACCCGACACTTAATAATTCCAATTAATTCCTCATATTAATGGGGATAATAATAAAAAACATTAACATTCATATTGAAAATAATATATGAAATATAAATAACTTTTCCCAAACATTATGATTAAACCCAAACCATTCAGAGTAAATTGGTAAAAGGTTTTAAGATAGAACATCCATTGTAAAAAAAATCATAAACCATTAAATAAAATAGAGTGGATGATATCATAGAAGATAAACCCCATTGATGTAAAAGATTTGATAAAGGATGTTGACATATATAAAGATACATTTAAATGAGACCATTGAAAAATCATTGAGAAAAATAATCATTAATCATTCCAAAGTGTCACATACCACCTTGAAAAATTCAAATCATAATCCCTTAAATATCATTAGAATAAGTATACTCTTGATATTATATACCAAAGTCTATTACATACACCACATGCATGAAAAATGTGGTTAATAAGGCATATATCTCATAAAATTTAAATTGAGATGAGAAAAATCTTTTTTATTTTGGAAAGAAGAGTTCTTTTGGAAAATTATTTGTATTTGAATGAAATCAGATTGTAAAAATTTATATCCTATAAAATAAAAGGGAAGGTCATTGAAATTATATTTTAGGCTTAAATATAGTCTTATTCAGGTGAAACCATTTAAAAAGTGTTTTTAATGAATCTAAATAGAACATTTTAGGGCGGTTTAATAAAAATATTAAAGGATTTTAAAGTGTAAAGGCATGTTAGATTTCATAAAATGAGAAATGAACTGAAATAGATTTTTCATGTTAAATTTTGTGATTTTAAATAGATAAATATGTCATAAAATAGATTATATAATGAACTTCAAAATATGTTTGAATTTGAGAAGTTCTATGAATCAGTCTTACATTTCAGAAGAATATTTTGAACAATTATTTTAAAAAATATTACTCCCCAAAACTAAAAGAAGGATTTTGATTGGTATGAATATATAAAAAAGTCACAAATAATTTATGATGAGTACATAATAATAAATAATAATTTCATTGAGGTGAATAGATAATAAGAGCATCCCGAATGAAAATGTAGGTTGGGGTAGAAAATAATTACAACTTTGTAATCAATTGAATCGTATTCCCCAAAATTAATAATAATAAAATAAAAAATTTAATGTAATGAAAATAAATAGATTCGTGATATGAAAAATCAATGGTTAGTATACATAAACCACATACAAGTAATAGTAGTGAATTAGGAGTATCACAAAACATATTACGTGAGATGATGAAACCCTTATAAACATTTCAGCATGGTAACACGTGTTCTTGTGAGGGCTTAATAAGAGATAAAGGTGTATCCCATAATTTATATATCATTGGGGAAATATAGGGTAGGTTTAAAAACAAACCCCATAATTATGAATTAAAAATAAAATGACACAACATTGGGGGGATTCTTGAATAAAAGTGAGAGAGAGAGAGTCCCTTGCCTTAAATATGAGGGTGCTCATCGATTGATCTTAATGACCTGAATAACCAAATTAGGTTCTTTAATTATTAATTAAAGTACTTTTTATACATTTATATTGTTTATTATAACTTTATTATGTTCCTTAGAGGCCTTTTAGATGGGTTAAGGGATTCCGTTTCATTGTTTGTGAGTGCTTGTTTTCCTAATATTCATGATCTTCTCACTTATAAAAGATTATGGTTGTTCATTAAAATAGAAATTGAAGTCCATAATTAATTTTATATGTTATTAATTAACACTAAGAATATTACATGGTTATAAAAATCATGTGGTTACTTGGAATGAAGGTGAATCATTATATAAAACATTAATGATAAACACATGGATTTATTTTAGTGATTTTTCTCACAATTACTCTGTTTAACACTATTGTTTTACGTCATGAGTGCATAAAGATTCCCAAAAATTACATAAGATAAAAAAAATATATATAGTAGTCTGTTTAAACCATAATTTTTTTTCATTACCATAGTTGAATAAGGTAAATAAAAATGAAATAATCGTCATCCTTGATTGTGATAAATCAACACAACTCGGACGATGTTTCATTTTTTTCATAAATGAGGAAAGTAGAGATGAAGATGAATTATCCCATTATCGTAAATTAATATTAGTAAATTTATGGTATTTTTTTATTTCACACCATTTTGATGAGGAGAGGTTAGTAAAGAAAAGAGGACAAATGAACATGAAAATGAAAGAAAATAAAAGACAAATTTGACATATTGAATTAACCTTCCTTGAGAGACTCTTAAGAGAAGTGGATTTAGTATTTTTATGAGAATAAGGGATTATGAAAGTGGGGAAGGGGATTGGGAAGATATTTGGGCATAATTTGGGTAAATCGTAGGGTTTGAGAGGAGTGAAGGGAATAGGGTGGAAGAGGTGGTATTAATAGTGGAGGGGATGAGGGGTTTCTTAATATTTTAATCATTAGTTTATTATTTTTCCATAAAACAAGAAATATTGTTGATTCAATGACCAAAAATTGTAATATATGCATTTGAGTTCAAACCATTAGTGCTTACATCATCCATGATTCTAGGAATATTGAATTTAACTGATAATGTATATATACGGTAAATTACTTTCTTTTACTATACATCAAAATTTTGAGTATTTAGGAAAAATACCAAAACATCACCCTCACCATTTTTTATGTTTATAATCTAAAAATGAATTACATTTTTTAAAAATAATTTTTTAAATATGATTCAATTAATATTTATTTGAAATCTTAATTTACTTGAAAAGTACAGTTTTTAAAACATTTATTTACTTATTCCAAAACATTGTAACATAATACTCTAAATCAAATACTATATATATACTTTCACCGGTGAGGTTATTATTCATAAGTGTATGTCACTATTCGTAATGGTAACATCACTATTCGAAAGGATATGTTACTATTCAGTAAAAATTAAGTTGGTCACATTAGACTCTACATAAATTACTGATCGTAACCGTGTATATTAGATTTTTGAAATTCGATTCATAGGGGTGGTAAAATTATGTTTACTGGATAGGTTATGAAAAAGCTGTGTTTTGTAGAGTCTAAGTGTTTCATGCATTCAATATTACGATTATTTTCAAAATTTAGGGGTGTTATAGGTATGGCACCATTCAAGGCTTTGTATGGGCCACCCTATATATCACCACTTTTATAGACTTATCGAGGAGAGTTAAAAATAATTGACCTATATATGGTTAAAGATACTATATAGAAGGTGGAGATCATCCAGGAGAAAATGAAGACTACATAGAGTAATCAGAATTATTTTGTAGATCGTTGATGAAGATATATAGAGTTTGAGGAGGGAGAAAATGTGTTCCTGATGGTCTCACCTCTATGTGGATTGATGGGATTTTCCTATGGTGGCAAGTAGTGTATAAGATTTATTATTACCTTCCTAATAACACATAAAGTTGGAGATATTGCGTAATTCTTAACTCTACCACCATAGTTAGACCTGGTAAATGATGTCTTCTATGTGTCACAGATGATGAGGTGCATGCATTACTAATCACACATTATCAACTGGAGGAGATTTAATTCGAGGATTGAGATACCATTGATGATTACCCAGTGGCGATCAAGGATTTTAAGGATATGATCATTCATGATAGATTAGTTCCCCTTTTTCATGTATGGTGGTCGGTTGTGAATCATTAAGAAAACACCTGGGAATGGGAGACTGATATGTTAGTCCAATACCCATGTATTTATTAATAGGGGTTTGTATTTTCTTAAAAACAGTACCTAGGGTGGGGATAATTTAATGACACATATTTTATGTGTACTATTTTGGGATACTATATTGATTATTTTTAAGACTATTAAATGATATGGTGT
Organism: Viscum album; assembly: GCA_963277665.1. Taxonomy (NCBI): domain Eukaryota; kingdom Viridiplantae; phylum Streptophyta; class Magnoliopsida; order Santalales; family Viscaceae; genus Viscum; species Viscum album. The sequence goes on along the minus strand of OY728158.1, from coordinate 957,235,322 downwards.
GTGATTCTGAGGCCCTATGTCTCTGAAATAAATGTTTCAAATATACTATATTTATATTAAATAGTTTGAGAACTTAGTTTTCCTAAAAGAAGTGAAATAAATATAGAATGTGGGCCTAGATTAGAAATCTGAGAGTACCATTGAGTTCATAACATGGATTCTACCATAGGTGGAACTTCATCATTGTTGGTAAGGTCCATTTAAGAAAAACTCATCGCAACAATAAATAAATGAAATAAGTAAATAAATTATTTTTTATTTTTTATTTTGATATAGTGACTATTCCATCTAATAAATAAATAGTAATAATATTTCCTCAGGGTTGGTCACTCAAGCCCTAGAGATTCAGAAAATTGTGCGACATCTTTCTTGGAAAACAATGCCGGATCGATATCAGATCATTGATCATTATTCCAACAGAGTTCATGGATCTCATCAATGATTTCAATGTAATCATTCCCCATCAAGGATAAATCCAAAATCTTGGTAAGATGTTTTTTGTGCTTTCCATCCAATTTCATAATCCAAGATGAACATAGATCAATTTGACAAACTAAATTGATACGCACATAATTTGTAGAATTAAACAAGTGGAATTGTTATTTGTTCATTTTACGGTTTTCCTCTTCATTCATATTATTATACAACAACAGATCAAGGTCAAATGAACAAAAACCAAGGTTTGTTCCTCACATTTTTTGAATTTTTGATTTACTCCCCCATTCTTCTATTGATTCATTACGACCATTTTCTTTTGGGATGTGGTTTGACGAGTACACATTTTTTGATCATTTTGGGACCATTATTTGGCACAATAGATCAATACTACAGGTGAAGTTCATGACCGATGGATCGATTGTGGTTTGACAATGATAGCGGATGACTAGAGGATGGTCATATAGGATTTATAGGTTTTGTTTTACCTATTTTTTATGCATGAGGAATAATAGAATGTTGGATGGTTTTCCAGGAAGATCAAGGACCTGAATCCTCGCTAGCGATGTTGAGTTAGTCAAGAAAATCCTTGATCTATATGTTAGGGAGATCTTGTAGGCTTCAGTTATGCATGGATAAGGTGGAGGAAGATCCAAAGGATCTATAAATTCCAAATAAACACATCAGGTATTATGGTATTATAGGATGTGAAGGCCCCCTAGGTGAAACACTAGGGTTCAGACTATAGTTAAGCATCACACAACATTTTAATCAGTCACACACTATGTGACCCTTTCATGTTCGATCATCGTGTACTTCGATAAGTACATGAGCATAGGAAAGAGTAGATGGCTAGTGGCATACTGCTTACATGGACACAGACATGGCAAGGTGTACACAAGATAGTACACATATATAGCCACTAGTACAGAGATATATCTAGGTGACACGAGAAGGGTGTCGTGTGTCTCTACACGATGTCTACTCCTTCAACACAATATGTCTCATGATACATACATGACATGTGAATCCATTACAAACTGATAAACATGAGGATAATTGGACATGACTTTTACCCCATGGTATATACCATGTACCCTCTTTATGAGTGTATTGAACTCTTAGTTTCCATAGTTTGGAATAGCATATGCTGAGTGTGTTCCCTTGGTCCTTTCTCTCAATGTTATAATGTGTAATTACATCAATATCAAAAGATTGTGATCCCCTCTAGAGGATAAGTCTTAGATAGGGTTTTAGAGTCACTTCGTGAGAATAGAGTGAAATAATATATCATCCTTGTTCAATATATAGTGTTTGTGGAATAAATGTTATATCCCTAATAAGTGAATTCATCTTTTGACTACTATGTCGTATCCGTAGTATTTGTGGTATGATGAACATTTGATTCCCTATAGTGTGGGATGATCCATATTGGGTTCGTGGAGTCCCCAAGTGGTTCTGTGTGTGACCCTTATCTGAGTATCAAGGGATTCTTAGACCATAATGATTTTTTGGGAAGGTCCCAATGATCAATACCTATTTTCATGTTTTTTTATGATAGTAGGGCACCTGGAGTGTACCCTCCTAGAACGATCGTTGCATCGACCAGAATCATGTGGCCGATAGTTGGTTATGAATTCATGGTGGTGTGTGGTATTTCCTAAGTATATATGGGTGTTGTTTTATACATTTATTATTATATATTGTATTTAGATGGATAGACTTAGTGCTTCATGTTTATTGTTTTTAGAATAAATTACTGGGTAATGTTATACTCACCCCTACATTCCATTTTTCCGCACATGTCATGTATTATGTAGATGAAGGACCTTTTTATTGTTTATTTGGAGGAAATGTAGATAGTGGAGTCTAGCTAGAGAATTGTATAATGAGGGTTTTATTGGGAGATTGCATTTGACTTTAGTCCCTTCCCTTGAAGTAGGTTATAATATTTATATTTCTTATTAGGCTTGTATTTTGACCTCTTATCTACTTTCAGTACTTTAAGGATATACACTATTGTGGGAAATTAGATATATTCTTACATATTTTCAATTGTTTTACAATTTGTGAAAGAGATTTAGAATAATTCCTCTCATTTGTGGGATATTCCTACTCAACACTGGTCACCATCCCCAATCCTATTGGAGGTGGGATGGGGGTAGTAACGAGTCAAACCACAATATTTTGAGTTCAAACTCCACTCATAGATAAGGGAGCTCTATTGGGCTTCAAGAGGAATCTACAGATTTGTTGTGCACAAAAAAACAATGAATTGGATCACATGAAAAATAATACTAATGGGATTATATACTGATGGGTATAGTAATAAATAATCATACAAGTGCACATTAATATTTATTTAATCAATATAGGTCCCCCTTTATATAATAATAAGAAAAATAATATTAGTCTACATGTGCTAAACTCATGAATAATGGTAAATATTATTTTCTCAAATAATATTAAATAATTAAAATTTATCAATAGACCTACAAACATAGTCCACAATTCCTCGACAATATTTATTGAAAATTTAATAATGACTATTTATTTAATAAATAAATATCACTGCATTATAATCCAATAAGTAAATAAATTTTATATTCAATAAATAGAAAAAAATATTTACTAAATATTCTACTAACATAATATTCTCTAAAATAATTGGGAAAAGAATATATGTGGCCACACGAACATGAATATTTATTAAACTACTTATTGTAATAATATTTATATAAATTGTAATATAATAAATAATAATATAGTTTTTAACTGAGATTTTGGATAAACTTAATGCTTGAACCTCTAGGGCTCTTTTTCAATGGAATTTGGAGAAGCATCCTAAAGTCCAAGGTCATCATCAAGAAATACGCAAAGGAACCACTAGAGAAAAAATTTAATTACTAATTTTTGTAATACTCGATATAGATTATTAGTGTGTAAAAAAATACCTTTATCATGATATCTTCAATTGAGGAGGTTTCATGTTGGTGCCATAATCATATGTTCTTGATGTCTCATTCTTTTATTTTTTGGAAATCTAAACATCCCGAATAACACTATGTCCATTGATTTATTTGGGCTATATCATTTCATTAATAGGGAATGAGATATAATCTTATGGTAAGGAACATTAGGGAGAAAGTCTTTCTCACATTATTTATTAATGAAATATTACTTTTGATGCACATAACATATCCTATCTCACTGCGAACACATGACATCGTGGTTTTGTTCAATATATTAATGTACATGACCTATAATACACATTAATAATAATAATAATGTCTAAGTGTTAATACACATATTAACAAATAGGAACATATAATGACACATATAAATATAGATTTTCTACTAGCGGGTTTTTCTCTCATAATATCCCACACATGATATTAACAAGGGTATACACCATGAGAAGGTACCTCAAATTCCTATGAGTCCCCACCCCTAATAGACTAAATCATTTGTGTCCTTAAAATGATTTCATCTGGAAATAGAAAATATATTTATGAATAGTATCTTGGCACTTGTGGGATCTCATCATAGTGTGGAACTGATATGACCTATTAGTGTGAAAAAGATCTTTTCACATTATCAGATAATATGTTACATATAAGAAAAATAATGTGTTGACAATAATTTTATTAATATTATAAACTATGAATATAGGTAATCATAAATTACACTAATGTTCGCTATAGGGAAAAAACTCCAACACATATATTATACACATTAGGGGATAAGCAACCCACCTGGATATACCATCATATTTAATAATCATTATGAAGATTAGTGGGCCAAATATTATAACTACCAAATATCATATCATCACATAAAATGTCACAAACAATAACATATATATATATATATATATATATATATAATCATGGGAATATCTAACAACATATTTACCACTACGTATCATAAGAGCTAATAGAGGCCACCCATAACCATCTCATTACGCAACAATATTTCTTTTCCTAGGTTGGTCTCTCAAGTACACTACCCATTCCCATCACCGAATTCATACCCAATTAAAACTATGTGATCAAACCTATTATAATTATATTCAGAGTCAAAAAAATATTTGGGTAACCTAAGATCCCCCTAAGTAACAATATAATTAAAACACCCCTATGGTTCTCTTAATCTCATTCCAAAACACTATATTCATTTTTATCACTCAAGGAAACCACTTTTCACAATATTACCATTCACATGACATGCTCTAATTGGCCGAACTAACAAATACATATTAATTTTTACTAAGGAATGGTATAACCCCCATATCACTTTGATGTAAATATAGATAATTCCTCTAACCAAACCAACATAGAAATTCTTTCCATGGATTCCCTACCTAGATAGACACACACACATACTGGTAGAGGGTGAGAGCTCACCCATAACTCTATTAAACTATATTAAAGGATCTAATGTACACTAAAGTTTTATAAAAACTATCTATAAGATATCCATTCCCAATCAATCACACTCCCATACCCATAAATCTATAGGGGAAAATATCCCAAGGTCCACTAAACTAATTTATTTTATTATTAACCATATATGTTTAACATATAATATAGCACAAATGAATTGGAAAATCCTCATCCATTAAAAACCAAGGAATAATGATAGAATCTATGGATCCATCCTTTCAAAATACAATTCTTTTCAAATTATGTATTTTAAAATAAAAAATTATATTATAATCAAAGGTTAATTCAAAAAAAGTTCTGAGCCTCCATATCATATTCTATAAAGCATAAATAAACACCCCTAAGAGAATTCTAGGGACCACCTATCTCAAATGTAGTTATTCCCATAAATAAATCTATAAAACCTCTGTCTCTACACATCTAAAGTCGGCCAGTCTTCACCCATCAACACATGGCTCTAGATTCATCAATAGTCATCTAAAATGATAATAAATCATTATACTTAATTCAAAAAATAAACCAATATTATTTCAAAAAAATGAACACATAGGGAATAATAAAGGAATAAAATATATATATATATATATATCATGACCAAATACTTTAGAAAATGGTTTTGAACCACCCCAGATATCCACACAGACCACTAACACAAGAGATTCCAACTTCACATATCAAATCATAAATCAATTCCACCAAAATTGAGGTAAATGAAAAAAATAAAACATTGAAATAACTAATTGAAAATTCATGAAACATAGTGTATTAATTCCTCTATAATCCCCTCTAGAAAAGATTAAAAAAATATGCATCATATCATCTGGATTCAACCAAGGTTCAATGGAATAAGAATCATTCATTGCCAATCACCACCCAAAATTATAATAGGGAAATGATTCAATAAAAGAGGAGGATGGATGAGTAATGTTAGCATAAACAAATTATCTTTAGTTAATATTTATCAATAAGGATGAATGTGAGAAATGATGAGGATAGGGTTTGAACTTTACCCACCCACATGTATAAAAAATGTTGAAACCCCAAAGAGGGTGTTCAATTTAAAACATCCAAAAGAACTTTATTCCCTTAGAGTTTTAAGAAATGGAAGTGTATTATCATGAAATGAAACTACCTGTTCATGGAATGACACTAATCACTCAAACTAGAACCATTTCCCCAATGATTACCTTTAAGTAGCACAACATAGTTCCTCAGGACCAGATCATCCCCTTTATAGAAACTCAGCCTAGAGAAACCCTTCGGGTCATGTAATGAAACACTTATCCCATGATGAACCAAAATCCATGACCCAAGGATTAAGAACGTGGATTTATTTTTAATGACATGACACCTCAATTCCATGTTGAAAAATAACTCTCATGTTCATACCTTTTCAAAATGGTATTCACCCTCATGAAACATCCATTCCTCTATCAATCAATCCTAATGGTGTGACTTGAGGTGTTATGATCTGATAAGTCTACCACTCACAATTTTTTCTTGGAAGACATTATAAACCTTAATCATAAACCCCAATGTATCACTTCATGGGAAAATTATGAAAGGAATTTAAAAATTACATAGATAGTTAAATATCATCAAGGTTACACTAAAATTATATAGTTCTTCTCACACTTAATAATTTTTTCCATACCATTATCCCTTAAAAATAAGGTGACAATTATATATCCCCATTAAGATTCCATACTCTAACATTTTCATAGTCCCAAAAATCCTTTATGTTTTATATGGTAATCAAAAAATTTAACACTTTCACTTCATAATACAACTCTTATATACCACAAGGAACATATGTACATTTTAAAATAACTTCCCTCTAAAAACTCTATGTATCATTATATACAACCCATATGTTTCATAAAGTTACTATTAAAATATTTCAAATTACATTTCCCATGGGAAACCGTATGTGTATAGGTTATATTTATACATTCAAGGGGACCCTTATATTCTAGTACTTTACAATATATTTGAACAATAACTAGTAACCATTATGAATAGTAACACATATAAGTCATAGGGTTACCTAACACTATACCATCTTCTAGATGGTATGAATCATCTATATAAACGTTTATTTATCTTGGGTTCTCATACAAAAAACTAATTTTACATGATAGGTTCACCCTTATGCATATAAGGTGACCTTTACACACTAACAATTAACAGATTTCACAAAAACAAATAATTTCTAGAACACCCAAAAATACTCATCCAATATTCATCAGGAAACCCAAGACAGTTTTTGGGCCCATGGAAACATCCAAAAGTACCTTTATAGGTGATTATAACCTTTAAATTTCAACCCATGAAGCGACCCAATCTATACATGGATTAAATAATACATTAATCTCATGATTTAAATAATATATATCAAATATAGTCCCATAACTTAATGACTGAAAGGTTTAGTATATTTAAGATTAGATACATAAAAATATTAATTTACTAAACATGATAACATTTATCCTTAATCATGATCCTATAGAATATTTTTATACATCTCACATGATATAATAATCTTCATAACCCTGGGATAGGAAACATAAGAAACAAGAGAGCTTAAATTCTTAGTTAGGGAAAAGATATATCATAATTAATTGTATCATAAGCTTGAACGAGAATATGAGAAATGTAAATATATTAAAATAAATTCTCAAAATACCATCGATAATAATCATAAAACTCAATAGGGAAATATAATATAATAATAAGATTATTAAGGACCCATAAAATAAATTTGCTAGCTTAAAAAAATATCAATCATCATAAAACATAAGAATAAGATATAAAAGTGTGGAATATATTAAAAATAAAAAATAATAATGAGAACATGGCAGTAAATGATAAAACACATGAAATGGTGGCATAGTCACAAACATGTGATTTCATATACATTTGAACGTGCCCTCTCTCCAACCTGTTCTCATGTAAAATTGTGAGTAGAGATTATTGCATTTACACTCAACCATTGTGAAGATAATGACCCCTTAATATCTATTCACATGTAAAATTATGAGTTGAGATTAATTCTATAATACTAAAACATTATACACCTAGTTACATTCTGAACAATTAACATATAAAATTGTGGGTATTGCTTAATTACATCACACTCAAACTTCTTGAACCTAGGAACTCACGAACTTTTTCACATGTAAAATTGTTAGTAGATCATAATGCCTTTAAACACACTCTTTTTTAACATAGTGACATTTTAAACATTTCAAATGTAAAATTTTGAGTAGATATTAACACCCTAACACTCAAAAATTATGAATGTAGAAACTTTCTAACACTATCATACATAATATTGGGAGTAGTTCTTAACACTATCACAATCATCCTTTTTTACAGACTGAAATACTAACCTATTTAAAAAATATTTCTTATAGACGATATATAAAACGTTGCCCAGTGAATTATAGGGAGATATATTCAAAAACCATATTATAATACATATGCTTGTGTGCCACATGAATATGAAAAATTCATCCTCCAATAAACAATCCAGGGAAGAATAACAGGTTTTTTAAAATATTAAAAACATCACATAACATGAACTTATAAAATAATAGAATATTAGAACACTATTTTTTTAAAATAAATCATATAATAATAATATATAATGGGTTATCAAAATATTAATTCATTGAAAATAAAAGATTTATGGTCAATATAAGTTAAAATAAAATATTTTCAAAAAACCTTTTTTAAAAATTAAAATTAAAATTTTTGAAAAAAAATTGTGTGATGAAAAGATAATACTTATAGAAACATTATAAAATATTATTCCTAATAAAAGTAACTAGAAAATGAATAATTTTTTTGAAAAGTAGAAGTAAGAATACATTTAAAATATTTACTATTAATTGAATCATTAATAATTTAAACATGAAAATACATAAATATTTCAATAAAATATTTTAAAATATTTTGATAACTTTTTATTTTAAAAATAATATTTAATTATGGAAACTTGATATATCATAATGTTTTTAATAAATTATGTGTAATTATATTTAAAAAATAAATTATCAATAATAATCTTCAACAATGGAATCATGGAATAGAAATATAATAAATGGAAATACTTTGAAACATTTTACTTTTAAAAATAATATTTAATAATGGAAACTTGAAAAAGAAATAATGTTTCCAAAAAAATATCTGTAAATACTTAGAAAACATTTCTATTTAAATATAATAATGTAAAACTAAAAAATATATAGATTTTAAAATGTGAAAATTTAGTGTGGATGATAAACCCCATTTATTTTGAAAGGATTGAAGATACATTTCATTAATTTGATATAGCCTTTGATTAAAAATACACATTGCTAAATAGATAAAATAATTTATTTAATTTTTTTTAAAACAATCCTCGAAATAAAAATAAATTGAGTTTCATTATAAATAATAACATGTGTATAATTTAAAATCATTAATATGAAAAAATATTCTAATAATATAATGGAAATTGTTGTAATCAAAATTTATTTTATAGAGACAATGGAGTCATAAAAGAATAATAAATTCGTGTGAAACATGTATTTTACATAAAATAAGTATTACATATAACATGAAATAATCAATATTTATAAAAATAAATCTTGAAAGATAATAGTTAGAGAAGAGTAATTACGACCTAATGAAACATTTTGAATATGAAAAACCCCTTATAGATATTCAGAATTTTGAATTCAAACCCCTTGATAGGCATAACATTAAATATAACATTAAACATCATGAAATATAAGATAATAATGGTTAATAATTTAAATAGGGGTATTATTTATACCATTTAAATTGGGAAATCGTTTTTAGTATACATGTTTAATGGTAGAATCATATTTGTGACAATGAAACATTATTAATGTGAGAAGTGAATGTATAGAAAGAAAATGTAAGAGAGATTTCGAAATGAAAAATTTATACCACATCAGAAGGGATATTTATTGTGAAATTATTCATTTGGGTAGTATATAGACCAGATAAAATAAAAATAGTTTCAAAACATGGAATCATGTCTTAATGTCGGTGAACAAGATACAACAAACCCTTACGAAAAAAACATTCCTATAAGAAAAAATTAAAATAAATAAAGATTTTAAATGAATTTTATATACTAAAATAAATACCATTCAGGATATTATCAAATAAATTAGTTGTATAGAAACCATTTATATGAAATTAGGTGCCTAAAATAAAGTGTGTCTTCAAGAATAAAAATTTGAGATGAAACCGTTACCTTGTTTCCTTATTTAGTTTATGACACTAAAACCATATAAAAAAACATTTATAACTTAATATTCTATTTCCAAACATTTCTCATAATTATTACACTTTTATAATCACTATTATAATTCAATATCATGATTACATTAATTACTTAGAGTTTAATATGACTATCAAGTGTTACTAACAATTTTTTATGTTGGAACTTTTGATATCATTATCCATAATTTGACACCATATTTATTATTGATATATTAAATACATAAATATATAACTTATATTTGTTTAAAATGTTCTCATTTTATTTCATGTGTTTTTTCATTTCCTAATGTGAAAGATAAACTTAAAATGGACTATTTGAAAAATTTTATCAAATGATAATTTTACATTAATAATAAGAAAATTAATTATTTTAATACTTACTAGAACATATATTAATAATTAATTTATTAATATATTTTAATAATACATGAATTTTATATACCCTTATTCTTCGATAATCATATTTTAAAGAATATTTTGAGTTAGTGGTTAAACTGACCAAAACATGAACACACTTTAACTTGATTGATGAGTATGAATAATGAGGAGTTTCACATGACATGATATTATTATAAGGGATGAAAAAAATATTATTTTCATTTTTTTATTATTATAGACCATATTTTAATATATTTCAATAATTTATGTAAATATTAATAAAAAACGAAATACATTTCATTACGGAGGTGATAATCCATACGTATGCACAATTAGAATTCTAGTTTCACAATGCATGAGTGGAGGTGAATGTGTGTAATGATACATACCTTACCAATCTGTTAAATTGAATGTTTTGGTATTAGAGGTTCAATGATGAGGTCTAGAATGGTCTTGGATTAGTTTGGATGACAAATTATGGAAGTAGGGTGAATACACAACATATAAAACATACAGGCCATGTAAGTGTTGTTCACATATTCTAATGGAAGTTTCATAGGGTGTTACACGATGTGTATATTTTTAGGGTTAAATAATTATAAAGAAATGTGTTTTTTGGATTAATCTTATCCCCAAGGATTACATGATGTGAAAGAGGATTACACATTATGTAAATCCCTGATTCATTATTTTTATAAGTTTTAGAGTGCTCAAGGGTCTTCTCCAATGATGTAGTAGCACCTCCATCTCTTGTTCCATGGAACCTTATACACCTTGAGGAGTTATTCAAGCCCCCCCACCTCCCTCATTGATCTTTTTGTTTTTGAGGTTGTTTTTTGTGGTTCTTCCATGATATTGTGGGGTAGTTGTTGTTTGTTGGTGTTCTTCTCCGCCCTATGGTAAGCAAGCCGAAAAATATTCCTTGAGGTAAAAAATACCTCATTTCTATTTATTTTGTATCATGCGATGGGGGTTTGGTTTATTATTTTATGAGATATTGTTGTGTTGAATTAATTAACATTAATGAAATGTATAATTTAAATTTAATTGGAAAAGGGTTTTGCTTAAAATATTTTTACAATATTGTTATTACTATTAAATTGTGATTGTACGAACTTGATGGAACAATCAAAATTATGACCACTGGGGGATTTTTTTTCCTTGTATATATGTGTTGTGACTGTTGTGTTGGTTTTAATTATTTTTATAACACCCTAATTTGGAAATTTATTAACCACATATTTTTGGATAATGAAATGGTTTCCCCAGGATTATGGATTGTGTGACAATTCCCCTAATATAAAGTGGAATGTGATAAAATCGCATTTTTAAATCTATAAAATGATCAAGATGTTCTATGATGTGTGGTTGGGGCCTGTGGAGATAATTGTTTGTGGTTTTGATTTTGGGGCGGTGAGGTAGTTGTAGTGTGGAGATGATTTTGTGGAGGTGAGGTGGTTTTTCTGTGGATCTGCTTCTGGGTTAGTGAGGTTGTTGTTTTGTAGCCATAATTTTAGGGGTAGTGAGTTGATGGATTGATGGGAATGTTGGGCTACTTGTGATGGGTGGTTGTTTTTTTGCGATGCATAGGTAGTGATGGAATAAATAATTATTTCAAAATGTTTGAAATTACATGGGTTGGTTTGGTTGATGGGATGGAAATTTTTAATAAATAATTAAATAATGGTTTCTATTTTTAAATAAGGTTGATGATAAATAATGAAAATAATGGTATGATTAAATGAAATTGGTTGGAAATATGAAATGAGGTTTTTAGAATATGTGGTGTCATGCATTTAGAGGTGGCAGTAAAAGGGAATATGTCATGAGTTGGTTAGTATCACTGTGAACCCATAAGATGTGATTGATTGTTTGATACAATATATATATATATATATATATATATATATTCTTATTATTTCAATATGCATCGTACCCACGCTGAGCAGTATTTACCGACATCCACCTAGTCACACAGGGGGTGTTCTTACTAACATCTGGTGAGGAGTACGAATGGCTGGGAACAACTCTATGTTGATATACCGCTAAGGTGTGGTAGGTATTGAATAGGCTGTGATAGCCCATGTTTTTTAGTTCTTTAGATTGTGATTGTGATAGCCTAGGTGTTTTTAGGTGATATGTGATAATGCTTGTTGGGTAGTGGCCCATGTGTTTTTGGGGAAGATGTGATCTGACTGTGTGTGTTGGCGGATTCTGGTGGGGTCCATTTATGGAAGGAGGATGGAACATGGTTGATGTCCTACATGTTCATGATACCCTACTACTTTGGTAATGGAAGTGCTTCTGTCGTGGACTATGTATTTTGGGTCATGATTTGTTGTTGTTGTTCATATGCGACAGTGATCCCAGGTGTCTTCGAGTGAGGTGTGTTGTGATCATTCTGGTGGGGAAGTGTGGTATACAGAAGAGATGTGAGTGCCAGAATGTACAATGATGTGGTGTGAGAGTGGAATACTAGTGTGAAAGTGGTTTAGGGTAACCTCATTGATGTTATTACTATTATATTATATTGTTATACATGTGGTATTTGTTGAGTGTGCCTTGGTGAGTTTGGGATTGGACAATATATATGTATTGGTGATGTTTGGTTCTCCAATTTTTCCAAAAATTGAATTTCATGATTCTTTCACATCTGCACATGAAACTTTTTTTTTCTACTTAACAAACTTTTATGCTCACCCTACATATATAAAACTATTTTTAGATTTCTATGAGGATTATTTGGACTGTGTGGGACATTACCAACATATATCATATATAACTAATGTGTAAATAATTTAGTATTTCTTTTAGGTACTCACCTTGGAGAATTTTAATTGTATCGGTTTTATTTATAAATGCATTATGGGATGTTTCTAGTTTATTTTTGTATTTTGTGATAGATTTTATAGTGGAAGATTCAGCTTATATTCAGATCCTATATTATTAAAGGGGGTAATGACTCCCATTTCTTGATATTTTTATACCCTTAGGGCTAGTCTCCAACCCTATGCCCATTAGATGAAGGACTTAGGGGGATCATTATCTATCTCTATTCATTTTTGATTTTTTAGATAGAGGGGGTAATGAAAGAGTGTTATTAGAGGGGTGGTTCAGAGATATAATTGAGTTAGGATTTAGGAACAGTGAGGATTGCATGGTTTGGTATGAAAGAAGTGACAGTTGACATTGGTGCATGACATTGTTCAGGGAGAGTGGCTATGAAATGATATTTTAGGGGCCAATGTGATCTAGTTCATATACGCTGAGCTTATTTAACAACCACGTGAGATGGAACTTTGTACAGGGTAGAGACCTACGAAAGGTACATACATCATGATGAGTTGTTTACTTTTTTAAATTGAGTTATTTCATGAATGTTAAAATAGATAAAAAATAAATTAAATGAATTAAATTTATTATTAATTAAATTACATACCACCCAGTCTTAGGAAATATTTGTTTTACTTTGATCAATGGATCATGTTCATCTTGCATATGTGGATTATGTCGTTATGGTTCGACAAGCTGATCCAATTTATCATCATATAGTCAATATGGTATATGAGGATGAGGATCGGTAGATGGTGTTTCATGCTTTCTACAGAAAACTTTGGGGAAGTAAAAGGGAGGTGTTTTAGATGAGGAGATAGAGATCTCACTGGAGGATCTCGATATCTCTTTCAGTTTGATCCGGTCTTTGATGAAGTACTTAGTCCCTTTCTCTATAAGTTATATGGGGGTATGTGCATCCTTGTTGTATGATATATCTGATAGAGTGTAACGAGGTAAATGTTTTGAGGTTTGAATTCAACATGGAGTTCTAGGTAGAGTTCCTTTTATCAGCCATGATGGAAGTAAAGTGACAATAAATTATTTCCCATTAGTAGGGGAGTACGTCAGTATGAGAGTTGGGAATTGGGTTTTATATTATTCTTCATTTTCCCCAACACATTCTACAAATGAGGATTCTTTTGTGGCATGTTGAGGTGGATCTCCATACTTCTATCCAATATGAAGTTACTACTTATTTGTTTCTAACATATCTTGAGGTACAGAAGAAGCTAGAGGAAATCAACCCAATAAAATTACAAGGATGGTTATTGAGAGAAGGAAACCAGTATGGTTCCTTGAAGAGAAAATGTTGAATTGGAAGGTATCAAGAACTAGGACATTTTTTGTTTCAAAAAACATGTAGTAAACCTTAGTAGAATCCTTTTCAGCCTTCATGGGATAGTTGTTTTTGATATTGTAATGACCCGCTATTTCTCATTGGCTTGAGAGTGTAACGAGTCATTACTTGGACTTAAGCGACATCCCCAAGGCGCCAAAGGCTGATAATAAATGCCGAAGGGTTTCAAAATAAATGGGGGACGATTTACCCTTTTATAACATACCACAAAACTAACAACCGTAACCAAAATAATCAACTAAATGATGCATGATACAAACTAAGAAAACTCAACCATTTATTTTATCATAAACCAACTAAGAGTACCACAGTAGAAACCAACACTAAATCAGAGTAAACAACGGAAGGACAAACTAAAAGACTACAAGATGACAACCTAACTCCATTCTCCACCGGCTCCAAGCCCCAACATCATGAACCAATCAAAGTATCACGAAGTGGTGCTATAAATATGTGACACTTTACCTTTTCCAACATCCCGGTATATGACATATACAAAAGCACAAACGTGCCAAAGCAGGGGGTGAGTAATGAAACTCAGTAGGTTTTCCCCGATAAATTTCCATCCCATGCCTCTAGGATAAAACATGTTAGCACATTTATATAAAACAATTTATATAAAACAATTTATATAAAACAATTTTAAAATAGTTCATAATATAACAAGTTCCATGCCAAATTCATTTTCCAAAAAAAACCATTTTACTATAAAAACCATCACTCTCATGAAAAGAAACAATTCAAAGTTTCCAATCAAATTCACATTTCCATTTTGGCACATTCGTTCCATTTCACAAATCCACACAACCAACCATTTCACAACCTGTGAAATCAACTTTGCATGCATCGTTATGATAGTTCCATACTCATGAGTAGTTTCTCATTGATCTAACAAGTCATCACAAGGTAATTATTCCCCATGTTCCATTACACCATTGGCACCGAGAACAGGGTCATATTTCAACCAAGCCTCATAAATGCAATATGAACGCACACTCCCAGTACGCCCAAAAACCGCACCATTCCAACCACGCCAAAAACATTTCAATAAAACAACCCTTTTATTGAAAAACTTTTTCCCACAAACCATTTTCCAAATCCAGCAAATCCATATTTTAAAATCACCATTTTAAAATCAAGAAACCAAAACACTTTTCAGAAAACATTCTTTCATTTTCCATAATTCCATCAAAACCCATAAATCATCACTAGAGAAGATTTATAACATGCTTTGCACCATAATTTCACAATCAAAACCAAGTAATTAAATAAATTTGAACTAATACTTCAAGTTATAATAAAGAGGAATCGAAAGTGAAGCCACCTACCTCAATGGTTTTGACGAAAACCCTAACAAACGGAGAATGCACAAGAAAACTTGTCCGATTCACCAAGGATCTTCCTTAGATATCTTCTCCTAAGACAACAAAGACCAAATATCATCATGTTTGGCATCCACACACATAGATCTACCCATATCGGGCGTAGATATAAGAAACCGAGAGAAGAGGAGAAGTAGATCTAAGTAGATATGAGAAAACAATCAAGAGAAAAGGAGAATGATCACATACCTCAAGAATCTGGCTTTGATTCTCCAAGAGAATCCTTCGGATCGCCTCTGGAATGCTTGGGAGAAGTTTTCCAACCTTCAAGGGAGAGTAATCCCGAGTTATTGCCACTTAAGAGCTTTAATGAAGCAATTAGAGGCAAAAAAGAGTTAGATCCACAATTTAAGGATCTAATTTAAGTGCCCGCATGGTTAGTCCATACGTTTTGACAAACCGTGCGCTAACCATGTGTTAGTTAATGCCTCGACCACCCTTCTTGCACAAATTCATCGTACGGTTTACATTAACCATGCGAAGACCATGTGGAACCCACTGCCACCCAAGTCATCCACATACGGTATGGTCACACAGTTTAGACAAACCGTGCACCGCCCGTGTGACTTCCCCTTTGTCTCAAAATTCAATCCAGGATCTCCCGACTCTCCGGTACATCACCCTTAACTTTTAAAACCATGAAAAGCATCAAGTAATGGTTACATACCAAAAACCATGGGTACTACACTCTCCCCACCATTGGCCTTTCCTTCATCGAAAAGTAGAAAACCATTGCTTGTCTAAAAGAGTTCTGGACACTGCTCTCTCATTTCTTTCTCGCGTTCCCAAGTCTCTTCCTGAATCTGACCATGTTTCCACAAAACCTGCACTAGACCGATGATTTTTCCATGAAAGACTTTATCCTGCCTATCCAAAATCTGCACCGAGATATGTACCAATGAAGCATCCATCTCCAGGTCAACATTATCCCATATGATCACATGGTCAGGATCAGGATGATACTTCTTCAACTGAGATACATGGAACACATTGTGCACCAAACTGAACCATGGTGGTAATGCCAACCGATATTCCACCTCTACAACCCGTTCCAGTATCTCAAAAGGGCCAATATATCAAGGAGATAATTTTCCCTGCTTCCCAAAATGACGATGCCCAATCCTTGGAGAGATTATCAAAAAGACATGATCACTCACTGCAAGCGACAACAGTCTTCGGCGATGATCCGCATAAGATTTCTGATGACTCTGTGCCCTCTCCATCCTCTTTTTTATCAACTGAATCTTCTTCATTGTTTCTTGGACAAGGCTCGGCCGATCTAGTGAAGATTCACTAGTTTCCACCCAGCATAGTGGAGAACGACAAGGATGCCCATACAATGCTTCAAACGGAGCCATGTGTATCGAGGCCTGATAACTGTTATTGTATGAGAAATACACTAAGGGTATATACTCCTCCCATGTGCCACCAAAATCCATTACACAAGCCCACAACATGACTTCCAACATCTGTATTATCCTTTCGGATTGTCTATCCATTTGAGGATGATACACCGTACTCATATTCAACTGAGTTCCCAGGGCTTTCTGTAAGGATCACCATAAATGATATGTGAACCTCAGATCTCTTTCTGACACGATTGAAACTCATATGCCATGTCTCTTTACCACATCTCAGATATAGATTTTTGAAATATCTTCCACCGTATGAGTTTCATGAATAGGGATAAAATGGGCTAATTTGGTCAGACGATCCACTATCACCCAAATGACATCCTATTTCCGAATCGTTCTTAGAAGACATGTAACAAAATACATTGCTATCTGATCCAATTTCCACACAGGGATAGGTAAAGATTTTAACATAACGACTGGTCTCTAATGCTCTGCTTTAACCTGATGACAAATTAAGCACCGTGAGACGAACTCAGCTACCTTCCTTTTCATGCCACTCCACAAAAACTGTGCCTTCAATGCCTTATACATCATTTGTGTACCCGAATGTGTAGCCCATCTGAAATGGTGGTAATCATGAAGGAGTTGTTCTTGAGAAGTTAAAGGTACAACAATCCGATCTTGAAAAAGAAAAACTAAACTCCCATCCATCTTCCATCCCTCAATGGTCTCCCCACCATTGATTTTTGATCTCATTGCAACACAGTCTACATCGGATTCCTGTGCCTCCTTTACTATCTCCACCAAATCGGGAACAAGTGCAACTAGAAAGAAAACCACAACATCACCTCGGTCTTCACATTTAACATGCATGTCAGCTAAGTCTGACATCAACTTCCATTCATCTGTAGCTTCTTTCGCCAACTGAGCATACGATATTCTCCTTAATGCATCGGCCACCGAATTTCCATTACCCGGTTTATACATCATGTCAAAGTCGAACATTTGAAGATATTACATCCATCTCCTCTACCTCAGATTCAAATATCGCTGTGAGAAAATGTGTTTCAAGATTTTGTGATCCGTAAACACAGTAAATTTCTCACCAAAGAGATAATCATGACAATTCTTCAAGGCATGGACAACTGCATCTAATTCAAAATCATGTGTTGGGTAATTCTTCTCGTGAAACCTCAAATGCCTTGAACCATAAGCAACAACATGGTCTCCATGTGTGAGAACACATCCCAACCCTGTTCCTGAAGCATCACAATACACAACATACCCTTGTCTTGATTCAGGCAAGATCAAGATTGGTGCTGATGTAAGGCGAAGTTTGATCTCTTGAAAAGGTCTATGACATTCCTCAGTCCATTGAAATGCACTATTTTTCTTTGCCAATGTTGTCATAGGTGAATCTAGTTGTGATAATTTACGTACAAAGCGTCGGTAATAAACAGCTAGACCAAGAAAATTTCGTATTTCATTGACATTTTCGGCTGTTTCCAAGAAAGAACATCTTCTATCTTTTCTAGATCCACTGAAACACCTTTCTCATAAACAAAATGGCCTAGAAAGTTTAAATATTTTATCCAAAAATTGCACTTTGATAATTTGGCATACAACTGATGGTCCCTCAAGATTTCCAACACTATAACCATGTGTTTCTCATGCTCAGCCCTTGTTCTTGAATACACCAATATGTCATCCACAAACACCACAAAAAAAGAATCCATATATGGATGAAATATCCGATTCAACAAATCCATGAAGAACACTGGTGAATTCGTAAGACCAAAAGAAATGACTACATATTTGTAGTGTCCATATCTGCTTCTAAAGGCTATCTTCAGAATATCCTCCTTCCGAACTCGCAACTAGTGATATCCTGACCACAAGTCAATCTTGGAGAACCACTGATCTCCCATCAATTGATCAAACAAGTCATCAATGTGTGTAAGTGGATATCTATTCTTTATCTTAACTTTGTTATGTTTATGATAATCTACACATAGCCTCAAAGTTCCATCTACTTTCTTTACAAACAAAACTAGTGATTCCCACAGAGACACGCTTGGCCGAATAAAACCTTTTCTTTCCAGTTCTTCCAACTTCACTTTCAATTACTTTAACTCCGTTGGTGCCACCCTATTAGATGGATGTGAGATAGGACTGATCCCCAGAAAGAGATCAATCGTAAACTCCACTTCTCTCACAGGTGGTAACCCTGAGAAGTTTTCAGGAAAAACATCAGAAAATTGATCCATGACTACTGGAAAACTGTTATTCGCGATCTCATCCATTGATTCCAAGTTTAATTCAGCCAACTAGTAAGAGATCATTTCCACTACTGGTTCCAACAAGCCCTTTTCACCTGCCTTCACCACTCTTTCTTCCCTAAAGAGATGCTCGACGCCATCCTTAGTTGTGAAACTGACAGTTCTTCTATAACAGTCGATGTAAGCCCTGAACTCTTTCAACCAATCCATACCAAGGATTATATCATAAAAATCAATCTCCAGCATAGATATATCCCATTTCATCTCAGCTCTATCAACAGTTATAGAACATTCTCTACACACAAAGGCTCTACATTCTCTTTCACTGAGAGGAGTTTTAAGTTTTATCACAGAAGGCATCATTTCAAGTTTTAATTTCAGAAAATAAGCAATATGAGAAGCAAGAAAAGAATGTGATTCACCATTATCAAACAAAACTTACATGTGGGTATAATTCAAAAGAATCGTACCTCTCACCGTAGACGGTCCAGACTGGTCATCCACAATCACATGTTCTGCTCCATACAATTTCTTTGTTGCTGCACTTTCATCCTTATTTCCTTGTTGAGATTGCCCTGCCTGAGGAGTCATTGTATTCTTTTAATCACCATAGCTATCTCTATTATGCTGGTGAGACTGATTTTTCTATCCACACCCTTTCGAAGCATAAGATTCTTGCGACACTTGAGAAGTGTCTCGAACACCCGACCATGGAGAACTGTGACAATATCGCTGAAGATGTCCCAACTTGTTGCAATTGTGGCATGCTCTTGGTGGTGCTGTACATTCTCGTTTCATGTGATCAATAGTGCCACATTAAAAACACCTATATTTCATCATGGGTCATACAAGAATATTCACCGATCCAGCTGTCTGATTCTGATTTGAAATCCCACCTTGGAAGTAGGTGTGACTCTTCCACTTGTTCCCAGCATTAGAGTTCCCACATGTTCCCAAGGGTATCATCATACTTCCTCTTCCCATAACTCCTGAGATGTCTCTTTCAGCTACTATTTCTCTGTTTACTATCTCTGTATAATCCGTAATATAGAGCACAACTATCTTCGAACGAATCTCCTGTCTCAACCCTGATTCAAAGATGCATGACTTCAGTGACGCACTTGCAGCAACTTTCGGTACAAAGTGCACTAAATTCATGTATTTAGCCGCATAATCCATGATAGAGAGATTTTGATGCTTCAGGATGAAAAAGTCTGTCATCCTCTGGATCTTGAACGTGTGAGGATAGAATTTTTTAATAAAAAATTCCTCAAATTTCTCCCAGCCCAGGCCTTAATCCACCATAGCCTGCACCACTAGCTCCCACCACTGTCGTACAAGATCCTCCAGAATATACGTCACCAACTTTACTTTCAGTTCTGCTGGTGTGCCAATGAAATCAAAGATACGATTCATCCTACTCATCCACACCTCCGCCCTTTAGGGTTCAGAATCTTCCTAAAAGATGGGTGGATTCCGCTTCTAGAACTGGACAGAATGGTCTACATGCCTTGACTCATCCCTCCGATTCCCCGTGTCCACATCCTGAAATGCTTGAACTATACTTTTTACTAGATTCTGGTTCACCTGTGGCTGAGGTGTGACCACATTCTCTGTAGCGTCTTCCGTTTGGTTTCTACGATGCCAAATTGATGCCATTTTCTATACAAATAATGCACGCCGTTAGTCTCACTTCCTAGAAACTGAAGGATTAGCATTTCAAATTTTGTCACATTATCTATCAAAGCATTGTTCTCAAAACAACATTTTTCCATGTTCAACCATTTTTGAAAACATTCAACATACTTTTTGAAAATCAACCCATTTTAAAAATACACCAAATACCCTATTTTCAAAGTCTTTCAGTTGAAAACAATTTCTGCATTTTTCAAAAATTGGCAACTTACACTAAATCCTTACTCATTCGTCACAATGAGGGATTCAATCCTAGTGGGAAGTCATTCCTCTACAATGCATGTCATGTTCATCTCATTGGATAAACCAATGACAATGAGATTTCCAACATTCTAGAAGTGTATCCAAAACACTTATGTACCCAACACCCTGGTAACTTGATGTTCAGCATAAATGGGATAGCTATGTCCATTTATGCTATACATTTCATGTTCCGACAATCCTACTCCTATCTAAGATGACCATGCAAGGAACATACAAGAAGGAATTTCAACTCCAAGACTAAGAACATCAATGACCACTTGTTAGGAAATGACCGAACAAGCTGACACCATTTGTAATGACCCGCTTATTCTCATTGGCTTGAGAGTGCAACGAGTCATTACTTGGCCTTAAGAGACATCCACAAGGCTCCAAAGGCTGGAAATAAATGTCGAAGGGTTTCAAAACAAATGGGGGACAATTTAACCTTTTAGAACATACCACAGAACTAAAAACCATAACCAAACTAATCAACTAAATGATGCCTGATAAAAACTAAGACAACTCAACCATTTATTTTATCATAAACCAACTAAGAGTACCATAGTGGAAACCAACACTAAATCAGAGTAAATAGCAGAAGGACAAGCTAAAAGACTACAAGATGAAAACCCAACTCCATGCTCCACCAGCTCCAAGCTCCAACATCCCTAACCAGCCCATGTATCACGATGTGGTGATATAAACATGTGACACTTTACCTTTTCCAACATCCTGGTATATGACATCTGCAAAAGAACCAACGTGCCAAAGCAGGGGGTAGGTAATGAAACTCAGTAGGTTTTCCCCGATGACTTCCCAATCCATGATTCTAGGATAAAACAAGTTAGCACATTTATATAAAACAATTTATATAAAACAATTCCAAAATAGTTCACAATATAAAAAGTTCCATGTCAAATTCTTTTTAAAAAAAACCATCTTCCAACAAAAACCATTTCTCTCAAGAAATGAAACCAAAAAAAAGATTCCAATAAAATTCACATTTCCATTTCAAAAATCCACACAACCAACCATTTCACAACCCATGAAATAAACTATGCATGCATTGTTATGACAGTTCCATACTCATGAGAGGTTTCTCATCGATATACCAAGTCGTCACAAGGTAATTATTCCCCATGTGCCATTACACCTTTGACACCAAGAACAAGGTCATATTTCAACCAAGCATCGTAAATGAAATATGAACGCACACACCCAGTATTCCCAAAAACCACACCATTCCAACCATGCCAAAACCATTTCAATAAAACATCCCTTTTATTGAAAACCTTTTTCCTGCAAACAATTTTCCAAATACTGCAAATCCATATTTTAAAATCACTATTTTAAAATCAAGAAACCAAAACACATTACACAAACCATTCATTCATTTTCCATAAATCCATCAAAACCCATAAATCAACACTAAAGAAGATTTATAATATGATTTACAGCACGATTTCAGAATCAAAACCAAGAAATTAAATCAATTTGAACTAAGACTTAATGTTCTAGGAAAGAGGAATCGAGAGTGAAGCCACCTACCTCAACAAATTAGGAGAAACCAAGCAACAGATGTAGAACACTCACGAACACCGGGTCAATTCTCCAAAAACCCTCCTTAGATCACTTATTCTAACACAAGCAAGACCAAAACTCATCATATTTGGCATCCAAACACTTAGATATACCCATAAAGGGCATAAATCTAGGAAACCGAGAGAAAAGGAGATGTAGATCTCAGTAGATCTAAGAAAATGATCAAGAACGAAGGAGAACGATCATATACCTCAAGAATCCGGCTTCGATTCACCAAGAGAAGCCTTCAGATTGCCTCCGGAACACTTGAGAGAAGTTTTCCAACATTCAAGGGTGAGTAATCCCAAGTTATGTCTTCTTAAGAGCTTTAATGAAGAAATTAGAGGAAAAAAAAGTTAGATCCACAATTTAAGGATCTAATTTAAGTGCTCGCACGGTTTGAAAAACCGTGAACTAACCGTGCGTTAGCTACTACCTCGACCACCTTTCTCGCATGACCTCATCACATGGTTTCCCTTAACCGTGTGCCGACCGTGTGGAATCCACTATCGCCAAATCCAGCCATGCATGGTTTGGTTGCACGGTTTAGACAAACCGTGCGCTGCCCGTGCGACTTCCCCTTTGCCTCAAGCTTCAATCCAGGATCTCCCGTCTCTCCCGTACATCACCTTTAACTTTTAAAACCAAGAAAATCATCAAGTAAGGGCTACATTCCAGAAACCATAGGTACTACACTCTCCCCACCATTGGACTTTCCGTCCTCAGAAAGTAGAAAACCATTGCTTTTCTGAAAGAGTTTTGGCCACTGCTCTCTCATTTCTTTCTCGCATTCCCAAGTCTCTTCCTGAATCTAACCATGTTTCCACAAAACCCGCACTAGACCGATGCTTTTTCCACGCAAGACTTTATCCTGCCTATCCACAATCCGCACCGGGATATGTACCAACGAAGCATCCGGCTCTAGGTCAACGTGATCCCATCTGATCACATGGTTAGGATCGGGCTGATACTTCTCCAACTGAGATACATGGAACACATTGTGCACTGAACTAAACCATGGTGGTAATTCCAACCGATATGCCAACTCTCCAAACCGTTATAGTATCTCAAAAGGGCCTATATATCGAGGGGATAATTTTCCCTACTTCCCAAAACAATGATGTCCAAGCCTTGGAGAGATTCTCAAAAAGACATGATCACTCACCGCAAACAACAACAGTCTTCGGCGATGATCCTCAAAAGATTTCTGATGACTCTCTGCCATCTCCATCCTCTTTTTTATCAAATGAATCTTTTCCATTGTTTCCTGGACAAGGCTCGGCCCAACTAGTGATGTTTCACTAGTTTCCACCCAGCATAGTGGAGAACGACAAGGACACCCATACAATGCTTCAAATGGAGCCATGTGTATCGAGGCCTGATAACTGTTATTGTATGAGAACTCCACTAAGGGTATATGCTCCTCCCATGAGCCACCAAAATCCATTACACAATCCCACAACATGTCTTCCAACATCTGTATCATCCTTTCAGATTGTCTATCCGTTTGAGGATGATACGCCATACTCATATTCAACTAAGTTCCCAGGGATTTATGTAAGAATCGCCAGAAATGAGATGTGAACCTCAGATCTATGTCTGACATGATTGAAACTGGTATGCCATGTCTCTTTACCACTTCTCGGATATAGATTTTTGAAAGATCTTCCACCGTATGAGTTTCATGAATAGGGATAAAATGGTCCGACTTGGTTAGATGATCAAATATCACCCAAATGGCATCATGTTTTAGGATCGTTCTTGGAAGAACTGTAACAAAATCCATTGCTATCTGATCCCATTTCCATACAGGGATAGGTAAAGATTGTAACATACCGGCTGGTCTCTGATGATCTACTTTAACCTACTACCAAGTTATGCACTGTGAGACGAACTCATCCACCTATCTTTTCATGCCTCTCCACCAAAACTGCACCTTAAACGCCTTATACATCGTTTGTGTACTCGGATGTGAATCCCATATAGAATGGTGGTAAGCATGAAGGAGTTGTTTCCGAGCAGTTAAAGGTACAACCATCCAATCTTGAAACCGCAAAACTGAACTCCCATCCAGCTTCCATCCCTTAATGGTCTCCCCACCATTGAGTTTTGAACTCATTGCAACATAGTCTACATCGGATGCATGTGCCTCTTTCACTATCTCTACCAAAATAGGAACAAGCGCAACTGGAAAGAAAACCACAACATCACCTCAGTCTTCACATTCCACATGCATGTCAGCTAAGACCGACATCAACTGCCATTCGTCTGAAGCTTCTTTCACCAACTGAGCATACGACTTTCGGCTTAATGCATTGGCCACCGAATTTCCCTGACCCAGTGTATACATCAAGTCAAAGTCAAACATTTGAAGATACTCCATCCATATCCCCTACCTCAGATTCAAATATCTCTATGAGAAAATGTGTTTCAAGATTTTTGTGATCCGTAAGGACAATAAATTTCTCACCAAAGTGATAATGATGCCAAGTCTTCAAGGCATAGACAACTGCAGCTAATTCCAAATCATGGGTTGGGTAATTATTATCATGCACCCTCAACTTCCTTGAACCATAAGAAACAACATGGTCTCCTTGAAAGATAACACATCCCAAAATTGTTCCCAAATCATCACAATACACCACATACCCTTGTCCTGATTCAGGAAAGATCAAGATGAGTGCTGATGTAAGGAGAAGTTTCAACTCTTGAAAAGATCTTTGACATTCTTAAGTCCATTAAAATGCACTGTTTTTCATTGTCAATGCTGTCATAGGTGATTCTAGTCATGATAAGTCATGCATAAAGCATCATTAATAACCATCTAGACCATGAAAACTTCATATTTCAAGGACATTTTTTGGCGGTTGCCAAGAAAGAACAGCTTCTACTTTTTCTGGATCCACTGAAACACCTTTCTCAGAAACAAAATGGCCTAGAAAGCGTACCTCTTGTATCCAAACATCATACTTTGATAATTTGGCATACAACTAATGGTCCCTAAAGATTTCCAACACTATCATCAAGTGTTGCTCATGCACATCCCTTGTTCTGGAATACACCAATATGTCATCCACAAACACCACAACAAAAGAATCTTGATATGGATGAAATATCCAATTCATCAAAGCCATGAAGACCCCTGGTGCATTTGTAAGACCAAAAGGCATGACTACATATTCGTAGTGTCCATATCTACTTCTGAAGGATGTCTTCGGAATATCCTCCTTCCGAACTCACAATTGGTGATATCCTGACCGCAAACCACTGAGCTCCCCTCAATTGATCAAACAGGTCATCAATGTGTGTAAGTGGATATCTATTATTTATCGTAACTTGGTTAAGTTTACGATAATCCACACATAGCCTCAAATTTCCATATTATTTCTTTACAAAAAAAACTGGTGCTGCCCACATAGACACACTTGGCCGAATAAAACCTTTGATTTCAAGTTCTTCCAACTACACTTTCAATTACTTTAACTCCATTGGTGCATAAGATGGAAGTGAGATATGACTGATCCCCAGAAGGGGATCAATCATAAACAACACTTCTCTCACATGTGGTAACCCTAAGAGGTTTTCAGGAAAAACATCAGAAAATTGATCCACAACTACTGGAAAGCTCTTATTCACGATCCCATCCATTGATTCCAAGTTTAACGCAGCCAACTGCTAAGAGATCATTGCCACTACTAGTTCTAACATGCCCTTTGCACCTGCCTTCACCACTCTTTCTTCTCTAAAGAGATGATCAACGCCATCCTCAGTCACGAAACTGAATGTTCTGCTATAACAGTCGATGTAATCCCTGAAATCTGTCAACTAATCCATACCTAGGATTATATCATAGACATCCATATCTAGCACAGAGAGGTCCCATTTTAGCTCATCTCCATCAACAGTTATAGAACATGCTCTACACATGAAGGATCTACATTATCTTTCACTGAGAGGAGTTTGAAGTTTTATCATAGAAGGAATCATTTCAAGTTTTAAGTTCAGCAAATCAGCAATACGAGAAGAAAGAAAAGAATGCAATGCACCAGTATCAAACAACACTTGCATGAGGGTAGAATTAAAAATAATCGTACCTCTCACTGTAGACGGTCCAGACTGGTCATCCATAATCACCTGTTCCGCTCCATACAATTTCTTTGTTGCTGAAATTTTCTCCTTATTGCCTTGTTGAGATTTCCCTACCTGAGGAGTCATGGTATTCTTGGAATCACCATAGCTAGCTCTATTCTACTGATGAGACTGATTTTGCTGTCCTCACCCTATCAAAGTATAAGATGCTTGCAACACCTGAGAAGTGTCACGAACACCCGACCGTGGAGCACTGTGATAATATCGCTGAAGATATCTCATCCTATTGCAATTGTGGCATGATCTCGGTGGTGCTATACATTCTCGTTTCATGTGATCAATCGTGCCACATTGAAAACACCTAGATTTCATCATGGGTCATGGATGAAGATTCACTGATCCAACCATCTGATTCTAATTTGCACTCCCACCTTGGAAGTATGTGTCCCTCTTCCACTTGTTCCCAACATTAGAGTTCCCACCCGTTCCCATGGGTATCATCATAATTCCTCCTCCCATAACTCCTGATATGTCTCTTTCAGCTACTATTTCTTTGTTTACCATCTCCGTATAATCCATAATACAGAGCATATATATCTTCGAACAAATATCCTATCACAAACCTGATTCAAAGATGCATGACTTCAGCGACGCAGTTGCAACAACTTCTAGTGAAAATCACACTAAATTCATGAATTTAGACACATACTCTGTGACAGAGATATTTTTCTTCTTCAGGATGAAAAAGTCTGTCATCCTCTTGATCTTGAACATGTGAGGATAGAATTTATTATTAAACAATTCCTCAAATTCCTCCCAGCCCAGGCCTTGATCCACATTAGCCTGCACCACCAGCTCCCACCACTGTCATGCAATATCCTCCAGCATATATGTCACCAACTTTACTTTCTATTCTACTGGTGTGCTGATGAAATTGAAGATATGATTCATCCTACTCAGCCACACCTCCGCCCTTTCTGGTTCAAAATCACCCCCAAAGATGGGTAGATTTTGCTTCTGGAAGTTGACGGAATGGTCCACATGCCTTGACTCATCCCTCTGATTCCCCATTTCCACATCCTAAAATGCTTGAACTATACTTTTTACTAGCTTCTGGTTCACCTGTGTCTCAGGTGTGACCACATTCTCTGCAGCGTCCTCCTTTTGGTTTCTACGACACCTAACGGGTGCCATTTTCTATACAAATAATTCATGCCGTTAGTCTCACTTCCTAACAACTGAAGGCTTAGCATTTCAAATTCTGTCACATTATCTATCACAACATCGTTCTCAAAACAACCTTTTTACATGTTCAACCATTTTTGAAAACATTCAACATACTTTTTGAAAATCAACCCATTTACAAAATACACCAACTACTCTATTTTCAAAGTCTTTCAGTTGAAAACAATTTCTACATTTTTCAAAAATTGTAAATTTACACCAAATCCTTACTCATTTCTCATAATATGATATGAAATCATAGTTGGAAGTCATTCCTCTAAAATGCATGTCATTCTAATCTCATTGGATAATCCCATGATAATGAGATTTTCAACATTCTAGAAGTGTATCCAAAACACTTATGTACCCAACACCCTGGTAACTTGAATTTCAACATAAATGGGTTAGCTACGTCCTTTTATGCTATACATTTCATATTCCGACAATACTACTCCTATTTAAGATGACCACCCTAGGAATAGACAAGAATGAATTTCAACTCCAAGACCAAGAACATCGATGACCACTTGTTAGGCAAGGACCGAACAAGATGATACCATTTGTAATGACCCACTTATTCTCATTGTCTTGAGAGTGAAACGAGTCATTACATGGCATTAAGCGACATCCCCAAGGAACCAAAGGCTGACAATAAATGCCAAAGGGTATCAAAACAAATGGAGGACAATTTACCCTTTTAGAACATACAACGAAACTAACAACTGTAACCAAACTAATCAACTAAATGATGCATGATAAAAACTAAGACAACTCAACCATTTATTTTATCATAAACAAAATAAGAGTACCACCATGGAAACCAACACTAAATCAGAGTAAACAGTGAAAGGACAAGCTAAATGACTACAAGATGACAACCCAACTCCATGCTCCACCAGCTCCAAGCTCCAACATCCCGAACCAACCCAAGTATCATGAAGTAGTGCTATAAACATGTGACACTTTACCTTTGCCAACATCCCGATATATGACATTTGCAAAAGCACCAACGTGCCAAAGCAGGGGGTGAGTAATGAAACTTAGTAGGTTTTCCCCGATGACTTACCAACCCATGCCTCCTGGATAAAACATGTTAGAACATTTATATAAAACAATTTATATAAATAAATTCCAAAACAGTTCACAATATAAAAAGTTCTATGTCAAATTCATTTTCCAACAAAAACCATTTTCCAACAAAAACCATTTCTCTCAAGAAAAGTAACCAAGAAAAGTTTCCAATCAAATTCATATTTCCATTTTTTCACATTCATTCCATTTCACAAATCCACACAACCAACCATTTCACAACCCGTGAAATAAACTATGCATGCATCATTATGATAGTTCGATACTCATGAGTGGTTTCTCGTCGATCTACCAAGTCGACACAAGGTAAATATTCCCCATGTGTCATTACACCTTTGGCACCAAGCACAAGGTCATATTTTAAAAAATCATCATAAATTCAATATGAACACACACACCCAGTACGCCCAAAAACCACACTATCCCAACCATGCCAAAACCATTTCAATAAAACAACCCTTTTATTGAAAACCATTTTCCCGAAAACCATTTTCCAAATCCATAAAATCCATATTTTAAAATCAAGAAACCAAAACACTTTGCACAAACCATTCTTTCATTTTTGATAATTCCATCAAAACCCATAAATCATCACTAAAGAAGATTTATAACATGATTTGCACCACAATTTCACAATCAAAACCAAGAAATTAAATCAATTTGAACTGATTCTTCAAGTTATAAGAAAGAGGAATCGAAATTGAAGCCACTTACCTCAATGATTTTGACGAAAACCCTAACAAACAGAGAATGTACAAGAAAACCCGGCTGATTCCCCAAGGATACTCTTTAGATCTCTTCTCCTAACACAACCAGGACTAAATCTCCTCAAGTTTGGCAACCAAACACTTATATCTACCCATAATGGGCATATATCTAAGAAACTGAGAGATGAGGAGAAGTAGATCTAAGTATATCTGAGAAAACGATCAAGAATGATGGAGAACGATCACATACCTCAAGAATCCGGCTTCGATTCGCCAAGAAAAGCCTTCGGATCGCCTCCGGAATTCTTGGGAGAAGTTTTCCAACCATCAATGGAGAGTAATCCTGAGTTATGGCCGCTTAAGAGCTTTAATGAAGTAATTAGAGGAAAAAACGAGTTATATCCACAATTTAAGTATCTAATTTAAGTGCCTGCATGGTTAGTCCACACGGTTTGACAAATCGTGTGCTAACCGTGCATTAGCTACTACCTCAGTCACCCTTCTTTCATGGACTCATCGCACGGTTTCCCTTAACCATGTGTCGATCGTGTGAAAGCCACTACCGCCCAAGTCAGCCATGCACTATTTGGTCGCACGGTTTAGACAAACCATGCACCACCCGTGCGACTTCCCCTTTGCCTCAAACTTCAATCCAGGATCTCCCGACTCTCCCATACGTCACCCTTAACTTTTAAAAATAATAAAAGCATCAAGTAAGGGTTACATACCAGAAACTGGGGCTACTATAAATATCTTCTTGGGGGATCTATGATTGTTTGTTTTAGTGGTGGGGTTCATGCCCATAACCATATCTAGATTCCAGTGGTTCCCTGAGCAATTTTTGGTGGATGTGGATAGGTTCATCATGAGCCTCAATAGAAGTTTCTAGTGAGACCATTTCAATACTAGGAGTGGCCAACATATTCTTCTTCGAGGGTAGATGGAGAAAGTAGAAGCTCATCTAAGGATTTTTCTTAGGGACTGTGAACCAAGCATGGAAATGGAGTTGGTCATCAACAGAGAGGTAGAGGTGCTAGGAATGGTTTAGTTTCATATAACAGAGGTGTCATCTCTATAGAGTCCATAGATCATCAGAGGTAAATTCATCTTTTTTGTACCCTTTTTGTCCCTTGTTTGATTCTAGAACATTTTAATCCTTAGTTGCACCCTCTCTATCCCATGCTATGGGAATTAACATAAAGAGGTTTCTAGTGCTACTAGAATTGACTACAGAAGTCAGAGGCCAAACCATATTTTTCAATGTGTTCAATAGGTGTAGACTAATGATGGTTCCACAATAGTCCCAGTGAGATATTTACATTCTACTAATGAATCCATAAAATGTCATCCTCATCACTGACTGGTTTTATTTCATACATATTGTTATAGATTAATTCCAAAGGGGGTTCATGATTTTAGATGTGGATGGATAGTGTGCAGTTTTCATTGGAGATTAGGTTTTTCATGTGTCAAGTCAGTGTGTGGAGCCCCTTCTTTCCGTGTGGGATTAGTTGTTGGTGGAACTAATTGATGTTGGGGTAGTGGAGACCCATCGGGTTGTTTTGGAGACTCTATATGTTTTTCCAAGGAGTATGTGACATTACCCCCTTTATGTGATGTTGAGTTCATAATAGGCTTGCATCCTAGTGCTTCTACAATTTGGATGGACCCATATCAAATGTAACCATTGGAGTAGATGGGGTTGTGGATTTAGATAGATTATTTGATATATAAGGGTTTTATTTGGACTAGTGTATCATTTTGGGTTCCTCTGATGTTGTTCTTAAAGAAGGTAGATGTTAGTCTGAGGTTGTGAATAGACTACCACATGTTGGATGAGGTGATGGTCAAGAAATGATACCATATTCTTAGGATAGATGATATTTTTTACCAACTGAGAAGACGAAGATGGATTTATAAGATCTTTATGCAGTTTGGATATCCCTAGTTGAGGGTGGAGAAAGGGGATATCCCGAATAATGCCTTCAGATAAAGGTAAGGGAAATTCATATTTTTAGTCATTCCATTTGGTGTTACGAACATAAAAAATGTGTTTATAGTGGTTATGAACTCCATGTTCCATGCGTTCCTGGACCATTTCTTCTTCATATTAATCATTGATATCTTTAACTAATCAAAGAAGAAGAGGAACATGTTGGTCATCTCTGAACTGACTTTCATGTTTTTCGACGCTTCCAGCTCAATGTAATGTTTTCCAAATGTAATTTCTAGATAATATAGGTGAATTTTCTTTGGAATGTGGTCTATGATTAGGGGTTTTAAGTAGACCCATCTATGGTTTAAGGGGTTTTTTTTGTGGGTGTCACCCAATAACATGACAGAGGTTCTCAGTTTCCTTGGTCTCACAGGATATTATTAGAGGTTTTTACCAGATTTCACTCAAGATTCATCCACATTAACATCATTGATTATGAAATACCATTATTTTTGGTCATTTATCAATTAGAAGAATCATTCATTTACCTAAAGGGGAAGTTGGTTATTTCTATAGTTCTTTTGTTTCCTTAGGTGGGGGAGATCTTTGAGGTGTTTTGTGATGCTCTTCATATGTTCTTGGGATGAATTCTGCTACAACAGCTAGTGGTGATCACTTATGGGTCAAGGAAGTTACATATCCATGAGAATAACTATTTCACCCAATACATAGAGTTGTCATCGGTTTTGTTTTGAAAAAAAGTTTTAGTAACATTATCTCATTGGAGAGTGCTTTGTGGTCTTCTCGAATCATAAACTCTTGATGTATATCTTTTCCTAGTGTGTTATAAACTTGTAGTAGTGGAGGTGGATAGAGTTTCTTCGGAATTATGAATTTCTTATGTCTTACACCTTCAAAAAATGATTTTTTAGCCAATTATTTTATCTAGAATTTTGGGAGAGATATTGTTCGAGAGTCTATGGATTGTTAGATACTAATAAAGGTGTTAGTTTCCTTTCAAATAGATTAAAGGGTGGATTTTAGTGAGGATATTTGTTTTAAATAATGTTTATGTATTTTCGGATAGAATACATAGAAGAGTATCAATAGGGTAACTAAGAGGCGGAGGTGATGAAAGATAGTGATGGACATGGTGATTCTCTATAGGGAAGGTCAAAACATGCTGTTGTTTTATGGGAGGTTTTCTGTTCCAATAGTAATAAGTGATGTGGTTCTTCATGTGTTTCATAAATCACCATTGGTGAGACACCCAAGTGATTACATGATGTACTGTGGTTTTTGGTTGCTGCTTTGGGGGCCTGGGATGAAATGGGAACTGGAAGAGTTTGTGGAGAAGTGATTGTTTTTTCCAGTAGGTAAAGGCCAAGCGTCGCGTTCATGGTGGTTTGTTCGAGCTTGTGGAAATTATTATAGTGGAAATGTGATGAAATATTGAATTATTTAAACATAGTTTTTCACAAATAACAAAAAGGATATGATTTATTCTACGTGATCATGGATCGATTGAAAAAAAAATCCCACTTCATAGCGATCAAGGAGTGGGTGCATTGAGTTATTTTTCTAAGAGGTATGTGTATGAGGTGGGGAGATTGAATCGAGTTATTAGGTCGATTATAACATATCTATATGCACATTTTACCTCATGAGTCTGGAGGGTATTGAAGCATTATTTTGGTACTTAGTTATGCCTCAGCCCTGCTTTCCATGCTCATATAGTTGGGAAGAAAGAATAGACTATCCAAACATTTAAGGATATGCTATTAGCATGAATATTTGACTTTTTTGGACCTTTGGTATGAAACATTACATTGGTATAACTTTATTATAATAATAGCTATTAGACTTCCATTTTCATGGATACATTTGAGGATTTTTACAGGATAACATTTTGTTCTCCATTTTTTTTGGATAGAGGTAGGAAATATAAATGTTATTGGTTCTGAAGTTGTTCAGAGAAAGATAGAGAATGTTCATCTTGTTTGAGAGTTGATGAGAGTAGTGTAGGACCAATAAATTTCTTATGTCAATCATAGAAGGAGTCTCTTGGAGGTTGAGGTGGTGGACCACATGTTCTTGAAGTTCCCCTCTAACATAGGAATTGGAGGTTTGGCAGAGGGAGTAAACTTTATCCCATGTTTGTTGGTCCCTTTTAGGTGTTGGTTTGAGTTGGTGAGGTGCAATATTGGATGCAATTGCAACCCTATTTGGAAAGGATCCACAATTTATTGCACATATCTCAGCTTCGTCATCATATTTATGACGACTCTCATTTCCATGGCTGGGGAGAGTTATAAATAGTGGATGAAAAATAATTTGTGTAGCATCCATTATAGCTCTTGGATATTTAGTATAATGCAATGTGTGCATGAAACATTTATTTGGTTCATGTGTTCTAGAGAATGGTGTATTTGAGGAGTGTACATGTGAGCCATAGATTCATATGAATTTTCAATACCCATAGTTGTTTTGAGTTTTTCATTGATTTTTTTTTCTTTGTGATGTAATGTTTGAGACATTGTTGTTTTATTTTATGAGAATTTTTCTCTTTTTGTGTTTTGTGATGTGCAATAAATACCTAACATATGAAAAGTGGAGGACTAGACTTTTAATCAAGGAATATAAATTTTGAAGTGATTAAACCCTTGAGGATTAGTTATTGTCTCCTAGAGAGAATGATATCTTGATATGGAGGATGAAATTTTACAATTCATATGTTCAAGACTATGTGATTCGTAGGGTGGGAAATGGTTTTGAGGTTGGATGGTTGTGGTGATGTGGTTATGTAGTGTGTTTTGTGGTCGATTGGGTATTAATGTTTGGGTGGTGGTAGTGTTTGAGGTATGATAACATCAATGATAGGTATATTTTGGATTGGTTGTTTCTAACCCTTTCTCAAATGGTCTTGGTTTTTGATTCTTGAGGGTTAGAATCGTTTTGGGGGTATCTGATGTAACAGTCAGTGCCATCCCGGTTTTTTACACTTCTAGTTTTCATATTAGAGATTCTTGGATGATTCCTAGGATAGGAATCGAAGATTTTTCTGATAAATACTAGAATCAAGATGAATACATGACTTGTAAATATTACATTCCATGTATGTGTGGTTCACAGACAATGAAGGTAGGTTCATGGGGTGTTACTCAACATGTATATTTTTAGGGTTAAATAACAAAAAGGTGATTCATTTTTTGGTGTAACCTTAACCTTGCTAGTGACATGATGTGAAATGGGATAAAATGTAATGTAAGTTCCTGATTTAGTGTTGTTATAAGGTTTTGAGTTCTCAAGGGTTTTCACAAACCCTATTGATGTTCATTCAACTCTCATTCTAGGAGAACCCTCGGTGCCCTGGGGAATACATCAAGCCCTCCTTCCTACCTATCTGATCTATTGGTTCCCATGGTTTTTTATTATGGTCGATCCATTTTATTATGGTAATATTGTTGTTTACAAGTGTTATTCTTCACTATATGGTGCACATCGAGATGGAAACCTTCCTTGAGGTAAGAAATCCAGTATCATTTATCTCTATTTTGTATAATCCAGGAGGGGTTTTATTATTTTTCATCCATGGGTTATGATTTTGTTGACTAAATAATGATATAAAATGGTCAATTTAAATTGAATGGTTAATGGGGTTTTATTCTTACATTTTTTTAGATTTATTCTTACTGTGATATTGTGATTGTACGAGTATGATGACCAACTAAAAATTGTGTCTTTTAGTGATTATTTTTGTTTGATATATGTTTTTTTACTGTTTTTCATGTTTTCATTATTGTTATATCACTTTAAAATATAAATTTATTTACCAAATATATTTGGCTGATGAAATGGCTTCCCCAATATTATGTCTTCTGTAATAATTCCCCTAAACTATAGTGCAATGTGATAAAATAGACTTTTTAAATCGAAAAAATGATATTGATTTTTTGGATGTGTTGTTGGGTAATGTGGGGATGATGGTTTGTGGCCATGAATTTGGGGTTTAAAGGTCTTTGTAGTGTGGGAGAGATTTTAGGACGAAGAGGCTGTTATTGTGTGGTAATTCTTGTTGGGCAGTGAGGTGGATGATGTGTGGTCACTATTTTGGGGTAGTGAGTTTGTTGTTGTGTGACCACAATTATTGGGAAGAAAGGAGATGGTACAATGGGAATGTTGTTAATATTTTGATGTTTGGTTGTTTTGTGCTAGATGCATGGGTAGTGCTTGAATAAATAATTTTTTAATAATGTTTGAAATGACATGGGTTGGTTTGGTTAATGGGATTGAAATTTTTAATGAATCGTTAAATAGTGGGTTTTGGGGTTAAATGTGGTTGATGAAAAATAATTAAATGAATGGGATAATTAAATGATTTTTTTTGGAAATGAGAAATGGGGCTTGTGGTTTGTGGGGTGTTGTGCATTTTGAGTTGGTAGTAAAAGTGATAGTGTTGTGAGTTAGTTAGTTTGATTATAAATCCATATATTGTGCATTATTTATTGATATTATATATATATATATATACTTTTATATTATTTTTATCTCTATACAAACCCCACCCACATAGATCACTAGGTATCGACACCCTCGTAGTCATCCTGGGGCATTTATTTCAACATTCATTGAGTAGTATAGATAGTTGGGTACCTTCCCTTTCCCACTCTCTCTTTAAGGAAAAGTAGGTATTTAAAATGATATGATGGCCAATGGTCTCTTAGTGAATAAGATGGTGGTTTTGATAGCGTAGGAGTTTTGGGGGGAGATGTGACCATGCTTGTGGGGTGGTGGACCAGGTGTTTTCATGCGAGATGTGGTATGAATATGCTTTTGGGTTAGCTTCTGGTGGGGGTCGTGCATGGTAGGATGAGGGTATGATATTAATTTCTAACATGTTCATGATACCCTAATAATTTGCTTATAGTAGTGGTTGGGTTGTGTACCAGGTGTTTTCAGGTGTGAAGTGATATGGTCGTGCTTTTGGAGTGGAAAGAATGTTTTTCTTCATGTGAGGCATTTTGTGACTATGCTTGTGGTGTGGTGTGGTATATAGAAGGTATGGGAGTGATTGGATAGATGAAGTTGGGTTGTGAGAGTGGCATACTATTGGGAATGTGGTATGAGGTACCCTTGTTGATGTGGTTCCAATTCTATTATATTACTTGACTTGTGTTTTTTATTGAGAATTCTTTGGTGAGGTTGGTTTTGGTTAGTATACATGTGTAGTTGTAGTTTGGATCCACTATTTCCTCCCAAGTGCATTAGTATGCTTCCTTCACATGTGCATGAGAGAATTTGTTTTTCCAAATGAGTATACTTGTATGCTGACCCTATATATGGAAAACTATTTTTTGGTTTCTAGGTGGATTGTGTGGACCATTATGGTCATTACTTGTTCGAATCATGGATAAATGTTGTGTCACTGCTTTAGATTAACCTTGGGATATTTACCTTGGTGACTTTTCTGTATCAGTTTTTTTATACATGAATTATGGTGTTGTTTTGGATTATTTTTATATCATATCCTGGAGCTTATTGTGGAGGATTTATCTTATCTTCCAATACTATATAATTAAAGGGGTTAATGCCTTTAATTCATTATATTTTTATACCACTAGTGCTAGTCACCAATCTAGGTCCTACAGGATGTGGGTCTCAGGGGGTCATTATCTCTCTCCCATCGTTGAGGTATATTTAGAGGGAGGGCTTCATGACAATGTGAATATTAAATTTAAAATATAAAATAATAATTATCTGAGATATATTATATTTATTAATTATATACACTTTTATTATCAACCATGAATGGAGGTAATGAAAAACAAACCATGTCGCTTCGTGGAGGCGATAGTCCTCTCAATGCACTAAAAGTGTTTTTCTTTTCTATGCTGATAAAAATAAACAAATAATGAGTTTAAATGTAACACTAAGAGTTTTTATGAATTTATTTATTTATTTTTTCTAATAAATTAACGTTATTTAATATCTTGGGATACACTCTATATCGAGTTTAGATTGCGTTACACGCAACATCGAGTTTTAACAAATGGCGATATATTATTAATATTATTATATTAACTCGATAGTTATAACCTAAACATTAATCATGGATATATGCATATTAATAAATAATTTATAAATATTATTTATAATGGTTTTATTTTAAATAAACATATTTATAAAAAAGTACATAAATTTCTGTAAAGTATTTATATGTTTCCAAAATACTATTTTCTAAAATAATGTTTTTTATTTCTAATCATGAAAAAAAATTAATTTTTTAAACTTTATGAAATTTAAATTCACAGAATAAATTTATATTAAAAATCATTTTAAAAAAAAATATATGATGGTGTTATTTTTAAATTTTTCTAAAAAAGTAATTTTTAGTGAATAATGGAAAACATAGGTTTTTATTAAAAATAACCTTATAGTTTAATGAATTTAGAAGGTTATTTTATATTTTAAAATGGGTACAAAAGTAAAATTACATATATTATATATAAATTATTATAATTTAGTTCATTTTAATTATTTTTATATTGAATTTTGAAAATAAAACTTTTTATTCTTTTTAAAATTTTCTCTTTGGAAAACTTCTTTCTCATCACTATTGCATGTTTATTTTTAAATTAAAAATTTCTAATTATGTGAAATGAATTTGGAAAAATGTATTCCATATTTAGAATCAGAATAATTTATGTTATGAAATAAGTGCAACATAATATTTTAACCGTAAATAATAGTAAAATAATAAAAATTATTTACCAAGGTTAGTGTATAAGTGGGTTTACCTGGGGATTAAACTAAAAATATAAGGGTAGAAATGACCCAAAAGTGTATTACACCCATTTATGGAATTATTTAGACCATATATATTCTATTATAAGTAATGACCCATTTTTTACCCTTCTAGAAAATGCAAATTTCTGGTACTTGTTTTTATTTCAAAAAATTATATATCTGCCACTCACCTCAATTATAAATGGTCATGCCTTATTATTTCCTATTAAAACATCTAATACCCTTTGATTCTTCCAATAAATACCAAAATAACTTAATTAATTACCTATTCTAATCATATAATCCTTATTTTGGACAAAAATCCAACTTATAATCCTTCTAGTGAAAACCATAAGAAGTTGTCTGAAGGAGAGGTAACAACCATAGCTAAGAGTTTTATATATTTTCTTCCTCCACATCCATAAATTATTATAAAAAATAATGATATAAAAAATAATAGTATTATTTATATAGTGAGGTTTTATGTAAATTTCATGACCTACAACCATCTCCTCTTTCGTCAAATGGGATGCAAAATAATCATTCACGGGTAAGGTGGACTATCGCCCCGCAAACCGATGTTATAATTTTTTCATCCCTGCCTATCATAGATATATTTAATGATTTATTAAATGTTTATATGTTATATTTATTTTATTATTATACTTCTGGAGTTAATATATCACATATTTCTTCATACTATCGATTCTGTTGGACTACGATGACGTCACTCATGTGTAGGGAGGACTACCACCTCACGAATCGATGTGATTAATTAACTCTTTACCTTGAAGTTAATAAGGGTTTATTTAATTCAAACATGTAATTCATCAGACATAAAAATGAATCCATAATGTTATTATATTTCTTTCCTTTATTTATTTTAATCTTTTCAGAAAATGGAAACATCGATCATTCGTACATACGACCTAATATCTCTATAATCATTGTATTAAATTTTCTTTCTACAAATATTATAAATAATTTAAAAACAATATTTAATTAATATATAAAATATTTATATCATGTTTAAAATTTATTATACTATTTAACCATGTTAAAAGTATTCGGACTAAAATTATAAAAAAAATATTCTTGAAAAAAGAAATTAATGGAAAAAATGTGACATTAACATGGAATTGTTAATAAATGGGAAATAAAAGTTCATAATTAAATAATATATGTTATGATATATATATATATGGTTCTATATTATATGTATTATAAACATATATTTATTATAGGTGAGGGTTGAATGTCTATGAAGGAAGTCGAGACATAAGAGGTTATGGATATCAGTGTCACATTTATTTTTTATGAGAGAGAATCCATATTTATCAAGTGTTTCTTTTTTGCGGTGTATATAATTACGATGAATTTATTATTATTATTATTATAATTATCCTTAATATTATGGAAATTTTCATATCCATTTTATGATATCCCTTTCATTGTGTTTATGGTTCCAAATTTACCAAAGCACTAAGGGATTTTTGTAGCAATTTGACTTCCTTAAGATCTATGTTATGTTGTGAAGCTATATTCTTTTTTAAGGAAAATATATGTGGTTTAATGAAAATTTAATATAATTAATTGATTTATTCTCCTGATATTTTAAGTTTAATTAAATTTTATTTCTTCATTTTCCTTATAATTCAATTTTACTAAAGTTGTAAGAGTTTTATGTTACAATCTCATCAATTATTATGACTTCTTATTATTATTATTCTAAGGATGAAATATTATAATATTTATCTATATAAAATCATAAATTCTTTCCCC
The DNA here is from genome assembly GCA_963277665.1 of Viscum album. Lineage (NCBI taxonomy): Eukaryota > Viridiplantae > Streptophyta > Magnoliopsida > Santalales > Viscaceae > Viscum > Viscum album. The sequence goes on along the minus strand of OY728158.1, from coordinate 957,194,423 downwards.
CTATGTTTACTTCATGATAATATATGGGTTTTCTTCATTTTCCAATCTTTATGTAATCAAGAGATTGAGATAATTGTTATTAATTATAAATATTATAATTTATATCTTCAAGGGAAAAATCTTTTTTCTTCCAAAACCATGGATCCAAATTGTTTTTTCAAAAAATGTGTATACATTTGGAATAATATTTCTTAAATAATTTCTTTTCCAATATTTTACTTATTTAATTTTTTTTAAGGTATCTTCATATAATTTTCAAAAGAATTCTCGTTTGGGTTTTACTAAAAATATGAATGGAATATTAGTTTTAATATTTAATGCATTACCATAATTATATAACATCATGTACAATAATTACCTCAAATACTCCTTTATAATATTCAAAATTTATTTTCAAATTTAATCTTTTTGAAATTTTTTTATGTTTTTAAAAAATTTTCAAAGAGGAAATGATATTTTCCTCAAGAAATGTTTTTCTTGATCATGAAATCATTTTTTATAAGTTTACAAATTTAATTTCAAATAAAGTGGTCTTGAAAATGTCTTGTATTTTAATTTTTTTTTTCAAATTTAAAAGTTGTTTTACTCAATAAATGTTCCAACTAATATTTCAAAAAACATTTTCCCTCGAAGATGACATCCTTTTATGTAACCTACGCATTATTGGGGATATAATCCAAGGACACCATTATTATTCATTCTCAGAATGGATTATATATATAATAAATTGATATTTATGAATATTTTTTATATTCCATGGGTTATAGAATAAGGAAATGATTATGAAACCCAATTCTTTTTATTGGTTATTCTGTGATGAAATGGTGAAATGACTATGAAACATGTCTCTTTTAAATATATTAATGATATGAATAAATGTTTATAAATCCCATTTCATTTCAAAGGTTATGATACAAAGAATGTTCCATGATATTATAGAACATATACATATTATTTTCATTATGTGATGGGTGGTACCTAGATCTCCCTCAAATTCATTGGTTAGATATTTATATCCCATGATCTATTTTAGAATGGAAAAAAGAGTGAACCCAGTTTTGTAAAGGACATTGTCAGCAATAATGGTCTTGGGAGTGAAACAAGACTATTATGAGGTTTTTGGGAGTTAACCCATAAAACTATGATATCATTTGCAGTGATCCTTGACTACTATGGAAATTATTTTCTTGATTATGAATTTACCACAAAACTATGCCTATGCCACTTCTATATTTTAATGGATCATGTTCTTTTATTTTTGTATGATTCAGAGCATATAGATTATAAATATTTATTACATTACTCAATATTATGATCTTTTATGTAATGGGTATGGTTTTAAAATGTTATGATCATGTTATAATACCCTTATGTTCATTTTGTGGTTACTTATCACCCTTTTATACCATTGTTGTTCATCTGAGATCACTCTTTCTTAAGTTTCCTTTCCCCAGTCTATGAAGAAATGTATTATGTATGACATGGGTAATAAGGGTGTTAGTCCGAAAGAACTAACTGGGAGATATTTTAGTTTATATATGAACCTGTTTTTATGTGTCTATGATACCAAAGACATTATACCTTTATGATCCTTAGATATGGGTTTTTATAATGTAATGTACGTTCATCTAAAAAGATGTAATATCTAAATATGATTTTTTTCTAATAATATATTGTATTAGATGATTTTTTAGTAAAAATTAAGAAAACATGATGATAAAAAATTATTGAGATCCCTAAGGACATGTTAAATTAAAATTCAATGGATGAGAAAAAGTATTGGAAAATGTCATGAAAAATTGGGGAAGGATAGGGCTAGTGGTTTACATGAAATTATATCCCTATCTTGATAATACATGTGGTTGTATATTTAGAAAATAGTTACCTAGGGGTAATAAATCTAAAAAGGGAGTATTGGTATGGACTTAATCATATGTTGTTTCATGAAAAAAAGGATTTACTAAAAACCTGGCATGACATTCCTATTGAATATGATTTTTAAATTCCAAAACACTTTATGAACCATCGTGAATGTTTTAAATTAATGATAAATATGATTGTCCTTGGATAATCCTAAGGTTTTAGTGTTTAAAAATAATGTACCATGATTTAGAAATACTATAAGTGATTTTTAATTATTATGTGCTTCCCCACTATGATTATTGTTTCTTATACTATACATTCTGGTTTTAGTCATTGGTTGGAACATGAAATAACAATTTTAATGTTGAGTGTGAGGTAAGATTAAATGATTGAACATTTTAGTATCTAAATGATATGGGATTTGGATTGAAAAATCTCAATTATATTCTCATAAAAATCACTCATGCCATGAATCATGATAGACATACAAATGAGAAATGCAGGGAACAACTTTTTGTCGTGTCCTTAATGATACAACATCCACCTACCTTCAATAGATCCATAGATCCACTAGTTTCTGAGAAATAGATCAATACCACTGAAAATTTATTTTCAATTATATGGTGCTTTATAATATAAAAATTTGATTTTAGTTTTCTATCTTTTGGAAGGGGAATAAGATCAATGGTTGACTCCCGTAACGAATATAAGTGAACATGAGGAAATTTAATCCATGGTATGGGATGAGTTCAAGAACCTACTTTACAATATGTACTTTCTACATATTTTTTATATGATAATAGATATGTATTTCCTCATGATAATGAAAAATTATGATGAATCCATTGGTCCATATGAGAATTATTTAAAGAGACTTGCAAGGTATGACTATAATACTATCTTCAAAAATGAACGTAAGGATGATAATTCATTTATTGTCTTAATACCATGTCTCTAATGGGTGTTTTCCACAAGTGACTTATGTATCTATGAAATTTTTTATGTGATATCAATGTGGAAATGGATGTTGTATTTATGTATCAATATCATGGTTTTTATAACAATATAGAAATGGGATTCAATATGAAATATAAAAACAATAAAAAGAAGAAGATTATATTTTTTTATGCAAAATATATAAGAAGAAACATAGAGTAAATTTTCATAAGGATAAAATAAAATGTGTAAATGTATAAGGGAAGGTCATCAAGAAATTAAATGTTGAAATGATGGGACAAATTTACAAAGTGATTAAACTAGAGAGACATATCCACAGAATGCATTTCCCAAACTCCAATTCTTCAAATGAAATGTTTATGGGAACAATGCTAACGAGTGCCCAAATATAAATCTTAATGGTGATGATAAATATTAGCAACATATTAATCCAAGGGATAAGTGAAAATATTGTGTGATCGCTATTTATGATGAGTTTTATGATAATGACATGGTGATTGGTACTATTTCCATCCATTCTAGAGCTAATAGTGTGTTTTTTGATTATGTGTATATCCATTCTTTCATACCCAAAAAATATTCAAAGGGTATCATGATTCCACCCAAACTATTATATGTATAATTTTTACTTAAAACCCATAATGGTATAATTATCAATTCTCAAAATTTTCATTCTTCTCTGGTTAATGTGTATGGGAATGCGCATCCTGAAAATGCAGTCATTCATTTTATGATTATATTTGAGGGTTCCCTCCCTCTCGCCGGGGCCAGCTCCTCCGCTGCGGAAGGCGCGGCGACTCCTCATCGCGCTCGGAGGGATGGTGGTAGACCTCCACTGCAGCGGGGCTTCATGGTCTTCTCTCAGGTGGTGGAGATGCTCTCGGGCTTCGGTGGTTGCCGGTTCTGGTCCGCGGGTGTAAGACCAGTCTTGTTGATGGCATTCTCTCCGGAGTGCTCCTGGATCAGATCTCGGCAGATTTCTGCTGTCTGGTGGTGTTTTTACTCGCATTAGAGGGTCACACTCTTGCGTTGGTGGTTCTTGGGTTTTGTATCCTATCAGGTGAGTTCGTGGGGGTTTTGTTGTGTCTAACGTGGTTGGTTTGCCTGGTGGCATCGGGATCTACTGTTCCATGGATGTTTTTCTTTGCTTTTGTGGTTTGTGGTGCGTTTTGTGATTTGATCTGGCGGTTTCGATCGGGCTTTGATTTTTCGGTGGAGGCAGGCCGTTCTCTCCTGTCTTCCTCTATGTTTTGGAATGCTTGTTCGAGGTTCTTTATTCTGGTTTTTGGTGTTTTTTTACTGCTTGTTTCGTCTGCGAGTTTTATCCAGTCATGGATATTGTTCTTCTAGTCATTTTCCAGTGACGTCGATGATGTTGTTGGCTCTGTTGAACTGGGATCCATTGTAGTGTATGTGGTGGTTGTTTATTTCTTTCCGGCGATGTAGATGGATGTTGAAGGTCCGTGAAGTCAGTGGCAGGTCCGGCTTGTCTTGCCGGCGTCCTGGCCGGAGGTGGCATTGGGTTTCACGACGAATCGCTTCTCGAGTTCGACGCGGATTGGATTGATGACGTGTCTGATCGAGTTCCGAGGTGACGCAACACTCGAGTGATTTCAACTTTCGAAGTAGGCGCGTGTTTCAGGTCGCGTGCGGGGCTCGTGGCTCAGGGTGATGATGGCGGTGGAGTTGTTTTTTGAATTTTGAATTTGAAATTTGAATTCTGTTTGGTTTGTATGGATCTGCCTGGTTACTGGTTTTCATTAAACAAACTTTGATTAATACAAAAAAAATGATTATCAGTCATTTTATGATTATATTTGATGTTGCCTTTGGCATTAGTTAAATTTCATACATAAATCCCACACAAATTTATATGGTATTAAGGTAACTTTTTATATTTGAAATAAACATATGATTTTCTATTAATTTGAAGATAAGTATTAACTTTTTATGGAGATCACATCTATTGTGTGGGTGTTGATTCCCATTCAAAATGGGTGTTTTTCTCATATGATTGGAGAGAAACATAACATCAATGATATTACAATTTTTAATGATTTTTTTGATATCCATCCTGAAGAGTTTCCTAACCATCAACCAAAATGTTACGATTAGTCTTCAATACTACTCATACCTGATTCTACACTAATTTAAAGGAAACACTATAGAATATTCCCGACTGGGTTACATGAATTGAAAGAGAAACTCCATGAGATCAGTGAAGAGTGATTCATTTGGACAAGTGTATAACCCTAGAGGTCACCTACTCTTTTATTAACAATACAGATGGGTGGATGTGGATTTTCATTGATTTCAGGAGCTGAACAAGACTACTATCAAGAATAAGTATTATATAACCCATATTGATGACCTGTTTGATCAATTGTATGAAGATCAATGTTTTTCCAAGATTGAAAATCATTATAGATATCAATAATTGAGGGCCTATAAGAAACATATAACCAATAAAACATTACATACAAGGCATGGACACTGAGAATATATAGTGATTCCATTCAGTCATTCTACAACCCCCACTATCATTATGGATTGAATGAATAGAGTATATAGATATTACCTTGGTTTGATTGAGGTATTATTTTTAGACGATATTATTATATATTAAAATATAAAGGAATATAATGAATACCACTTGGGAATGGAACTAAATTCATGAAGGAAGTAGAAACTAAATGAAAAATTTGAAAAGTGTGAATTTTATCTCTAAAAGGTTTCATTTTTGGTAATATAATCTCAAGAGAAGGTATATTAGTAGATCCATCAAAGATGAAGGCTATTGAATGTTGGGTCAACCAACACTGGTGAATGAGATTATTAGTTTTATTGGTCAAACATGATATTATTTATGGTTTTAGGAGAATTTATCATGGATATCTAATCCACTAAAAATTTTAACATGTAAGGGAGATAAATTCCAACTGATAGATGAGTGTGCAGAAAATTTTGAGGAACTGAAGTGAAGATTAGTATGTGAACCATTGATTGTATTTTCCTATACTAGATAAGGGTATGTAATCTATATATATGTATCCATAAAGGTATATGGATGTGTTATATTAAATAAATTTTTTTTATCGATAATGACTCACTATAGTTGAAGCTTTATGTTAAAAAATTTAAAACTCATCATTTGGAGCTATTTGTGGTATTTTTTGTATTAATTATATGTAGGAGTTATCATTATGAAGAAAAGTGTGATTTATATAAAAATAAAAAAAATTACAAGTATATATTTACACATAAGGAGTGGAACATTTGAAAAAGTCGATGGTTAGATCTGATCAAAGATTATGATTAGTCGATATATTACAACCATGGTAATGTGAACAAGGTTCCCGATGATTTAATTCTAAATGATCATGCAATCTTGTCCATTTTTAGGATAAAAAAGATCCAATATTTTTGGATTTTCAAATTATGGATATGGAAATGTAGAAGGAATTGGATAAATTTTACCTTTCCCAATTGAATCTTCAACAATCTATCCATGTGAAGATTAAAGAGGCACATAAGGAAGATGTAGAGATAAAAAAGAATTTTTCAAATATTTTTTAGTTTGACCACAATCATCAAATAATTAAATGGTTAATGACCCATTTTTTTACATCCTTACAAGATAGGAAGTGGATATAATTGGTGTAATCTCATATTTCTTCATTATTTATTTATCCTAGAATTAAGAATATGTATTGATATTTGAACAAGTATTTATGTTTCGGTGTTATGAAGAATGATATAAAAGTGTTTTTACCTCAGTTCTTAGTATGTCAGAAATTTAAGGATAAGAGAAAAAAGTTTAAGGGGATGTTATATCCACTACCCATAACAGACTGGAATTAGTAAAACATCTCCATCGATTTTGTGTTTGGGCCAACCAAAATATCTATGGGGTACAATGATATATAGGATATAGTCGATCAACATACAATGTAGATATACATTATCACTAGTTGATAAGAATTTCCTCATGATAATATTTATATAATATTCATTAATGATGTGGTAAGGTTATATGGTGTACCAAATTAAATTGTAATTGATTTATATTCAAGGTTTACCATGTATGTTTAGGGATGTCTTGAGGATTATCTTAATACAATGTTGAGTTTCAACACTGCGTAACATCCTAATATAGATGGTCAGTATGAGATAATAAATAAAACCCTAAAATATATCTTATGATATTTTTCTATGGATTTAAAATGTGGTTGGGATCGATACCACCCTCTAGTTGAGTTTTCATACAATAATTACATTCATATGTTTATTTATATCTATCCTTATGAATCCCTATAAATAAACAATTGTAGAGATTCAACATGATGTAATGAAGTTAGAGAATGAAATATATTGGGAATTGGGATTGATAAATAATTGATATATAATGTTGTGGACATTAAACAAGTCATCAAGGCGGCTCAAGGTCTGCATAAAATTTATATTTACAATCATTGATAGGATATTGAAATTGAAGTTTGTAATCAGGTGTTTCTAGGAATGTTTCCAGGGAAGAAGGTAATGAGATATGGAAAGAAGGGAAATATATTCCCTAGGTATATTAGTCCCTTTGAAATTATTTATTGTATCCGGATGGAATCCAATTGGTTGGCGTTCCACCAAACCTCTCTTATGTTCATGACTTGTTCCACATATATCTTTAGATAAACTATATACCTAATTAATCATGTGTAATAAACTAAATTATCATATCACTAGAGCTTGATCATTATTATGAGGAATAACTATTATAGATTTTAGATGGTTGGAAGTATGTTTCATAAAACAAGAACACTCACCTAGTCAATATTTTTTGGTGAAGCCGCCAGTTTGAAGAACCAATGTAGGAACCTGAGAAAATGGTGAGGAAAATTTAACCTTATTTGTTTGTATTAGAGTGAATAATTATTCAATCATTTATCTGATAGTCTCCCATTAACAAATTCTCACGGAAAGGGGTGTGTATCATCCTCAACACCCACTCACAACTTTATTATACAAAAGTTAAAAATTCAAATTAAAACATATCCATTAATTCCTCAACAATTTATGGAAATAAATAAATAAGTCCAACCTAAAAATAAAATAATGAAATAACATGAATCCTAGTGTGTTTACCCCTTTAGTATCACCACTAGAAAAGATGAACAAAATCCTATTATATTGGAAAGCTTCCTCCAAGATCTAATGGAATCAACATCACCAATATAAATTTTCTACTGAAAATTAGTACAGGAAAAAGTTTCAATAAACGAGGGGTATATATGAGGAGAATTATCATAAATAAATAAGAACACCATCTTTTACCATAATATACCAATATGGATAATTGGGGGAAACTAATGGGATAGGGCTCAACATCAATTTACCCACATACCTAAAAATGAATAAGACCAGATGGGGGTTTCCAATTTAAAAATAATGAAGGAACAATCTACCCATTAGTCTTCTATAAGTTGGAAGAGATCCATCACAAAATTTCTCTTATTAGTCTTAGTGGGACATAAATCCCTACAACTGGTACTATAGGACCAACAAATACTCTTATACAATATAACCCAATTACTTATATATTGTCCTTCCCCTTCAAGGAAACCCATAATGACATGAACCATCTGGTAATGATGTCGAATATTTATATAAAAAAAGAATCAAAATATGGGGAAAAATCCATCAAAACATGTATTTACTATTTAAATAGTTCCACCCATATTCATTTATTAAACAAACTCTCATGACAAAGACATCAAGAAATATCCTATAGCCTAATAGAATAACCCTTTATCACCTGAGTAATCCTCACATTGGGACTCATGTTTCTCTGATATGAATAATCCACCAATCATAATTTTTCTTGGAAATTTATTGAACCCTTACTCATTAACCCTTACATATCAACCCTTGGAAGTATTTGGTAAATAATTTATCGATTATCTGGGATGTCACTTAGAATCAAGGTAAACATTACGTATTATAGGTATTCCCAAAATAAACATTTTTTTGGAAACTTGTAACACTTTTGTGTATGTTGAGACCTATGTACTACCCTTCACAATCTATACTTCACCATTTTACCAATCCAAACTAACCCTTACGTATTACAAGTTACTCAGGAACAATAAATTTTTTTCCATCGAAATCTAACACATATATACCAAAAATAACTCATGTACATTATCAAATCTATACCATTTAGTAACCCTTACATATCATCTTTGAAAACTATTATGTTTTATTAGATGAGTTCAATTATTTTACAAATATTACTACCCTTGAGAAATCATAAATATTCAAGGTACCCTTATAAATAAAAAGTGACCATTATATTCTTGGGATTTACCATATTTTGGAACCATATCCTGTCACCATTTTGTGTATTCACCGTTACAAAACATAGGGTGTCCAAAAGATTTACCACCTTACAACCCATAAGCATCATCCTGATCACACCCTATGTATATTCAATCCCCCAAAAATTAACCAATTTCACATGATAGAGTAACCCTTATGAATAAAAGGTGACCCTTATGTTTATAATGGCATATAAAACATAACAATTTTTACTTGATTAATTAGCCATTATGTGAATAGGGTGAACCGTATGAAACATCACTTAATAAATTTCCCATAAAACTTGTAATTTGCAAAATTCCAAAAAACTACTCATTTAGCCATCATACAACCACCCAATACAATTAATAGGACTCCAAACACATCCAAAAATACCATTTATAAGTTTTATAATCCTAAAAATCATATTCCAGTCTTGAACGATCAAAATATCCCCCCTTATTTGAACCCAAAAAAATAAAATTTCCCTTCATTTTTTCCTTCCTGCATAGTGTAGGTTAATAAAAATAATAATAAAATTTCTAATAAAAACATCATTTTATTACTAATATTAAAATAATTATAAATTCAATAAATAATGATATAGAATAAATAATCATCTAATAAAATAACTTTTTAATAACTTATTCTCTATATTTAATATGAAAAATATTTCAAAAACATGTATAAAATACAGCCGCATCAAATTTCACCATTATTAATAAATTTATTGTCCTTAATAAATAAATTAAACATATCCATAAATGAAATTTTATTCAAAAATATAAGTTATTGTAATTCAAACGAAGAGGTTATTTATAAAATTACTTCCCCTAAAAAATATTTGTAGTAAAAAATTGGATTTTTTATCCATTAAAAACTATTTAGCAAAAAAATAATATCCAGTTTTTAAAATGAATAATGGAATTTTATATTCTTGGAAATAAAATTTATCCAACCTTATTTTTCATTCAAATTATATTAAAAAATATATTCTTATATATGGTGAAAAGATACAAATCCAAATATTAAACCCATAACATAGTATATCAACATAATTAAACTATTCGGAAGAAAATTGAGGGGGAATAAGTAATAAAAAAATATCAAAATAATTAAATAAAACCATAATTTTTGACACACACAAATAAAATAGGATTAAAAATTTCTTTTAAATAATTATATAATTCAATGTTAATCATCTTAAGTCCAATAAAAAATATCAAATTTAATTGAAAATTGAAAATTTACACCCAACATTTCACCCATAATGAATTAATAATAGATAAATATGAAATTTGTTTCCATATTGATTCCATGGATAAATAAAATATATTAAAAAAAATATTTAAAAATATCCAAATTTTAGTAAAATTTATAATTACTTGGTTTACATAATAATTCTTAGGAGTATTGAATTTTTATATATACTCTGTTGAACCTAAGTTTTCACATATAAAGACCCTTACCCCGCACATAAAACCCTAAAATATCTCAAAGAAAAACTTAAAGGTGGTGGATAAAATTATGTTATTAGATTTCCAAATAATATTAAACATTAAAGATATTAAATTCTTCTTCAAGGTTAATCAAAGTACAACCAACACTATATTTATCAAATTCAAAATAAAACTCATGTATTTTTTAGGGTGTAACTAGAGTATAATAATACTAAACATAAATATTTCAATCAAAATTGATAAATTAAATAATAAGAAACATCATTGTTCCAAAGAAATTAAAATTAGGAAGATAATATAATATTTTTAGCCATAATATATAGAAACAATAAAAGATATAATGTACCATGCCCCCAAACATACATCTAAATATATAATACGAAGTTAAACATGTAATTAAATTAAGAAGGAAAGATAAAATATGATTGTTCATTATTTGAAGTATAAAACCACATGATATTGTATTTATAATTATGGAATTCATTTCCTCATTATTTTCAAAAAAATAAAATATCAAAAATCATTTCAAACTGAAACTAAAAATTAAAAAAATTAATTAACAAAAGAATGGATTGAAAAAATGTGATTAACCCCTCATGGGGTGATGTATTCTTAGTATCCTTTGCTAGATAATTTTTATATTATCCTATAATGGTCCATACCTTCCTATCCTATTACATTGTGTGTCATGGGTGTTGGGGGTACTAATAAGAGGTTAAATTCGGAGGTATAGCTACGACATGGAAATCTTGGTAATAGTGTGGCTTCATGGGTTCTTGGTCTAGTGTGTCTTTAATTTCTAGAACCATTATGAAAAAAACCTTGAACTAAAACTTTAACGATCGATGTTATTTTATAGTAATGTGATGGTTTCCCATTTTTTCTTTGTAGGGATCATTACATTGTAGTTCTGTAGATGTTGACATCGATGGTGTTTCCATTTTGGGGGACCATGCACTATGGTCCTTGAGTTGGGTTGTAAGGTTTTTATGAGTTTATTCAGATAACAGGAAGGCTATGGTTTTTGGTGTGGTTCTCACCACTTCCAATTAGTGTTTAGGATTAGTGATATTGTGGTTCTTTCATTTTTAATGTTGTTTCACCATTGTGGCAAGGTCCTCCCCTTTTCAATGTTGACATAAATTTTTCCAAAACCAATATAAATTCATATCCCCCTCTAAATTCATTATCCCACCTTTTATTCCCTTGACCCTTGGGTTACTTCAATTTTTATTTTGGGGGACTGTTCAATTCCTTTTTTCTTGGTATTATTCCTCAACTTCATGAGAATGATTTTTGGTAATGTGAGGTGATTTATTCATCTCTTTTTTATGTTTTATCCATTTTATTCTTTTATATAATCGAAATATTAATTATGGTTTTAATTAAAGGGTGTTAGGTTATGGTTGTGAGGAGTGATATTTGAATATAGGTTTTTTAACCTAAATTTTCATGAATAGTTTCTTGTAACCATCTCTTCCTCACCCGAATCTTGTGAAAAGGTTTTTGAAACATTGGTAAAAGTCTAAAACCTATGAGTCTATTTCTATTAACAGAGGAGTGTCCAACCCTATTCCTCATACTGAGTCTATTTCTATTAACAGAGGAGTGTCCAACCCTCCTGTTGATATACAGAACTCTATTGTGTTACAACATCACAAATATGCTAATAAGACTATTGTTCCTACTTCCGTAACTGCTATTCATGCTGATACTACTAACTTTGTTAATACTTATATGCCACACAACATCTCACACACTTCTCCTACTGTTTCTGTTCTGAAATCTGAGTCTGCTCAAGCTCATGCATCCTATTTCGTTAACAGGATGGTATCCAGCCCCTCTTTTGACAAAAAAAATATGAAATGACTCAGCCTCACCCTACTAATTCTAATCCCATTTCTGATCCCCTAAAACCTGAGGATACCACTGCCATTCTGACATAAAATGATGTTAAATCCTCTGCTGATACTGAACCTGTCCAGAAAGTAGCTGGAAACTGTCACCCCTCTGCTCATGTTGCTGATTTGGAACATAACCAGAGCAGTTCTCCTAAAGCATCTACCACTACTATGTCTAATCCAGATTAGTGTTCACCAGATTCTAAACTTACTCTGGTTAGATTTGAGATAAATCCTCCAATTGAACAGAACACTGTTCATGGAGCTTTGAATGATATCTCTATGGACAGTACTGTCAGTACTCCAATTTCTGATCCTAATAAAAATTATGATTTGAAAACAGATTCTCCTAAAAGTTATGAAACTTATGAGAGAAAACAAAAACCTACTTCCTCCCCTATGGTCACGTGATCTCAATGGAAGAAGGGTTTTGGAAAATCTAAAAAAAGAAGGGTTTTAACCCAAAACACAAATAGATATGAATCTTCTATATTAAAATTATTAGGGTGTGGCTAACAATGATACCTTCACAACACTTAGGAGGTTTTTAAACACTCATAAGCCTCAACTCCATGCCATTTCAGATCCTAAAGTCAAATTTAAAACAAACTTCCTGAGATTTGGATCTCTTAATTATAGTTTTTTTATACTCTTGTCAAAATAGTCCTCAGATTGATTCTATGTGGATCTTTTACTATAATAACCTTCATAATATCAACATCTTTAGAATTTATACACAACAACTCACCTGTGATTTCTCGTGGAATGGACGACATACATTTTCCACTATGGTTTATGCCAAGAATAGATATCAAGATAGAAGAGTTCTATGGAATGAACTTCTTGATTTAGCCAATTCTATTAAAGAAACTTGGGTAGTTATGGGAGATTTTAATGCCATTCTTAGCTCTCCTGAAAAAATTGGCCCCTCACATCTTTTTATATCCTCTAGGGAATTCAGGTCTACTATTGAAAATTATAGCCTATTTGAAATCACCCTTGCTGGTGCTAAATATACTTGGTACAGAAAATACAATAACACAAATGTTTCCAGTAAGCTTGAAAAGGATTTTTATAATACCATTGATCAAATTATTAACCAACTCTCTAATTAGAAAGTAAAATCCCTATCCATGGCTGGGCGAATATGTTTGGTCAAATCCACCATTGTTTCTAAAATGGTCTACTCCCATATGATTTATAAATGGCCTATTTCCATCTTCCAAAAAATTAATACTTACATTAAAAACTTCACTTAGACAGGAAGTATTTTTGAAAGGAAGCTTTTCACTATTCCTTGGAAATATTATTGTAAAACCCTTGATAAAGGTGGAATTGGCATAAAAAATTTAAAGTTGTTCAATAGCGCTCTTCAGGCTAGTATAACTTGGTGTATTATTAATTCTACTTCTAAAGCTTCTGAATTTTTGAACCATAGATTCCTTCATAAACTTTTAAAAGGGAATTTTAATTTCATCAACTCTACAATCTGGCCATCTATAAGAGAATCATACCATAGGATCATGGAAAATGCTAGATGGATGGTAATTGTTTATTCTTCCATTAATTTTTGGTGCGACAAATGGTGTGGTAACCCCCTGATATCACTATTACCACCCAATGTTATTCCTGATGATACTAGTCAGTCTATAAAGGATGTCTTACAATTACATAGACATGATCTCCCTGATAATATTGTGTAGATTATCAATAATCATTCCTTTTCTTCTGATGGGGACTTCCTTGTTTGGGAACCTGCTCCAAATGGCATTCTAGACTCTAAAAACTATTATAAGCATAAATTTTCAGATAATGAATCTAATTATCTATGGGTGAGTCATTTTAATAAGCCTTGAATTAAACCTTTTAGGCACACCCTTATTTGGCGCATTGCACATAATAGATTGCCTACTGAAATTACTCTGCAAAAATCCAGCATTCAACTTTGTTCTAAATGTCGCTTGTGTAATCAACACATGGAGGACGCTGATCATCTTTTTCTATCTTGTTCAACGGCCTCTGCCTTATGGAATTATGTTTTTGAATTTTTCAAATGTAGATGGATCTTAACTGACTCTATTTCTTTGTTTTTAAAAAATCGTATTAGACACGAAGCTTCTTTACAGGTTAAAAATATCTTTCTTGCGGCAGTGGCAGAACTCCTGCATGAGATCTGGTACGTTAGAAATGATCTTATTCATAATAATCACTCATTTAGTCTCAATGTAGGAAAATATTGGATTCTTATTGCGATTCATGAAGCCGCCTTAATTCAAAAATACTGTTGCAATAAATCGGTTGGTGACTTTGAGATCCTTTGTCATCTTCATGTTCCTGGAATCTACCCTAAGCCAAAACACTCCTTTGAAGTATTCTGGAAATCTATGACGCCGGGATGGATAAAAGTGAACGTTGATGGTGCTTCTAAAGGAAATCCAGGCCATTCCAGTTGTGGTGATATCTTCAGAGACTCAGCTGGCCAGTGTCGGGGTTGCTTCTATGTTGGATGTGGTCACTCTTCATCTCTGGAGGCGGAAATTCTTGGAGTCATTCACGTTGTTGATTTTGCGCTTCAAATAGGTTGGAGAAAGATTTGGATTGAAAGCGATTCTACCACCATCATTCATGCCATCTAGAATGGCATCATTCATTTGGCCTTGCCGCTCACTACACGCTGGATGAATTTCTTGAAGACGCTCCATGGGATTGATTACATTGCTACTCATGCCTACCGTGAAGCGAATGTTGTTGCTGATGCTCTTGCTAACAAAAGAGTTCATCAGAGCATGAATTGGCTGGACACTCTTCCAGCTGATTTATCTTATCTTTTTGATAGAGATTGTAAAAAAATCCCATCTTTCGGACTCTTGTAACCTTTTTTTATTAATAAATTGTTCTTTGGTCTTTGACCAAAGCATTGCCTTTTTTTAAAAAAAATGGTTGTGGATAATTATGAATGGGTTTTGAGGATATTGACATGGTTTGGTAAAGTGGGTTCTATGGTGAATACCATATCTGGAATAAAGGGATATAGTTGTTAATATATAAATGGTTGTGGGGATGGATATGTTTAAAGGGAATGAATCGTGATAGATGTTATTTTTTTTATTTTGTTGTAATGTGAGGTTTTATTCTAGACTCTTGATGGTGTATAATATATTATTGGTAATGGAATATCTAAATGAAAATATAAAAATATAAAAAAGGGAATGAGATAGAATTAAATTAATTATAGGATGTAAATGATTATGAAATACTTGAAACAATGGGTAATAAATAGAACCGATTTGTGTTATGGATAATATTGGATTACTATTTAATATGGAATTTCATGTATTAACAAATGGTCAATTGATGGTCAAATGATAAATCTAGAAAAGGTTAATTAATGTTGTTAAATGGGAAATTACAGATTCTTATAGTTATTTTTTTATGATAAGTGGGAATATCATGGCGATTAGTGATTGAAAGTGAAAGTAACATATGGTAGTAATGTTGTGGTGGTTGTCGTATCATGGAAGCTATATTTTGGTGTGACCCATTAGGGATAATATTGTGTTTTTTGATGTATATATAATGTATATTTTGACATCTATATGAACCTAACCCAAATTAGATAACCTTAACTACACCCAATGGTTTTTGTGTTTGGGTAAATTCTCCAACATATAGGTCAGTGAAAGAATAGATAGATAGTTTCCCCCACTTACCTAATATATATTCTATGTGCAGTGCTTACTACGATGGATCATAGTAGGTATGATCATATGGGCTATAATGGATTGAGATATAGTGTATAATTTTCAAGATGGTCTTATGGGATAATTACCAGATGATATATGGTGGGGTTCATTCATGAAAGGAGTGAGTAGTGAGTTTGATGTCATTGATGTTATTGATACCATATTATACTAGATATATGAGGTTAAAATGATATATGATATGTGATGATGGATATATGGAAATAATTATGATGATATAATTATTTTTATATATGATATGACACTATGATATGATATTTATATTGTACTTATAAATAGTTGTTGAAGGGATTAAGAGCTCCATAATGTATAATGTTCATTAAAGAGAGTGGAAAACTAGTGGTGAAGTGGTCATAGAGATCCTTTTCTTATATTATTGATATTATGATTATTATATTTGGTTGTAGTACTTAGTTAATGTGACATAGATAGGTTGGGTGGTAGTTCCCCATGTATTAGTGAATATTGATTCTTCTATTTATTCATGGATTATTAGTGTAATTCATCCATATTATCATGAAAGGTACTAAGAAAAATCCAACTAAGTATACATGTATGTTCATCCATATATATATATATATATATTATATTTTTCATATTTATAGGTTGATTTTGGCGATTAAGATGGACCATACTAGCATGAATTTGTAGTTAGAGTTTCTTCTTAGGAGTTTACCTTTTGAATTTACATTGGATACTTGTATTTTTATGGCATATCATTCATTGAATATTATTATGGGAGCATTATTTACTTTATATTATGGTTTTGATTCGTTGTTATTTATTTTGTTCTTAGGAGATATTTAAGTGGTTAATGCCGCTAAATTTTTTTTATGATAATCCCTAATACTAGCTAAGAACCCATGGCCTATATAAGGTGTTCTTTGGGGTCACTTTCATATTAATTGTTGAAACCGAGGGGTTCTTAGTGGGGGTGGGTCATAAAAATGTTGAATTAAAGCTTTTAGTTGAGATTTAGGATGGAGGATACAGTTAGGCATAGGTAATGACTGCATGAGTTGGTAGGGAAAGAATACCAGTTTTACATCTCACTTAATATAGACTAGGTGGAACATATAGGACAAGATATTTTAGGTCCCCTTATGATCCCACTCAAGTAACATACGTTTCCTGAAAAAAAATGTAAAATTACATTTCGTAGAGTGAAAAATCATATGAAAGGTATAAGCATGACACTTTTTGTAACTTGTATTTGGAATTAGGTTATTTTGGGAAGTAAATAGATTATAATTAATGTATGGAAGATTATTCCCTTCCCCCTAGGGGTATTATTCTTTCTTATAGAGACGACTATTTTTCATCATCCATGTAGGGTTTAGATTGGCGATGTTTAGATGGATGATCTAGTTGACCACTTAAGAGTCAACCATGATTGGGAGGATGAGGCACAAATAAAGATATTGTATGAGTTCTTGTGTGGGGGATTGAAAACCTACATGGGGAGAATATTTTATTTGGATACTAAGTGCTAGTTAGAGGATCATGATCTCACCATTCATCTTATCTGAGCCACAATAATGTTTCATATTCTATTTTTGGTTATTTTTTTCTAAAGAGAATATCATAAGTGGTGGTTGTTGTATCTTGGAGAGTGGAATTAGGAAGTATATTGATGAGTTATATTAGATCATAGGGTACTTTAGATCATCAAATATAATTGGGATCCAAATGAGAGGTCATAATGGGATATTTAGACAACATATGATATGCTTCATTCATGTGTTTTAGATTCTATAAGATTATGGGTTAATAAATTGTAGTTGGTTGAGTTTCATTATAATAATAGTCATCAATTCTCCATTTGAATGTCTTTATTTGAGTCACATTAAAGGGGATAATTTTGATCTTCATTATGCTATAATTAGGATGCATAGTTTGTAGTCCTTGGAATGAATGTTTTGTAAACCATTATGGGAAATATCTGCATTTTTTGGGCATGAATGTGGGTGTTTCCATGCTTCCAAATGTCTTATGTAGATTATGGGTAGAGGCCTATGTTGTTCAATGCTAGCGAAGAAGTGTTCCTAAAGTTTTCCCCTCACTATGGGTAAAAGAGGTATATATGTGGAAATATACAATTAAATAGTTTTATTCTCCCTTTTATGTTACTGGGATTCATCAACGAGGTTACTAATTAGTTGACATTTCATCCACAACTTGATAGGGTCTATAATATATTCTAGATATTGTAGGTTCATCATTATCTATATGATGATTCCCATGTAATTTATTAATGATAGTTGAACATTATATATAGGATGATTTTCATGGATAATCTAGTCAAGATCATGGATCATAGGGATAAGGTACTATGTTGTTCTGTTATCCATTTTCTTCTTGTATTATGGAGGCATGGTGGGTTAAAGGAATGTACATGGGAGTGTGATCCATATACACATCCTCAACATCTATAGATATTTTTTTAATGATAATATTTTTTATACCTTGGTTGGTTAGAACTACCTGAATTTATCCAATTTTGTTTTAGTTTACTGGTCTCATATGTTGTTTTTGTGCTTCGGTGAAAATTTTAACTCTATTTGATAGGTATCTCCATGTGTGTGCTGGGTTGGTAGACATATTTTTTATTTTATTTTTGGTTTTTATTTTCATTTATGGGAATCATTTCTAAGGCATCTAATATAGTTTCCAATACTATTCCATCACATTAATTTTAATGTCTTGGGTTTCGGCGGTGCTGATATGATGTTTGAATAAGAGTTTTAGCTACGATGTAGTATATTTAGTGATGGTGTGGAATTTTGGGTGATTGTTTTTGTGTCTCTACTATTTTTCGAACTCTTATAGCTTATATCCTTGAGATAAAATATAGAGGATCATGGTGAGTTTATTGTAATGTAAATTAATACCATCTATGGTTAAGATAGATAATTTCACAATGGTTTTATTGTGGTTGATATTAGGGGTTTTTTCATTCGGAGGGACCTTATGTTACTATACATTGAAATTATCACGGGGTTTGAATCCGGTTGATTTTCATAAAGGGAATATTAGTTTTTTCTCTGCGGTTATCATTGCTATGGTGTGGTGTGTATGATGGGTGATTTTTTTTCCATCAATTTTTGATATCATTTTTTTGGTGATAATGTTGCATTCTGATTCCCATTGCATACATAGGATCACATTATTGGCCTCAATGTGTTATTTGAGATTCAATTAACATTAATATATTGTATAATTTTCCCACACTTTTCATTACAATCTTCTATTCTTCCCTAATATATATAAATTCAAACCCCCCTCTGAATTCTATTCAAAATTTGACTCCCTCAACCATTGGGGGAATCGAGTTTCATATTTTTGGATATGAAAATTCCATTTTTCTTAATATTTGAACCCAATTTGATGTGATTAATTTTTGGATATATATATAAGGAGAACTATTCCTCTTGTATTCTTGGGTTTTTTCATTTATCATCATTTAAGAGTTTTCAGTAGTAGTTCTCCTTTAAATTCGAGGCTATTGGGTTATGGTTATGATGATATATTTTTTGATTATAGATTATTGATCCTCCCTTTTTTCAATTGGGTGATGGGATCATCTCCTCCTCTCTATACTCCTATGAAACAATTAATGGAATCCTTGCTTGAGTCATGGGATTCAAGAACTGTAATTTAATTTTTGTAAAATGTGGAAGTAACATTACTTTGTTTTCATTACAGGGATGTTAAGATTTATATTAGTGAAGACAATGAACCAAAAATAATGTTATTTGATAATTAAATGGTGAATAAAATATTTTTTTACTTTATGGAAGTTATTTATTTCGTTTTTTTGTTATTATCGAGGGGTTTTTACTGCTACTACCATATATAAGTTTTTATTGTATAATTTATTTGATTAAGTAACCTGAAAAAAATGGATAATCATTTTAAGATTACAATAAATATTTTTTTAAATTTGGAATTTATTTGTGGTTATAAATGAAATAGATATTTAATACTAGTGAAATCATGTTGATATAAATTTATAGTTGTGTTGTTTTTGTAGACCTTAGTGTGATTACAACTATTTTTCACTATATTAGTGTGGTGATTACCATGGTATTATTTTTAGATAATTTTTATCAGGTTTGATGAATGTTGGAGTGGTTTTGGTAGAGGATTTTAAAGATCATTACATGGATATAATATGTTCATATAGTTTTTGAAGTGAAAATGATAGTGAGGCTGTTTATATGAAATAATAATGACATTATGATAGTTTTAGTTGTTGTTGTATTTGTGATGTGATATGGGGATATATTCTAGATTCCCAGTGGTGTGGAATACATGATTGTTAATGGAATATATGAATAAAAATATTGAAATGAAAAAAAGGTAATGTGACAGAACAAAATGAATTATGGGTTATAAATTAATGCTTAATTCAAATAATGACCGGTAATGGATGGAATTTACATAGGTTATTGTGATAATGGTTTTTCATTAAATATAAAATTTCATGGTTTAATAGATGTTACATTGATGAAAAAATAATAAATATGTAAATGGTTAGATGATGCTATTAAAAAATAAATTGTGAATACTAATAGTTGTTGTTTTGTATAGAATGTGGGACTAGTTAAGTGGTTTTAATATTGGAAATAACATCAATTTTTTCAAGTTATGTGTGGGTTCTTGTGATGGTATGGAAATGCTATTTTTGTGTGACCATATAGGAATGGGATTGTACATGGATATATGTATAAAATATATTTCGTTGTGATTTTTATACAAACCCCACATAATTTGGATAACTTACTAATGCCTAAAGGTTTCAGGATCAATATATATTCCATGACATATATGTTTCTTATGGAATAGATAGATAACTGCCTCCTCTTCCATGCTCTCCCTTCTAAGTGTATAAAAAATTATAAGGGATAATGGTAAGAGTGATCAAAAAAGAAAAAAAATATTGAGATGTAGTATGTGATGTGATGGAATACCATGAGGGGTAATGACATGATTATATGTTGTATGGATAGTTCATGGTGTGGGGGAGGAAATTAAGTTGATATCCTTAATTTTAATGATACCTTACAGGTGTAGATATGTGATCAGAAAATAATATGTGATATGAAATGGTGTTTATGTGGTGATGATGATGATGCTACGATTATGGTATATGATATGAGACTATGATGCGATATTTATTTTATATTATGGTATATCGATGGATGTGATTGGGATCTCTATAATTTGTGATGTTAGGGTGAGATAGTTTGAAACTAGTGGGAAATTGGTTATGTATTCCTTTTCCTATATTCTTGATATTATTATTATAATTTTATATGTTACTTGGAAATCGATTCTAGACATTGTTGGGTGGTATTTGACATTACGTAGGTGTATCTTGATTATGTTGATTATTCCAGGGAGTATTAGAATGCTTCTATAATATTTTCAGGAGAGGTCTTGAAGAGGATCATGCTATGTATAAATGTATTATCACCCACATGTATATAAATTATTTTTCAAAGGATATGTTTGGATATTTTGTGGGACCATACTAACATAGATCCATCACTGGATTTCAAACTAAGAGTATACTTATGGTTTTTACTTTAGATACTTTTATTTATCTGATATATCATAAATTGAATATTATTATATGATCTTGGTTATTTTTATATTAATTTTTTTATTGGTGTACTTGTCATTTTATTCTTCATATATATTAATGTGGATAATGCCCCCCATCGGTGCTTTTGATACCCTAGATGATAGTCACATATGTATGGCCTACTAGAGGCTGGATTCGAGGGTCAGCATCATCTTTACAATAGGGATAATATGGGTTTCTTAGTGGGTGCGGTTTATTCAATATCCCCAATATTATGAGGGATTTGTCTTCATACTAAAGAACCTTCATACACACACCATTCTATTGTGTTTCCATAAAATTGGTTACCAATGTAAGTATTAAAAAATTATTATTTGAGGTCATCTTAAATAGTATAGAAATATTCCTTCACATACTATTTAAAGAATAGCTCAATTATTTCATCCATGTTATGTGATATAAATAGCCTAGGAGCATCAAAATCATGTTTAAATACTTTTTTAGAATAATATCTAATGAATATAAAAAAACAACAAATCTTTATGTTATTCATTAATTATATAGACATAGTTCACATAAATATTTATTTATTATTATAAAAATAATATCCTATAATATTTTAATAATAATTATATTTATATTTTTTGTTAATGTGATTCTTGATGTATCTATAATGTTCATCACAATGTTTCGGAACAAATTCCAAAATATATTATTTAAAAAATAAACACCTCTTGACTCTCCAGAAGAATATATATATTAGATATCCTAATAAAGTAGATATAAGGAAAATAATTATAATAATATTATTCATTATTTGATAATAAAATAAAAAATTATACCCTTCCATCCAAAAATCATCTCCCTATAAATATTCAATTTATTAGTCACCTAGAAAAGAACTAATCTTAAGAGTATTTACATAATAATATAAATCCATTCAACATATTCCAGTCTATCCTCAAATTAACCCACAATATATATGGTGTATTCCATTGAAGAAGAGTAAAGTTATTCAATTGGTTCATCCTATTCTGATAAGGAAAAACCCATTAGGCAAATTCACATAGATGAAATCAGAAGGAAAAAATATTACAACTTATTTGATATTTCTAAACATGTAATGATTATTTTTTCTCATCATAATCACATTACATTCGTCAATCAAAAATAAATTCAATATGTTGATATTGAAATTACATCTTGGCATAAATTGTAGAACCATAATGAAAATTTGTAATCTACTAGCCTTCTTCAAATTCAAATTCCAATTATTCATCCTCTTTTAAAATATCTTACTGATGAATTGATTTTATACATCCATAATACTATTCAATTAAATTTTAATCTTGTAAAAATAATTGAAACATTCAATTTGAAAAAATAATATTGTCATTATTGAACACTCTACCCTATCATTCTCAATATCAAAACAGAAAATCATCCATTATTCATCTTTGTTCTTGCAACATTGAGTAATATAACAATTAAAATGATCAAAACCATGAGGTTCCATCACCATTTTCATGTATGAAAAACATAAAATATAATAATCATAAATAAAAACTAATCACTATGTTAATGGATCTATGCAGCCTAATCAGGAGACCAACCAATAATACATTTTTTAAATTCCTAGATAAAACATAGTAACTAAACATAGGGTCATGTGTGAGAGAAATGTTTTCATAAAACTGAATCTATATAAATATATTGGTGTTTTTATTTATTTATAAATTAGTGAAATCATGATATATCTTTGATGGAAAAAACATAAAAAAGAGAAAGAAACCATGAAAATGTAGTTAGATGATTAAGGTTAGCGAGATGCTAGACAAGAACATTGTTGTAACATTTTTTTATAACATTAAAATATATATTAAAGGATTATACCATAAAAAATAAAACATCACTCAATTAAATGACTAATTTCTTGGCTCAAATAACCTCACTCACAATGAATAAATAATACAAATTAAAAGATATCTCAAACTTCATAAAACATTCTTCTAAACTATGAAAAGTAACTCTCAATATAAATCCAAAAGATTTTGAAAGAGTAACATAAATTTTGATAGAATATATCCCAAAAAAACAATGATTTAATAATATAATGTACACCCTAAGTCATTATTATATATTTATTTTTAAATAAATTTAATCTGTCTGATAGCTTACAATGCATGCAATACCGAGTTTAAAAGAAACATGTTACACTATTAAAATAGTATTTTTTAATCATTAGTACTATAACCTAGCTGTTATATTGTAAGAATAGGAAAAACTAAATTATGAAACATATTTATTTTACACATTCATAAAATAAATTCAATTATTTTATATAGATTACAAATAATATAAGAACCATTGGAATGAAAAGAATTTTTTTATAAAAAACCATATTTTTCTTAAAGTAGGAGTAAGCGTGCATTACCCATATAATTTAAAATTTCATCTTCTAATGTTAAAAATTTATTTTATAAAGTATTATTAATTTTTTGAATTAATAAGTAAAAATTATATTTGGGTTAATTTTTTGATAATTTTCTAAAATATTAAAATCATTGATGAATATTTAAAAATACTCTTTTTTAAAACTACATTTTCATTTAAATTATTTTGTATGTTAAATTATATATTTAATTTGTTTTCATGTAAAATTAGAGAAATTTTATTATATTTTAACTAATTTAGTTCATTATAATCAATTACATATTGATTTTTAATATAAAAACACGTTTATCTTCGGAATGTTTTTCTTTGGAAATCACATTTTTGCTACATATGATACCACTTATATAAATTCAATTTCAAAAAATTGAATAAATATATTTGAATCATAGTTATTTAAAATATATAATAATTTAAAAATAATTTGGTTCATAATAATTATTAAAAACAACAGTTAACTAATTAATGTGGTTATGGTTAAACTATTGATTTTTGTGTCACATGCGCTTGTCTTAAATTTACTTTTCCACACGTATAAAATTTTAATTTTTAAAACTATATTTATTGTTTTTAATTAATTAATACAAATTATATAATAATTATTATTATATTTTATAATTAATGGATAATTTTTCTAAGTTAAAAATGATAGTTACTGTAGTGAAAACTAAAATGGTGAAATTAAGTAAAATTAAAGGTTATGGAATAAAATGTAAAAAATGTAATTTATTATTATTTTTATTTATTTATAGACCATATAATCTTAAAAATACCATAATTATTATTTTTATGGCACTTGGGGTGAGAGTGACTTCCCATTATTCAAAAGTTTTGGCTATTTACATCTATGTCACTTCTTCTAAATTATAAAAGGGAACTTTATCCCATCACCTATTCACACATATAAAGAAATTATGATATAAAAAACAGAATAAATACATCTAAAAATACTTAGAAACATTTTTGTGGTTTTGGTCTTCCTGAAATACCAACCCTACGGTCCTTGAGATGTGATCTATGGGAGGATTCTCTAAGTGTTCTTAATTGTCATCACTAAGAAATTTAGTTTTCTTTCTTCTTTTACAATATTCAATTATTTCATAAAAAATTAAATATAATAACAACATTATATATCAAATAAAAATAAATTATTTTATTTATGTCCTAATATTTATTCATCTCCACCTCCATCAAATTTAAATTGAAATCGCCTATCATGTGTATAGTGGACTACCACCTCACGAATTGATGTAACTTGTTTTCCCTAAAGAACTCTCATAGTTAGATACACTAATTAATTTAATGTACATATATATATATAATATTTATGATATAATTAAACATATTTATTCATAATATCACATATAACATCTTAATTTTCATTCCATTTAAAATATGATAACGTCACTTGTGTGTGTGGTGAGTTACCGCCTCACGAAGTAATGTAAATTTTTTTCATCATAATATATTCATGAAATGTAATAATGTTATATTTAGTTAATAATATATATATGACATTATATAAATTATTTAAAATTAATATATCATATTTTCCTTACGCTTTGACCCTTTAAGGGAATGATATCATCGGTCATGTGTGCATATGACCTACCATCTCCACGAAGCAACAATATTCAATTTATGTGTACAATTTTAAAGAATGGATACAAGGAATTATAAAATTAAAATTTCAATATTTATAATTCAAATATAATTCTGATTATTATAGAACTATATCATATTTACAAGAACCGTATGTTCTATGAAAAAATACGCTTGAGAAAATAATAAAATTAACATCCCAAACAATGAAAATAATGAGACTTTCTTAAAAAACTGATGGTAAAATGTTATAAGAGGATAATATATGTAATGAGATATATGATTATAATATTTTTAAGAGAAACATATTTTTATTATATAGGTGGGTTCGATACATGCGAAGGAAGTCCAACATGAGGTAAATGTTTCACGTCTCACTTTTACTTCCATGAGACACAAGCCATAATCACCAAATATTCCTTTGTGTGGTGGAAATAATTAACTTTATTATTTTTTATATCAGGTATATATTTTTATTCATGGTATGAAATGTTTTATTTGAAGTTATTTATTTTATTAGGATTAAGATTCAAATATTACAATGTGGTAATGATGTATTTCAAAGTCTCATCATTATTTAGAATTTTTTATGTTTATGTTTTATTCTGGAAGAATTATTTGATATTAATATATTAAAATAAATTTATTTTCCTCTCATATGGTTATTTATGAACATTTTTATATAATACTTACATTTTTCTATCTTAGGTTCACTTAATATTACTGATATTTTTTTTAAGAATATTCCTCTTTATTTATCTATTTGGTCGAAATTACATTTTCATCCAAATCCCTATTATGTAAAATTGATTTTAATTTTTTTAATATATATCCAAATAATTTATTAAAGAACTATTTTACCAATGTTTGACTTTTAAAAAACATTTTTAATGGATTCTTCATTTAGTTTTTTAAATGAGGAACCTTTTAACATTTTTATAATAGTGTGAAAGGAATGTTTTTTAAATTGTGTAACATGTATAGAATTTACCATCGATATGAAAAATAAATGTTTTATAGAATAATTTATCTGTATAAATGGTTATATTTAAAAAAAAATTATTTTAAATTCGGTTGTGATATTTTAGTTTTAAAAATATTTTCAAAGTGAAATGTTTTTTCCCCAAAAATATTTTTTAATGAAATTTTTATAGTATTTCTATTCATCAATGACACTAATATTTTATCAAGATAATAAAAAAGGAGATATATTGTATTTAAAACATCTTTATTATTTATCTGGATGGTTTGTGATCAATTTTAAAGGGGTGTACAATTTTATTACCATTCACCATATAACACTGGATGGTCTGTGATTATGTTATTTGATTGGGGTAAGTATTAACATTTCATATGATAGCTTTTCAATAAAAAAATTATTGTTGGTTATGTTTGACATCATTAATATGAGGAATGAATTGGAAAAATAGAGTAAAGGTGGGTCTTGGAGTTATATTTCCCCTTTATGCATCAACAATTTTCATGAGAGAAATTAGTTGGCCAAATCTGATGGGTTTTAACCAAATGTTTTAAACAATCTTGTAAGAGGTATTGATATTATGTTTATGATGACTGGAATTATGAATTACATAATTATGTGATTATTTATTGATGTATATATGATTATTAAATTATTTTGAATGTCCATGGATAAGTTAAAATATCATGTGATTATTTATATGGATTTATTTGATCATCCCTTATTCCTACCATATTACGATCATGTTATTTTTTACTGGTAATTTGATTCAGTTATTTTCGATGTTAAAAATCCTTATATATTCATGATATCTTTTTTCTATACACATACCCTTACGGAGGATATGATATCATCCCTTTTATATGTTTTATTTTTTCTAGGATACCAACATGTGTTTTGTGATTGATATATAGGGTTTTTGTAAATGGAATAATGGAACTCTTAATGAAAAAACATAGTTTACATTATTTTTCTATTTTATTTGAAATTGAATTTTGTATCGAGTTATCAATACTACTATACCATTTGGTCCTTTGTTATGTGATTCCTTTTATATTTCTCTAATGTAATAATGTAACCCCAGACTCGATTCTAATAGGGTTGGGGTGTTTACAATTGGTCTTAGAGGATGTTTAGTAGAATCATTGGGAACTAGTTTAAATAAAACATATATTATGTAATATAAAACTATGAATTACTTTAAGGATATGTCTACATATATGATAACATACTAAAGTTTTTTTATGGTATAAATTATCTGGTTTTCCATGAAATACTTAATTTCATGGATACTACATGTGTATATGGTACTGAAACATATATACCTAGGGTATTAACTTTCAAAAAGTAATGTCGGTAATGACTCGAGTGTTACCTTGTACATGAAAAAATTAATTACTGTATACCTTTTTTGACACTCCAAAGGTATTATATTGGATTAATTCATATTTTCATAACAAACCATTATAATTTATTTGAAAATATTTTTATGATATGATAATTTTCCTAATGATTTAATGTTTCTTTTTGTGAGATTTTCCATACATAAAATTTTCAATTTAGGTTAAGTCTCTCTCTATTTTGGGATTATAAAATATGTTTCATTATTTTATGATCAAATATAGTGTATTAAATTATTTATAAATAGTTTCTAGTTGAAGGAATAGAAATTGTATCAATTCACATGCCACATTTATGGATTTCTCTCCTAGGATATATAATGAAATTTGAGATGGATCTAAATATGGAATTTATCAAATTATAACCATGTTTGGGAAGCTGTATCAGGTTATGATAAATAAGAATTCCCATATAGGGTAGCCTACAGATCCACCATGTGGTGTAAAAATATTAGACCACTTTGGGAATTACAAACCACTATCATTTAATAGGACTACAAGTCCATTTGTAGCTATGTAATGGAAAATTACCGTAATGAATGTATTTCTATATTGGGGAAGCAATGAAATAGAGAAATTTGTTGTTTTAGTTTATCATATCTGAGGAGATTCATATAAACTTTTATCATTGAATAAAAATACTTAGAATGAGGAAGAAACATATTACATGGAATATAAATATTATAAGGTTGTATTCATTGAAAATAATTTTTATTTGAGCAAAGAGCGTATATGGAAAATAAATTCTTGTGTCTATGAAAAAAGGAAGAATACAATTTTTCAATGTATGAATCCAACATGAAAGGGTTAGTAACTAATGATAAAAACTATTTATGTAATCCAATCAAGATGGTTAACTGTTTCATTTATGTTCCTAAGAAATTTGTTCAAAGGGATCTAGTTTCCCAAACATTCTCATCATACAAGGACATAATATAAAATGTTTTCAAGGATGATAAATAATTATCCATGTACTATGGATACTAATGGAAGAAAGGTATGAAGAGAATGGAAATGAAAAACTTTATTAGGGTATTAAGGGGAATAAGGTAAATAAGGATTTCCCCGATGTGATAATTATGGAAATAATGAGCACGGTCTATACATGAAGGTGAAATGAGTATTCTAAATATGTGGAAAGAAAAATATCCTTGATTATGATTAAAACTGAAATAAATAATATTATAATATTCAAAGCTTCAACATCAAGGATATGGGGATCATCACAAATTAATGTCCCAATAATCAATGAAATATACCTCAAAATAATCTAATGGGTCATGTTTAAGCATATACTATTTCTATGGATGAAGTGTAATGAGTAAAATACTTTAAAATATAGATTCAAGAATTATATTTTAGAAGTATTTGTAAATGATATTATCATTATAAGAACCATAAAATGTATAAGTATTTTACTGTTATATAATTACTATAAGGATTGGAAGAAATTTGTTGAGTGATGTTGACGGCAGAGAAAAGTGATACAATTGAAATTTTATAATTTTAAAAAACACATGATATAAGGTGGATAACCCTTAATATACACCCCATGTTGATATAATAATGATAAATATATATTTATGTGATATTATTAATGAAATATAAATTGGTGAGTGATTTTACAATTTATTTTATCTTTATCAGACTTTACTATATTTTTGGTATTACGGGTTTAATTTTAAAATTTGAGAATTTTTTTATCGAATAAAGAGATTTTTTTTGATGAATTCGTGGTTCAATTATTGTTTTGAGGTGGTAAATGTATTTAAATATTTTTTATACAAAATTATGATCTATATTATATTTTTTGGGGAATCTAATGTTCCTTTGATTTTAAGAACTTATTTACCTTCCTTCTAAAATTTTGTAATTTGATTTTGGAAAGTCATATTTCAGATGAGTCCAAAGGTTAACTATTTTTGAATTTTATTAAGTTCAAAATTGGTGTTATTTTTGATGTTTTATAAATTAATGAAATATTATATAAATCATGCTTACCATTTTGGGAAAGCAAGTTATCTAGAGTTAAGAAGAATGACTTGTTATTCTTTTTATGGGAATTTAAGAGTTAATTTTAGTGATTCAAGCATAAGAATAAATTTTATATTCATTTATTTGAGTAAGAAATAATGTGGGAATTTATCAAAGAATAACCAATGGATGAAATTATTACAATTAAATTGGAATACATAAAGTATGTATATAATCATATGTTATCAGCATTTATGGTAAAAGGATCCCTCAACTCTAGAAAAAGGATCCTAAAAATATTATTACTATAATATCTGATGAATCAAATTTTCTATTAACTCATCACAAATTTAGGGTTATTTGGCCATTCGGTTTCTTATTATGGATGATATCTATAATTATCCATATATATATTTACTATTTTCTTTTAAGTCCATATATTCACTTCCAAATAATTTTCTCCCATTTGGAAAGCCATTTATTCATTTTTCCAGATGGCCTTCGTACATCCCATTCTCACTTATCAGTATGAGGTTTAATTAAAAAAATTTATGATGTGGGTTTCGAAAAAAATGAATTTTTATATGTTCAAACCATAATTACCGAGATCAAAATTAAATTTTAAGGGGGAAATTTATTTATGGGGGTATAATTTTACACCACAAGATTTTAAAGTATATATAATAGGTTTCATAACATATATGAAATTATATGCCAACATTAACAGAGAATTTAACTCTCAAATATTTTTAGATATATATATTTATAAATAAATTTAATATATTAGATACCTTGAAATTAAACACTTGGTTTAAATGAAATAAGATACAATATTAAAATATATTTTTTAACATGGCTATTATAACATAGACAATAAGGTGGAAGGTATTAGTATTAATTAATAAATTATGAAATTTATATACTCTACACATTCATAAAATACATTCAATTTTTTTCTATTCATTACAAAAAAAAATCATTTTAATGAATAGAAAATGTTTTATAAAAACATTATTTTTCTATAATGTAGTTTAGTCATGCTTTGTGAACATAATTTAAAATTAATTCTACCAATTTAATAATATTTATTCTAAAAAATAAGCAGAATTTTTTATTTCTATATGTTCAAATTTTCTGAGGGTGATATTTTGATAATTTTCTAAAAAGGCAATTTTTTGAATAGTGAAAAATAGAAATTTTTATTGAAAAGGTATATTTAATTTAAATTATTGTTAAATTAAAAAAAATTAAATTGTTTTTAAATTAAAATTTTATCAATTATATTTAAATTTGACTTATTTTTGTTATTGGAATGAATTTAATATTTAATTTTGATATAAAAATGTTTTAATGGTTTGAAAGTGTTTCTTTAGAAAAAAGATTTTCTGAAACATATGTGGATTTAATTATAAATTAAATTCTCCCAATTATTTAAATTAAATTTGATAAAATATATATAGTTTTTGTAATAAACATAATTTATATTATATAATTTAATTTTTTTCCATAATAATTGTTAAAAATAATAATAAACCAATTAAAGAGGTTGAGTTTAAAATAAAGTTTTGTGTGTTAGACACACTTGTGTTAAAATAAACATTCCAAAAACATATAAATTTTAATTTAAATATTAAATATTAAATTTATAATTTAATAATAAATTATGCAATACTTATAATTTTTTTAGAATTAAGAGATAAATTATAAAGGTAAAAAATACTAGCTACCCTAGTAGAAACTAAAATGGAAAAATTAATTAAACATAAATGCTAAAGAACCACATGATTGAAAAATGTATTTCATTGGTGTTAGAGGTTATTATAAACCATATAATCACACAAAAATATTATTTATCAATTATTTATGGACTTATTGATGAGTGTGACTTCCCATTATTGAATCATTTTAGGTATTTACAAAAATTCCACTTCTGCTCAATTATAAAAGAGCACTCCCTCCCATAATTTTATCACACATATACATACCATTAGAAACAAATCCTAAATATCCATACTAAACATAATTATTCACATTATATAGGTTATGATATTCCAAAAGTACCAACCACGGGGTCTTTGAGAAGAGATTCAAAGGATGTTTCTTTAACAGAAGGCAATTGTCTTGACTAAGCTCTTTCTTTATATTTCTTCTTTTACAACCATAAATTATTTATTAAATGTTAAAATATAATTAAAATTTTATATAACATATAATTATATGTTATTATGTTTATTTCAAAATATTTATCCATCTACACCTTCGTTAAAAGGGAAATAAAATTGCTAATCATGTGTATGATGAACTACTGCGTTGCGAACTAATGTAACTCATTTTCCATCCCAAATTCTCATGGATAGATAAAATGATGGATTGAGTACATACATATATATATATATAATATTTATATAAAATTATTATTATAATTTTATAATACTATATATAACTTTTCACCTTCCATTTTATTTAAAATATGACAACATCACACGTGTGTACGGTGGACTATCGCCTCGTGAATTGCTACGATTCATTTTCAAATATAATTTTTATGGGAAGTAATAAGGATATATTTAATGAATATATGTGATATAAATTTAATTATATAAATTCTTTAAAATTTATATGTCATACTCTCCATTACCCATTCACCGATTAAGGGAATGGTATCGTCACGTGTACGTACATAGGACATATAGTCTCCATGAACTGATGTAGTTGGATCTCTATTTCTAATTATAGATAATTGTCATAAGGTTTTATTTAATGAAAAAACTATTTATAAAATTAATATAATTATGGATATTATGGAATTACATTATTTTTATAATAATAGCAATGTTTATGACCAAAGATGCACGAGAAAACAAGGAGATTGACACTTGAAACATATAAAATGTTAAAATATTATTAACATAAGGGTAGTAAATAATTATAAAATTATAATTATGTTATGATATATATGTGTATGGTTTATTAATATATTTATAATCGAAACTTATTTATTATACAGGAGTTTCAAACCCATTCGAAGGAATTCAAGCCTAAGGTAATGGTTTCTCGTGTCAATTTTACTTCCGTGAGACTTACACCATATTCACCAATTATTTCATTGTGAGGTGTATATAATTTCTCTTTTTACAAATTATATCATAAATATAGTTCTATTAATAGTGTATAATGTTTAATTTAATTTTATTTATTTAATGGGTATTATAATTTAAACATTACCAAATTTGTAAGAGTACATTTCACAATATCATAATTATTCAAGATTATTTCTGTTTATGTTTTATATGGTTGAATTATTTCATATTTATATCATAAAACCATAAATAATTCTAATACTCTAGTTATTAATGGTATTTTTTATGTAATAGAGTCATTTTACATCTCTTTTCTATTTAAAATTATTGGAAAACCAGTTTTATGAAAATATAACTTATATTACTCTTCAGTCAAAAATCCCATTTCACACAAATCTATGATTTGTAAAACTTATTTCAAAAATGTTATTAAAATTATAATATTGATTTATTAAAAAAAAATTACCTGTATTTGACTTTTTACAAAAATGGTTTGAAATTAATCATCTTGTCATTTTTAGAATGAGACCCTTTTAATTCTTTTTACAACAGTGTGAAATGAATGATTTTTTAACTTATATAACATGTATATAATTTACTTATCTCGGGATGACTATGTGTTTTAATGGCCCATTTAAAATTTTCAATGGTTATTTTGAATGAAATTTGTTTCAAAAAATTTCGTAACTTTTTATTTTTAAGAATATTTTCAATTCGAAAATGTTGTTTTTCTCAAAAAAAAATTTATTGATATTTTTATATTTTTTATAATCATTAATGAAATCCAAAAAATTATTGTAATTATGATCCAATGGGTATATATTTAATTAATTTTTTTTTATTTCTCTATATGTTTTATGATTTTTTTACTAGGGATGTAAAATAGTATTACCATTTAATATATTACTCTTGATATTTTCTGATTATGTATATTTATTGGGGTATTTGTGTTTTAATTTCAATATAAATGTTTATTTTGAATATTTTTTCCCCATTAATACAAGTAATGAATTATAATTATTATGTTATTAGTGGGGCCAAATATTATATATCCCCTCAATGCATTGTTAGGTCTCGTGAGGCAAATCAGTTTCCAGAATGATGTTTGTTTTTGCATGTATTTTTAAACTATATTATGAAAGGTATCAATAAAATATTTATTATGTCTATAATTATATATTCCCTCATTATGATATTATTTATTGATTTCCATGTGATTAATCAATTAGTTAGAAAATCCATGGTTACGTTTCAAGATCTTGTGATTTTTCATATGGATTAATTGGATATTCCATTATTCCAACAATATTTTTATCATGTTACTATTAAAAACAATTTTTTATCTATTTATATTTCCATTTTGATTGTTCTTATTTATTCTTGATAGATTATACTATACACATACCCTTACTGATCATCATTGTTGACCCTTTTATTAAGTTTTATTTTCTCTAGGATACAATGAAGTGTTTTGAAATCTATATACAAGTATATTACAAGGGTCAAGATGTAATTATAAAATAAAATACTTATTGTATTTTATGTTTTCAAAAGTATGTGAAATTCAAATATGTGTCATACTTACCAAGGAAACATAACTATTCTGTCTTTCTGGGTGTAATTCTTTTTAACTTATATTAATGTCATAAAGTAATAACCAACTTTGGGATAGCATGGCTAGGTTATGTACATTTGGTATTAGAGTATGTTTAGTAAATACAATGGGATCTTGATTTATGAATACATAGATTATATAATATAACCATATGACTTAATTTAAGGATAATTATATGTAAAATATAACATCAAAATGTATTTTTAAGTTATATATTATGTTTTTGTCTTAGAAATTCATATCTATATGGATACTAAAAGTATATGTGGTTCTATAATAGGTGTAACTAGGGATAGTAACTCTTAAATAGGTGTGTTGGTCATTACTCGAGCACTAACTGGTACATATAAATAAGCTTTACTTCACATATGGTTTTAAAATCATAGGGGATATAGATGGATTAATTCATATTTAAATTACAAAACATTATATAGGATTTGAAAATATTATTATGATTCGAAATATTTCCCAAAAAACATGATTTTGATTATGATTATCCATGTATAAATTTTTCCATTTATGTCAAGTCTTTCACTAGATTTTGGATTATAAATTATGTTTCATAATGTTATTATCTAATCTAGTATATTCCACTAATTAGAAATAGATCCCATATGAAGGATTGGAAACCATTTCAATTCACATACCCCATATATGGATTACCATTTGGGGAAATGTAATGAATTTGGATATAGATCTATAGCTTGAACTCATAATTTTATATCTATTCTATGGAAGTGGAATTGAAGAACCCAAACCCAACTTTTCCATAAACAGTTCTCCAATATGGTTACCAACTAAGCCTTAAGTGAACCTCCCTATATGCCAAAGGCTGAAAACTAGTAGCAAAGGTGGAATGAGGTGATATTGGGGAGACTATACCATAGGGTGCTGTTAAAAATAATGAAACATAGATAAATATAAAAGTGGAAGTAAGTCCCAAAAAATAGGACCTTTAACCCTCAATAGCTAAAGAATAAAAATACATCAGAAATAATGAATAATAAATCCAATAAGAACATTAAAACACCAGATACTAAAACAAAACATGTCATATAACGTCTTCTCATACTTCAAAATAAGTAGAAGGATTTCTCATCTCAAACCTTAACAAATATATATACTAATCATGCTAACCAAAAGGAAAATCAAAAATATACTTAAGCTGATAAAAGAACTTCCAAGGTCCCCTATCATTCATCCTATGATAAAAAGTAGGACATTATCACTAAGGTTAATCACCTAAGGTTTATCCCTTACCTGATCATATATAAAAAAAGTATACAAGCATCCTGAAGGGCTCATATTGGGTGTGAGAATAAATCTGAATAGGCCACCAAAAACATGTTTATAACATATATCCTTAGTAATAAATGTGTTGAAAAAATATAAATAGGAAGATAATACATGCATATTATATAAATAACCAGTTCCTCTTATGCTCAGTAGCCACAGGGAAATGATCACCTTTTTCAGATAATGACGATATAACATGTGACCTCAATTATATATATGAAATATTTCATGTGTATGCATTTGTATAACTTTTGTGGAGAGGATTCTTAGCTTAATTCTAAAGACATCACCTGACGAATAATAAGAAGGAGATCTCTCAAGAAACTCATGCTAAAGTATCATAGGAACCCTGTTCCTACCAAAAACTTATGTAAAAACCCATATTACTGGAAACTAAATGGGACACTCGATCAAAATGAAGTTGGTCCCATGGACCCCATCTCAGAAGTCCCAGTTAGCTTAAGGTCCAACGTCTGAGTCACAATGATGTTTGTATTCCCAATAACTTGGCCCAACGAACTCAATAAATACGGTGAGACTAACCCCAATTGAAGGTCTCATAAACATCAATTGATGGTCTATCAGTATCCACCTAGATTCCAAGGGTGATAATTTCCAAACATAACTGATGGTCAGCACCATCACTTGATTTTCATAGTCTATGGGGGCCTCCACCCACACGAATGGTCAACCCCACCCCGATATGAGCCATATCAATGTAGAAACGACTCCAACGACACGTTGGATAATCATGGTGAGTGGAAATCACCCAAAAAATACCTAAACCACATCACCCCGACACCTCATGCCCATTCGACCATGTTTCTTTACCTGATGGTCTAGACCATATCATATCCCATGAGACTTTCCCACACCCCACTAACTTCATAACCTTAATTTTATGCCCATGTGCGCAAAACTTTTCATCAAAATCACCCATATATATAAATATCATGGTCCCCTATCAACTATATAAATTACATCTCCTTAGTTGAGGTGATGAACATCACCTCAGTCCTTAGAACAATCCCAAAACATTTCCATATAATCAATAAATTCAAATAAATACTTTAATTTAATTAAAACATACACATAAACTAAACATCCAATGATGATCTTGGTCCCCCACCCAGCATGATCATTTGTATTGGACTAAGGAATACCTAAGGGTATTTGATATCCGTATTAGAACAATCTAAACATAGGAATTAATTTATTTGGGTTCCATATAAGAAAATCCAATGACGCATTAGTGATTATAATAGAAACAACCACAAAAACATGGATACATCTTTGTACCACCTACCTTTCACAGGTAGATGTTCCCTTGACTGATAT